>OX422217.1:10765740-11990307 GCA_949130495.1 Sambucus nigra | reverse complement strand
TATGATAATCGACTACCACCACTGTAGGGCTACCCCATTTAACCTAAAAGTGGATATCATCTTCTTCTTCACCTCATCGCAATCTACCATGCACAGGTGATGCTATATATCTCTCTTCCACTAGCATGCCTCAATCACATCTGAGCTCCCCTGAAACTCGGGTGGGTGGCCCTTATGAAAAGTTTCCCTAACCCTTTGCCACTCTGATTGCCCTAGGTACGCCTGAACATCTGGTTCCACTTGCGACTGTGGTTGGTGATGAGGAAAATGGGATGCCATAGCTTCTATAGCTGTATTAACCACATGGGCCACCACCTCTGCCATCTGAGCTGTCATCACCAACCCTGGTGGGGCCTATGGCTGTGTCACTTTTGGCTCCTGCTGAACCTCCCTCTCCTCATCACTGGCCACTTCCCTAGATTCTTGCTCTCTCCTGGGAGGCATTTGAAATGAGAATTGAATTGTATGAGTTCATCGTCAAATATAAATTAATCGGCAGAAGAACGTAAATGCACACACGTAAAAGAATACAATAATCCTATCATAAGGCTCTACTTTAAAGAATGCAATTGTTGAAACGTGAAAAGCCGCACAAATCCTAAGGACACTAGAACCTAATGCTCTGATACCATATGTGGAACCTCGTATAATAAAATACCGGGTGATCAGTCCTATATCAAATTAAAACAGGAGTCTCATTTGGTTCATTCTTAGCATCACTGTCGATTTTTTTTCCTTACTAACTATTGATGTAAAAAATTAGATTTCTTCTAATTATTTAATCACAGATAAATATAAATGAGACAAAGAATTTTAAAGTGGTTCAGCCTTATAAGAATGGCCTACATCCACTGTTTCTGTTATTGCCAAGTGTTTTGGAGTTCTCGATATGTAATTCTATCAAGAAAATCCGATCCCTTAGAATGAGGGTGATACAATGTATTTATAGCCCGTAGGCTGTACATGTGAAAGGGTAAACAATTAATGCCCTTTAAGAGTATACGTCTGTATGATAAGCATTCAATGAATAGTTGAACTGTTTATTATCTGGCAATTAATGCTGTGGCCGAGATGCAGCTTTGGCAATTAATGCTGTGGTCGAGATGCAGCCCGGACCGCCTTAGTTGCTCGTCGTTCCGAAGTTCCTCGGAGTATTGGAGTTCCTCGGAGTATTGGGGTTCCTCGGAGTAAGTATGACTTGGTCGGGGAAATAAACCTCCTCGTTGCTATTGTGCCACGTAGATAGACACGTGTCTTCTTATTATTCGTCTATATCATCATATTAATTTTGGTATCAACAGAAGCCCCCAATGTTTCATATTTCGAAATTTGAGGAGTATGGAACATTCTTTCTCGGTATGTGGCAATATTAAATGACTTTCCTGGCTTTTAGGAGCATTTTCTCCGTGTTCGAATGTCTTCCAAATTCGCAGAATCCGACTTTTTGAATTTTTATAAGCGCTTCGATCTTCGTGCACTTTTTGTCCTTTTAGCCACCGGTAGCATAATAGTTTCTTTGTTGTAATCATTTCTTTCGCCGTTTCCCAAGGCAAAGTATTTAAGCTTCATAGGCAATCCCATCATCTTCTACCTTTTCCAATTTCTGCTTTCGAGTTTTCCATAGTCTTTCTCTCTCTTGTGCGTTCATCCTTTTCTTTGTTCGTTGTCAACAGATCTCCCTTTTTCCTGTAAGATCTTCTTCCTTCTTCTTCGTTTCTTTTATTCGCCATGGTTTATATTATTGAATCTCTTGAGAAATTTCGTTCTGATTTTTCTATTCCATCTTGGGTAACTCTGGAGAATCTTTCTGAGCCTTTAGATTATTTTCGTTTGGCTGAGGGACATTGGTTCCCCAGCCTTTTTATTGCTGAATGTGGATTTTTTTTCCACAAAACCCTTTATGCTTAGAGTTCTGTCATTATTTCGATGTTGTTCCTGCAAAAATATCCCCCAACACATGGAGAATAGTTAATGGGGTGTATAGGTTAAATCAAACTCATGGAACCCGTATAGGAATTCCTGAGATTATGTATTGTTATAGATGGGCTGTTCTAGATAATATTTTTGATTTAAAAACTAGATTTTTGAATAGGGCCTTAGAAGTCAACCTCCCTGATGCAAATAGGGATTATTTTGAACATGGGGTAGTTATCAAAAACTGTCATGTGCCACCGAGGAGACTGATGAAATCCGCCTCGGTCAACTTGGTTGAAACCATTCCCCAGCTGCAAGTTAGTGGAGCTGGTGTCCCAACTATTGTTCCCCCGAGCTCTGCTATGAGCTCGGTAAAGACTTGGATTATTCCTGAGGTCCAAGGAATTGAGGATAATATGTCTAGGGATATGCTTACATCCTTGGCTACTCGTCACATTGCTTCAGTAAGTTTCTCTTATTCTGAATTTTCTTTCTTTCCATCAATACATGTATCTCTGTGATGACTTATCATTATCTTCTTTTTCAGCTGGTGAGTTGTTTTAACACCATTGTGAAGAAGGATGAAGCAATCAAGGCTTCTAGCTCCTCATCCGGAGTGGAGGATGCTTTGCTAGGTTTGACCAAATCTTTGAAGGAGTCCCGTCAAAAGTATGACGAGGATAAAGCTGAATGGGAGAAGAAGTTGGCTGCAGTTGAAGTAGAGAAGGTGCAGTTGGAAAATAAAGTGAAAGATTTGGAGGGAGAGAAAAAGAAGTATGACGAGAAGCTCAAGAGCTTTGGAGAGCTTGAAGCCAAGATGAAAATGGCAGAAGAAGAGTTGTCCCTTCTGCGAGAAGTGAACCGCCAGAAGGAAGAGGTGGAAGCTAAGTTGAAGGCCACCGAGGATCTTCTATCCGAGAATCTCTCCTCGGAGAAAATGAAAAGAAAAGTGGTGGTGAAAAAATCTTTTCGTACTGGTTGGGATAAAGGATGGGATAGGGGGTAGCAGCAATGATGACTCAGGTGCAGTATGGAAGTTTGAAATACTTTCAAGATGGTTGGGTGGCTGCCCTGCAAGAATTGAAGGTTAATGAGGATTCAGAGCTGTTTCAACAGCATCTCCCTGGTCCTCCCCCAACTATTGAAGATGAAGAGGAGGACGAAGCTGCCTCCGAAGAATCTTCAATAGCAGTGGGTGATCCAATCCTTACTCAGCCTGCCGACGAGGAGCTTTCATCTCTGCCTGCTCCTCCTGAACAAGTTCCAGTTTTAGCCGACCAACTCATTGTTCCAACCGAGCAACCGAGCTCCTCATCCCAGCCTCCCGAGAAAGTCTTGGGAGACAAGGAAAAGGTGTGAAGTTGTTCGGTATTATCTTTCTATTTTTCTTCTTTATCAAGTGTAACCAATGATCTTTGTAATTCTGCACTATGATCTAATAAAATTTGAGTTATTTTCTTCCATATGATATGATTGTCTCTTTTCTATTTGTAATCTGTCTTGATCTTCTTTTTTATGATTACTTTTTCTTTCTCTGCTAGTTTCTGGCCAGGATGGATATGTTATCTGCTAATGATATAAAGCTGATGCAGCAATGTCATGAATGTTATAAAGCTGGTCACACAGAATTAAGTGCATCAGAAGTTACCGACATCCTTGGTCATGATGCTTCAGAGCAAGCAGCCGAAGTTTATCAGTACCTGAAAGGTTTACTTGACCGAGCTGTGGCCAATAATGTGGCTTATTACGAAATGATTGAAGACTTGCAAGGCACTCTCGATGAACTTCAACAGCAGTATAAAGAGTCTTCTGCCCTTTTGCATGAGGGGTATGAGAAGAGGTATCAGCAGCTTTCTGCCGAAAAGGGCCACGAAAAGCTCCTTGCTGGGTATGATGTCAGGGAGAGAACCCTAAAGGGTGAAGTTGAAGCATGTAGACAGATTACGGAGCTGCTGGAGAAAGAGAATAACAATTTGCAGAAAGAGCTAGCACAGTATAAGTCTGCAGCTTCATCTTCCACTGCCTTGGTACCGGTCACCGATGAAGGATTCTCATTTTTAGAAGTGGAAAATGCTAAGTTGCGAGAAGAATTAGAGGCTTTGAGAAGAGCTGGGCCTTCTACTGCTATTCGGGGACGAGGAAGAGGTTCTCGTGGACGAGGAAGAGTTGCTCAGAATGTTGACGAGGAACAAAGTACTCAACCTGCTCGGGGATGGCCAAGAGGTCTTCGTCGTCCTGTTGAGGAAGCTCGTACTCAATCAGCGTTGGAAAACCAAGCATTCCAATTAATGGATAAGAATCAAGCTTTGTCTGAACTGTCCAAGAAAGTTAGAGAACTGGAAAAACACCTCTCTTCAAATAAATCAGTGTTGGAGACTAATGAACTTTTCATCCAGAGTCTTCACGATAAGCTTGAAAAGTTGACATTTCAATTTAACAAACAGCCCAGGGAGTTCTGGATGGCTGGATACAACGAAGCACTATTCCATTTAGATGATCGTATCCAAAATGCCAATAATGAGGGCTACAAGCAAGGCTGGCTGAATGCCTTGGGCGTGCTGAAACTCGAACAAGGACACTACCTGTGGGACTATTATGATCCTGGGGTACTTGATTTGCCTGTGCCACCGTATAATTTGGACATGGAATGGATCCTAGCTCGTGCCATTCCTCGGAGCTTAATTGCAAAATAACTCGGTGACTACAATCTTCACTCTCAGATCGTGGTATCTCGTCCCGAGCATCTACTGGATACACCTTCAATAATGAATGTCAGAATGCTTCGAGATCTTAACTTCATTAATTCTCCCCTTTGCCTGGAAGATCCTCCTGCTGGCGAGGAGCCTGTTTCAAAAGCAACAGGGAAAAGACCAGTAGAATAGGAAATTCTGATGTAATAATTAGTACACAATTTAACATTAATGTAATAAATTTGTGTAATTCATTTTGAATTTAATGAAAGAGTTTCATTTTTGTTCACAAATTTGTATTTCTATTGTCTTGTATTTGTCAAACACTTTATATTTGTGCTTGCATAACAATATTGTGTGGTTCATCGACCAACTTAGTAATAAAAAAGTTACAAGTATTAGTAATGTTGCTCGATCACTTAATAATAAAGTAATGAGTATAAAAATGTTTAAAATTTTTCCAACCAACCAAGGTTGTTAAATTGTGCTCGTCGATCAATTATAGTTAGTGGGCTTTTATCCCCGACCAGCTATACTTGGTACTATTTGGAAGATTTTCTCCTCGTCGACCAACTACAGTTAGTGGGTTTTTGTCCCCGACCAACCATACTTGGCTCAGTTTGGAATATTTTGTTCTTCGAGGAACTTTTGTATTTTCTGTAATAATCTTACCTCCCGACCAACATAAGTTGGCATTTGAGAGCATATCTTGTTTCCTAGCCAAACACGTTGGCATTTTTAGGAATGTTGTTCTCGCCCTTTTACCAACCAGAGTTGGTCTGAGTTCGAACTATCATGTTCACTTGCCCTTTTACCAAAATTGGTCTGAGCCAGTGTCAGCCTCCTAACCAAAGGAGTATGGTTTCCTAACCAACCGGAGTTGGTATTTTTAGGAATGTCGTGTTCTCACCCTTTTACCAACCGGAGTTGGTCTGAGTTTGAACTATCATGTCCACTCGCCCTTTTACCAACCGGAGTTGATCTGAGCTAGTGTACGCCTCCTAACCAAAGGAGTATGTTTGTTCTCGCCCTTTTACCAACCGAAGTTGGTCTGATTTTGAACTATCGTGTCCTTGCTCTTTTACCAACCGGAGTTGGTCTGAGCTTGAACTATCATAGTTTGTAGTGTGTAACACTAGTATTCCCCGAAAAAATTTCAATAAAATGTGAGAAGATGGCGAAATATCATCGTTTTATTCATATTGATGGAACTGCTTTACATTTTACATCACTGATAATACTTGCGTAGGTGTTCAACATTCCATGCATTCTTGAATTCCTCTCCTTCTAGAGTTACTATTCGGTAAGTTCCTGGTCGAACAACTTCTGTAACTCGGTAAGGTCCACGCCAGTTTGCTTCCAACTTATTGTGCTTCTGAATGACCTTCTTTAGCACGTAATCTCCTTCTTTTAGGTCGCATTTCTTCACCCTCTTGTTGTAGAACATGGTTGTTCGTTGCTGGTAAGCAGCATTCCAAATGGCTGCCTCTTCTCTAACCTCCTCGAGCATATCCAAATCTAATCTTCTCATTAAGTCGCTGACTGGGGAATTAAAATTCAACACTCCGTGTGTTGGAAAACCCAACTCGACAGGTATTACAGCCTCACTTCCAAATGCCAGCATATATGGTGATTCTCCAGTTGCTGCTCGGGGAGTTGTTCGGTAAGCCCACAATACTGACTGTAGCTCATTAATCCAATTAGCTTTAGCCTCACTTAACCTCTTATTCAAACCATTTAGTAATGTTATGTTCGTCACTTCAGTCTGTCCATTGCTTTGAGGATGGCCTGGTGCTGAATGAACCTTCATAATGTTTGACTGATGACAATAGGCGGCAAACTCCTCGTAATCAAATTGTGTTCCATGGTCTGTGATGAAGGCATGAGGGAGACCATATCGGAAGATGATGTTCTTCCAAACGAACTGGTACACCTTCTCGTATGTCATATCAATAAGGGGCTCAGCTTCTACCCACTTAGTAAAATAATCCACTGCGACGATGAGGTACTTGAATCTTCCTCGGGTCGTTGGTATTGGTCCAACCAAATCAATTCCCCACATGGCAAATGGCCAAGGGGAAGTTATGGGTGTCAACAATGCTTATGGAGTTCGTCGGATGGAGGAAAAACGTTGGCATTTATCACATCTCTTAGCATAGGCTATACAATCAGCCCTCATCATCGCCCAATAGTATCCCTGCGTCATCACCCTTTGTAAAAGTGTCCGACCTGCTACATGGGCTCCACAAGACCCTTCATGGATCTCTTCAATCAATCCTTTCACCTCGGAGGGATGTACACATCTTTGCAAACCTGCCATAATTCCTCATCTATACAAAACACCATTAGTTAGTACATACCGAGCAGCTTTATACTTCAATTTCTTGGCAGCGAGCTTATCCTCCGGTAATTCTCCCTCCTCAATGTATGCCCTTATAGGATCCATCCAAGATGGTCCTAAATCAAGGGTAATAATATTCATCGTCAGGTCTTCATCTATGCTCCGACTTTCTAACACTTCAATTGGTATCGTTCTTCGCAGCTCGGTACGAGTAGCTGATGCTAGTCGGGCCAGTGCGTCTGCTCGTGCATTCTCCATTCTTGGTATTCTGATCAACTAAATGGCATCAAATTCTGCCAAAAATTCCATCACCTTTGCATGATACTTGACCATTAATTCTCCTTTAATTGTATATGTTCCCATCACCTGATTCACAATTAATTGAGAATCACTGAATACCATCACTTGTTGCGCTTCCATAATCTTTGCTAAATTAAGACCTGCTATCATGGCCTCATACTCAGCCTCATTATTGGAGGCTTTGAATTGGAATCGCAGGGCGTATTCCATGTCAATCTCGTCTGGGGTGTTCAAAACAATCCCTGCTCCACAACCTGTTGCGCAAGATGACCCATCTACATATAATCTCCATGTAGGTAACTCGTCTTCAAATTTCTTATCTGACAGAGTTCCTCGGTGAAATATTTCTTATTTCCTTTCATCCTCCCCTGGTATTTCTCGTTCTTCATCGACCATCTCTTCTCGCCCTTTTACCAATCGGAGTTGGTCTGAGCTCGAATTTGATGATCCTTAAATATCCACAAGCCCTTTTACCAATCGGAGTTGGTCTGAACTTGTGTTTGTTGATCCTGTAACATCCACAGGTTGATCAGCGAACAACTTTTGTTCCTCGGGGGTATCAGGATAAGTAAACTCTGCTATAAAATCTGCTACAGCTTGCCCTTTTAATGATGATCTGGGTTCATACACAATATCATATTCACCGAGCTCTATTGCCCAGTACATCAGTCTCCCTGATTTTTCTGGCTTATGAAGGGCTTGTCTCAATGGCATGTCGGTATACACGAAGATGGTATGGGCCTGGAAATATGGCCTCATTCTTCTACTTGCCTCAATTAAGGCCAATGCCAATTTTTCCAGCTTTGGGTACCTGATCTCTGCACCTCGGAAAGCCTTACTTGTGTAATAAATTGGCTTCTGGACTCCATTCTCCATTCTGATCAATGCCGAGCTGACTGCATTCTCTGATACTGCCAGGTACAAGTACAACTTTTCTCCCATTACTAGTCTGGACAACAGTGGAGGTGCTCCCAAATATTACTTCAAGTCTTGAAAAGCTTTTTCACATTCATCATTCCACTCGAAAGTTTTTCGAAGTGTTTTGAAGAATGGGAGGCATCTATCAGTTGCTCGGGATACAAATCTGTTGAGTGCTGCAACTCGTCCTGTAAGACTCTTCACTTCTTTCTTCGTCGTTGGGGATCGCAACCCTAAAAGAGCTTTGATCTTTTCTGGATTCGCCTCAATGCCTCGCTGGTTGACAATGTACCCGAGGAACATTCCTTCTCGTACTCCAAATGTGCACTTCGTCGGGTTGAGCTTCATTTGGTATTTGTCCAATTGATCAAAGGTCTGACCTAAGTCAACTAGATGATCAGCAGCTTTCTTGCTCTTTGTCAGCATATCATCGGCATAGACTTCCATATTGCAACTGATTTGTTTGGCAAAAACCTTGTTCATCAGCCGCTGGTATGTCGCTCTTGCATTTTTCAAACCAAAAGGCATAACATTATAACAATAAGTTCCCCTAGGGGTAATAAAAGAAGTACTTTCCCTGTCTTCAGGTTTCATTTTGATCTGGTTGTAGCCAGAGTAAGCATCCATGAAGCTGAGCAGCTCGTGTCCCGAGGTAGCATCCACTAGTTGATCAATTCTGTGCAATGGAAAGTGATCCTTTGGGCATGCCTTATTGAGATCGGGGAAATCAACACACATTCTCCATTTATTGTTTTTCTTCTTTACCATCACCACATTTGCTAACCAGTCTGGATATTTTACATCTTCAATGAATTGGGCTTTCTGGAGCTTCTCGACCTTCTCTTGTATAGCTTGATTCTTCTCGGGACTAAATACTCTTCTTCTCTGCTTTACAGGCTTGATCTCCTTATTCACATTGAGCTCGTGACATAAGAAGTTTGGATCTATTCCTCTCATATCTTCATTACTCCATGCAAAAGTTTTCTTTCTGTTTCTCAAAAAAGTTATTAACTCCTGTTTTATTGAAACATCCAACGACGAACCTATCTGAGTTGTTCGTTCAGGGTGTTCATCGTCCAGAATAACATTTTCTGTAGATTCCACCACCTGTCCTTTTACAAGTTGGGATTCATCTCTAGGATCCAGTGTTTCAATTTCTGTACCTTCATCCACCTGGTAGGTAGTAGTCTTTTTCCTTGACTCTTAAAGCTCTTCTTGCTCGGCAGATGAATAATAGCATTCCCGAGCTACTTTTTGATCACCTTTCACAACTTCTACTTTAAAATTTGTTGGGAATTTTAAGCACTGATGTACTGTAGATGGAACTGCTTCGAACTTCTTCAAACCAACTCTTCCCATGATGATGTTGTAAGCTGATTGCACATTTTTATCCATCACAAAGAAGCATATTCTTTCTGTTCGACAAGCGGGCCAAGTTCCAATGAATATATCCAGCTTGATCGTCCCAAGTGGAAAAACCTTCTCGCCAGCAAAACCCAGGAGAGGTCTGTGATAAGGCTCCAATTGAGATAATTTTAAATTTAAACTGTCGAAGCATGAGTAAAACATGATGTCTGCCGAACTACCATTATCTACCAAAACCCTTGAAATCATTACTTCTTTCATCCTCATTTTGATCACCAAAGGGTCGTCGTGAGGGTAAAGAACACCTGCAAGGTCGTTTTTTGAAAAACCAATGACTAGATTCTTTTTGTTTATCTTCCTCGGGCGATCCTCCTCGGCCAAATTTATCCGTTGAATATATGAGCGAGCCTGAGCCTCACCGAGGTAAGCTTTTCTTTCTGCAGTAAGATCTCCTCCTCCTGCATCTCCGCCTGTAATAACATTACAATCAAATGTTCCAAAAGGTATTGAAAATACCTCGCGTTCTGGTTGCCTTGGTCTTTTGGGAAGATCGGGGTCATCCTCTTCATCTTCATGATCTCTTTTCATGTTTTCTTCTGCCCGAAGAGGAGATCTAGACCTCTCTTGCTCGGTTTTCATTCCCTTTTTCATTTCTACGATCAACATACTTTGACAACTTTCCTCGTCTAATGAGCGTTTCAATCTCGTTCTGGAGGGCTATGCAATTTTTAGTCATATGACCATGATCCTTATGAAACTCGCAATATTTATCTTTATTTCTTTTGTCAGGGTCCGACCTCAATTTCTTTGGCCATCTTACTTCTTCGTTATTCTTGATTTCTTCCAAGACATGATTAATACCCATTTTCAAAGGAGTATAATTGTCGAATTTCTTCAGACCGACTTATTATTCTTGGAATGCTTGTCATCGCCATTTCCTTTATGCTCTTTCTTCTTAGATTTGTCGACTTCCTCCTTGGTTTCTTTATCCATATTCTTCTTTGTAGCCATAGCCTCCTCGGCATTCATGATTTTGGCCTCTTTTGCCATCAACTCTGACATAGTTGTAGGTGGATCTTTGGCCAATGTGTAATACAATTTGTTAGGAAACAACCCACTCATCAAGGCGGTGATTGTTGTCTTCTCTTCATAATTTATGACTTCCAGCTTCTCGTTATTGAAACGAGTTATGTAATTGAGAAACGTGTGTGCTCGCGTTCAAATGATCAAACCATATATAAAACCCTTTTAACACAAACAAACCCTAAACATGCAGCAGTATGTGATTGAATAAATAGATAATCTACACAAGAACATTCAAACATATGCAATTAAGGAAAAATCCCCCTCAGGGGCAAAACCATTTATTTTCACTATAATTTGTAAGAAAACGGCTTACAATCAGATTACAATGAAAATACAAGTTGACTAAGAATTACCCTCGGGTATCAGATTCTGTAGTCGCGGCTGGAATTATCCCTTTCCAGTAGGGCTGCAATGAAGAAGAAGAACGGTCTCCTCCACAAGGGTTGAACAAACCAAAGTTGTGTTCTTGGGTTGCAAAAGGATTCACAAAGGTTTGGCAATGATGTGTGAATCAAAACATGAGTCTTGGGACTCAAAAATATGAATACTAGATGTATTTGGACTCTCAAATTAGTCTCCTAAAGTCTTGCAAAAAAACTCCCCCGAAGTTGGTATTTATAGGAAAAAATATGAAGAGTCCCACGTTCTTAAAACTCTAAAATTCTATCCAGCGTACAAAAAAAACAGCATTCTTTAAGGAATTTTCTCTATCTTCAAAAGGTCATAACTCCTTCACCGTAGCTCGGATTGAGGTGCCATTTTTTCCAGTATCTTCGTTGCGGCGAGATCTTCAACTTTCTAGTTGACCAGACCTCCGAACTATGGATGTGAAATTACGAAAATGCCCTTGAACTCTCCTATTGTGCCTTTTTTTCACTGTTTTGACTTCCCTTGCGTACCACTTGCATTAAGTCCCTAAAATCTTGGAACGTGAAGTCATTGAGGCAGATGTGGGACATATTAGTGGAGATAATGCATGCTTGATTCCCGGAATTCGGATAGAGGCCGTCATGTGAGATCGTGAGGAGGCGTGCCAAATGTAGCGGCGTACGACATAAATAAATGAAACATTTCGGACATGTGAAAAATGTCCTTACAGTAATCTCTAGTAATCTCACCAGATTTTTGTCTAACACTTAACAAGTGCGCTACTCGTATTACTGGCTTCGCTCCAAAATAGAAATTGTCGATGAACAACTCGGCCAGTTGAAAGAAAGTTGAAATCTTACCCCGAGGAAGATTGTTGTACCATATCTGGGCAGATCCAGTAAGAGTTCCTGAGAATGCTCTGCATCTCATCTCGTCGGGGACAACATAGATGTCGGCAGCAGCTTGATATTGCTTTATGTGAAGAACAGGATCTGTCTAACCATCGTATTTGGGGGTCACCATAGGGGCTTTAAACTTTGATGGTGTAGGAAAATCCACATTGGCCTGGACAAAAGGTGTCCCTTGAACAAAAGTTCATTGTAGGGGATTCTTCGCCTTAGCCATTTCTCCCAATCTATCCTCCAACCGCTGAATGGACCCTTTCCACGCATCTTTTCCTTCCTCGGGCCTATTAGTCCGAGCAATTGATTGTTCTGAAGTGGCCTCCTGAGATCTATCTTGACGAGCAACTGGTCGTGATTGTGCTGATCCTTCTCTTAGATCTGATGGTTGCCGGAAACTCCTCGACATGGTCTTAGGTGGACTCCTATTCCTCCTAGGGCCTAATCGACTGAAAGGAGACACCCTGCTCAGTCTTTCCAAGGCACTGGGTCTCTCTGGAGAAAGAGTAATACGTTGCTCAGTATCTGTAGCCCGTATTGACGAAGTTCGCCCAGGTTGATAAGAGAAATCATCAGATTCCTCATTACGATATGACTCAGTACGCCTGGAACGTGAAGAAAGTAAATAAGTTTGTCTCTGACCACTTCTCTGTCCTGAATGTGCAGGTTCACCTCCATGAAGGGTTTGTATGAGTTGCCGCATTGTTTCTTGTATGGCGGTTTGTCCTTGAGCCAGATTTGTCATAATTCTTGCCAGATCTGGAGGTGCAGAGGGATTTGGAGGATTCCCAACGTTCCCAGCGTTTCGATTGCTAGATTCAGGATTATCTGCCATTGATGATGAATGATTTTTTATGAAAAAAGATAACAACAGTCGTTTCCCACAGACGGCGCCAATCTGTTGATGTAAAAAATTAGATTGCTTCTAATTATTTAATCACAGATAAATATAAATGAGACAAAGAATTTTAAAGTGGTTTAGCCTTATAAGAATGGCCTACATCCACAGTTTCTGTTATTGCCAAGTATTTTGGAGTTCTCGATATGTAATTCTATCAAGAAAATCCGATCCCTTAGAATGAGGGTGATACAATGTATTTATAGCCCGTAGGCTGTACATGTGAAAGGGTAAACAATTAATGCCCTTTAAGAGTACACGTCTGTATGATAAGCATTCAATGAATAGTTAAACTGTTGATTATCTGGCAATCAATGCTGTGGCTGAGATACAGCTTTGGCAATTAATGTTGTGGTCGAGATGCAGCTCGGACCGCCTTAGTTGCTCGTCATTCCGAAGTTCCTCGGAGTATTGGTGTTCCTCGGAGTATTGGGGTTCCTCGGAGTAAGTATGACTTGGTCGGGGAAATAAACCTCCTCGTTGCTATTGTGCCACGTAGATCGACACGTGTCTTCTTATTATTCATCTATATCAGCATATTAATTTTGGTATCAACACTAACCACCTAGTATTCAAAAAAGCCGGTGCCAAATTTTATCTTTTTATTAAACAAGGACAATAACATGCAAAAATATAATAAACCAAACCATACAAAATCAAACAGTGTAGAATAGGAATGAATGATCAAATGACTGGCCGAATAAACATTCGACTAAAGATCCGAACTATAAATAATTAAACCAACAATCCCATAATAAATCCAAATCTTAAAACTGAAATAACTCGACGACATGCCCAAAATATAACTAAGACTGAAATAAATTCCTAATCTAGGAATAATGAGATAAAGAGTCTAATCAAAGCTCCTTCTAGCATCCACATATGTCGCAGCTGTGTGTCTCTGGAATAGATATCAAGCCTAGCATCCCTGTGGCTAGACACCTAAAAGGTTTTAAAAGTAATTTTATAGCACGGGTTAGAACCCAAAACATGTTGAAAATATTTAGCAAGTGATTAAATTGCAGTAATTTAAAATGCAGGAATGCGCTTCATATTTAAGTTAGTTCCGCGCTCTCTTCAGGAAATACTCACCCCTCAACTAATGTGCACACCTAATGCTTTCTTTATAACACACCTCGTTATCTATCATGTAACTAGCTCTTGTTATAACTCTTTCCTGACACCTTACTCTAGCCCGAGTATGTTTAGTATGATTTATAAGTTATTTAACACTTTAACTTAAATAATTAACCTTACTTTAAGTCCATATAACATTCACACTAGTTATATAATTCATACAATTTACCTCGTGAATTTAATTTACTGTATATAACTATTTATCCCATTATATACATAAGATCATATTACAACATTCACACACATGTTAAATATATATATATATATATATATATATATATATATATATATATATATAGTCCATCCTCCCGAGTAATAACTCACCAGATGTATTCTCTAAAGTGCTACCATACCAGGTGTGCTACCTTAACCTGGTTACCTCAAGTCGGAATCACTCATGAACTTGGCTAAAAATAAAAACGTTGTGGAGGATATCATATGTCCTTCCTGAAAGTGAGATAAGCCCCTCACCCATATAACAGATGCTGTGACCTGGGGATATACTCGCCCTACTCATCAAGCTATGGGATTCACCCACATCGCGCAACCTTCCTTAATAGCACTAGAGTATATAATTTAATTAAATATCTAGTCATTGATATTTATAAGCACACACACACAATATATATATATATATATATATATATATATATATATATATATATATACTATCACACACCATATATATATAATAATTAATTCCCGGCTTTACCGTGTACATATTCCGTAACATTAGCTTAAAATATTCCCGAGTCTTTAGTCCGACTCGAACTTAATTAATTTGCTTATTAATTAATTTATTATCTCGGTGTCCCTCAACCAATATATCCCGACTCGCCCACTTGGCCCGTAATTAAATATTACCCAAGTATATATTCCGACTCTAAAATAATTAGTTTCTCTCCATAATTAGTTTACCACCTTGGCGTTGTTCAACCAATATACACAGACTCGCTCACTCGATCCGTATCTAATTATTTTGGAATGTATTTCACAAATTACTTCATTATGTGTCACCCATAAATCCCTCCTAAAACCAAATTATATTTCCTTATAATTGTTAGGAAATTATGTCCCGTATTTATTTTCCCCTCAATAAATACTTTGGATTTAAATTCTAAATCAATTTCCCTCATATACTAAACCTAGCCGACCTGCCAAAAATCTGGAACCGTCGATCGATCGATCGACCAGTTCCCTTTCTTCTCCTTTCTCTGCTTTCTCCATTAACGGCCAACCAAGCTTTTTATTCACTCTCCCACTTTTATACCATCACAACCAACAATATTATCACATGGGAAAATGTTCTAAACATCCTAGAGACCTTACATTCTAAAATGATTTTCATAATTTTTGAACTTCCCGATTTGGGTATTTTCCAGGTTTTATTCATTCGATCTAAGTTTCCACTCAAATATCTGAATTTGTCATCAATTTTTAGTGGGTTCAGCCTCCGAGACCGATTTCTATGTTCTAGAATCATATATCACAAACAATAACACTTCTAATTTCATTTAATTATCAATTTAACCGAAACCCAATTTCTCAACAATACCCACCCAAAAACAGACATTCTCAATACACGTGCTTTAATATGATTAGATTATCACATATTTAAGAATCATAGCAGTTAACCACTTGCCTAGTATTTTTATAGTCTGATCCTTTTAAGAAGATGTTGATTATAACAAAGAATACACAATACTCTCTTATGATTCGTCTCCAAAGATATCCAAATGCTCCCCAATTGCTTCCTCTGCTTTTCCTCTCAAGTTTCGAGGCTTAGGTTTGTGTTATCTGCCGTTCAACACACTTAAACTTAGGTTTATATTCACTAATACCATTTTTAAGCTAATGGGGGGGGGGGGGGGGCAAGCCCGATTGACCCAAACACCTCCGTGTGGGCTCGGTTATGCCTAGAAATGTCCCGAGACCCAATTACTACCCCTAGGTATTTTGACTATTTCGACCCTTCTGGAGTCAACCGTGGACTTGGAATTGTCATCCGAAATAATCCATAATATTCTCCAATTTTCATCCTCAAAATGCGACACAAAAATAATCCGAATAATTATATCTTAATTCGCCAGATCATAAATTAAAATTTCTCCAAATTAAGTAAGTTTTGTTTCTCCCAAAAATAATTAAATACTAAATCCCCAGAATTACGAGGTGTTACACTTACATTGATATTTCATTCTTTCTTATTTATTCAAGTTAGTATCTTATTTGCATTAACATTGATATTATTTGATCATTGTTTGGATTATTTGAGCTCGTATTGCCATCTTGTGTTTGTTGGACTTCACACCTTTGCGTGATATTATTACTTCTTCCATAATTTCTATTTATATCATATGCTCACATATTGAGGAGAAGATTTGGTTTACGGGGGAGAAATAGTTTATGTATTCTTACTTTGTCAATTCATGAACAAAAGGGGGAGAAATGGTAACTTTGCTTTAACGATTAATAGATCTTTATCTTTGGGGGAGACGTCTTACCTAGGTTGAGATTATTAGACATAGGGAGAATTTTATTCTTATGCATATTTTATACTTGTTATATTCTCTTTGCATTTGAAGGTGTGTTTAAGGTGCAAGTTTGCAACATGCGACAAAGTTTTCAAGCGAGCAAAGATACTCAATGTATGTGTCTATCTAGCATCCGTGGTTTTTCCTTTTGGGATTGGGGATTGAGTATTTTAGAGATTTTGATGCCTCATAGGTGTTTTTATTTTGGTTTTGTCCTGGAATAGCTAAAGGGGGAGATTTATAAGGATAAATTTCCAATTGAGTCAATTTTTTTGTAATTGACTTAATTTCGGACAAAACATTTGAGTCATAAGTTAGGCTTTGTATTGTCGATCTCGTAATTCCATGACATGTTTGATGAAGATACAACGACAAATCTTTAAAGATGGATACACATCGTGTCATGTTTAGTGCCAGGTTTGTCTTCATGTTTTCGAGGATCTCATAAGTATGGATGGATTTGATTTATGATTCTTGGAAATTTATTTTGGGTGATTTATTTTTAAACAAAATGTTTGAAACTATTTTTGAAATGTTTTTTTGAGAAAAATATTTTTTGTTGGTTAGTTCAGTAGAACGAAATTTAAACCTCGTTGGAATGTTAGTTTCATTGGAATGAGTCTGCATTCTTGATCAAACGAATTAAGCAACAAAAGATATTTTTCTCAAAAAAATATTTTAAAAATAAATCAAAAATATTTTGCTTTAAAAAATAACCCAAAATAAATTGCCAAGGATCATAAATTAAAGGCATCCATCCCTTTTAGATCCTAAAAAACGTGAAGAGAAACTTGACATGAAATAAGGCATGATGCCTATCCATCTTTGAAACTTTGCCACTACATCTTTATCAAACATGTCACAAGCTTACAAGATCGACAATACAAAGCCCAGTTATGACTTAAATGGTCTGTTTAGAATTAGGCCGATTATAAACAAATGAACTAAATTGGAAATTTATTCTTACATATCTCCCCCTTTGGCTATTCCAAGATAAAACCAAAATAAAAACACTTATGGGCTATCAAACTCTCTAAAAGACTCAATCGTTAACCCGAAAAGGAAAAAAGTACAGATGCTCTACAGATGCATACAATGAGTAGCTTTGCTCTTTCGAATTCTTTGCCGCATGTTGCAAACCTTCACACTTAACAAGTATAAAATATGCATAAGAATAAAATTCTCCCTATATCTGTAATTCCTCGTATTTTTATGGCTTTTAAATTTAGGGATTTATTAAATTTAATTGAGATAGATTAATTTAATATTGATCCAGAAATTTATTTTAAGTATTTACTAGCCTGACAAGAGTTAGTAATTACTGAAAAATTGTTGATTTGTTAAATATTACTTATTGAGTAGAGTAATATGTAGAATTTAATTTATTGAAAATTGTCACGAGGGTATAATTGAACAATTGTGAAAATTAAGTCGGGAGGCGCCTGTGTCACGTCAAGACAAAATTATTATTATATAAAGTGAATTAAATTATAAGTCGTCTGTATGGTCATTTTGAGTGGGCCAATGTGTCCGGAAGGGTTGAGATAGTAAAAATAATGTACTCAGGGGTTTAGTTTGGGTCTCGGGACGTTTTTAAGCCCAATTGGCATTCCGGGAGGGTATTTTAGACATTTTACATTTTTGGGTAATTAAACCAGCGAATTTCCTAAGGATAAATCAGCCTTTAGGAGTTTCCTTCTAGGGTTAACAAATACAAAATCAAAGAACGGCCATTAGAGAAGGGGTTGGAGATCTTTCCAAGCAACTCAAGGCCAATGACTCAGCCTTTTACACCGCCACCACCACCCAAGCGTAGATCGCGCGACAAGGAATGTGATCATACCTCTTTCGTCCACAAATCAGAAACTCAAATTCTAGTCAAGTATCTATCTTTATTTATTTTAGTTAATGTTTCAATCATGTTAGTCTAGGGTCGTTTAGAACATGTTTCATGGAAGAAATTATATTTTTCGAGATTTAAAATCATATGTGTAGAGGAAGTAGACGTATTCTGGACATCTAAATCACATGTAGAGGATAAGCCATGAAATTGTATGGGTTTAGAAGTAATAAATTTGGGAAAGAGTTTAAAGAATGAAAACTAAAAGAAAATTAGGGTTCTTGTAGTTTGTGTGAATTTTACCCCATTAAATCATGATACTTGATGAATTCGGACATGTTTTATGTAGAAAATCTTGTTGTCAGGTATATAGTACTTGTAATATTGTTAATTGGGAGTTTGGGAATCATAAATGGAGATTTGGTTGAGGCTGTGGAGGTAAACCCGTAACTGGAAAAGAGCAGGTTTCGTCATAACTTCTTGATCGATCGATCGATCAAGAACATCGATCGATCGACCCCCTTACATCGATAGATCGACCCGTCCTAAAAAACTGTGTATTTCTCGTTCGATGGTTTAATCCGGTTAAAATGCATCGGAACCCTTAATTATTATTGCTGGGGTATAATGGGATATAGAGAAGACCAGTAGGGTCTAGGTAGACCCCATTGAGTGAAATTTAATGTAGGGTGAGATTTTGGGTTAACGAGGAATTATTCATGCGTATAAGAAAACGGGCGTACGTTTAATAAAAAGATCGAGGCTCGTAAGGGAGTTAGACCAGAAGGTAAGTGAGTGTATGCCTACTGAAATTATACTTAGAATACTTCGAGAGAGGAGAAGTGAGTATGAAGTGAATTATAAGTGAGAATAAAAATGGCGAGTCCGTTATGCTAAATAATCGAGCAAAATGTGTAAGTGACGGATAATTATAATTACGGGTCGTGGGCGCACCTAATTTAGAAATGTGGATATTTATACATATATGGCAATGTGATTGTGCATATATTGTATATTTGTATAAAAATCATACTCGAGTTACTTGCTATCACGGGGGTTTTCGCGTCGGGACAGTCTTATCTCGATTGGGCCTTTATGGGGAATATTGACTCGTACCCTAGAACATAGGATTCCTTGGTACAAGCTATCTGATTGATAGTCAGACGGTCCTAAGAGACGTGAGGGTATGTACTGACCTCTTAGTGACTTGGAACTATGCTTCGCCTCCATTTGTTTGTGTATTGTGTTAATACAGTTCGAGAGTGATTCTTAACTAGTATTTCCCTTAGTTTGAGTGATACGGGGACTTGATAGCAGAGTATGCCAGCACCATAGATTTTATGTGGGGTGGCGTTAGTATATATATTATGTGTGACTAATAAATATATGTATGTTTATATGGAAACTTTCTACTGTGCGTATAAGTAGATAAGTAATGAATAAATGCTTCAACTTTATTATAAGTGTTCAGGAACTTTATAACGTTAATGAATTGTTCTAAATAACATAAGAAATCTTGATGAGAATGATTTCCTAAAGTAAATATCATAACCTTTCTTTTCACGTGATAAAACCTTATGGATAATATGTATGTATTATAGGCTGGGTACCTGTAATACATACATACATATATAAACCTTGCACACTAGATGAGATATGAGAATTCTCAAGAGAGTGTCGCATACTAACATGGTTGTTGGATTAGCCGGTAAGCATTTTAAATACTTGCTAAATTATTTTTAAAACTATTTTACACTCAGGCTCTGACCCGTTTCCTGTCTTTTTCTCTCTCTTGTATGTATATATATATATATATATATATATATATGTGTGTGTGTGTGTGTGTGTGTGTGTGTGTATTACAGGTGCCCAGTCATAGGGGCGTCATGCTTAGATTCCTTGGAACAGATGCGTTATAGCTTATGTGGGAGTTGCAGGCCATTGCTTAGATGACCTCGTTATTGACTCTACTCTTATTTTAGTTCTAATTAGTTAGGACATGTGTCGCCCATTTCCATATTTAGTTGGATTTATCAGAGATTTATGTTCATTTATATTTCCAGTATTTGGTACTCTTCGGGATTTAAGTATTGTCAGGATGGTTTTATTTATAGTTTAAACTAGTTTGGTTTATCTGGATGATTTAAAAAGGTTTTCGTATTTTGATTTAATAAATTGGAAATAAGGTTTTAAAATTGTTTTGACACTTAGCTTAATTATTTAGGGTGTCTAAATTGGAAATTTAATTTTGCAACAGTGATGCTAAGAATGAACCAACCGTTCACCTTGATTTTAATTTAATAAAGGACTGAGCACCCGGTATTTAATTAGGTGGGGTGTTACAATATCTAATAATCTTAACCTAGGTAAGTCATATCCCCCTAAGATCAAGATCTCCTAATCATGAAAGGAAAGATACCATTTAGCAGCTAAGCATAAAATATTAGCATCAACCGAATCCAAATATAAAATAATCATCACAAAGATAAACAATTAAGAAAATGTGATGAAATTCCAAGGAAGTAACAAACTATTTTTAATGAGGTCTAAATCTCGTTAACTAAGGAACAAAAAATATTTTTAAAATAGTTCCAAACATCTTGTTAAATACAAATCACCTAAAACAAATTTCCAAATTCAAGTTAGTATATTATTTGCATCAAATTTGATATTGTTTTATCATTATTGGATTATTTTAGCTTGTATTATTTTTCTTGATTTCATAAGTTTGAAGGTCTCCTATGAGTTCTTTTAACCTAAGTGGATGTAAAATTTCCAAAGAATTTTAGATCGTGACTTTAAGGATAAAACATGATTGAAGAGATCTCAAAATTAGTCTCATTCGAATGAGTTTGCATTCTCGTTGGAACGAATTAAGGACTTCGTTAGAACGGATATCCAACAAAGATAGGGACTTTTTGTCAAACAATTGCGTACCCATTGTAATCTTCTTAGAAGCTAATTGGAACGAATTCGCTTGATCATTTTAACGAGAGTAGTTTTCGTTTGAGAGAGAATTATTTCATTTGAACAAAACCTATGATTTTGTTTGAGCAAACCCACCCTTTGAAGTTTGTGTTTTACTATTAAAGGCATGACGGACTCAGATTTTTCAAAAACTTTTGGCAAAAAACATTTTCTTATATGTTTACCCAAGTTTCAAAACCCTACTTTCACCCATTGATTTTAAAGATCCAAGTTTCCATATTCTTATGCTTTGAGATATTTGTGTTGGGCAGTAAATATTATGTCTCATCATCTTGGGTTGAGAAAAGGATTTGTGCGATGGACTCCTTAGTTGTGATTTATTGTTTTGCGGTGAAGAAGTAGTGATTTTGTGTTCTTATTTCATAGATGGTTGTTGAGCCTCATCGGTGAATATCGAGGCACATGTGAATTCATGTGTTGTGATAGATTACACGGGTGAACTCCTACATTGCATTGTTGTGTAATGGTCAAAGATAGAAGTTCATCAAGGCTTGCGAGGGCAACGAGTCATTGTGTAAGTCTATTGTCTATACTTTATAAAACCTTATCATAATGATCTCTTTGGCTGGGCCATCTGAGATTTGTCCTTTTTTGATTTTCCTCGTACATCGGCGTGTTATGTGATTATTTTACTTATTTTATCTACTAATCAGCAAGATGCATGGTTTAGGTTAAAAAAGATAAAATTGGGAAAATCAGTTTTTAAATGGTTTAAAATTGGTGCACAGGTTTTCATTGGGTTGATCTGTTTGAAGTTTTGTTCATTAAATTTGAATATTTTAAAAATAGTTTTTTTATTAGTTAGACCATCATTGCCTATGCCGTCGGGCTTTTCATTATATGTGGTAGCATGTTACATATCCAACTCACAACCCAAAATAAAATGCCAATGGGTGAAGTGCATTGCTTACAAAATGGGGTGTTGGTGGAAAAATCACAAAAAATTAAGCAAATGTCCCAAAAGGAGGCACGCGTGTCTCGAGCAGGGCCATTATAATGTGTGTGAACTAAAAGTGTCCTAATTGGGCTCTCAGTGTAACAAAATGAGAAATTTACATAAGTTTTAAGATAAAAATTAGGCGTTGTAGTAAACTATCAAAATAAAAACCAAATGGTTCGGAAGGAGGCACATACTTTGAGAATGATCGTTCTAACGTGTATTAGCTGACCATGTCCTTATCGAACTCTGGATTTTACAAAATGACAAGTATATACAAGTTTTAGATTAAAATGGGGTGTGGGTGCTGAAATCTCAAAATATCAACCAAATGTTTCAGATGGAGGCACGAGCGCCTCAAGAGCAGTCATTATAATTTGTGTCAACTGACTGTGTCCTTAATGGAAACCTCATTCAACAAAATGACAAGTATACGTATGTGTTTAATTGAAAATGGGGTGTTGTGGATGAAATCTTAAAATAACAAGAAAGTGGTTCGTAAGAAGGCATGATCTTCTCGAGAGGGACCATTGTAACATGTGTGAACTTAACTTGTCCTTATTGTACTCCCGATGAAACAAAATGACTGTTATATGCAAGTTTTAAGATAAAAATGGTGAGTTGGGGGATAAAATTTGAATACAACAACCATATGGCTTGGAAGGACGAGTAAACACCTCGAGAGGGACCATTGTAATGTGTGCCAACTATATATATCCTTATCGGACTCTCGGTTTAACAAAATGACAAGCATACATAAGTTTTAGGTTAAAAATGGAGCGTTGGGGGTGAAATATTAAAATAACAAACAAATAAATAAAAAATAGGTATGAGTACATCGAAAGGGACGATTGTTATATGTGTGAGTTGACCGTGTCCTTATTAGACTCTATGTTTAATAAAAAATAGGTATACGCAAGTTTTAGGTTAAAAATGGGGCGTTAGGGGGTGAAATCTCAAAAGATCAACCAAATGGCTCGAAAGGAGGCACAAGATCCTCAAAAGGGACCATTGTACTGTGTGTGAATTGATCGTGTCCTTATTGGACTCCTAGTTTAAAAAATGACAAGTATATTTCTTTGGTGAACCTGACCCCACGATGAGAGGCATGCTCGTCCATCTCTCTTCGAATGATATCACAGAGATCATGCTTGTGATGACCTCCGTCTTGATCCCATCACGTCAGCGGACTCCTGTGCCTAGAGTGCTCTTGGTCTCGCTGTGAACTCCTTCTTCGGCTACAAGTTTTACTCGCTTGAGGGCTAGGGGTTCAAGAATTTCTCTTGAGTTTATCTTCATGGATATCTTGCTCTATTCTTTCAAGGCGACGTTGAAAACGTGCGTTCACCTCCTCTTAGAGGCGTGTGGCTTCCTCATGCTGATCAAGCCACCGTTTATAAGTGTCGATAAGCCTGAGATTTGGGTATATCGTTATTTTTCTGAAAGTGTTCCTCCTAGGGATCATATCGTGAATTAGTCATGTTGTGAATCACGTTGCAATGGACCTCAGACCTGACCCTAGGTGTTAGGGGTCCATTTTCATGATTGTCATTGAACGATGGAGGTGCACTGTATGGTGACACATGGTTGCTTGTTGGATATAATTGGCTAAAAAAAGGAATTTTTCCCCACAGATGGAGCTAATTGTAGGTGGTAAGGTATACGTGGTTCGATAATGTGCCTATGTCCATGGGGTGTTTCTCTCTTTGTATTAATTAATTCGCAATAACCGGAATTACATGCTCTTTTTTTCTAAGGGTAACAGTTACATTTACAGGGAATAAAAAGAGGCTGAGTCATGTAAGACTCTAGAACACATGGATTTAGTTGTGATATGATTGAACAACTCCAATCCCGAGATCCTCTCTGATCGAATTCTCCTTCATTCTTATCCTCAATTTTTGATCCTTTATCTGAGTTGTCAGACATGTGTCAATTATTTTAATCTATTCAGATAGTCCGAATAATTCCCCCATAATTTTATATGTGCACATATTGATACTTGTCATTTCACATGATAAGTAAAACAACTCATGCCATTCATAATGAGAAAACGTGCATTCATTGTCAAAAAGTAGATAAATTTAACTATCGTAGTTTTATTTTATTTAGGCCGTAAACTTTTGACACTCAAAAGCACAATCCCTTTTAAAACAAAAAAGGTGCATTTTAAATATTTATATTGCCAAAATAACATTATTAATTTTTGGCAAATTGCAACAGCCACAAATCATATCTAAATATTCATATTTGAACATTGACAATATAACATATGTAAATTCAACATAAGATATTGTGCCAAATTTCCACCAGTCCACTTAAGAAACTTGATTTTCAATTACATTACATAGTTATTTCAAAAATGACAATTTTAAGAAAATTGTATCGTGTAGTTCCATTGATATCCCACAATGGCCACATACAGACATTCAGATATATTGAATGGGTTAGCAAAGTTAGTTACAAAATTGTAAATTTTTTAACGCTAAGGACATGATTTTAGACCCAACTGTTGAAATCCTGCATTTTTTAAGAGGTGAAACGTTAGGAATTGATAAATTATAAATTGCCTATCATAATTGTATGCAGCTACTATATCGAAGGATCAAAATATACGGATGGATTTAATTCCATACACGATCAATTATTAATCCCTTTTTACTTTCTGTACAAATATATATATATATATATATATATATATATATATATATACAGTCCTGCTCTTGTGCGGACCGGACATGTGTCACCTGGCGGTGAGCCCAGAAAAGAGAGAGAATGTGCCTATAATTTAGGCGATATTTTCTAGGTACACCATTAGGGGACACATGTCTGGTCCGCATTCTTAAAATGCAGACTAGTCCGCACAAGAGCATTATTATATATATATATGTTGATGTACAAAATTAGATTGCTTCTAATTATTTAATCACAGATAATTATAAATGAGACAAAGAATTTTAAAGTGGTTCGGCCTTATAAGAATGGCCTACGTCCACTGTTTCTGTTATTGCCAAGTGTTTTAGAGTTCTCGATATGTAATTCTATCAAGAAAATCCGATCCCTTAGAATGAGGGTGATACAATGTATTTATAGCCCGTAGGCTGTACATGTGAAAGGGTAAACAATTAATGCCCTTTAAGAGTATACGTCTGTATGATAAGCATTCAATGAATAGTTGAACTGTTGATTATCTGGCAATCAATGCTGTGGCCGAGATGCAGCTTTGGCAATTAATGCTGTGGTCGAGATGCAGCTCGGACCGCCTTAGTTACTCGTCGTTCCGAAGTTCCTCGGAGTATTGGAGTTCCTCGGAGTATTGGGGTTCCTCGGAGTAAGTATGACTAGGTCGGGGAAATAAACCTCCTCATTGCTATTGTGCCACGTAGATCGACACGTGTCTTCTTATTATTCGTCTATATCAGCATATTAATTTTGGTATCAACAGAAGCCCCCAATGTTTCATATTTTGAAATTTGAGGAGTATGGAACATTCTTTCTCGGTATGTGGCAATATTAAATGACTTTCCTGGATTTTAGGAGCATTTTCTCCGTGTTCGAATGTCTTCCAAATTCGCAGAATCCGCCTTTTTGAATTTTTATAAGCGCTTCGATCTTCGTGCACTTTTTGTCCGTTTAGTCGCCGGTAGCGTAATAGTTTCTTTGTTGTAATCATTTCTTTCGCCGTTTCCCATGGCAAAGTATTTAAGTTTCATAGGCAATCCCAACGTCTTCTACCTTTTCTAATTTCTGCTTTCGAGTTTTCCATAGTCTTTCTCTCTCTTGTGCGTTCATCCTTTTCTTCGTTCGTTGTCAACAGATCTCCCTTTTTCCTGTAAGATCTTTTTCCTTCTTCTTCGTTTCTTTTATTCGCTATGGTTTATATTATTGAATCTCTTGAGAAATTTCGTTCTGATTTTTCTATTCCATCTTGGGTAACTCTGGAGAATCTTTCTGAGCCTTTAGATTATTTTCGTTTGGCTGAGGGACATTGGTTCCCCAGCCTCTTTATTGCTGAATGTGGATTTTCTTTTCCACCAAACCCTTTATGCTTAGAGTTCTGTCATTATTTCGATGTTGTTCCTGCAAAAATAGTCCCCAACACATGGAGAATATTTAATGGGGTGTATAGGTTAAATCAAACTCATGGAACCCGTATAGGAATTCCTGAGATTATGTATTGTTATAGATGGGTTGTTCTAGATAATATTTTTTATTTAAAAACTAGATTTTTGAATAGGGCCTTAGTAGTCAACCTCCCTGATGCAAATAGGGATTATTTTGAACATGGGGTAGTTATAAAAAACTGGCAACATGCCCCTTTGATTGGAGATGAAGTATATCAAGGTCCCAGATGCCCTCCATATGGCAATGGGATAGGTTATTTTCATTTTATTTTATTTCTGAAATTATGATTTCATTATGTTTGAATAAATGTGTGACTGATATTTCACTATGTATTTGTTTGCAGTTGACAGTAAGAGAAAAACTCCAAAAGAAGCTGAAGTTAATATCAAGCATTTGAAACTTATCTGGAGTTTGCATCAGAAAGTTGCAGACGAGCACATCAGGTCTGCTTCATACTTGTTGCAGTACAGGAGCTATACATCATCCTTTACTGCTCGTCCTGTGGTCATCACTAGTGATCCAGTGTCAGTTCCTGAGGACTCTTCTCCAGAATCTCACATTCCTCTGAGTCAGAAAATGGGCAAACGAAGAGTTCCTGCTCTCTTCGAGGAGACTACCTCTGCTGGATATGGGAAAAGAAACAAGATCGGCGTCCCCAAGGGGACAAAGAAAGTAGATGCTGCCCCTTCTGTTGCTCCTCAGAAGGCTGCCGGGAAGCCCCCAGTGGCTCCGAGCAAGAAGGATGCTCCTATGGAAGTGGTCACCATCTCCTCAGCCAAAAGCTCTTCTTTGGTTGAAACTGTTCAAGTGCCACCGAGGAGACTGAAGAAATCCTCCTCGGTCATCTTGGTTGAAACCATTCCCCAGCTGCAAGTTAGTGGAGCTGGTGTCCCAACTATTATTCCCCCGAGCTCTGCTATGAGCTCGGTAAAGACTTGGATTATTCCTGAGGTCCAAGGAATTGAGGATAATATGTCTAGGGATATGCTTACATCCTTGGCTACTCATCACATTGCTTCAGTAAGTTTCTCTTATTCTGAATTTTCTTTCTTTCCATCAATACATGTATCTCTGTGATGACTTATCATTATCTTCTTTTTCAGCTGGTGAGTTATTTTAAAACCATTCTAAAGAAGGATGAAGCAATCAAGGCTTCTAGCTCCTCGTCCGGAGTGGAGGATGCTTTTCTAGGTTTGACCAAATCTTTGAAGGAGTCCCGTCAAAAGTATGACGAGGATAAAGCTGAATGGGAGAAGAAGTTGGCTGCAGTTGAAACAGAAAAGGTGCAGTTGGAAAATAAAGTGAAAGATTTGGAGGGAGATAAAAAGAAGTATGACGAGAAGCTCAAGAGCTTTGGAGAGCTTGAAGCCAAGATGAAAATGGAAGAAGAAGAGCTGTCCCTTCTGCGAGAAGTGAACCGCCAGAAGGAAGAGGTGGAAGCTAAGTTGAAGGCCACCGAGGATCTTCTATCCGAGAAGCTCTCCTCGGAGAAAATGAAAAGAAAAGTGGTGGTGAAAAAATCTTTCCGTACTGGTTGGGATAAAGGATGGGACAGGGGGGTAGCAGCAATGATGACTCAGGTGCAGTATGGAAGTTTGAAATACTTCCGAGATGGTTGGGTGGATACCCTGCAAGAATTCAAGGTTAATGAGGATTCAGAGCTGTTTCAACAGCATCTCCCTGGTCCTCCCCTAACTATTGAAGATGAAGAGCAGGACGAAGCTGCCTCCGAAGAATCTTCAATAGCAGTGGGTGATCCAATCCTTACTCAGCCTGCCGACGAGGAGCTTTCATCTCTGCCTGCTCCTCCTGAACAAGTTCCAGTTTTAGCCGACCAACTCATTGTTCCAACCGAGCAACCGAGCTCCTCGTCCCAGCCTCCCGAGAAAGTCTTGGGAGACAAGGAAAAGGTGTGAAGTTGTTCGGTATTATCTTTCTATTTTTCTTCTTTATCAAGTGTAACCAATGATCTTTGTAATTCTGCACTATGATCTAATAAAATTTGAGTTCTTTTCTTCCATATGATATGATTGTCTCTTTTATATCTGTAATCTGTCTTGATCTTCTTTTTGATGATTACTTTTTCTTTCTCTTCTAGTTTCTGGCCAGGATGGATATGTTATCTGCTAATGATACAAAGCTGATGCAGCAATGTCATGAATATTATAAAGCTGGTCACACAGAATTGAGTGCATCAGAAGTTGCCGACATCCTTGGTCATGATGCTTCAGAGCAAGCAGTCGAAGCTTATCAGTACCTGAAAGGTTTACTTGACCGAGCTGTGGCCAATAATGTGGCTTATTACGAAATGATTAAAGACTTACAAGGCACTCTCGATGAACTTCAGCAGCAGTATAAAGAGTCTTCTTCCCTTTTACATGAGGGGTATGAGAAGAGGTATCAGCAGCTTTCTGCCGAGAAGGGCCACGAAAAGCTCCTTTATGGGTATGATGTCAGGGAGAGAACCCTAAAGGGTAAAGTTGAAGCATGTAGACAGATTGCAGAGCTGCTGGAGCAAGAGAATAACAATTTGCAGAAAGAGCTAGCACAGTATAAGTCTGCAGCTTCATCTTCCACTGCCTTGGTACCGATCACCGATGAAGGATTCTCATTTTTAGAAGTGGAAAATGCTAAGTTGCGAGAAAAATTAGAGGCTTTGAGAAGAGCTGGGCCTTCTACTGCTATTCGGGGACGAGGAAGAGGTTCTTGTGGACGAGGAAGAGTTGCTCAGAATGTTGACGAGGAACAAAGTACTCAACCTGCTCGGGGACGACTAAGAGGTCTTCATCGTACTGTTGAGGAAGCTCGTACTCAATCAGCGTTGGAAAACCAAGCATTCCAATTAATGGCTAAGAACCAAGCTTTGTCTGAACTGTCCAAGAAAGTTAGAGAACTGGAAAAACAACTCTCTTCAAATAAATCAGTGTTGGAGACTAATGAACTTTTCATCCAGAGTCTTCACGAGAAGCTTGAAAAGTTGACATTTCAATTTAACAAACAGCCCAGGGAGTTCTGGATGGCTGGATACAACGAAGCACTATTCCATTTAAATGATCGTATCCAGAATGCCAATAATGAGGGCTACAAGCAAGGCTGGCTGAATGCCTTGGGCGTGCTGAAGCTCGAACAAGGACACTACCTGTGGGACTATTATGATCCTGGGGTACTTGATTTGCCTGTGCCACCGTATAATTTGGACATGGAATGGATCCCAGCTCGTGCCATTCCTCGGAGCTTAATTGCAAAATACCTCGGTGACTACAATCTTCACTCTCAGATCGAGGTATCTCGTCCCGAGCATCTACTGGATACACCTTCAATAATGAATGTTAGAATGCTTCGAGATCTTAACTTCATTAATTCTCCCCTTTGCCTGGAAGATCCTCCTGCTGGCGAGGAGCCTGTTTCAAAAGCAACAGGGAAAAGACCAGTAGAATAGGAAATTCTGATGTAATAATTAGTACACAATTTAATATTAATATAATAAATTTATGTAATTCATTTTGAATTTCATGAAAGAGTTTCATTTTTGTTTTGCTATTGTCTTGTATTTGTCAAACACTTTATATTTGTGCTTGCATAACAATATTGTGTGGTTCATCGACCAACTTAGTAATAAAAAAGTTACAAGTATTAGTAATGTTGCTCGATCACCTAATAATAAAGTAATGAGTATAAAAATGTTTAAAATTTTTCCAACCAACCAAGGTTGTTAAATTGTGCTCGTCGACCAATTATAGTTAGTGGGTTTTTATCCCCGACCAGCTATACTTGGTACTATTTGGAAGATTTTCTCCTCGTCGACCAACTACAGTTAGTGGGTTTTTGTCCCCGACCAACCATACTTGGCTCAGTTTGGAATATTTTGTTCTTCGAGGAACTTTTGTATTTTCTGTAATAATCTTACCTCCCGACCAACATAAGTTGGCATTTGAGAGCATATCTTGTTTCCTAGCCAAACACGTTGGCATTTTTAGGAATGTTGTTCTCGCCCTTTTACCAACCGGAGTTGGTCTGAGTTCGAACTATTATGTTCACTTGCCCTTTTACCAAAATTGGTCTGAGCCAGTGTCAGCCTCCTAACCAAAGGAGTATGGTTTCCTAACCAACCGGAGTTGGTATTTTTAGGAATGTCGTGTTCTCACCCTTTTACCAACCGGAGTTGGTCTGAGTTTGAACTATCATGTCCACTCGCCCTATTACCAACTGGAGTTGATCTGAGCTAGTGTACGCCTCCTAACCAAAGGAGTATGTTTGTTCTCGCCCTTTTACCAACCGGAGTTGGTCTGAGCTTGAACTATCGTGTCCTCGCTCTTTTACCAATCGGAGTTGGTCCGAGCTTGAACTATCATAGTTTGTAGTGTGTAACACTAGTATTCCCCAAAAAACTTTCAATAAAAGGAGAGAAGATGGCGAAATATCATCGTTTTATTCATATTGATGGAACTGCTTTACATTTTACATCACTGATAATACTTGCATAGGTGTTCAGCATTCCATGCATTCTTGAATTCCTCTCCTTCTAGAGTTGTTATTCAGTAAGTTCCTGGTCGAACAACTTCTGTAACTCGGTAAGGTCCATGCCAGTTTGCTTCCAACTTATTGTGCTTCTGAATGACCTTCTTTAGCACGTAATCTCCTTCTTTTACGTCGCATTTCTTCACCCTCTTGTTGTAGAACAGGGTTGTTCGTTGCTGGTAAGCAGCATTCCTAATGGCTGCCTCTTCTCTAACCTCCTCGAGCATATCCAAATATAATCTTCTCATTAAGTCGCTGACTGGGGAATTGAAATTCAGAACTCTGTGTGTTGGAAGACCCAACTCGGCAGGTATTACAGCCTCACTTCCAAATGCCAGCATATATGGTGATTCTCCAGTTGCTTCTCGGGGAGTTGTTCGGTAAGCCCACAATACTGACTGTAGCTCATTAATCCAATTAGCTTTAGTCTCACTTACCCTCTTCTTCAAACCATTTAGTAATGTTATGTTCGTCACTTCAGTCTGTCCATTGCTTTGAGGATGGCCTGGTGCTGAATGAACCTTCATAATGTTTGACTGATGACAATAGGCGGCAAACTCCTCGTTATCAAATTGTGTTCCATGGTCTGTGATGAAGGCATGAGGGAGACCATATCGACGGATGATGTTCTTCCAAACGAACTGGTACACCTTCTCGTATGTCATATCAATAAGGGGCTCAGCTTCTACCCACTTAGTAAAATAATCCACTGCGACGACGAGGTACTTAAATCTTCCTCGGGTCGTTGGCAGTGGTCCAACCAAATCAATTCCCCACATGGCAAATGGCCAAGGGGAAGTTATGGGTGTCAACAATGCTTGTGGAGTTCGTCGGATGGGGGAAAAACGTTGGCATTTATCACATTTCTTAGCATAGGCTATACAATCAGCCCTCATCGTCGGCCAATAGTATCCCTGCGTCATCACCCTTTGCAAAAGTGTCCGACCTGCTACATGGGCTCCACAAGACCCTTCATGGATCTCTTCAATCAATCCTTTCACCTAGGAGGGATGTACACATCTTTGCAAACCTGCCATAATTCCTCGTCTATACAAAACACCATTAGTTAGTACATACCGAGCAGCTTTATACTTCAATTTCTTGGCAGCGAGATTATCCTCCGGTAATTCTCCCTCCTCAATGTATGCCCTTATAGGATCCATCCAAGATGGTCCTAAATCAAGGGTAATAGTATTCATCGTCAGGTCTTCATCTATGCTCCGACTTTCTAACACTTCAATTGGTATCGTTCTTCGCAGCTCGGTACGAGTAGCTGATGCAATTGGTATGTAATAAAATGGCTTCTGGACTCCATTCTCCATTCTGATCAATGCCGAGCTGACTGCATTCTCTGATACTGCCAGGTACAAGTACAACTTTTCTCCCATTACTGGTCTGGACAACAGTGGAGGTGCTCCCAAATATTTCTTCAAGTCTTGAAAAGCTTTTTCACATTCATCATTCCACTCGAAAGTTTTTCGAAGTGTTTTGAAGAATGGGAGGCATCTATCAGTTGCTCGGGATACAAATCTGTTGAGTTCTGCAACTCGTCTTGTAAGACTCTGCACTTCTTTCTTCGTCGTTGGGGATCGCAACCCTAAAAGAGCTTTGATCTTTTCTGGATTCCCCTCAATGCCTCGCTGGTTGACAATGTACCCGAGGAACATTCCTTCTCGTACTCCAAATGTGCACTTCGTCGGGTTGAGCTTCATTTGGTATTTATCCAGTTGATCAAAAGTCTGACCTAAGTCAACTAGATGATCAGCATCTTTCTTGCTCTTTGTCAGCATATCATCGACATAGACTTCCATATTGCAACTGATTTGTTCGGCAAAAACCTTGTTCATCAGCCGCTGGTATGTCACTCCTGCATTTTTCAAACCAAAAGGCATAACATTATAACAATAAATTCCCCTAGGGGTAATAAAATAAGTACTTTCCCTGTCTTCAGGTTTCATTTTGATCTGGTTGTAGCCAGAGTAAGCATCCATGAAGCTGAGCAGCTCGTGTCCCGAGGTAGCATCCACTAGTTGATCAATTCTGGGCAATGGAAAGTGATCCTTTGGGCATGCCTTATTGAGATCGGTGAAATCAACACACATTCTCCATTTATTGTTTTTCTTCTTTACCATCACCACATTTGCTAACCAGTCTGGATATTTCACATCTTCAATGAATTGGGCTTTCTGGAGCTTCTCGACCTCCTCTTGTATAGCTTGATTCTTCTCGGGACTAAATACTCTTCTTCTCTGCTTTACAGGCTTGATCTCCTTGTTCACATTGAGCTCGTGACATAAGACATTTGGATCTATTTCTGGCATATCTTCATGACTCCATGCAAAAGTCTTCTTTCTGTTTCTCAAAAAAGTTATGAACCTATTTTATTGAAACATCCAACGACGAACCTATCTGAGTTGTTCGTTCAGGGTGTTCATCGTCCAGAATAACATTTTCTGTAGATTCCACCACCTGTCCTTTTACAAGTTGGGATTCATCTCTAGGATCCAGTGTTTCAATTTCTGTACCTTCATCCACCTGGTAGGTAGTAGTCTTTTTCCTTGACTCTTCAAGCTCTTCTTGCTCGGCAGATGAATAATAGCATTCCCGAGCTACTTTTTGATCACCTTTCACAACTCCTACTCCAAAATTTGTTCGGAATTTTAAGAACTGATGTACTGTAGATGGAACTGCTTCGAACTTCATCAAAACAACTCTTCCCATGATGATGTTGTAAGCTAATTGCACATTTTTATCCATCACAAAGAAGCGTATTCTTTCTGCTCGACAAGCAGGCCAAGTTCCAATGAATATATCCAGCTTGATCGTCCCAAGTGGAAAAACCTTCTCGCCAGCAAAACCCAGGAGAGGTCTGTGATAAGGCTCCAATTGAGATAATTTTAAATTTAAACTGTCGAAGCATGAGTAGAACATGATGACTGCCGAACTACCATTATCTACCAAAACCCTTGAAATCATTACTTCTTTCATCCTCATTTTGATCACCAAAGGGTCGTCGTGAGGGTAAAGAACACCTGCAAGGTCGTTTTTTGAAAAACCAATGACTAGCTTCTCTTTGTTTATCTTCCTCGGGCGATCCTCCTCAGCCAAATTTATCCGTTGAATATATGAGCGAGCCTGAGCCTCACCGAGGTAAGCTTTTCTTTCTGCAGTAAGATCTCCTCCTCCTGCATCTCCGCCTGTAATAACATTACAATCAAATGTTCCAAAAGGTATTGAAAATACCTCGCGTTCTGGTTGCCTTGGCCTTTTGGGAAGATCGGGGTCATCCTCTTCATCTTCATGATCTCTTTTCCTGTTTTCTTCTGCCCGACGAGGAGATCTAGACCTCTCTCTTGCTCGGTTTTCATTCCCTTTTTCATTTCTACGATCAACATACTTTGACAACTTTCCTCGTCTAATGAGCGTTTCAATCTCGTTCTGGAGGGCTATGCAATTTTTAGTCATATGACCATGATCCTTATGAAACTCGCAATATTTATCTCTCTTTCTTTTGTCAGGGTCCGACCTCAATTTCTTTGGCCATCTTACTTCTTTGTTATTCTTGATTTCTTCCAAGACATGATTAATACCCATTTTCAAAGGAGTATAATTGTCGAATTTCTTCAGGACTTCCCAGGACGACTTATTATTATTGGAATGCTTGTCACCGCCATTGCCTTTATGCTCTTTCTTCTTAGATTTGTCGACTTCCTCCTTGGTTTCTTTATCCATATTCTTCTTTGCAGCCATAGCCTCCTCGGCATTCATGATTTTGGCCTCTTTTGCCATCAACTCTGACATAGTTGTAGGTGGATCTTTGGCCAAAGTGTAATACAATTTGTTAGGCAACAACCCACTCATCAAGGAGGTGATTGTTGTCTTCTCTTCATAATCTATGACTTCCAGCTTCTCGTTATTGAAACGAGTTACGTAATCTCTAGTACTCTCACCAGATTTTTGTCTAACACTTAATAAGTGCGCTACTCGTTTTACTGGCTTCGCTCCAAAATAGAAATTGCCGATGAACAACTCGGCCAGTTGAAAGAAAGTTGAAATCTTACCCCGAGGAAGATTGTTGTACCATATCTGGGCAGATCCAGTAAGAGTTCCTGAGAATGCTCTGCATCTCATCTCGTCGGGGACAGCATAGATGTCGACAGCAGCTTGATATTGCTCTATGTGAAGAACAGGATTTGTCTTTCCATCGTATTTGGGGGTCACCACAAGGGCTTTAAACTTTGATGGTGTAGGAAAATCCACAATGGCCTGGACAAAAGGTGTCCCTTGAACAAAAGTTCGTTGTAGGGGATTCTTCGCCTTAGCCATTTCTCCCAATCTATCCTCCAACCGCTGAATGGACCCTTTCCACACATTTTTTCCTTCCTCGGGCCTATTAGTTCGAGCAATTGATTGTTCTGAAGTGGCCTCCTGAGATCTATCTTGACGAGCAACTGGTCGTGATTGTGCTGATCCTTCTCTTAGATCTGATGGTTGCCGGAAACTCCTCGACATGGTCTTAGGTGGACTCATATTCCTTCTAGGGCCTAATCGACTGAAAGGAGACACCCTGCTCAGTCTTTCCAAGGCACTGGGTCTCTCTGGAGAAAGAGTAATACGTTGCTCAGTATCTGTAGCCCGTATTGACGAAGTTCGCCCAGGTTGATAAGAGAAATCATCAGATTCCTCATTACGTTATGACTCAGTACGCCTGGAATGTGAAGAAAGTAAATAAGTTTGTCTCTGACCACTTCTCTATCCTGAATGTGCAGGTGCACCGCCATGAAGGGTTTGTATGAGTTGCCGCATTGTTTCTTGCATGGCGGTTTGTCCTTGAGCCAGATTCGTCATAATTCCTGCCAGATCTGGAGGTGCAGAGGGATTTGGAGGATTCCCAACGTTCCCAGCGTTTTGATTGCTAGATTCAGGATTATCTGCCATTGATGATGAATGATTTTTGATGAAAAACGATAACAACAGTCGTTTCCCACAGACGGCGCCAATCTGTTGATGTAAAAAATTAGATTGCTTCTAATTATTTAATCACAGATAAATATAAATGAGACAAAGAATTTTAAAGTGGTTCAGCCTTATAAGAATGGCCTACGTCCACTGAATCTGTTATTGCCAAGTGTTTTGGAGTTCTCGATATGTAATTCTATCAAGAAAATCCGATCCCTTAGAATGAGGGCGATACAATGTATTTATAGCCCGTAGGCTGTACATGTGAAAGGGTAAACAATTAATGCCCTTTAAGAGTATACGTCTGTATGATAAGCATTCAATGAATAGTTGAACTGTTGATTATCTGGCAGTCAATGTTGTGGCCGAGATGCAACTTTGGCAATTAATGCTGTGGTCGAGATGCAGCTCGGACCGCCTTAGTTACTCGTCGTTCCGAAGTTCCTCGGAGTATTGGGGTTCCTCGGAGTAAGTATGACTTGGTCGGGGAAATAAACCTCCTCGTTGCTATTGTGCCACGTAGATCGACACGTGTCTTCTTATTATTCGTCTATATCAGCATATTAATTTTGGTATCAACAATATATATACACAGAAAGTCTCCTGTAAGGACTCCTTATAGTGTAGAACCTGATCATATCATTTTTGTAAAATAATAAAAAAATAAATTTTTTTGATGAAACTTCATGGATATGATGTCCAAGGTTAGAAGACCATCTCCAAAGCTTTTTTCATCTAAAAATTCAACAAAAAAAACCGTTGAGATGAGGTGATATGTAAAAAAATGGTATAAATATTCATTTTCAACCGTTGAAATATTGGGTCGGCACCAGCCACTTTATTAATTGAATTTTTTGATGAAACTTCATGGATATGATCTTCTCATTGTTGAGATCATATCCATGAAGTTTCATAAACAAAATTCAATCAAAAAGTGGGTGAGATGATCGTCAATATTTCAACGGTCAAATATGCATATTTATACAATTTTTTTATATATCACCTCACCTCAAATGGTTTTATATTAAAATTTTTTATGAAAATTTTTTTAGATGATCTTTTCACCATGGGGATTATATCCATGAAGTTTCATAAGAAAATTTATTTTTTTACTATTTTAAAAAAATGATATGTATCGAAGTCTGTATCATAAAAAATCCTTATAAGAGAGTCTCTCTCTCTCTCTCTCTCTCTCTCTCTCTCTATATATATATATATATATATATATATATATATATATATATATATATATATTGATTTCGCTTGAGAATCTATGTATATATATATAAAATTAAAGGTTTAATCGATAGTAAAGCTACACGCGATCGGTTCCTTAATTAGAGACTCTCACATGCTGGATACTTTAAACTCCCAGACTGTTGATGCTTTAAACTACTAAAAACCTTTACATCACATCTATGTAAACAGGTAGGCGAAAAGAAATTGAACAGCAAGAGTAAAAGTCCAAACGTCTTCAATTGTTTTGCATAGAAAAAATAACGAGCTTGAGATTTTGGGGTTGCATTGTTTGTCCAATTTAATTTATTTAAAACATTTTATATTGTAAACACCTCTTGATACAATAGGGTTTTTATTGGTGATAGATTTTGGGTAAGGGATTAAAAAATGGGGGTTTGAATTTTTGTACATTTTCAATTACTAGAAAATTCATATGGGTAATATCGTGTTTAAATTGATATAAAGCATTATTTCTTATCATGTAGTATTTTCAATTATATCTTTTATTTTCATTGTTTGGTTTCAACTATGGTGGTATAATTGGGGACATTTGATATCATCATATATATATTGTAGACAACATCTAGGTAAGGATGTTGCAGTTATAAGATTATTTATATTGTAGTTTGGATAAATCTTTATTCATTAGTAATATTTTTCAGTGATAGGATTGTTTAATATTTCGTCGAGAGGTTAAAACAAAATGCACCTAATATATGATTTTAATTATTAAACTATGTTATATTTCCAATAGTTTTAGCGTTACTTGAATGAAGAGAGAATATAATAGGTTAAAAAAGAAATAGAAGATACAAGCCAAATTGATATGTTTATGTATATTTTTTTTTAAAATTTAGTTGTTTTAGTTAAAAATATTGTTGCATTAGTTATTCCTCCTTTCCACTATGTGTTATGTATGTTAAACATGAAAATGAAAATATTATAATACTGCATTTATACAGGATTGAGAAAAATATTTTAAGAATTTGTTTTCGAAATTTATTCTCCTACAGTAACAAATACATATGAATGAAAGACATGAACTTGAATCATGCTTTTTTAATGAGTATTGTTGAGATGACTAATTTTTAATCTCCCGTAACTTATATTTTTAATCCGTTTTATAAGATTGTATTTTTTCCCTCCTTTTTTTGTTTTAATTTTTTTAGCGTAACACATACCCAACTTGTTTTAATAAGACACGACTAACACAATTGATAATATAAACACCTGTGCGATAATACCAAAAAACACAATTAAAAACATGACATTACGCGGTTACACAACTAACACGAGTCATAATTTTGGCATGAAAACAACATGACATGACTTTGTGCTACAAAGTCCCAACACAGACATGACACATTCTCAATTATTGGTCAATTATGTTGTTTTATTTTATCATGTCTAAAATTACCACCCATGGGCCTGTAAACGGATCGAATTCGGACCGCATCATGCAAATCCAAATCCATATTCATTTATATTAAATGGATTCGGATCCGATCCGATTATCCGTTGGATTATCTGTTAGGGTTCCAAATATATAGTTGTTTATGTTAAACGGATTTTGATCCGATCAGATTATTTTTTATGTATTTTTATAATAATTTTCATTAAAAAATTATATAATGATATGTCAAAACATATACTTTTTACCATTTGATTTGTAACATTTTAATTTGCAACTCTTAGGAGCCATGTGTGTGTCTTTTTCCTTTTATATGAGGGAATTTTTAAATATAATATTATAAATATTATAATATATATTAAAATATTATTAAAAACAATATATATATATATATATATATATATATATATATATATATATTACAAAAATAGTAATTGGATCGGATTATTAACGGATCGGAGCATATGAATTTAAATTCGCTCCATTTAATAAACGGATAATCGGGTAATTGAGTAATTGAATTTTAGGCATGATCCATATCCGTTTAAATGGATCGGATTCGTATTCGGATTCGAATAAAATCAGATCCATTGACAGGCCTAACCACCCATGAGTAATTTTATAGGGATTATGATGTCATTAAATATTATGGATTATGATGTCATCAACTCTGCTCCTTTCATTTGTCCTTAAACACCTTAAAATGCTTCCCCACCCCCCATGGAGAGAGATAAAATTAGGCATTCATGTAAAAAGAGTAACTACTTTGCATTTAAGTATTTTTGCCCCATAAAAATTACTTGAATTCTCTCTTCATAATATATCATCTTTTTATATAGATTTTCCTCTCATGCAACTCATCAAAAAATTTGAATTAAAAGGCATATAATAACAACATAAAATTGTTGTTATATCCTTTTACTTTTTGTGATACCCCGACTAATTAAATACCGGGTAACTACTCCTTTATTAAATTAATACAAAATGCCAAGTTGGTCCAGTTAATAGCATCACTATCGAAAACATTTCAATGATTACTAACCACCTAGTATTTAAAAAGTAAGTTGCCAAATTTTAAATTAAGTCTGATTAACATGCAATAAAAGACTAATGGAAGAACAACATAATCCATTCACCATAACAAAGTAATGAAATAACCAACAAATAATAATAAGTCCAGAGGAAAACTCCTCACAACAGTCCTACAACTGAAAATAATATGACAAGTCTGAATCCTGAATTAATTACATGCCAGAAGTCTGAATAACTGAAATAAATGAAATGTCTCTAAAAGAAATGGGCGACATGCCCTACAACTGATAAATGATGAATATAGAGTCAAGATATATGAAGCGTCTACAAGCAAAGTCCTGTAACTTCCACAAACAGCTACAGCTCGTCACCTGAATGAGGATCCTAAGCATGATGTCCTTGTGGCTGGGCACCTAAAATGGTTTTTACAAAAATAGATTTGAAAGCAAATGGGTCAGAGCCTGAAAGTGGAAATCATTTTAAAAATAGCAAGTGTTTTAATAACATTAAAACATTAAATGCAAAATACATGTTAGGACGTGCACTCACATGAAATTCTCACCTCTCGACTACATGTGCACTCCTAACGTACCGTACCCATCTAAATAACATACATATCTAACCAAACCGTAATAAGTTCTACCCCTTACTACTCGATTCCCATATTACATTCTAGCGTTATCAATTAAATAGAGGGCTTTACTTAAACTCAGATTCTCAAATAGTAATACAATTCACTATCGGTTAACCCGTTATGTTTTCTCAAAACATTACCATAATTATATTCATAATACCAACATGAAAGTTCCCATTAATTAAGTGTATATTATTCACGTCATAAATATACAATACAAGCACCCCGAGACTAAGTTACGGTGCACACATACTCTGCTATCCATCCCGGTACATCACGTACATAAGGATCACGCATTTCGAATCTCTCAGCAATCGTTCTCAGATAACAACAATCACAAACAATGGAGGCGAACACAGTCACATCACATGGGTCACGCACATACCTGCGCTCCCAAGATCAGCAGACTTATTAACATCCCAATAAGTCCTTCTCTGACCTATGTTCTCGAGGTACCAATCTAAATCCGGGCAACACAAGGATAAGAAGACCCTAAGCGAACGTAAACCTCCCGTGATAGCAAGTATGGTAGGTATGTCATACACATAAAATCATATACATATACTAAGTATGCACACATCTTAGTACTCACCATAATTTTATTTGTGGTACACTTCTCATTCTCGTACCGACATATAATACTACACAATTTATATGTTCCCGGTTAATATAATTATTTAGGCCGTCAAGTTCTCGCATCGTAATAGACACTCACGTCCCACCTCCTAATTTCCCTTAGGTTCGAACTACACTTCTAGGTTTTACTCCTCATTATATCCCAAATGTCCCTACCATAACAATTTATCATCAAGGGGATGTCATCTCTACAATTAAATAAGGTTACGGGACACACAAAATCAAAACAGGCCAAAAAGCCTAAACTGTCAGCTCGTTAGAAGTCTCGTTCGAACGAGGCTATTCGAACGAGAGTTCGTTCGAACGAAGTGGGCTTTCTAACGAGATCTCGTTCGAACGAAAGTCATCGAACGAACATCCCTCTCGTTAGAAGTCAAACTGTCAACTCGTTAGAAGCTCGTTCGAACGAGCTCGTTCGAACGACCTGGGCAGATCTTCTAACGAGTGGCCAGTTTCGAGCCCAGAACTCCCTTTTCTAGTTTTTCCAACTTTCTTCATTTCTAATCTCATATACAATTCGTCCCAACATTATTTTAAGGTTTCTAATTCATACCAAACGATCATAGGTCATAATTAAACAATTATATAGGGCCAATTCTTCCTAAACATCATTGAATCATCAAAACCCTTCATTTATCCCCAAATCACATGAACATGAACCCTAAAATTTTAAAGTCACCAATGGGCATAATTAAATACGTTTTTGTTATAAACAAGATGTATTTCTATCAGATTAATCATCCTAACACAATTCTACATGAAATCCTTTCATCAAAATATAAGTTCTAATTCCAATTAATGGGTTTTCATCAAACTCCCAAGAACAATACAAATTCTGTCAATTTCCTACGCATGGAAGAAACATTCTTTGTAATAAACGAAATTAAACCACTTGCCTTATGTGTATCTCTGAATTTGATGACGGATTGATGAGCAATTCTCTCTCTCTCTCTCTGCAGAATTCTCCTCTCTTCTCTCTCTACAAGCCTTCTTCTCCAAAGACAATGGTGGCTAGGGTTTGCCTTAGGAACTCTTTTGGAACCAATTCCAATAACCTCCGTAGCCCAATAGGTTATTAGTGGGTTTAGTGGGTAATTGCCAAATCAGATATTAATTCCTAATTTTCGTCGGTTTTAATTCCCAAAAATCCAAAATTACCAAACTACCCTTATACGTTGCCGACATGGCCTAAAAATACCTCGGGACCCAAACTAAACCCCCGGCTAGTGTTTTCTGACTATCTCAACCCTTCCGGACGCGTTGGTGCACTCAAAACGACCATACGGTTAATAAAAATAAAATTCACTTTTTAATTAAATAATGATATTCCTGACGCGACTGTCACACGCGTCTCAACAAAATTTTCCAAATTGCCATATATCAATCTCACGACAAATTTAATAATTCAACATTCATATATAGCCATATATACTCATTATAATCAAATAACAACTCGCATCTCGCTAGTATTTTAATCCGGATTAATTTCCAATTAATACACATTTAATTCAATTAATCCCATAAATAAATATCACAAAATTACGGGGTATTACATACTTCCCCCCTAATAACAGAATTTCGTCCCGAAATTCGGAACTAGAAAGTACCTGGTAAGAACAACTCTGGATAACGTTCGCGCATCTCATCCTCGCGCTCCCATGTGGACTCCTCGACATTATGATGTCGCCACTGAACACGCACTAACGGAACTATCTTTGACCGCAGTTTCCGCTCACTTCGGTCCAAAATAGCAATCGGCCCCTCCTCGTAGGAGCTATCAGGCTGGAGATCGATGTCCTCCAGTGCAATGTGAGAATGAGCCAAGTCGTCTCTAAGATATTTCCTTAGAGAGGAAATATGAAACACATCGTGAATCCGATGCAAATGCTCCGATAATCCAAGCCTATACGCAACCGGTCCAATCCGCTCAATAATAGGAAATGGTCCCACATATCTTGGTGCCAACTTCCCTTTCTTCCCGAAACGCATAATCCCCTTCATAGGAGATACTCTGAGCAAAACCTGGTCCCCCACTTGGAACTCTCTGAAGAACCTCTTCGCATCAGCATAGCTCTTCTGCCGGTCCTGAGCTATCCGAATGCGACTCCGAATCAACTCTATCCTCGCCGAAGTATCCTGAATCACTTCCGGACCAAGTAGTTTGTTGTCCCCCACCTTCAACCAACACGCTGGGGAACGACAAGGTCTACTGTACAGCGCCTCAAATGGAGCCATGCCAATGGTGAACTGGTAGGAGTTATTGTAAGCAAACTCCCCCAGTGGAAGATACTGTTCCCATCCACCCCCGAAATCAATGATGCACATACGCAACATGTCCTCCAACATCTGGTTTGTACGCTCGGTTTGCCCATCGGTCTGCGAGTGATACGCCGTACTCAACCGTAATTCCGTGCCCATAGCCTCCTGAAAACTCTCCCAAAATCGTGAAACAAATATCTTGTCTCGGTCAGACACGATATTTAGGGGCACACCGTGAAGTCTCACTATCTCTGCAATAAAGAGCTGGGCATACTGTCCCGTAGTGTAGTCTGTCCTTACGGGTAGAAAATGAGCGACTTTGGTCAACCTGTCCACAATTACCCAAATGGAGTCGTGACCTCTCTATGACGTAGGTAACCCCGTGATAAAGTCCATGGAGATGCTCTCCCACATCCACATCGGGACCTCCAAAGGCTGTAGTAGTCCTGCCGGTCTCTGATGATCCACTTTTACTAGCTGACAAGTGGCGCATTTTGAAACAAACACGGCAATATCTCTCTTCATCCCACTCCACCAATACTGTCGCCTCATGTCTTGGTACATTTTGTCCCCACCGGGATGTACCGCGAATCGTGAGCCGTGCGACTCTGCCATCACCTCGTGCCGCTATTCCTCCCCTTCCGGAACTACTAATCTCCCATTGAAGCGTAATCCTTCGTCTGAGCTAACGGTATAGGATTCGGCTCCCTCTGCTAGTAATCGAACTATCAGCTCCTGACAGAACGAGTCATTTGCCTGGGCCTTTACCACCTTCGTGACAATATGCGGCGTAACAGTCATCACAGACATGAATGATCGGGCCACTGCATCCTGGTGTCCCAACTCCTTCCACTTGGCCTTCCATACCCCTGTCACCTCATCTACTGGCCTACGGCTCAACGTGTCTGCTACCACGTTAGCCTTCCCCGGGTGATACTGGATATCAAACTGATAGTCCTTCACAAACTTAAGCCACCTTCGCTGCCGCATATTCAACTCCTTTTGCGTGAATAGGTACTGTAGGGACTTGTGGTCCGTGAACAATCGAAACTTCTCCCCCAAAAGGTAATATCTCCAAATCCGTAGGGCAAATACCACTACCGCTAACTCCAAGTCATGAGTGGGGTAATTCTTCTCGTGAGGCTTAAGCTTACGGGAAGCATAAGCTATGGCCTGACTCTCCTGCTGTAATACACCTCCAAGTCCTTGCAAGGACGCATCGGTGTAAACTAGATACTCAACTCCCGGTCTCGGCAATGCTAACACAGGTGTTGAGGTCAACTTATCCTTTAACTCATCGAATGCCAACTGATAGGCATCGCTCCAAATGAATGGCACACCCTTACGAGTCAGATGTGTCAAAGGACCCGCTATCTTCGAAAATCCCCGAATGAACCTCCTGTAGTATCCTGCAAGGCCCAAGAAACTACGGATCTTAGTCGGTGTCGTGGGCTGTCCCCACTCCCTCATCGCGGATACCTTCCCCGGATCAACAGATATTCACCGGTCAGAAATAATGTGTCCCAAAAACTGGACCTCCTTCAGCCAAAACCCGCATTTCTCATACTTTGCATACAGCTCGTTCTGACGTAGCGTCTGCAAAACTTGCCTCAAATGCTCGGCGTGCTCCTCCTCTGTCTGGGAGTAAACCAGAATATCATCAATGAAGACAATGACAAACTGATCTAGGAAGTCTCTGAACACCCTATTCATCAAGTCCATAAACACGGCTGGAGCATTGGTCAAACCAAAAGGCATAACCCGAAACTCGTAAGAACCATATCTCGTTAAGAACGCAGTCTTCGAGACGTCCTCCTCCCTGATACGCAACTGATGGTATCCCGATCGCAAATCAATCTTCGAGAAGAAAGAAGCTCCTCTCAACTGGTCGAATAGGTCATCGATTCGAGGCAACGGATACTTATTCCGTATCGTGACCTTGTTCAACTCCCGGTAGTCCACACACAATCTCAGTGAACCATCTCTCTTCTTCACGAATAACACAGGGGCACCCCACGGCGAAGTACTCCTCCGTATAAGCCCCTGACCCAATAACTGCTCAATCTGATCTCGTAGCTCTCGCATCTCTGCCGGAGCCATACGGTACGGTGCGTGTGCTATAGGTCTCATATCCGGTAATAAGTCTATGACAAAGTCTATCTCTCGACTGGGGGGTAGGCTTGGTATCTCCTGAAACACATCGGAATACTCCCTGACAACTGGGATCGAATCTAAAGGAATCACAACCTCCTTAGAGGTATCCTCCTCTATGTAATACAGATGAGCGGTCGAGCCTCCCTCTGGGTGAGGCATTGCCACTACAAACATCTCTTACCCCGGAATGGCAAAAACAATGCTCCCACCGAAGCAATCAATCATGGCTCTATACTCTGCGAGCCAATCTATAACGATAATTACATCGTGCACATGCATATCTAACACCAACATGTCTGCAGGTAATACCAAACTACCAATCTCTACCCCCACTCCCCGGCATATAAAGAAAATAAGTGACCCACTCCCCAACGGTGAGTCCACACACGTCACTGTGCTCTCTGTTATAGCTAACAACCCTAAGGCTTTCGCAAAATGTGTAGCTATAAAACATTACGTTGCCCCCGTATCAAACAAAACCCGACCCATAGTACCATGGATAGGAAACATACCCTTAATCGCGGGTGGTGCCTGTGGAGCTGCTGCCTGTTGGACGTTATAGACACGTCCATACTGTAACTGCCCCTGCTGCACAGGAACTGCTGGAATGGCTGGTAGTGCTGGCACCTGGGCTGGAGCTGGGAGGGAAGGTGGAAAAAGTGGCCTCTGTGGCTCATGTCGAGCACCCTGCTGCTGCTGCGGCGCCCTGCCCCTATCAGGACAGTCCTGGCATTTATGGCCAGTCTGGCCACAAACGAAACACTTCCCCGGAAAGTTCCCCCCTCTCTGCCCCTGCTGCCCCCGGCCCTGGTGGCCGCTACCGTTCCTCCACTGGCCCTGCTGGCCCTGCTGAAACTGCTGTTGTTGACCATTATGACCCTGCTGGCCCTGCCTAAAACCTCCCTGTCCGTACCTGAAATTTCCTGACCTGAACCTCTTGTGATCCCCCTGCTGGGATCCCTGGTCACCCTGTCTCTGCCCCTGAACGGATTATGCCCCACTGGCACCATGTCCTCCAGTCCTGCCCTGATGGCTGGACTCTCCCGATCTCTTGCCCTCAGCCATGTGAAAGCGATGATCCTGACAATGGAGCAATGCAGCGTCAACCACATCAGAATAAGTGGCCAACGATAGGTTCCCCAACAAATGCTGACGGATCCTCTAAGTCAACCCGTCTGTAAATTTCTGTATCTTCTTCTCCTCTGTCGGTATCTCATCCGGAACAATGTTCAGAAGATTAGTGAATTCGGCCTCATACTCGGCCACAGTCTTACCCTCCTGTCGAAGGCTCATCAACTTCCTCCTCATTTCCGTGTGAACAGCTGACGGAAAGTACTTGCGATCGAACCGCACCCAAAACTCCTGAATAATGAGAGTGTCTCTCTCCTCCACGGTGGTAATAGACTCCCACCACTGCAGTGCAGACCCCACTAGCTTAAAGGTAGCTAGTATCTGCTTCTGAACCTCAGTGCACTCGTACATCCTCAGGTGCCTCTGAATATCCTTCCTCCATTGACTCGAAACTACAACATCGGAGCTACCTGCAAACAACGGTGGGTGCGCTTTCTGGAAAAGCATCTCGAACACGTTCCCAAGGAGACGGGAATGCATGTGCCTGAACTGGCGCGGCTACTGGCGCCTGAGGTGGTGCCTGCTGAACTACGGCTAGTGCGGTATTTACCGCTTGGGCCACAATGGCTGCAACCTCGGCGGCATTCATCGTGCCCTGAACTGGTGCGGGCTGTGGTTCTGGCGTAGCATCCCTGGGAACCCGTTGTGCACGTCGTGGAGGTATCTGAAATAAGAATAAAGTTTATAAGTTCGCAGTTATAAACTCAAAATAGCTGAAGAATGTAGTACATACAAAAGATTACAACAGTCCTAAAATATAGGGCTCTACATCAAAGAAAGCTCAGCGGAAACATAATAAGCCGTACAGATCCAAAAGGACACTAGAACCTGATGCTCTGATACCACCTGTGACACCCCGACTAATTAAATACCGGGTAGCTACTCCTTTATTAAATTAATACAAAATGCCAAGTTGGTCCAGTTAATAGCATCACTGTCGAAAACATTTCAATGATTACTAACCACCTAGTATTTAAAAATTAAGTTGCCAAATTTTAAATTAAGTCTGATTAACATGCAATAAAAGACTAATGGAAGAACAACATAATCCATTCACCATAACGAAGTAATGAAATAACCAACAAATAATAATAAGTCCAGAGGAAAACTCCTCACAACAGTCCTACAACTGAAAATAATATGACAAGTCTGAATCCTGAATTAATTACATGCCAGAAGTTTGAATAACTGAAATAAATGAAATGTCTCTAAAAGAAATGGGCGACATGCCCTACAACTGATAAATGATGAATATAGAGTCAAGATAGATGAAGCGTCTACAAGAAAAGTCCTGTAATTTCCACAAACAGCTACAGCTCGTCACCTGAATGAGGATCCTAAGCATGATGTCCTTGTGGCTGGGCACCTAAAATGGTTTTTACAAAAATAGATTTTAAAGCAAATAGGTCAGAGCCCGAAAGTGGAAATCATTTTAAAAACAGCAAGTGTTTTAATAACATTAAAACATTAAATGCAAAATACATGTTAGGACGTGCACTCACATGAAATTCTCACCTCTCGACTACATGTGCACTCCTAACGTACCGTACCCATCTAAATAACATACATATCTAACCAAACCGTAATAAGTTCTACCCCTTACTACTCGATTCCCATATTACATTCTAGCGTTATCAATTAAATAGAGGGCTTTACTTAAACTCAGATTCTCAAATAGTAATACAATTCACTATCGGTTAAACCGTTATGTTTTCTCAAAACATTACCATAATTATATTCATAATACCAACATGAAAGTTCCCATTAATTAAGTGTATATTATTCACGTCATAAATATACAATACAAGCACCCCGAGAATAAGCTGCGGTGCACACATACTCTGCTATCCATCCCGGTACATCACGTACATAAGGATCACGCATTCCGAATCTCTCAGGAATCGTTCTTAGATAACAACAATCACAAACAATGGAGGCGAACACAGTCACATCACATGGGTCATGCATATACCTGCGCTCCCACGATTAGCAGACTTATTAACATCCCAATAAGTCCTTCTCTGACCTATGTTCTCGAGGTACCAATCTAAATCCGGGCAACACAAGGATAAGAAGACCCTAAGCGAACGTAAACCTCCCGTGATAGCAAGTATGGTAGGTATGTCATACACATAAAATCATATACATATACTAAGTATGCACACATCTTAGTAATCACCATAATTTTATTTGTGGTACACTTCTCATTCTCGTACCGACATATAATACTACACAATTTATATGTTCCCGGTTAATATAATTATTTAGGCCATCAAGTTCTCGCATCGTAATAGACACTCACGTCCCACCTCCTAATTTCCCTTAGGTTCGAACTACACTTCTAGGTTTTACTCCTCATTATATCCCAAATGTCCCTACCATAACAATTTATCATCAAGGGGATGTCATCTCTACAATTAAATAAGGTTACGGGACACGCGAAATCAAAACAGGCCAAAAAGCCTAAACTGTCAGCTCGTTAGAAGTCTCGTTCGAACGAGGCTGTTCGAACGAGAGTTCGTTCGAACGAAGTGGGCTTTCTAACGAGATCTCGTTCGAACGAAAGTCGTCGAATGAACATCCCTCTCGTTAGAAGTCAAACTGTTAACTCGTTAGAAGCTCGTTCGAACGAGCTCGTTCGAACGACCCGGGCTGGTCTTCTAACGAGTGGCCAGTTTCGAGCCCAGAACTCCCTTTTCTCGTTTTTCCAACTTTCTTCATTTCTAATCTCATATACAATTCGTCCCAACATTATTTTAAGGTTTCTAATTCATACCAAACGATCATAGGTCATAATTAAACAATTATATAGGGCCAATTCTTCCTAAACATCATTGAATCATCAAAACCCTTCATTTATCCCCAAATCACATGAACATGAACCCTAAAATTTTAAAGTCACCAATGGGAATAATTAAATCCGTTTTTGTTATAAACAAGATGTATTTCTATCAGATTAATCATCCTAACACAATTCTACATGAAATCCTTTCATCAAAATATAAGTTCTAATTCCAATTAATGGGTTTTCATCAAACTCCCAAGAACAATACAAATTCTGTCAATTTCCTACGCATGGAAGAAACATTCTTTGTAATAAACGAAATTAAACCACTTGCCTTATGTGTATCTCTGAATTTGATGACGGATTGATGAGCAATTCTCTCTCTCTCTCTGCAGAATTCTCCTCTCTTCTCTCTCTACAAGCCTTCTTCTCCAAAGACAATGGTGGCTAGGGTTTGCCTTAGGAACTCTTTTGGAACCAATTCCAATAACCTCCGTAGCCCAATAGGTTATTAGTGGGTTTAGTGGGTAATTGCCAAATCAGATATTAATTCCTAATGTTCGTGGGTTTTAATTCCCAAAAATCCAAAATTACCAAACTACCCTTATACGTTGCCGACATGGCCTACCCAAACTAAACCCCCGGCTAGTGTTTTCTGACTATCTCGACCCTTCCGGACGCGTTGGCACACTCAAAACGACCATACGGTTAATAGAAATAAAATTCACTTTTTAATTAAATAATGATATTCCTGACGCGACTGTCACACGTGTCTCAACAAAATTTCCCAAATTGTCGTATATCAATCTCACGACAAATTTAATAATTCAACATTCATATATAGCCATATATACTCATTATAATCAAATACCAACTCGCATCTCGCTAGTGTTTTAATCCGGATTAATTTCCAATTAATACACATTTAATTCAATTAATCCCATAAATAAATATCACAAAATTACGGGGTATTACACTTTTCACTTTTTAACAATTGCCCGCACATTGTGGGAGCCTGTAAGCTAATTACATTATAAATTTGCAATAATCACAGAGCTTCTTATTTTATCAGTTTTTTTATATGAATTTAACATAAACACAAAACACCATAATATGTTTTATGATTGTTAGTAAAATTTTATATGTGATTTTGTATTTTTGGAATTAAATATGAGATATATTCACATAAATAAAAATTCAAATAATAATAGAAATTAACACATCAAACTTATTGACCATGAAGAAAATTCATGTCGAGTCTTGTGTTTCACACAATTAAGACAGATTTTTCCCCTCATCAGTGTCGAAAGTTTGAGAATGCATGTTTTCCAATCTATAACGACATATAGAAGCGATATTTTGATCAATAAAGCTCCGGCGAATCCAAATTATATGTTGCATTCTATCATGGATTAATTCAAAAATGGAATAAAAATAACAGAGATTTGATACTCAAAATTAAAAAATGTAGAGACTGATGGAGGTGTTTTTTTATAAGTAAAATGATTAATAAAAATAACCTGCCTAAGGGAGCGAAACCCCTTAAACATTGAGTATACAAAAATCAATACAATATGACGAAAAAAAAGTCGGCCAAACCGCACCACCGCATAAGGAGCAAAATAATCTAGTCAACCCTCCATAACACCTCCATAAAATCTACGAACAAAGCAAGCAACGGGTTGCGACTTTTCTTATAACATATAAGAAGCTTACTCAGAAAGGTGTAACGAAGTCTAGATGGAGCAAGATCTTCCTCATCAAAATTTCTCTGAATCATCTCCTGCCAAATCGTCCACATAATGCAATGAGGGTCCATCTTCCAAACATTCGTCTCTCTCTTCCATTAGTGTTTTATTTATAAAAATGTAAACATAGTTTTCAAACAGACAACCCTTTATATGAATAATTATGTCTCTTTCAAATGATCACAACCTTTTATGAATGGACACAACTTTTCACAAATCATTCTGTCTATCAAAAATAATTTTAAATGTAATTTCCACTCTATTAAAATTATTATTATACTATAATAAAATAATTAATAAGTTTACTGGTGAAGAAAGCAACTTTATTTTCAAAAGGTGTTGCACACATATTAAGAAAGTATCTATATGACATTTACAAGGTATTTTTTATAACGTGTACAAATAATATCATAAGTTTTAAATTTTTTAGATTAAAAACAATAAAACTATATATATGAACTTGCTGTAGCAACCCGAGGTTTTAAGACGACAATATATTTATTTTTAGGAGAAATAAATATTATTTTATTTGGAGAATTATTAAATTGGCAATTGAGGTCAAAAATTGAAGTTGTTAGAAAGTTAGTCGGATGATAATTCTGAGGGTGCCATTGTTTTCGGAAGGGTCGAGAAAGTCGAAATGACTGTACTTGGTGTCTATTTAGGTTCCGAATTAAATTAAGCTCGTTTGACTCGAATTAAAGTTACTGAGTCATTTAAAGTATGTATTATCATTTAAGGTTGTGTATCTTTGGAGACAAGTCTTAAAAGCCTACGGGAGATCAAATCTCCTTAGAAAGAAAGAGAGAAAAAGAAAGAAAGAAAGAAAGAAAGAAAGAGAGAAGAAGAAAGAAGAAGAGAAAGAGAGAGAAAGTGAAAATTTTCGGCATTTACGCGATCTCAAGGCGGATTCAGACCCTACGAACACGAGGCAAGTGATTAAACTTGCTAAATAATTGTTGAGTACCATTTATTTCATGATTTGTGGATTAAATCTTTGGGTTTTAGGTTTAGTTTGTTAAAACCTAACTTTTGGGAAAAATCTTAGATTTGTTATGTAGATCTTCGATTTGATGATAGAAATTAGTTTAAATGTGTTTTGGGATGAATATTAATGTTATATATGTGAATGGGTTGAAGAGAAATGGAGAGAAGATGATTAAAATGAATTTTTGGATTTTTAGCTTAATAAAAAGTAGCCATTTTCGAGCCTTCTGGTAGGCCGAATCGATTCGACCCCTTAGCAGAATCGATTCGAAAAGTTGCAGATGCCCAGGTCTGAGTGACCGAATCGATTCGGATCCTATCTGAATCAATTCGGCCTGAGACAGAATCCCAGGTCTGATGACCCGAATTGATTCGCCTTTGAGGCCGAATCGATTCGCAGGGACGAATCGATTCGGATTTCGCCCGAATCGATTCGGAAACAGGGCATTTTGGGGGAATGTTTTCTAGGGAGAATTTCATTCCGTTTCGTTCGAGGTTATTGATTGGGAACCTCTATAGGAATTATATGAAGTATATTTTGAATATTTTTGGGGGTTTCCTTTATAAGAAACTTTTGGAGTCATATTGACTTAAATTGAGGAATACCAATTAGAGATTTTGGTATATTCTAAGTGGGGAAGCCCACCTATATTAAGATCCTATTTGGAGATAACTATTAAGTTTATATGAAGGAATGAGAATGAGTTTAGAGATATTGGATCTTAGGATCAAATCCCAAACGCGACAACATTAAAGGTTCATAAATTTAATTGAATCCTATTATGGATGGAGAATTATAAATGCTAATAAATGTGCATACGGATATAGAAATATCCTTAACAATGGTTGATTTGGGAGATGTCTCACATAAATGAGAAATGCTAATTGAGGTGCATTAAGATAGAAAATATCCTTAAAAATAAATAGAATTGAGAGACAATTCATAACTAGAAGCGATATGTAAGCTTCAAGCGAGAAATAATATAGTGTATACTAAGTGGGGAAGATGTGTGAGAATTGACAATTAGTATATCAAGAGAGAGAAATATACTAAACAATGATATTATTTCAACTACGCCTAAGAGCGAATATATAAACAATGTGATAGGTATACCTTATATGATGGTATATCTTTATATGATGTGATGATGTATGTATGCCTTATGTGATGGTGTATATATATATATATATATAGTGAAGTATACCCCCTCCTTGCTATCATTGGGAAGTTGCGCGCGATGAGAGTGAGCATCCTGGCTCGATGAGCAGGGTGTGGGTATTCCCCAGGTCATAGTCGTCCATGGTGATTATTATGTGATATACAGTATTATTTTGGGGGTGAGAAGTCATGGGTATGTGTCGTTCTCACTTGCCGATTAGGAGCTATGGCCACTTCCCGGGACGTTGTGTGCGTGAGTTGATCACGAGGTGGGTGTCGTTTAGCCCCACCAGGTGGTTCCCAGTTTTGCTACGTGGTTTGGGCAACTGGAAGATGATAGCATTGTGAGCCTGCGTCCTCGAGTTATAGCTCGCTTGGATGGTTATTATATTATGATTGTGATTGGTATTTGGGTATCAAGGGCATAACGAACCTCAACGACCAACATTGCCAGGAGTAGCATAACGGGGGGGTTCCTTGTTTGGATTTTGCTTTGCGAGGCGTCCCACGCATAAAACGCAGTGTAATGCTGGGAGTGAGGAGAAGTTATCCCTTGACGCTCATACTTATATATAGTATATACATCTCGACGATCGACAGTGCCAGAAGTAGTGTATCGGGGGGGTTCCTTGTTTGGTTTTCGCTTCGACGAGACGTCTCACGCATGAACCACAGTGCACTATTGAGAATTGAGAATATTAATTAATTAAAAATGGAGTAATAAGAATTTGGGTTACATAAATCATGCATTGAGGGCATAATGAATCTCTAAAAATCAATACTGTCAGGAGTAGTGTAACGGAGGGGTTCCTTGTTTGGATTTCGCTTTTGCGAGACGTCCCACGCACGAAACGCAGTGCAGTATTGAGAATTGGGAGAAGTTTGGTCCTTAGCACATAGATGCTAATAACTCATCTATATAATTGTATATTGTGGGCATAACTAAAATATGAGAAATTCTAGTAAAGAAGACGTTTATGTTTATTGTATGTTGGATTGGAAAATTGGTATGTAAACCTTATATGTTAAGCAAGTGAACAAATACATGAGAACCATAACATTAAAAGTTAAAGTATACATATTAGATGGAATTTAGATAAGTGTAGATTGAGAGATAAGTTAGATAGTTTAATTGAATTTTCATGTTGGGATTTAATTAGATTCCATTGCCTAATTAGATTTGGGCATTTATTTGGAGATCACATGCATACGTTTAGTTGCGCGCTTTAGTTGAGAGGTGAGTTGGATTATTATAGAAAGTGCGACTCCATTAAATCATGTCATAATGCATTTATAATTATTATGCATTTTAATTCACTTTCTATAAAATGTTTTCAACTCGGGCTCTGACTTGTTTATATTTTCTCCTGCTATGTATATATTGTATTACTTTAGGTGTTCCTCCGCAAGGACGCCATTGATGACTATCCATCCAGTGTATTCGTGGAGCTGTAGCAGTAGCGGACTGTTGCGGCACTTTGTTTAGTCGATTCCTATCTGTTGTATATCTAGATTAGGATTCAGTTTGTATATTTGGGTTTATATTCCAGTGTCGCAGATTGACACTTTTATATTTTCTTTCTCAGATTATTGTATTGTCTGTGACCCGACAACATATTCGGGTATTTCCTCTTAGAGATTTTATTGTACATTGTATTGTACTCTTTTATATTATTGGAGTTTGTATGTATTATTCATCACAGTTAGATGTTGTTTTATGTATTAATGGTTGCATGGTTGGTTTTATTTGGTGCTAAATAAAAGTTTTAAATTTTTGGCATCCGCTTTTAATAATTTTGGGTAGTTAGCCTTATATTATTTAGTATTGTCAGTTGATGTTGAGACTGATCCATCTGAGATACATGATTTAATGTAGTATAGGGTTGGCCACCCGTTATTATTTTGAGCAGGTTGTCACACTTGCACATATATATATATATATATATATATATATATATATATATATATATATACAGAAAGTCTCCTGTAAGGACTTCTTATGGTGCAGACTCCGATACATACCATTTTCCTAAAATAGTAAAAAAATAATTTTTTTGATGAAACTTCGTCAATATGATGTCCACGGTTAGAAGATCATCTTAATTTTTTCATCAAAAAATTCAATTAAAAAACCGTTGAGATGAGGTGATATGTAAAAAAATGGTATAAATATTCATTTTCAACCGTTGAAATGTTGGGTCGGCGCCAACCACTTTATTGATTGAATTTTTTTATGAAACTTCATGGATATGATCTTCTCACTGTCGAGATCATATACGTGAAGTTTCATCAAAAAAATTCAATTAAAAAGTGGGTAAAATGATTGCTCACATTTTAAGAGTCCAAAATGCATATTTATATCATTTCTTTACATATCACCTCATCTCAATGGTTTTTTATTGAATTTTTGATGAAAAAAATTGGAGATGCTCTTCTCACCGTGGAAATCATATCCAAGAAATTTCATCAAAAAAATCAATTTTTTACTATTTAAAAAAAATGATATGTATTGGGGTCTGCACCACAAAGAGCTCTTACAAGAAAGGGTCTCTCTCTCTCTCTCTCTCTCTCTCTCTATATATATATATATATATATATATATATATAAAGTCTCTCATACATACCATATATACGGTCCACCGATGTAGACCATTTGTTTTAAAATTGTAAAGAAAAATTGAGTTGATTTTTTATAGCGTTTAAACATTTCAAGGGACTGCATAAAAAAAATAAGCTCAAAATAATTTTTTTGCTATTTTAAAAAAATTGGTTAAACCATGTCAGTTTTTAAGTTGTTAAAAACTAACTTAGTTTTATAGATTTTTTTTAAATAGCAAAAAATTTCATTTTAACCTGATTTTTTTTTAAGGTCCCATGAAATGTTTAAATGCCACACAAAAAATCAAGTCAAAAATATTTTTTTTTTACTATTTAAAAAAAATGATCCGCACAAATAGTATACACATATGGTATGCATGAGAGCCTCATGCATACCAAGTATACGTACTTGCTGGCGCAAATCTATTTTTTTTAGATTAAAAAAATATTTTTGAGTTGAATTTTTTTATGTCGTATTTAAACATTTCAAGGCACCCATTTAAAAATAATTAGCGCAAAATAACTTTATTTATTATTTTTTAAAAATCAGTCAAACTTTCACAACTTTTAAAGTGCTTTAAAAGGTGTGAAAGTTTGACCAATTTTTTTCAAATAATAAAAAATATTATTTGGAGTTGATTTTTTTAGGGTGATTTAAGATGTGGCCCCCATATAATTCCCTATAATGAGTCAAACCCCCAAGAATTGACTTTTTTAAGGCTTGACCCCTATTTTTAACTTTTCGTCCACTTAGCTGTTAACACCCATGTTTTTTACCATTTATTCCCATATTGCCCCTCTTTATTATTGGAACATTACCAGCTGTTGGAAGACTTGCTATTTAAGCTTCAACTTCCAATTGGGGGGCTCAACTTCATCCTATAAGGTTATTTTCTAATATTTTTTTATAATTTATTAATTTAAATTATTAATTTGTACTCTATTTTATTTTTGCAGGTAATATGCCAACTTTGCGATGAAAGTGTTCACTTAGCCAAATTATGTCCGTCATTGTCGAAAAATCAAATGCAATAAGATGTGAACCAAGACGTATGTTTTCGATGTGGAGAAGAAGGACATTGGGTCCCATTATCCATGGAAGAATACGAAGTGTCCAAAGGTTGCGAGACCCCAAGAAATTTATAGACCCCTAAGAAAGAATGGAGTTACGGCAAAAAAAATCTCAAATGTGTTGATTGTGGTAGTTTCGAGTGTCTCGATACCGCTAAAGAAAAGCATCCAAATATGAAATTGGAATTGACGTTAGATAATTTATGTAATGGTTTTACAAGTAGTGTGAATTTTAATGTTTGATTTCATAATTTTTGTAAGGATATAAATGGTTTTAATGATATTTACATGGTTTCATTTTGATCACTCTTACAAGTGTGTTGGTCATTAAAGCTTCTAAGCATGGCAATGTGTTCCTTTGGTAGCCTTCTAACATACACCCTCAATGAACATTTGGGGTCTTTGCACACATATATAATCTTCAAATTGTCATTCTTCTTCTTTTTGTATTCAAACTTCTTCTTAATGGAATATCTCCTCATGTGTTTTCTGTAATGCTTCATAGTAGGCCATATTATCTTGGTATGCAAATCTACAATGTCACCCATATCAGCACCAACATCTTCACTATCATACACACTGTGAGTTTTATCAATGAATTCCTTGAATTCAAGCTGCATTAACCCAATGCCTCTTTCAGTACACTACTTAGTTGACTTTTCTGTATCCATGTTCTCAAGATGCTCTGAAATCAATTCCACACTTTTATCACCACTAGATTCCTCAGTATGACTCTCTATGTACTCACTATCTTCATTAAGACTGTTGTATACTTCTTTTGCAGCCATGTTATCAAACTGACCCATATGGGATGGTGCTTCATTTGGATTCTCAACCACTCGTGCTTCTTGTGTAGTGTTAAATGGATTATCAAACACTGGTGCTTCATGCGTGGTCTCAAATGGAGTTTCAAATGTAGTATCAAACACTAGAGCTTCTATAGGATTCTTAAGTAAATTAAGGAATGTTCAGTTATCGTCATCACTGCTCACAATGAGTACATGGTTTGTATCGCTGGTTGTATATGTCTTTTGGTTGATTTGACTACCAATTATCCTTGATGGGGTAAACCTAGGAAACCTTCTGGGTTGTTGTGGGTTAGGGACTGAGTGGATTATTGTAGTAGGGTGTTTTTGAGTGGGTTGTTGTGGTTTGAAAGTAAGGTAATGGTGCAAATTTCCATTCATAGTTATATTAAGGTCCCACCTTTTCATCAAGTCTTTGTCACCCAAAATAGGTTATATGATCCCCTCATTTACCCAATCTATTTTGAAATCCTTAAGCCTAGAGATTTCTTCCATGTCTTTTACCAAGCCAACAAACCTATTGGGTGTAAATGGATATTTAAAAGGAAATTAAATATGGACGGTTCTATAAATAAATTTAATGCAAGATTAGTTAATAAAGGCTATAAGCAAAAACATGGAATTGATTACTTTGATGCATATGCTCTCCTGTTGCTCGAATCACTTCCATTAGTATATTAATATATCTTGCTTTTATTAATAATTTAGTAATTCATCAAATGGATATCAAAACTATTTTTCTAAATGGTGATTTAGAAGAGGAGATTTATATAGAACAGCCCGAAGGGTTTGTTCACCTGGCCAAGAAAAGAAAGTGTGTAAACTGGTTAAATCTTTTTATGGCCTTAAAGAAGCTCCTATGCAATGGCATGAGAAGTTTGATATTTTAATATCCCATGGATAAAAAGTTAATGATGCCAAAAATTGTATATATAGTAAATTTGGAAACGGTGTTGGTGTTATTATTTGCTTATATATGGATGACATGTTAATATTTGGGTCTAGTCTCAAATATGTTGAAGAAATCGAAAGGTTTCTATCATCAAAATTTGATATGAAAGATCTTGGAGAAGATGATATGATTTTAGGAATCAAAATTGTGAGAAAGGATAATTCTTTAGCATTATCTCAATCTCATTATATAGAAAAAGTTCTTAAAAGATACAATCATTTTGAACTTAAAGTTCTTAAGAGATTCAATTTTGAACTTAAGTTAGTCGCTACACCAGTGGATCCTAGTATTAAATTAATGAAACATACTGGGCGTGCTATGGAACGACTTAAATATGCCAGTATTATTGGAAGTCTAATGTATGCCATACATTACACTAGACCAGACATTTCTTATGTAGTAAGTGTCATGTGTAGGTTTACAAGTAATCCAGGGCAATAGCACTGGAATGCAATTTCTAGGGTGCTTAGATACATGAAAAGGACTTTGGATTATGTCTTACAATATGTAGGATATCCATATGTTTTAGAAGGATATAGTGATTTAAGTTGTAACAATCTTGAATCAAAATTCAAGTCAACTATTGGTTGGATTTTTATGCTTGGAGGAGCGGCTGTCTCTTGGGGATCTAAAAAACAAACATATGTGTCAGATTTAACAATGCAATTTGAATTTATAGCCCTGCAGATGTGTGTAAAGAAGAAGAATGGCTTAAAAATGTCTTACATGATATTCCTTAATGGAAAAATCCATCTCCTTCTATTATGATAAATTGAGATAACCAATCCACAATTTATATAGTTTTGAACAAAACTTACAATGGAAAATACACATTAGTCTAACGCATCAAATTATAAAAAAAATTACTCAAAGAGGGAGTAATTATAGCCGACTATGTTAAAATGAAAAAGAATTTAGAAGATCCTCTAACTAAAGGTTTTGTAAAGGAGATGATATATATCACCTCAAAAGGAATGGGACTAAATCTATTAGATAAAAAAACTATATGTAATGGGAACCCAACTCATATATTGAAAATATAGATAGAGTTCATTGTGGTACAAATAAGTTAAATTATAGTTATGGAACACTAGGATTTTTATACAAAATTTCCATTCCTATGTGCCTAGTGTTGATTTTTCTACATGTTAGAGGATGAAGGTTACTTCTTAATAAATCATATAAGTGTGACTTGCAGAATCACTAAAGTTGATTTATCTATATAAGTGTCGAAAGTGTGGCCGTTTTCCATGTAATCAAGACCGATCTTAAAGCACTCGTGAAATCAGGATTAGCACAAGGCCATAAATGTGCATGCTAGAAGAACACTTATAAACTCATAAATCGGTATGTGTGATAGTTTCGGCTCTTCTCAAAAGGTCCTTGGTTCAAGATACGTTCACCACAACACCTTGACGAAGCTTTGAATTGTTTACACTATATGGAAGTTTAAGTCCGGAAGACGCTTCTCATTTATATACTAGATTTCAGCGATAGTGCCAAAAGTTCTCTATTATTGTCTCTTTTGTTTTGTGTAATCAATCATTTGTATCCTCTCTTGTGTATAATGAAATTAGTGGAGGAATGTTGGATAAATTTCAACATTTATTATAATACAATATTTAATTGTAAATTTTATTATGTTAATTGGTGTTTTAATTTTAAACTTAGTTTAGATGTTATTTTATAAGGAAGAAACATGATTCAATCGATGTGAAAAGATATGGGAGTGATCAAGTCCCACATTGGAAGATTACCACAAAAAGTTGTGGTATATCAACTAAATGAGGGGCTATGATCACACGCATTACGGTGCTGCTTAAGCACCACCAATCTTGACACGTGACATGCATAAGTGAGACACACGTCGCGCGAAAGGGAAATTGGGAAACATAGGATGCATTATGAACTTTGACGCGCACTTGGCACTTTGCATGTGTGCATCATTGCTTGGAGCGTGGGAGCCTAAAGTTTTGACAAAGTAAAACAGATCAACGGTCGTGATTAAACGTAGCATTTCGTGTAGGGGTATCCATTCACTTACGATGGGATGCCTAATATGTACCATTAGATCGAATCTATTCCAAACAGGTACGATCCAATGGCTGTTGAGTCGCTACATGAAGAGCTATGACTGTTGAAGAACATTCACAAAAATGGCTATAAAAGGAGTTCCAGGCCTCTGTTTTGGACACCGAGAATTGATAATTTCTCCTCTCTCCGTCCTCTACATTTTATCATAATCAGATACTAATTCAGAGTGTTCTTGGTTTGATCAAATAGGGTATAGATTGAGTCAAACAACTGTTCATACACTGCATTGTATCCTGAAAGCAGATTCAATAAACCCATTGTGTACTTGCGGTTCATTCTCAATCGGATTGGGAGACATTTTTCCTAAAAGACAGCGTTTCCAGAACATGCATTGCAGAAATTAGTTATGGCCCATCTCAAAAAGTCCGTGGTTTAAGATACGTTCACCACAACACCTTGATGAAGCTTTGAATCGTTTACACTATGTGGAAGTTCAAGTCAAGAGGACACTTCTCATTTATGTACTAGATTTCAGTGATAGTGCCAAAAGTTCTCTATTGTTATCCTTTTTTTTTATGTAATCGATTATTCGTATCCTCTCTTGTGTATATTGAAATTAGTGGGGGAATGTTGGATAAATTTCAATATTTATTATAATATAATATTTAACTGTTAATTGGTGTTTTAATTTTAAAATTAGTTTTGATGTTATTTTAGAAGGAAGAAACATGAGCAAATGGGTGTGAAAATATATGGGAGTACTCAAGTCCCACATTGGAAGATTACCACAAAAGTGGGGGTATATAGCCTGAAGTTGTAAGGTTATATGTATTTAGGTTATTTCGTAGAATACACACACACAACCCAATTAAAATTAGCCAAGTAGTGATATATTCCAATTTTAAATTCCTTTTGCAAATTTAAAAGTTAGCATCAACAATTTTCAGTTAAGGTGATGGGATTGATAACTTGATTAATTGAAATAAAATTGTCCAATTTTATCCATTTTAACCTAGGCATACATCTATGTGATTTAATAAAGTAAATTGCAAAAATCACAACCACAACGTGCCAATGTAAGAGGAAAATCAAAATGGAAAAAACCTCGGACGACTGGACCTAGACAAAATCCACTACAAAATAGGTTTTACAAGAGACTCAAAAGACTTACAGACATTGACTGACTCAAGACATGCTTATGTCGTCCTCGACCTCTGAATTTATAGTACACGAAGCTCCAATGCTTTTCTCGACACTACTCGTGTTGTGGTGTTCACCGAAGCCCAAAACCACCGTCTCCACTAAACTTGAATGCAGAGACCCACCGCAAACTTGCTTGTTGAATGTCAAGTTGATTGTAATGGGTTTTGTTTCAAAAGTCAAAAATGGTGTTAGAGATTTATTTTACCAAAAAGAGGGAAGTTGTGAATTTTTGCTCTCAAAAGAATATGAAATTCCTTGTGGAAAAATAACTAATTTTCGTCCATATATTGAAACTGTAAAACTAGTGGCAAAAATAGTTTTATGAAATAACTGCTCGAAAAGGAGTTAAAAATTTTCAGATCTGGCAGAACTTGTTCGAACGAGGTCGTTCGAACGACTTGTCGTTCGAACGAGTTATCCAACGAAATTCCAGTGTAGAATTAGATAGGTCGTTAGAAATCTCGTTCGAACGAGATCGTTCAGACGACATTTCTAACGAGCTTCTAACGAGTTTCTAGTGAAGCCTGGGGAATGTTGTTAGATCCAGGTCATTCGAACGACCTGGAGAAAACTTCGAACGAGATTTCTGTTTTTCATAAAAAATGTTAAAATTAATTTCAAAAATGGTTCTTTATGAAAATTAAATATTTACGAACATTACTCTATATGAAAATTTCTCATTTATAAAAAAATACTCCAACACTTAAAATGATTTTGGTCATATACCTTTTAGAAGAGAGAACATGGCGTGCATATTGATGTCGCGTGAACTTTGGATGCAATGCTCGAATCTTTACGGTTATATGATGCTTGATGAGGAATAACCCAAAATTATTTTGTCCAACGGAATGTAGCCAATATAACAAATTACTCGATTGGAAATTTGTCCTTACAAATATCCCCCTTTGGATATTTCGGGACAAAACAGAATAATAAAAAAGAAATAAAAAGACTGAATTTACTAAGCCAGACGTCAAGCCGATTCTAAAGCCCGTCCCAAACCCCCCCCCCCCCCCCCCAAAAAAAAAAAAAAAAGACGGACTCAGTAACATGACTGACGATGCTGCAAAAGGGTAGGTGATGTATCCTACACATATGAAACAACAAATTCATAAACGCATGGGGAAGTAGAGAATGTAACATATATAAAAAGTAAAGAATATAACATATATAAAACAATGTGTAAATATGTTATGAGAGATTACAGCATATGTTGTGAATAATAAATGAACTCCCCCTAAATATGCATATGTTTGAATATTACGAAATTAACTCCCCCTAAATTATGAATTCCCCCTATCAATGTTTTTCCCCCTTTTTGTTCGAAAAAGACAAAGGGATAAATAACCCGCATGTTAAAATATAATTGAGAGAATAATAGGCAATAAAACCGATAAGAATAGATGACAAAGCGAATAACAAGATAATTCATTAACCAATAAGGAAAATGCCAAATATCCAATGTGCATACATGTCATTAGGAAAAAAAATCCAAACCAAATAAAAGGGTACAAGAAAAGAAATATTCCGCTCAATCTCACAATTACAACGAGAAAGAAGACTAAAACAAAGTAAATCAAGGAACATGATCATCAAGAGGAGAATCATCGGGAAGGGAGTCGAAACCGGATAAGCCTACACCTCGGCGCATCTACATGCGGCGAATGGCATCAAGGTGCTCTAACAGAAGAGAATCCCGACGTGCTTGTGCTTCATCTCTGCGCACTTGAGCCTCCTCCCGACGAGCTTGTGCCTCTCTGTCCTGCTGCATTGAAACCAAAATATCCTGCAACAGCGCCCTGTCTTGACGTCTATCTTCCTGAATCTTCTCAACCTGTGAACGGACAAACAAAAGATCCTCCGACTCGAAGGGTGCAGGAGAATACGAAGAAGATGGTTAATGGGAAGTACGAGAGGGTGCGGGACGACTAGAGGTAGGGTGAGAGGAAGTGACGGATTGAGAGGAGGTGAAGGGAGTGAGTTGAGGGGTATCGGGGGGTAAATGACTACGAAACCGACTGACCCATGACATGTCAATGGTTTGGTAGCGGGTAACGGGGACATCAGTGGATAGGCGGGGGTAGCCGGCGGTAAGACAAAACTAGGTAGTAATAGCGGTAAACGAGAGAGCTTGGCGAGCAGGACTAGAAGGGAGGATCCTAACCGTCCGAATGACACTAAAGAGGAAGGCGGGGAGATCTATGGAAGCCCTAATGCTAATGGCAAACATTAGGTCCACGTGCATTTTAGTGATTTGGGTAGTGTTCGCACGGGGAATAAGACACGCACATACGATCCAATTAAGAACCATAAAATTGGGATGGAAGTGTTTGTGAAAGATTGTGACAGTGCAGAGAGGGTTAAGCCTAAAGACGGTGCGCATAACGAGGGAAGGGTCTGGGAGAGCATCAGGAGCCCATGGGAAGGAGGGATTATTGACCCTGGGTAAGGAGATGAGATGAACAATGGATTCGGGAGAGATAATAATCTCCCTACCGCGCACATGAGAGTAAATATGATTCTCCCTATCATGCATCCCAAAATAAAATTCCCGAATGAGATCGGGAAAAATAGTTTTCATGAGTGAGAATAGGGGTCCCACCCTAAATTAGAAATCCAAGAATGAACAGTAGTGCCGTTGAGAGATTGGAGATTGATAATTTTCTCACGCACAATAGAACGAGTGGAGAAACCTTGTGTATGATATTGGGTGTGGGCAGAGAGGGATCCCAAACGAAGCCTAAGGTCGGGGATAAATGCATGTGCATTGGACTCCTCATCGGGTGAGGAGGAAGAGGAGCGTTCCTCTGGAGAGTCGCGAATGCGACGTTGGCGACGGTTACAGGCCATGCTAAACTAGGACGAGACAAGAACCTACCCGAACAAAATTCAACCAAACCACCAAACACACCAACTATCTAACAACCAATCAGTAAGAAGCCCATCCTCTGTTAGAGATAAACGAAAATAAAAATAAATATAAAAATTTATTTAAGATAAATTCCATGAAATTAAAAAGAATTTTAATTTGAGAACACTGATATTATCATGGAATTTAGCTTAACCAGGGGAAACACAAACAATAAAAGGAGAACAAAGTAGAGATATACAAATATTGGTATATAAAATTTGGGTAACAAGGGAATAAATCGGTTTGGTGTTAACAATTGATCCAAAAGCATATATATATATATATATATATATATATATAATGGAGTAGGGGTGCAACCGGTATGGGTTTTTACCGTACCGTACCGTTTTGGTCCGGAAAAAAATAGTTTTGGTTTCATATTGTGAAATACCGAAAACTGATTTTACCGAAACCGAAAATACCGTCAAAAATTTGGTTGGTTTTGGTTTTTAGATACAAAAAATCGATTTACCGTACCGATATCGTACCAAAATTATCATACCGAAATACCGTACCAAACTTTTTGTGCAGTATCAAATTATTTTGGGTATCATACTACTTCTATTTATTTTATTTCTCATGAGTGAGTTTTTATATTCTCTTTTAATTTAAATTTATTTATTTGAGTATTTGGTTTAAGTGTTAAATAATCATATTAATTGAGCATATATTTTGTTTAATTAATCAAATATTTAACACAAAATGAATTAGGTAGCATTTTGTTAAAATAAAAAGAGCCGTTTGTTTTGTTGGCTATATTTCCGTTGTGCCCTTATTTCATTAGGGCTTTTTATTGTGGTTTGTGTAGAGATCTTTTTTTAGGGTTTCCATTTCATTTTTTTACCTCTTTCTCTCTAAAAAAGTGTGGCCGTCATTTTTGTTTGAGCTCTCTCTCTCTCATTTTTTTTCTTCTTCAACCTTCGATTTGGTGTGATTACTTCATTTTGAGATCGGGTTTCCGGTGACAATTTTTGTGGCGCCAGCTGTATTCGGATCTAAGTTCCCTCTGTGTTTTTCGGTGATTTTTTTTCCCGATGAGTTGGCTTTTCCGACGAAGGTTTGTTTTTTCGGTGTTGGAGGTGTGGATGATTTTGACTTTTCAGCGAACATTTTTTGAGGTAACAGTTCCCTCATTTTTTTAGGCTCATCATCTTGGCTCATTCTTCTTAGGCACCAGCTCCCTCATCTCGTCTCACTCTCCTCTGGCTCCGACAAAAGCAAACCGGTTAGTTTGGTCTCGTATCTGTTTAAATATATTGTTCCAAATGCTACAAATGCTAGAAATTGGACTTGTTTGTGTATGTTTTTAATTGTTCCAAACAACAAGAAATGCTAGAAATTGTAATAGCTAGAAATGCTAGAAATTGTAACAGCTAGAAATGGGTATATAGAAATGTATACCAGATTTACCGAATGCATTAACCGATTTGAAATTCCGGTATTTACCGGGAAAAAATCGAAATTACCGAAACCAAAAAAACCCGAAAAACCGAAAAACCGGTCGGTTTGGTTTTGGTTTTTGTTTTGATGTACCGGTCGGTTACGGTACGGTTTTACCATATAGAATGTGATTTTGGTATTGGTAAGGGGTCGTTACCGATCATACCGTACCGGTTGCACCCCTAGAATGGAGGAGGGAAATACCTCGAGAGAAGTGGTTGAGAAACCACAAGCTCGGAACACTAGCAGAGAAATAAGGGTAATTACTCAATAATTATCATAAAAATCCAACCAAGGGTCACAACATTTTCCCATTTATTAATATTTTACTATCTAATGAATTATTAATCCATCCCATAAAATTTATTTAACTAACTAGTTAAATGTAATTTTCCCGATTTAATGTGGGCACATCCATATTTTAATAAATTATTTATTTTTCCAAATCCAGTCCCACTCACGTGCATGGACTCATAAAAATACTCATAACCCAAAAATCCTAGCCCAATACCCTTGCAAATATTAATATTCGCCATGATACACCAAAATGGGTAAATTGGCACCCTTCTAGAGGCTAGCCTTGTCACGGTCATTGACCGTGACAAGCCCGTGACAAAGACTTGTCTCGGTCAATGACCTTGACAAGGTCGTGACAACTGTACTTGTTACAGACTTGTCATGGTTATTGATCGTGACAATTCGTATAATATTATCACGATCAAGGACCGTGACACGCCCGTGATAAATTTCCTAGGAAAAAACCCTTTCCCCTCCTTTTTTTCCCCACCGATTTCTTCCCTCCTTTTTTCTCTCTCTCTCTCTCTCTACGCTCTCTCTGTCTCTCTGTCTCTCTCTCTCTCTCTCTCTCTCTTCCATATATATATATATATATATATATATGTGTGTGTGTGTGTGTGTGTGTGTGTGTGTGCGTATATATATGTGCTTGTGTGTGTATGTGTGTGTATGTGTGTATGTGTGTGTATGTGTGTGTGTGTGTGTGTGCGTGTGTGTGTGTGTGGTGGGTGGGGGGTGGGGGGAGGGTCCTTTAATATTATTGTCCCTAAAACTTCCATTACGAACTTCCTCTAATTAAAATTCCCAATTATTAACCCATACTCAATAAACCAAAACTTCGTTAACCCAGAATAGTTGACCCAGCACAAATTTCGGCAAAACAATCCAGCTCATACCTAAACCAAAAGCCCAAAAAATCCACACGCGTCGTTCGAACGGAGCAGGAGGTCGTTCGCACGACTTGCATCGTTCAAATGACCCTTCGTCTCCTACATCCCAACTCTTCTTCCTAAATCAATTTTAACCCATAAAACTTCAACGCAGTAAACCAACCCATAATTTAAATATTTATACAAACCCCAAAATTTTGAAGTGATTTAACTCAAAAGCAAACCCATAACTGATATATTAATTCCCCAAAAGAAAACATCGTCGATTTAGGATTGAAGTGTTGAATCATTCCCCAAATTTCAACTCTAACTGACTCAAAATAAGGGCATTTGTTAGGCGATTCATACTACAATTTCAGTCCAAAATTAATAGTAATGTCATCTACATTAATTAACCAAATATCCCAATTAACTATCAAAACCTTAAGGAAGTCTATCATCAATTTCGGATCTGCGATACCTAATTTATGGGGCAAATCCTACATATAATTCAAATCCTCTAAATGTGTGAATCATCATTAAAAAAAATACTTCAAGCCCTAAATCCCAGAAATTTAAAGAAAGTAATTATATGCATCAAGAAATAAATTGAAATCATATATTAAACAATAAAAGTCTTGCCTTAAGATTGTAGAAGAAAAACCTTCTTGAAATCCCTTGATTTCTTCTTTGTTCTTGCCCCTTTTCCTTTCTCTTGATATTTCTCCCTTTTTCTCCCACGGCTACTAATCTAGGTTTTGTTAAAATGAAAGTGGTGGAGTGGTTTACCCCCACTTAAATTCTTAGTTAGGGCAAATCACGAGCTGGGCCCTAAATCTAACTTTTGGACCTCCAAATAATTCTGAAACCATAACCCGACTAGCCCAAAAGTTTTTCAACTCATATACCTATGACCCAGGACCAATTTTAAATACTTAAAGCACTAAACCGAGTCTCTAACGCTCTCCGAAATGCGTCCCAAATATTTATATTTCACTTAGACATTTTATTACATCAAAACGACACGTGCCCAAAATTTTATTCAAGAAATCATAAATGTTTACTTAAATAAACAAATTTACTCGCTTAAATTTTAAGTCCTCCCAATTTAATTTATTCTAAAAAAAATAAATTTGAAATCATTCAATCCATTTATATCGCAATAGTTTATTCTAAAAATTACGGGGTATTACAAAAAATGGACTAAATCAACATGAGAGAATTTGGTGATAAATTCTAATGAGTGAATTACGTACCAAGGGAGTGTGTTCGGGTATTTTGGTTGAGTGACGCCTCGATAACCAATTAACTAATGGGAACGTTAATTAAAGTTTAGAGATAAAAAATTGACTCGAATATTTTAGGGTTAGTGCTTAGGCACGGGTTCGACCGAGTTAATTTATTGTATGGTTATATAATAAATTATGAAATATGAAAAATGAAAAGAGTGTCGATCGACGTAATAGTATTTTGAGGAATAAAATTCTGAGAGATGGTATGTAGACTTGGGAATGTTAGGCTAGTGTTAGGGTAAAATTGCGCACAGAGTAGCCACGATTAATTAAATATATATATATATATATATATATATATATATATATATATATATATATATATATATATATATATATGCGGTGATTGTGTAGTATATATATACTTATGTGCTTTATAAATATTAGTGTGAATAATATTTATAGGAATACATACTCCTCTAGTGCTATCACAGGAGGTTGCGCGATGTAGGTGAATCCACTGACTTGAGGAGCAGGGTGAATATAGTCCCTAGGTCACATCATTCGTACTTAGAAGGTGAGACGTCTTGGGTATAGTTTGGTTTCATTTCTAGAGGGAACTAAGAATGCCTTTGCTGCGTTTGATTTTTTTCACTGATTCGGGGAGCTAACCGTGTCAGGATGTTCGAGTGGATGAGTACACCTGGATTGATAGCATTATAGAGGAGATCCAGGGAGTGTCTAGTCGAGAGGATGGTTATATATTTGCGGCATGTGTGTGAATGTTGTAATATGATGATACGTATATATAGTTAAGATAATTATATACGGGTAAAATACATTAAGTGAACTGTGTTGTTATATATAACTAGTGAGAATGTTATATGGTTTTAAATGGAAAATGATTAGTTAAGTTAATGTTATAAATATCTTATGAATTATATATTAACATATTAGGGCTAGAGTAATGTGTCAGGAAAGAGTTATAACAAGTACTAGTTATGGGGTAGATGGCTAGGTGGGTTATAAAGAAAAGCGTTAGATTTGCACAATTGTTGAAGGGTGAGTAGGTCCTCAAGGGAGTGCGACACTAGCTTGTCATATTTTGGGTTCTAACCCTTACTATAAAATATTTTCAAAACTTTTTAGGTGTGCAGCCACATGGACACCATAATTGTTTTTATTCCAGGGTAACACAGCTGCGACATATGTGGATGTTGCAGGATTTAGACTTAATCGCTTTAGTTAGTTCATTCCTAGAGATGGATGCAGTCAGTATTTCATTTGGGCATGTCACCCTAGTTATTTCATTTGTTTCAGTCAGATGATGTATTCAGTTTATTATTCTAGTGGTTTATATTTTTGGACTTGGATTTTGTAGCCAGTGGTTTATTCGGTAAAGATTGTATTTATTCATTTTCTGTATTGTTTGACTCAATGATTGTGTGAATGCTTTAAATTATATTCATCCACATGTTGTTATTATTGTTTGAAAAAAAAAATGATAAAATTTGGCACCATTTCTTTTTTAATACTAGGTGGTTAGTAAGTTTTAAAAAGTTTTCAATAGTGATGCTAAGAATGAACCAAATGACATTCTTGCTTAATTTGATATAAGACTGATTACCCGGTATTTTATTAGACGGGATGTCACAGCACGTGTGCATCGTTTCTTAGAGCGTGGGAGCTTAAAGTTTTGACAAAGTAAAATAGATCAACGACTGTGATTAAACGATCTGATCAAGGGATTTAAAATTCGAAACGACTTGATCTGAGCCGTTAGATGAAATCGTAGTGTTTCGTGTATGGGATACCCATTTGCTTACGATGGGATACCTAATCTGAACCGTTAGATCGAAGTTATTCCATGCAGGCACGATCCAACGACTACTAAGTCGCTACATGAATAGTTGTGACTGTTGAAGAACAGTCACAAAAGTGGCTATAAAAGGAGTTATAGGCCTCTGTTTTGGATATCGAAAATTATTAATTTCTCCTCTCTACATCCTCTACATTTTGGCATTATCAGATTACTAATTCAAAGTGTTCTTGGTTTGATCAAACAACTATTCAAACACTTCATTGTATCCTGAAGGCAGGTTTAATAAACCCATTGTGTACTCGCGGTTCACTCTCAACTGGATTGGGAGAAATTTTGCCTAAAAGATAGCGTTCCCAGAACGTCCCTTGCAGAAATTAATTACTTTTTTTGTTCTTTCCATAGTAGAGTTCCAACACCTTACTTAATCATAGACCTGGCAAAATGAGGGTCACACGTACGAATCGACGCGCAATTATAAATTAATGGATGGACCTTCACTACACTAAAATGGTCAAAATATCACCTTTCAGTTGGCCACCCTTATCAAGGTCATTGACCGTGACAACAAACACGCATTTTATGTCAGGGTCATTGACCGTGACAAGACCGTGATAAAGTATTGTCACGGTCATTAACCGTGACAAGTCCGTGACAAATATTATTGTCACAGACTTGTCACAGTTCATGATCGTGACAATAGTTAAAATAATTGTCACGGTCAAGGACCTTGACACGACCGTGACAATCCCTTCAGTAAAAAAAGCCCTAGGCTCTTTTTTCCCACCGTTTTTTGGTTTCCCTCTTTCTCTCTCTCTATAAGCGATTTCAGCTCTCTCTCTCTCTCTCTGGTCTTCTCTTTCTCTTTCATTTCTATATCTGTGTGTATATATGTGTGTATATGTATGTGAATATGTGTGTATATATGTGTGTGGTGGTGTATGGTGGGGGAGGGTGGCAGGGGGTGGGTGGTGGGGGGTGTGTGTGCAGTTGTGGTGGGGGTGGGGTGGTGGGGGGTGTACGTGTACATGTGCTGTGTGGTGGGGGGGGGGGGAGGGGATGGGGTGGGGTGGGGGCAGGGGTGGAGGTGGGGGTGGAGTAGGGGTGGGGGGTTGCATGTGTGTCTACGTGTGTGTGCGCGTAGTGTCCCTTGTAAAAGAATTGATTGATTATTAATTTTTTAGTAAATTAATATATGATTGCCCCTTATTGTAAATATGTAAATTAATACATGATTGCCCCTTATTGTAAATTAGTAAATTAATATATGATTAATTATGAAAGTTGGATTGCCCCTCATTGTAAATTAGTAAATTAATAATTGAGTAGATGAATTAATTGAGTAGATGAATTAGAAGGAGTACGGGATACATATTTGTTGTTGACATTGTTGTTGGATTATTTTGTTTAGTAAATGTTGGGTTGATTCGTTTTAAAAGTGGCATGACTACTGAATTATTGTCCATATGGGGGTCGTATTTTTCAACTTTTGAATAATTGAATTTGAATATAAATAAGACATAATTAAATGAAACATACTATATATAATTATTAATAATTTAATTTGAATATAAATAAGACATAATTAAATGAAACATAGTATATATAATTATTAATCATTATTGGATTATTTTGTGTGTGGTGGGGGGCAGGGGGTGGTGTGTGTACGTGTACGTGTACGTGTGCTTGTGTGTGGTGGGGGAGGGGGTGGTGGAAGGGGGTGGGGCAAGGTAGTTTAATTGAGTAGATGAATTAGAAGGAGTACGGGATACATATTTGTTGTTGACATTGCTGTTGGATTATTTTGTTTTGTAAATGTTGGGTTGGTTAGTTTTAAAAGTGGCATGACCACTGGATTATTGTCCATATGGGGTGGGATTTTTCAACTTTTGAATAATTGAATTTGAATATAAATAAGACATAATTAAATGAAACATACTATATATAATTATTAATAATTGAATTTGAATATAAATAAGACATAATTAAATGAAACGTAGTATATATAATTATTAATCATTATTGGATTATTGTGTGTGTGGTGGGGGGGGGGGGCAGGAGGTGGTGTGTGTATGTGTGTGTGGTGGGGGAGGGGGTAGGGGTGGGATGGGGGCAGGGTGGGGGAAGGGGGAAGGGGGAAGGGATGGGGGAAGGAGGTGGGGCAAGGTAGTTTAATTGAGTAGATGAATTAATTTAGTAGATGAATTAGAAGGAGTACGAGATACACATTTATTGTTGACATAGCTGTTGGATTATTTTGTTTAGTAAATGTTGGATTGATTAGTTTTAAAAGTGGCATGACCACTGGATTATTGTCCATATGGGGGTGAGATTTTTCAACTTTCGAATAATTGAATTTGAATATAAATAAGACATAATTAAATGAAACATACTATATATAATTATTAATAATTGAATTTGAATATAAATAAGACATAATTAAATGAAACATAGTATATATAATTATTAATCATTATTGGATTATTGTGTGTGTGGTGGGGGGCAGGGGGTGGTGTGTGTACGTGTGCGTGTGTGTCGTGGGGGGGGGGGGGCAGCGGCCGTTTGTAATAATTGTACATATTTGCATGTCTTCCTCTAATTTTTTTTATCTGTACTAATAACATTTTTTTATAGCAAATGTCTCCTTCAGGTATTAAGGCCAAGATGATGATGCTGGTTATGATGATATCATCTGGGCTCAGTGGTAGCGGAGGCGACGAGGGGTCCTCGGCCCCTAGGCTCCCAAAATATGGCAAATTTGGGATTACCATTGAGAACAAGTTGGAGCTATTAGCGAGATCCCTCGAGCTGCTAAAGACGGTCATCGGCCCGGGGTTTATGAGTTGGAAGGAGGTGCCATATGAGCTCAAGTTAGCTGTTTGGGCGGCACTACAGGTAATATATTTATATTTATATGAATATTTCAATTTCAATTTCGATTTCAATTTTATTTTATATTTGTATTTATATTTATTCGCAACTAACATTGTATTTGTTGGATAGGAACAATTCAACTTGGATCCAAAGCTACTCGATTCCGTCTTGGAGCAGTTGAGGGATCAACACAAGACGTGGAAGAAAAATATGCAGATATGGTACTTTGGGAAAACAGAGAGTCCATTATCCAATGGCGTGAATCCGTCCCGCCGAAGGAGCCGATCTCATTGGCACAATGGTAAAAGTTCATTGACAATAAGATCGGGGAGCGACAATTGACATCTCGCCAATCGGGGTGGGAAAATCGGGCAAAAAAAACGGGCGTGCACTACTCGAACCGGACGTCTTACGCCGAGGTGGAGCATAGAATAAAGGTAAGATTTAATTTTTCTATAACTACAGAAATATATTATTCTTCATTATTTTACTTTGCGGGGCCGATACGAATTTTACTTTATTTTATTTAAGGGGGTAGGGAGTGGCCCTAGGGGTAAGCCACATAGGCTCGATACTTATGTGTCTCTTCGGACGAAGAAGGGGAAGGACAAGGAGGTGTCCCCGAGCGTCGCGGCCACGATTGTAAGTAATCCGACAGTTTAATTTTTGTTAATTACGTTATAATTTTTTTGTTTACTTATTTTACTAATCATGTGTTTTTTGTCGTTTCGGACAAAACTTAAGGAAGTGCATGAGTCGCAGTCTGATGCCGAGAAGGCGTCTTTGTCCACAGACGCACTCAACCAAGTGCTTGGCTCTAATCGCAAGGGGAGGACAAGGGGGGTGAGCTCGCGGGTGGCCAAATCTAGGATCATCGGATTGGAGACGAGCGACACCGAGTTGACTCGAACGGTGGATTCACATGATGCGAAGCTGTCCCGTTTGGAGGCGACGGTCCAAGATATGTACTCATTCATGAAGCGTACGTTGGGCGGAGACCATAAGGGGAAAGGGAAGGAGAAGGCGGTGGAGGAGGAGGTGCGGGAGGACGAGACGCAGGATGACGAGGATATGGACCTCGCTGCTTCATCGCCGACACGTGCGTACTTCGATGATCCACTTCCTTATTTGGCTCCCTTCCCCTGACCGATGTCGACACTTGGTTGGCCGAGTGTGTTCATATTGGACGTATTTGATGGCCAGCGGATAGGGCGGGGGTTGAGGGACCCGAATATTGTCCAGGGTGGAATAGTTCATGGACGTGCGCTTCAAGAGATCGAGGCCAAAGTGTTCGTCACGCATGTGATACCCGGGAAGGAGAACTCCCTATTGTGGTCGCGCGAACAATGCGGCATGATGTATATTAGTGGGTGTGTCAATTCGTATATCGTGTGGCCTACTCAACTCCTCAAAGCTAACCCAAGACATGCAGTAACATTATTTTTAAGTTGGTACATTTGAATTATATTTGGATTATATCGTCATGTATATTGTTTCTATTTTGAATATATATTTGCATTGGCTTTACTTTATTCGGATATATGATGTTTGAATAGGTACAACGTTGCTATAACAGGTACAAATATACTGCTGGGAAGTGGCAGTGACCATACTGTCCAGCGCCCAGAATTATCATGGTCATTGACCGGGACAAGTCCTTGACAAAGGATTATTGTCACGGACTTGTCACGGTCAATGACCGTGATAATTTTTTAAAAAGGGTCATAGATTTGTCACCGTTATTAATCGTGACTAACCTTGTCACGGTCAGGGACCGTGACAATTCTAACAAACTTGTCACGGTCAATGACCGTGACATGTCCGTGACAAAAAAAATTGTCTCGCCCCGAATTGTCAAGGTCAATGATCGTGACAATTAGGCAAATTTGGTGTAGTGCTTTAATAATTTTGGGTCATATCAGTGCCAACTCCATGAGACACGATAGTTTAACGAGTCGGATTAGTGTTGACCTCCTTCACCCGTTAATACCCAATAAAACCTATTAATTTAAATAAATAAGATATATTGTTAGGACTTATAAATAATTTAAGTAGCATAATGATAATTTAATCATAACGAATTTTACTAAATGACAGATGTAATAATCTCATGAATTAATGGGTCTATTTAAACTTAAAAATGAGATAATACGCATACAATTCAAAATAATTAATTATCTTAATGGACATTAATGAGTGAACACGACATGACAAGTTAAGATAATTGATCGAATTTGAATATGATTGTTTCTAACGATAAAAAGGTCATACATTTAGGCACGAATCCGATAAGATCCTAACATAATAAAAATCAACACGAACACAATTAGACACGACCCATTAAGAGATCTACTTAATTATACTCACGGCTCTTTCAATTATACAATCTTGATATAACACTTGCAACCCGATTCAACCAAGAAACATTACAAAATGTGTCTTCTATGATGTTTTTTACGGCTCTTTCAATTATACAATCTTGATATAACACTTCCCTGTTTTTTCTTATTTAATTGAAAACATGTCATTTTCTTCTTTATCAATACCAAAATCATCAATAACATCGTGATTTCCCTCTCATGCAAAATCTCGTTTTTGAATATGGTATCCGATTACAAGCTTCTAATTTTTTGATGATTTTTTGGAAGTTATAAAAATATGGGACAATTAAAGTTTAGTCTCTGTAAACTATGAACATTTTGCATTTAATTTTCTTTATGTTCTAAAAAGTTATTTGTCTATATTTTGAGAAATTTTTTTAGGGTTTATGTTGAGCACTTACTTTTTTTTTCTTCTTTCTTTAAAATAACATTTTATTCACTTTTTATCAATACCCTAATAAAATACCTCAATCAAAATCTCTTTTTTTGGAAGATAATAGATTTTAGATTCTTGTTATTTGCCACAAATATGTTTATCCCAATACTTTTTAGGAAGTTTTTGTAAACTTTAAGTGATATTTTCATATTGGAGTTTTAGTTTTTTTATGAGGGATTTGTTTCATATTTTTGTTTGTAAAAGGATAATTATTACTAAATGTAATATATAATTCAGGGAAACTCAATCCCAAGATAAGTTTATACAAGAAAAAAATTCAACCTCACATGATGGAGTTTCTATATAAGAGAGAACACTATATTGATTAAAAGTATGAATGATAAATACCGAATGATATTAGGATCTCCACTCAAAAAATAAAAGGTGTAATGATTTTCTATAAATGATCTCTAAAAAGTTGGTGCTTGAGAAAAAATTAGGTGTGGCAATTCGTGTTTTTTTAGTTAACACGAATACGATCCAAATTGAACACGATACGACACAATTAACACGATTTCTTAAATTTTACACTAAATTAAATATAAACAAACACGATAACCTGAATAAAAGCACGACTAACACGACAAGACAAGATAATACGACTAACACGGCTCATAATTTTGACGCGACACGACTTTGTGTTAAAAAACACGAACACAAACACAAACACAAGCCGTGTTAATTTCGTGACGTGTTTATAATTGCCACCATTAGAAAAAATCAATAACAAGGGTAAGGGAGTATTCTTTTTTTTTTTTTAAGAAGACAGATCTTTTTGTGGAGAGAATATTATATTAATGGATATATGTGTTGGTGCTTCCTATTTGATTGATTTTTTCTTTTAACATAATAATGCTTTAAATAATATTGCTTGAAATTTGTTTATTATGTACTAACCTATTCCCACACTCTAATGTTAGGGAATCAACGGTAAGACCTAGTCCAACGACTATAGCACGACACAAACTTAATAGTTAATGAGTTTCGATTCATAGAGATTTGACATACGTAAACACAAATGGGTGACACCATGAATGAATCTAACCAGGGGCGTAGCCAGAAATTTGATTCAATGGGTTCATCATAAAAGCAATTTTCGACATTGAATAGTTGAACCATGTAACCTATTAAAATCAACATTTCCAAGAGATTGTAAATTTGCAATATCATACATTTTAAAGAAGAGTAAGCAAATCATTCCATATTTATCATTTTTTGACCTCACACTTTGTTGCATAATTTTCTTGACACTACTCTTTATGATCTTCATCTAATTTAGGGGGTTATAATTTTCTTGACACTACTCTTTATAATTTTTCATCTAATTTAGCGGGTTCAATATACTTCTTGATCTTAAAAATTAACAATTTTATATATATTTTCATAATTTTCTTAACAATTCAAGTGCCCTCGGTGGACACCGCTAGAGTACACATGGTCCCACCCTTGTCTTGGGTAAGGTGGTCCACCTTCATATTTTGTGAAAAATATATTGTAGTAGTAGTAAAGTGAAGTAAAAACTGAATATATAACATTTGTTTCCCATCTTAGGGGAAAATAAATTATAGCAGTAAAGTGAAGTAAACACCAAAAATATATAATCTTTGACCACCTTAATCAAGGTGTAAAATAGAACTATTGGAACTTGTTTTTTGTTCCTTGAACTGATGAAGGATAATTATTAACACATTTTTATATGTATATGGGCAATAATCTATGTAATATTCTTCTAATATAAATTTAGGATTTTTTTCCACATATTTTCTCTAGTTTTACTATGAATCAAAGTCATAAATAAGAAAAAGATTAATAATGGTTACTAGTGATTTTTTTTTTGAATTCGCTACTAGTGACATGAATTTGGCTATACACAACAAGAACACGAACACGAACACAAAGACATGATATATATAGCGAATACATGATTAAAATATAACAAAAACCCAAAATACATGATTCAAACACAAATCTTAATAATTAGGGTGTAGGTTGCAATGCATATTATGTCTAAACGTTGATATGAGGAAAATAGGATACTCGTCTAAAAATAATTGCAGTGTGCAAACGGCAAAAACATTAAAACGTTGCCGTTTTGCTACATATTCTCACCAAAATTGCCCATTCATATGATATAATCTTCCACGGAAAACTATTTTCCGCGGGAAATTATATTTATATTATACTAAAAAGGAAACACATTGTTCCATATGAACATGACCTAAACCGACATCATTTTCGCCTATTTCTCTTTTACTTTCGGTGCGAGCAAATACTAAGGGGTTATTTATTTAACATCTCTATAACATTCCAACTATCAAATATACCGATTTGTATATAGCACTGCAAAATTATTTCAATAAATTCAACATTTTAATTGATGAGTTAGGAATACTAATACAATCTTGATATAACACGCACAACCCAACCCAACCTGACCTGACGTGACCCGACCCGACCCGACCCGATCAATTGAGAGGTCCAACTACAACCTTTAACTTGGTTGTTTTTATCTCTCTCGCATAGAAACATTACAAAATGTGTATTGTCTCATGTCTTTTACTAAATGACCCAAAGAAACAGAAGGTTCCCGGATGATGAGTTTTTTTTGAGGGGTAACCATGCCACTTGGATTTGGAATTCCAACACCATAAACCTCCAAAACTCAATTGGTGCTGCCTTGTTTTTTCTTCTTTAATTGAAAACATGTCATTTTCTTCTTTATCAATACCAAAATCATCAATAATAGCTTGGCTTTCCCTCTCATGCAAAATCTCGTTTTTGAATATGATATCAGATTACAGGTTTCTCATTATTTCATAATTTTTAGGAAGTCATAAAAATATGGGACAATTAAGGTTTAGTCCCTAAAATTTAAGTACATTTTGCATATAATTCACTTTATTTTTTATGTTCTAAAAAATCGGTTGTTTATATGTTTGACAAATTTTTCTTAGAGTTTGGGAGAAGAGAAGAAAAAGTGTATGCATATGTTTTATACACCAATGTACTTTTTAAAATAAAATAAAAAGACTTGAATTAAACGTTAATTAAAAAAGTATCAAGGGACTTTTCATCTTTCACAATTTCTAATTTATTATCAATATTTTGATATTGGGGTTTTATTTATTTATTTATTTATTTTTAATGAGGGATTTGAATTCAAAATTCCATCGGAAGATATTGGTACATATTACCTCCCAAAGTAATTACTTTAGTGAGCTTGGAGCAACGATAAGATTGTCCCATTGCGACCTAGAGGTCACAGGTTTGAATCGCGAAAAGAGTCTCTCTCCATATGCAGGAATAAAGCTGCGTAAATCTAATTTTCCCTATCCGGTAGTGGTGGGAGCCTCGTGCACTGAGCTTGTCAATTTTTAATAATTATGTTGGTTATATGGTCGTTATTGCAGGTTAAAATTTGGTCTAGTTCACTCGATTTTTTTGAATAGTTGATCCTTTTATCGCAAAAGTTTCATGTCTCTCAACCTGTTAATCAATCTTAAAGTGCCTGTGCTTGCGCAGCATCAATGTCCTTCTCTTTTCTATATTTGTGTTGTATAATTTTGCAATTTTACAGTTTATAACATAATGTTGTATTATACACTCTACATATAAACGTAACAAGCACAACAAAAACACAATATATGTAGCGATTACACAATTAAAACTAACCCGATATGATGCTACACAAATATATACGACCATAAATAAATCGGGTAAGATTAGAGCAGTTTTTGGCACGACTCCAATATGACAAGACACGAATACAAACACAACACGACGTATCACCCTCATAGACGTCCCATTTCGAAGTCAAACACTTAATAAAATGCACTTATATCTCCATATACCTTAAATGAGCAGTTTTACATGAACCGCATTGCTACCGCTCAGCGATCGCATTTTTGACTTTTTATTTTTGTGTGTAAGTTTTTTATTCTTTTGTTTTTAACAGTTTTCTATATAAAAAAAATTTCAAAAGCTATAAAACAGTTTTTTGAAATAAAAACAATATTTAAAAAAAATACTTTTTTTAATTTAATAAAAAAACGATTTAATTTGATGTCTTAGATTCGCGATTGATTAGTGTCGCTGGTATAGATCCACATTTGTAAGGACACAAATTTCCAATTGAAACCTCTTATAGTTTTGGCTCAATTCCGGACAAAAACATTTATTCATAGGATTTTATTTAATTGTAATATTCAAGACCTATGAAGTGTTTGTTGAAGACGTAGCGGCAAAGAGTATAAAGCATCATCAACATGCCGTAGTTTATGTGCCTCGTTTGTACGTCATCAACTTAGGTTCCATGCTCCCAAGGTATAAATGTATTTATATGTATATAGGAGCTTGGAACAATTTGTATTGGGTGTTAGGTTAATAAAAACTGCATTTTATTTTTCAAAAAGTATCAATTAGAAACTTAAAAAATAAGTATATAAAAGTTTCTGGGCCAAAATCGAATTTTACAAACTTTCTGGAAGTTCGTTAAAAATGTCGTTCGAACGAGTTTTTTCGTTCGAACCAGATTTCGTTCGAACGAGTTTTGTCGTTCGAACCAGGTTCGTTCGAACGAGTTTGCCAACGACCCTTATCTGGTCAGTCATTCGATATGTCGTTCGATATGTCGTTCGAACGAGTTTTCGTTCTAACGAGATATCTAACGAGATTCTAACGAGCCCAGGCTGGTCGCTCGTTAGAAGTCTCGTTCGAACGAGAGTCAAGTTCGTTCGAACGAGACGTCAGGCGGGAACGGTTTTCAGCAGTTTTTGACAGTTTTTTCCCCACTTCTCCACTTGGTTTTCAACCAACTTTTTCATGCATTATCATATGCGGGAAACACATTTTCCAAGACAACTTTTTCTAACTTTTCCATTCCATATCCCACTCTTAGAGAGAGTTTGAGAGCAAATTTAATTAGGAAAAATGTTCAAGTTTTTGAGTGTTAATTTTTAATGGAAAATTCATACACACTCTAGTTTACACCCATTGTTGTTTATTCCAAGTTCTATATATACATATCCTTACTTTATGTTTTTGGCACCGGTTTTCTCTACCGAATTCAAGAGACGTTTCGGGTTTGCTTCTACACCCCATCACAGAGAAGACCTTTGTTGAGATTCTACCCGTTTGGAGAAAGGCTCCATGTTCGGGTGACGGTGACCGTTTAAAGTCCTATCGGTGTATTCCGAGACCACGGTGGAGGTCGGTTGGTTATTCGCTAATTGGAGGTTGATACAAGAAGGAGCATCACGGCTTGAGAGGGTTCGAGTTTAGGAAGTAAGTCTTTTGTCTTGTATTTTGTAATACCGTGTTTAGTGGATTTGACGCTAGGGCCGTCCCGAGGTTTTTTCCCGTTAGTGGGCTTTTCCTCGTATATCGCGGTGTAGTGTGATTGTTTATTTTTATCTTGCACATCATTTAGAACGCATGCTTTAGGTTTAATTCAAGATAAAATTCGGCTTAATTATCACACTCATTTAATTTGGGACTTAAATTAAATATTGGACAAAATTTGGTTTATTCAAGTCACTTGCATTAATATGGTTTCGCCTAACTTTGAATAATTGTTAATGATGACTTAGGCAAATTCTAGGACTTGAATTTTGTTTTAATTTGTTTTGTAAGATATTAAAACCCGGCCTTGTTATTTTGTTGAACCATCACTTGTATCTCAACGCTTCCGCATTTGTTCAAAAAGGAAATTAAATATTTTAATTTGAGATTATTATTTCAAACCCGGGGATTCTCCAACTTCCGCTCTTTCAACATTCAACAAATGATGTAGGGCCGGGAATGTGGGCCCGGCCAGCGGCACTAATGAATCGCGATATCTTATTGAAAAAATATCGCAATTAATTAGTGCAACTGGCGCAGACCCACATTCCCGAACCCACATCACTTGTTGAATGTGAGCATAATTTTTTTTTATTTATGAAAAAAATATTTTATTTTATTTTAAAAAAAAGCTATTTACTTTCAAAAAAAATAAAAACCGTTTTTTTAAACTAATAGAAAAACCCGTTTTTTATATATATATATATATAAAACATCTTTTATATTAATTGTTATAAACAAAACAATAAGAAACTTTAAAAAAAAAAAGGGATGCAATCGCTAGGCGGTTTTGACAGGCAATTCATATAAACTTTCCCATCTTAAATTAAGGGTTTATATTTGAAAGCCAATTTTTATTAGGAAAATGACTTTCAACCTAACCGATAACTAAGACCAAAATTTAATTTAATATTGTGAAATTTGATTAATTTAATTTCAAAGTAAACTCTTAATTCGAGATGAAATATATATATATATATATAATTTCATAAATTAAAACAAAACCATATGAGTGCAGAGATGTCAGTTTAGATACATGAATATGCTGTAGTTTTTCCTATCTAAGGTATGAACAATTCAAAATGTCTCGTCTCATTACAAAGCTTGTCTTATGTCTTTTTACTAAATGCCCAAGAAACAGGTCTGCATGAGTTTTGTTTGGAAATATATACCTCTTAGTACATCTTTCTTTTCCTCACTTTTTCCTCACTACTTTCCGAGGTCCAAATATAGTGCAAGAGACCAAGTGCTGCTTTAGTCTAGAACTTAATAATTTTCGTATTGAACATGTATCTTAAGTCCAACTAATATATACATTTTTATTTATATGTTATTTTATTTTATTTTTTTATCATAGAAACTTGTCAAGAACACTCCCTCGTGATTATCAAACTCACGGATCGAATTTTGCACACGTTTCAAGTGTCCCGACCAGTATAATCAAGAATTTGATGTGGGCGGTGAATATCAATTCCACGCCATAGGCTAAATTTTTATTACATGTTTGTTGGTAAAGAAAGCAACTTTATTTTCAAAATGTGCTCTACACATGACACATCAAATTAAATATGGCAGCCACTTAGGGTATGATTTATTTTTATAATGCGAACAAAGAGACATAAGAAGTGTAAATAAAAAAAATATTTAATGTTTGTGATTTAAGAATTTAGTGGAGAGCGGTCACTTTAGCTACATGATTTTGCTATAGGTTTTTCTTTTTCACATATAAACATCACAAAGTATACCTTCTCCGAATACAAAGTATGTCGTGTCTTACGTGCTTTACTTTTTTTTAATAAGAAACTGATTCAATAAAACAAACTCGCCTAAGGGAGCGGAATCCCGTATATAGGAAGTATATAAAACAAAAAATTGGAGCCCAAATGTGCTTTACAAAATAACCCAAGAAACAAAAGATGTGGACAATGAGATTTTCTTGAGAGGTAACCATTCCTATTGGATTTAGAATCCCATTATCATAATCTCCAAACCTCAATAACCACATCCTTCCTTTTATGTTATTTAAAGTTAATTTCAAATACTAATATGAAATTATCAATTATACTTATTGTGATTCGTTAAATACAACAAGAAGATCCGTTTATGAAAAGAGACTCTTACAAAATAGGAGATTAAATCAGAGCTTTGTGTTTCATGCAATCTCCTTTAAACAAATTTTCTCCCTCTGACACTCTTTTCAATAGATACTCTAACATGAATAGTCATGTTTTTTCTGAATGGTCACGGCTTTTCATGAATGATCATAACCCTTAAGAAATGTTATGACCTTTCATAAAAGGACATGATTATTCACAAACCATTGTGCTTATTCAAAATTTTATAAAACTAATTTGAAATATTATTTTCATTCAAAACTACGACACTTTGAAAAAAAAAATTTGTATAAAAGATATCAAAGGTTTTCCAATGAATCAAGTGTATAAACTTGCCAAGACAAGTGCACATTAGAAATATCTCGTGGGAATAAATTAACTTACACTCTCGATGACATTTTCATCCAATGATTTCGTTACTATTATAGATAGAAATCGTTTTTTTAACAACACCCTCGTATTACTAAGAATTCTCAAGAACATTCTTGACCGTTCACACAACCGTAAGTTATTTTATCATGGGAAATCCATTGAGATTATAATTTATAAAGGTAATGCTTCCCCAAAAATTTTTAGATTAGACTTTACGATGGTGTTAAATGCAAGGAGAACATACATATATTAAAATAGTCTCTTACAAAACAGTAGATTATAAATCTAAGTCTTGTCTTTCACATAATTTCCTTTGGGTAAATTTACTCCTACTGTAGCAAAGATTGATTAAGAGTTGTCTCCCAAGATGAAACGAATTTCGGTCTCAAAGTAGTGGCATTTCAATTCTCCAAAAACTGGTGAACTCAATTTTATGTAGTATTTTCTCAGGGAATAGACTTAAAATGAATGATAAAGAGAAATTCGAGACTCCAAAGTTTATTTTTCAAAGTGAATGAGGAGTTCCTTATTTATAGAATGTGAGGCACCCTTTCAAAATAGACACACACATATTTCTAGTAGTCACAACCTTTCACAAATAGTCACAACCTTCTATGAATGGACATAACTATTATAAATGATCACTACCTCTAATGAAATGACAACTTTTCAAAAATCAATGTTTGTTCAAAAAAGTTTTAAAGTAATCTAAATATAATTTTTATACAATTAATAATTAATTAATAATTTCCAATTTTTTCTTCTTTATTAAAAAAAACTAGATACTTTCAATTGATACCTTAATAGTCAACAACATCTTAGCTTTCTCTCCCATGAAAAAACTCATTTTTGCAAAATATAAGATATTAGTTATCATTATTTGCCATAAATATGTCCATTATAATACTGTTAAGATGCTACGTAGACATTCGATAATATTTCCATATTGGAGTTTTAATCTCTTTATAAGGAATTTGAAGTCAAAATACATTTATTTTCTAAAAAGACAACATTATTAGATTTAGTCTTCTTCCCCATTTGTTGTTATTGTTGTGAAGTATAATCAACAAGTCAATACATGTTCGATTGCACCTTAAGGGTTTAAGAAAATTTTCATTGAAATTAAAATTTTCTAGCGCATTTTGTTTGGGTTGCTCGCTTGGTTGTCGCAGGTGTGTGCAAGCATCCCAACAAAGGTTATTGTCTTGACAACCGAGTGATTATCTTATCATTGCAATAATTAAGCGATTGTGTATCATTTGATAGACTTATGCTTCCCTCAGAGAAGACTGTTTTGTGAATGCTAAATAAGTTTGCTTAACTAAAATCTAAAGAAGCGAATGTAAAATGCATAAATAAATCTAGAAGAAAGCTTGAATTGAATAAAATAGTAATTTAAGATAAACAAAATAAGATAATATAGTTATGCCAAAAAAAAGTAAAGCAGCTTATACTAGGAAATGTCAAAAGCAAAGTATAAAAGTAAAGGCAAAGGAACTTTTTATAAAATGTAAAGAGGGTTACAATTTACCTTACAAACTACTTCGAATACAAGGAAAGTTGTAAATAAATGAAAAAAAATAAAATTAAAGAAAAAAGTAAATGAGTAAATGTAGTTTTTTTTGTTGAGGTGTCCTACTTTCCATTGTCCACTACTTGCTTATTTATAGAGTTCCTTACCATATAACTACCTTTGCAAATGCTAATTAGTTACCCAATTAGGCTTCTAGCTAAAGTGATTAAACACCCTAATAATTGTCACTTTAGCACTTTAACCTATTTTCGAAGTTTTGACATGTGTTAACTATTTGTGTAACCATCCATATTAAGATGAACCATTATATTTCAGCTGTGATTATCGATTTATAATTTTACATGGTAACCTTTCATTGGACGGTAAATATATGGTGTAAACAAACCCCCCACACTAATTGTTTTTAAGAAAAACCAACTATAGGACTCTTAAACTTCACATGCCGTCATCCTACGTCTAAGCCATTATTACTCTGTGGTACATAAATAGCAATCTTTTTAGCTGTGAAAAGATCTTTATCACAATCTATCAGTCTTCTTGTGTTTCACGTATGTTTCTTTTCTCTTCTTTTTCCAGCTTCTCTACACTTAATAATGGTTTCTCAAGATAAAAATGATGCTAACCCCAAACTATTGACGAGTCTGGTTCAAGATCAAACCTTGTAAAAGATAGTGAAAACCCTTGGGTCATTGCCACTTCTATGGCTAACCAATTGAATAATGGAAATTGGGCTAATCTAGAGATTGAAGGACATTTAATGTGGCCATTCCTATTGAGAGTGCTCCTATTTCAAACCCTAATATCTCTCTTCCACACATTTTGGATGGGTTTTATGCAGTGGACTCATCTTCAAAAGTCTCACCTGAGCCTATTAAAAATTATGGTAGGTCGTATCATTTTAGACTTTTTAACGAGTGGGTTGGTCAAAGGCTTTATTTCCTTCCTTCTTATGAAGGAATTGCTTCATTTTTGTCATTAATAAATCTTTGGTCGATGGTACAAAGGATATGGATGGACTTGAGGGTATTAAGGTTTATGATAAATCAATGGTTAAGGTTGTGCTAGTTCAACCTAGTACCAAAGAGTCTGCTAACAAGAGTCACCATCTTACTTTAGTTCATCATGAATCCTTACAAGCTCCTCCTCTTGATGAGCTGAATGTTAATTACACCCTTATTATCCCTTACTTTCCTCTTGAATATCTTCCACAAGTGACTTAACCCTCATTCTCTTATGATCTTAGGGGGCTTATGCTTCATTCGGGATAATTAAGAGTTTTTCTCCTTTTCGAACAAATGCCAATGAGTATGTGAACCTTTTGGTTATTTGATATTGTGCCACTTATGAATCTCCTAGATATGGCATGATTAATTCTCTCTCCTACGCCTTTTTTCAGTCATTGTACCATCTTATCACAAATGGCATGTATAATTCTTTTGTCTTATCTAATGATAATTTTGGCTTAAGTTCCTTCAAAGCCTTGGTCACTGAAAGCGTCTTATCAATCGATACCCCTTTCTGACCTGATAATCTACCCATATAATTTAGTGGGGGGGGGGGGGGTCCCATATGTGATTATGTCAAAAGTGGTTTAAATAATATCCAACCTCATTTAGGGTATCCTTCCTCTACATGTGATGTTGTCAAATCATTAGAAGTCCATTATGCCTTATTTCACCATCCTTCCTCTATTTTATTGAAAGTCCAAGCATAAAATAATTTTGCCTGGTCATGTATGGTCCAAAAAATTAGACAACATTGCATGTCCTAAATTAGGAAATCGTATGTTGATATCCAAGGTAGGAGAGATGTAAACAAATTGCATCTTAAATACCTATAAACTCAATTTAATGGACATAGAGTATGATCCATTTGTCATCTTTAGAACCATTCACATTTAGAACTCAACATTCAATTTCTTTAAGTTCAATTATGGGATGGTTGGCCCCAGTGTATTGGATATTTTCCAATTAACTAGCTTTAAATCTATTGGAGAGGATGTTCATCCTCACATTCCGTTGATTCTAGTCTCGATGAAGTTGAAGAGTGAAAATTCCATCTTATCTTACTCCATTTTCATGAACAAACACATGAAAAACACAAAGGATGTGAATTGTAAAGATTAATACAATTTGTTTGTTATGGTTATCAAGGCATATCTTTTTTGTTAAATATCAACGAGTCATAATAGAGTACTCTTTTTTAGTTGCCAATCGAACTACCTTTAAAGAGTTGGATCTTGCCCCGTATCTCTTGGGGTATATTTATAAAAGTTATTTTGGCCTTATAAATTACCTTTTTAATTCCAATCATGGTGGGTCACTATGGGTCTTCCAAATGTGGTTACATGCCCACTTTCTTGAGATTTACCATAACAAAGGTACCTTTAAGTTTAGCCATCTCAAGACCTTTTATTTATCATAATATGGCAATAAGATCTTTGAAGCTCTCATTAGTATGTTTTATAGGCCTACAACTTGATAAACCAATGATCCTTTTGCAACCTTGGTTGGCTGTTGCTCAATCTCCTTATTAACTTTCTTCAAGTTAGAGAAAGTCTTCTCCTATTGAGAATAAATACCTATTTTGGGAAATTTTATTTTATTCCTAGACAACTTTACTATGGGACCTCACCCTCCAATGCCCCAAATACTAAGTCTTTTGGGGAAATTTACTTAGTCTATTCAGTTTTCCAAATAATTTGACCTCTACCAAGCAGTTTTACCTCCCAAGAGAGGTCTTACCAACCGTCATACATTCGTTAGGTCTTCTCAAAGTCCTAAAACAACTGTTTTAATATGTATTTCGAACTATGTTAAGATTAGAAACACTTTTAGCATAGTTGGTGTGGATTTTAATGTTGGAGTAACTGAGATCTTTGAGAAATGGTTGGCATGTTATATTAAAGTCTATTTAAATCCACAACATTCAATTGTAGATTAATCAGAGCCTTGTTCTTCTGATAAGGCTTTGTCATTTCACATAACATATCTTTAGCCTTTTGGCCTTTTCTTATCTAATTCTAATGTTGCAGAAACTACAAATTTTATTTCTTATATTTCTTCTTATAAAAGGAAATTAGTTCCTAAGGAAATAAAAGCTCTGGGGGACAAAGGATAAAAGGAAGATGTTGTTCCTTTTGGTCGACTAATAAGGGAGAAATACTCTTCTGATGTTCCAGCTAGTACTTCACCAAGTACCCCTAAACCTAATGAGATCTTTCATTTGGTTACTCCATCATTAAAATGAAGTTGATAATAGCCTTCATTTGCTCTCATTATGTTACTCCAACATTAAAAGGAAGGATTAACATTCTATAGCCTTCATTATTTTCCACGTCTTTAAGTACCCCTAAGCCTATTAAACATTCTATATCATCCTTGTTCAATATCAAGAAGTGGAAAATAATGAAGTCTATAATTAAATAGCCTTTCCATATGGTCAAGTTGGCAGGTATACCAATATATTGTCCTTAAAGAAGTCTTTTTATTTTGGTATTATCACACCAATAGTCTTAACTTCGAACTTTTTATCTTATCACAAATCTAGTTAAGACTTCAGCTGTCATAGGGGAACCATTTCCATCTAAGTATCTTAGGACTCCTCCTCCTACATCACCAATAATTGAGCCAATTAATATCCCTGTTCAACTATCTACCTCGCCTTGAAATCCAATTTCCAGAGTGGAATCAATTGCCACCAACATTGATTTCCCTAATTCCATTCCAATCTCCAAAGATGAAGTTGTTAATAAATCAGTCTTTGAGGCAGAGAATCTCGATCAAGAGAGTCATTTTGATGAGGACATTCCTAAGTCACCTAGCATTTCTAATCCTTCTGAGGTTACTCCAATTCCAATGGCTTCACCTATAAGGTAAGATTTAACCCCAACTGAGGGTTTTTCATTAATTGCGACTCTTCCTAAGTTTATGATCCCAAGGGATATCTGTTCTTTTCAAGATGAACTACTACAAGTGATATCCCAAGCCCCTATTCATCATAAGATATCTCTTATTCTAATGTGAATCAACAAATGTAGGATTTTCTCCATGCCCTACCAGCTTCTACCTACTGGTAATGGAAGCTTTATAAAGACTTAAAATTACTTCGAAGTTTTGCTAAAGTTCCATTAAAGTCTCTTACAGACTTTTCTTTTTATATTGAGTTGAAAACAACTTTGTCTTGCATTTCTCATCTTGAGGGACTATGAGCCAAAGTTCGGTATGATTTAAAGATCGGTGTCCAAGATCTCCCATTATTTTTAGACACAATAGCCTATGAATATGCTAAGGAGAATGCTTTATCTGCACATGAAGATAACTTTTCACACCAAAAAGGTTGAAGCACCCAAAGACCTATAAGATTTGATAGCTACTCAGGTGAAAAAAACTGTCATTTTATCTGAGAAAGAGGAATTAGATAGGAGGCTAGATAAAAGTCAATGTTGAGCAGGAATTGACTATCATGGAGGAGGTTGACTTTCAATTAAGGTTAAATCAACTGGTGGGAGACATGAAGGTGTTTGCAAATAAGGTAATATTATTTCAGTAACAACTAGTTTAAATCCAAATTCGGAGGGTTATGTGTCAAAACTTTTAATTAATTTTAGGCCCATTGTATTTTAAAATTTTGCCAATATATATGTGTGTGTGTGTGTGTGTGTGTGTGTGTGTGTGTGTGTGTGTGTGTGTGTGTGTGTGTGTGTGTGTGTGTGTCTTTCTTCCTAATTGTTTGGATAATATGTGTTGATGTAAAAAATTAGATAGCTCTAATTATTCAATCACAGATAAATAAAATGAGACAAAGATTTTAAAGTGGTTCAGCCTTATAAGAATGGCCTACGTCCACTGTTATGTTATTGTTGAGTGTTTGGGAATTCTCGATTACAAGTGTTATCAAGAAATTCCGGTCCCCTTTGAATGAGGGTGATACAAGGTATTTATAGCCCTTAGGTTGTACATGAAAGGGTGTTACATTAAATGATACACATATGAAAGGGTAATTCATTTAATGTTCTTCAAACTTGCGCGTCAAGATGATAAGCATTCAATGAATAGTTGAACTGTTGATTATCTGGCAATTAATGCTGTGGTCGAGGTGCAGCTCGAACCGCCTTAGTTGCTCGTCGTCCAAAAGTTCCTCGGAGGATAAGAGTTCCTCGGAGTGAGTATGTTGGTCGGGGAAACAATCTTCCTCGTTGCTATTATACCACGTAGATTGACACGTGTCTTCTTTTCATTCATCCACATCAGCATACTAATTTTAGTGTCAACAGAAGCCCCCAATGTTTTATATTTCGAACTTTGAGGAGTATGGAACATTCTTTCTCGGTATATGGCGATATTAAATGACCTTCCTTGGTTTTAGGAGCCTTTTTCTTCGTATTTAAATTTCCTTTCAAATTCGCAGAATCCGCCTTTTTGCATTTTTATAGGCGCTTCGATCTTCGTGCCCTTTTTGTCCTTTTAGCCGCCGGTAGTGTAATATTTCTTTTTTGTAATCATTTCTTTTGCCGTTTCCCAAGGTAAGGTATTTAAACTTCCCAAGCAATCATACCGTCCTCTACCTTTTCCAATTTTCTTGCTTTCGAATTCTCCATAGCTTTCCTTTCTCTTGTGCGTTCATCCTTGTTTTCGTTCATTGTCAACAGATCTCCATTCTTCCTGTAAGATCTTCTTCTTTCTCCTTTTATTCACCATGGTTTATATTATTGAATCTATTGAAAAATTCCATTCTGATTATTCCATTCCGTCTTGGGTAACTTTGGAGAATCTTCCTGAGCCCTTTGACTATTTTCGTTTGGCTGAGGGACATTGGTTCCCCAGCCTCTTTATTGCTGAGTGTGGATTTTCTTTTCCACATAACCCTTTATGCTTAGAATTCTGTCAACATTTCGATGTTGTTCCTGCAAAAGTAGCCCCCAATACATGGAGAATAGTTAATGGGGTGCATAAGTTAAATCAAACTCACGGAACTCGCATAGGAATTCCTGAGATTATGTATTGCTATCGATGGGCTGTTTTAGACAATATTTATTATTTAAAAACCATATTTTTGAATAGGGCTTTAGTAGTCAACCTCCCTGATGCTAACAGGGATTATTTTGAACATGGATTGGTTTTCAAAAATTGGCAACATGCTCCTTCATTCGGAGACGACGTGTATGAAGGTCCCAAATGCCCCCCATATGGCAATGGGATAGGTTATTTTCATTTTATTTTATTTTTGAAATTATGATTTCATCATGTTTGAATAAATGCATGATTGACATTTCAATTTATTTTTGTTTGCAGTTGACAGCAAGAGAAAAACTCCCAAAGAATCAGAAGTTAATATAAGGCAATTGAAACATATCTGGAGTTTGCATCAGAAAGTTGCAGACGAGCACATCAGGTCTGCTTCATACTTATTGTAGTATAGGAGCTATACGTCGTCCTTTACTGCTCGTCCTGTGGTCAGCATCAGTGATCCAGTGCAAATTCCTGAAGACTCTGATCCAAAATCTCATATTCCTTTGAGCCAAAAAATGGGCAAGAGAAGAGTTCCCGCTCTCTTTGAGGAGACTTCCTCTGTTGGAGATGGGAAGAAAAATAAGGTTGATGTCCAAAAAGGGACAAAGAATAAAGATTCCACCCCTTCTGTTGCTTCTCAGAAAGCTGTCGAGAAGCCCCCAGTGGCTCCTGTGCAGAAGGATGCACCTGTTGAAGTAATCGCTATCTCACCAACCAAAAGTTCTTCTTTGGTTGAGGCTGTTGAAAAGGCACCGAGAAGATTGAGGAAATCCTCCTCGATTAGTATTTCTGGAGCCATTCCTCAGCTCCCAGCTGGTGGAGATGGTGTTCCAATCATTGTTCCTCCGAGCTCTACGATGAGCTTGGCAAAGTTTTCGCCCATTCCCGAGGTGCAAGGTACTGAAGAAGACCTTACTCGGGATATGGTTACTTCTCTGGCTGCTCGTCATCTTGCTTCAGTAAGTATTTCTACTCTGGGTTTTTCATATTTTCCTCTGTTACTTCCCATATTTGTTTCTGATGTCATTTCCCTTTTCTGATTACAGTTGACGAGCTGTTTCAATATAATCCTTAAAAAGGATGAAGCAATCAAAGTTTCTTGCTCCTCGTCCACTGTGGAAGGAGCACTAAAGAAAGCTATCAAATCTGTGAGTGAATCCCGTCAGAAGTATGACGAGGATAAAATTGAATGGGAGAAGAAGTTGGCTGCGTTTGATGCAGAGAAGGTACAACTGGGTAATAAGGTGAAGGACTTGGAGAGAGAAAATAAAGACTATGCCGAGAAACTTTCAGGCTTTGGGGAGCTTGAGAATAAATTGAAATCAGCTGAAGAAGAGCTGACCCTCCTGCGAGAAGTAAATCGTCAGAAGGAGGAGGTGGAGACCAAATTGAAGGCCACCGAGAATCTTATGTCCGAGAAGCTCTCCTCGGAAAAAATGAAGAGGAAAATAGCTGTGAAGAAGTCCTTCCGAACTGGTTGGGAAAAAGGATGGGACAGGGGGGTAGCAGCGATGATGACCCAGGTGAAGTATGGAAGTTTGAAATACTTCCATGATGGTTAGGTTGCTGCCTTGGAGGAACTGAAGGTGAGCGAGGACTCTGAGCTATTTCAACAACATCTCCCTGGTCCTCCTCCAGTTATTCAAGATGAGGATGAAGACGAAGCTGCATCTGAGGAATCCTCAATGACTGTGAGTGATCAAGTCCTTGTTCCACAACCCAACCAGACGACCACCGAGGAGATTTCATCCTTGCCTGCTCCTCCAGAACAAGTCCCACCTTCTACTAATCAGATCATTTTTCCTACCGAGCAACTAAACTCCCCGTCCCAGCCTCCCGAGAAAGTATTGGGAGACAAGGAAAAGGTGTGAAGTTGTTCGGTACTCTCTTTCTATTTTTCTTTTACTTATCCTCTGTATTCCAAACGATGTAATCTTATTGATGATGTAATAAAATCACATCTTTTTATTCTTCTTCATTGTTGATGCTCTGTCTGTTTTTATTTATTAACTCTTCCCTTCTCCTCTTTATTAGTTTATGGCTAGAATGGAACTGATATCTGCCCATGATACAAAGCTGATGCAGCAATGCCGTGAATATTATAAGGCTGGTCACACAGATTTGAGCGTATCAGAAATTGTTGACATCCTTGGCCATGATGCTTCAGAACAAGCAATTGAGGCTTATCAGTACCTGAAGGATTTACTTGACTGAGCTGTGGCCAACAACGTGGCCTACTATGACTTGATCGAGGAGCTTCATTGTACTTTAGAGGATCTTCAGAATCAGCACAATGAATCGAATGCCCTGTTGCATGAGGGGTATGAGGATAGGTATCAACAGCTTTCCTCCGAGACAGGCCACAAAAAGATCATTGCTGGGTACGATGTCAGGGAGAGGACCCTAAAAGGTGAAGTTGAGGTCTGCAGACAGATCACCGAGCTGCTGGAACAAGATAACAACAATTTGCAAAAAGAGTTAGCACAGTATAAGTCTGCAGCTTCATCTTCTACTGCCTTGGTACTAGTCTCCGACGAAGGGTTCTCATTCTTAGAGGTTGAGAATGCCAAATTAAGGCAAGAATTGTATACTTTAAGAAGGTCTGGTATTTCTGTTGCTGCTCGGGGATGAGGAAGAGGTTCTCGAGGGCGAGGAAGAGCTGCTCAGGATGTTAACGATGAATAAATCACTCCAGTTGCTCGGGGTCGATCAAGGACTCCTCGTAGTATTGAAGAAGCTCGTACTCTGTCAACATTGGAAACTCAAGCATACCAGTTGAACGCAAAAGATCGGGCTTTGTCTGAAATGTCCAAGAAAATCCTGACTTTGGAAGATCAACTTACTGCGACGAAGTCTGCTTTACATACCAAGGACCTTTTCACCAAAAACCTTCATGAACAATTGGATAGATTAACCTTCCAATTCCTTAAACAGCCCAGGGAATTTTGGAATGCAGGCTATAATGAGGCCCTTTATCACTTGGATGCTCGCATTGAAAATGCCAATAATGAAGGTTATAAACAAGGCTGGCTGAATGCCTTATGTGTATTAAAGCTCGAGCAAGGACATTTTTTGTGGTATTACTACGAGCCTGGAGTGCTTCACTTGCCTGTGCCACCTTTCAAGTTGGACATGGAATGGATACCAGCTCGCGCCATTCCTCGGAGCTTAATTTCAAAATATCTTGGTGACCATAACCTTCATTCTCAAATTGACGTATCTCGTCCTGAGCATCTCTTGGATACTCCTTCAGTAATGAATGTCAGAATGTTGAAGGACTTGAATTTTATCAATTCTCCTCAGACATTAAATGATCCTCCTGCTGGCGAGGAACCTGTATCGAAGGCTGAAAGGAAAAAACCAATAGAATAGGATTTTCAATGTAATAGTTAGCATACATATGTACTTTGTAATTTATTTTGAATTTTAATGAAAGACTTTCATTTTCTGTTTGCAAATCTGTATTGCTATTATCTTGTGCCTGTTAAACACTTTATATTTGTGCTTGCATAACAATATTGTATGGTTCATTGACCAAAACAAAATATCAGAAATGTTGCTCGATCACTTAATAATAAAGTAATGAGTAAAATAACTGCTTTAAAATTTTTCTAAACAACCAAGGTTGTTAAATTATGCTTGTCGACCAATTATGATTAGTGGGTTTTTATCTCCGACCAACCATACTTGGTAACTTTTTGTCTTTTTCATAAAATGTGTCCGACCAACCAAGGTCGATAAATTCTCCTCGTCGACCAACTACAGTTAGTGGGTTTTTATCCCCAACCAACCATACTTGGTTCAGTTTGGAATATTTTGTTCTTCGAGGAACTTTTATATTTTCTGTAATAATCTTACTTCTCGACCAACATAAATTGGCATTTGAGAGCATATCATGGCGTTTTAAGAATGTTGTTCTTGCCCTTTTACCAACTAAAGTTGGTCGTGGGTTTGAACTATTGCCTCCTAACCAAAGGAGTATATTTTGTTCTCACCCTATTACCAACCGAAGTTGGTCATGGGTCCAAACTGTTAGGTTCTTTCGAACTATCTTGTCCACAAGCTCTTTTACCAACCGAATTTGATCACGCAAGTGTACGCCTCCTAACCAAAGGAGTATAATTTGTTCTCGCTATTTTACCAACCGAAGTTGATCACGCTCGAACTTTCAGGTTCTTTCGAACTATCTTGTCCACAAGCTCTTTTACCAACCGAAGTTGATCACGCAAGTGTACGCCTCCTAACCAAAGGAGTATAATTTGTTCTTGCTATTTTACCAACCGAAGTTGATCACGCTCGAACTATCAGGTTCTTTTGAACTATCTTGTCCACAAGATCTTTTACCAACCGAAGTTGATCACGCAAGTGTACGCCTCCTAACCAAAGGAGTATAGTTTGTTCTCGCCCTTTTACCAACCGGAGTTGGTCGTAGGTTTGAACTATCAGTGTTTGCTTTTATTGCTGAGCAGCGTAGTGTTGCACACTAGTATTCCCCGAAAAATTTGTAATAAAAGGAAGAAGATGGTGAAACATCATCGTTTTATTCATAATGAAGGAACTGTTTTACATTTTACATTACTGATAATACTTGCGTAGGTGTTCAGCATTCCATGCATTCTTAAATTCCTCTCCTTCTAGAGTTGCTATTCTGTAAGTTCCTAGTCGAACAACTTCTGTAACTCGGTAAGGTCCAGGCCAGTTTGCTTCCAACTTATTGTGCTTCTGAATGACCTTCTTTAGCACATAATCCCCTTCTTTTAAGTCGCATTTCTTCACCCTCTTGTTGTAGAACAGAGCTGTGCGTTGTTGGTAAGCAGCATTCCTAATGGATGCCTCTTCTCTAACCTCCTCGAGCATATCCAAATCCAATCTTCTCATTAAGTCGCTGACTGGGGAATTGAAATTCAGCACTCTGTGTGTTGGAAGACCCAACTCGGCAGGTATTACTGCCTCACTTCCAAATGCTAACATATATGGGGATTCTCCCGTTGCTGCTCGGGGAGTTATTCGGTAAGCCCACAAGACTGACTGTAGCTCGTTAATCCAATTAGCTTTAGCTTCACTTAGCCTCTTCTTCAAACCATTCAGTAGTGTTCTGTTCGTCACCTCAGTCTGCCCATTGCTTTGAGGATGAACTGGTGCTGAATGGGTCTTCAGGATGTTTGATTGTTGACAATAGGCAGCAAACTCCTCGTTGTCGAATTGTGTTCCATAGTCTGTGATGAAGGCATGAGGGAGACCATATCGACAGATGATATTCTTCCAGAAAAATTGGTATACTTTCTCGTACGTCATATCAATAAGCGTCTCAGCTTCTACCCACTTGGTAAAATAATCCACCGCAACAACGAGGTACTTGAATCTTCCTCGGGTCGTTGGCAATGGTCCAACCAAATCAATTCCCCACATGGCGAATGTCCAAGGGGAAGTTATGGGTGTCAACAATGCTTGTGGAGTTCGTCGGATGGAGGAAAAGCGTTGACACTTATCACATTTCTTGGCATAGGCTATACAATCAGCCCTCATCGTCGACCAGTATTACCCTTGCGTCATCACTCTTTGCAAAAGTGTCCGACCTGCTACGTGAGCTCCACAGGACCCTTCATATATCTCTTCAATTAACTCTTTCACCTCGGAAGGATGTACACATCTTTGTAATCCTACCATAATTCCTCGTCTATATAAAACACCATTAGTTAGTACATACCGAGCAGCTTTATACTTCAATTTCTTGGCAGCGAGTTTATCATCTGGTAATTCTCCATCCTCAATATATGCCCTGATGGGATCCATCCAAGATGGCCCTAAATCAAGGGTAATAATATTCATCGCAAGGTCTTCATTTATGCTCCGACTTTCTAATATTTCAATTGGTATCGTTCTTCGCAGTTCGGTACGAGTAGCTGATGCTAGTCGGGCCAATGCGTCTGCTTGTGCATTTTCTATTCTTGGTATTCTGATCAACTGAGTGGCATCAAATTCTGCCAGCAACTCCATCACCTTGGTATAATAATTGGCCATTAACTCTCCTTTAACTGCATATATTCCCAACATCTGATTCACAATTAACTGAGAATCACTGAATACCATTAGTTGTTGTACTTCCATAATCTTTGCTAAATTAAGACCTGCTATCATGGCCTCATACTCAGCCGCATTATTAGAGGCTTTGAATTGGAATCGCAGGGCATATTCCATATCAATCTCGTCTGGGGTTTTTAAAACAATTCCTGCTCCACAACCTGTTGTGCAAGATGACCCATCCACATATAATCTCCACGTAGGTATCTCGTCTTCAAATTTCTTATCTGACAAAGTTCCTCGGTGAAATATGTGTTGTTTCCTTTCAACTTCCTCTGATATTTTTCTCTCTTTGTCGACCATCTCTTCTCGCCCTTTTACCAACCGGAGTTGGTCTGGGTTTAAATTCGATGATCTTTCTACATCCACAAGTTCTTTTACCAACCGGAGTTGGTCTGGACTTCTGTCTGTTGGTCCTGTAACATCCACAGGCTGGTCCGCGAGTATCTTTTGTTCCTCGGGAGTATCAGGGTACGTAAACTCTGCTATAAAGTCTGCAACAACTTGCCCTTTTAATGACGATCTGGGTTCATACACAATATCATATTCACCAAGCTCTACTGCCCAGTACATCAGTCTCCCTGATTTCTCTGGCTTATGAAGGGCTTGTCTTAGTGGCATGTCGGTATACACGATGATGGTATGGGCCTGGAAATATAGCCTCATTCTTCTACTTGCTTCAATTAACGCCAACGCCAATTTTTCTAGTTTTGGATACCTGATCTCTGCACCTCAGAAAGCCTTACTTGTGTAATAAACTGGCTTTTGGATTCCATTCTCCAATCTGATCAATGCTGAGCTGACCGCATTCTCCGATACTGCCAGGTATAAGTACAACTTTTCTCCCATTACTGGCCTGGACAATAATGGAGGTGCTCCCAAGTATTTCTTCAAATCTTGAAAGGCTTTTTCACATTCTTCATTCCACTCGAAAGTTTTTCTAAGTGTTTTAAAGAATGGTAATCATCTATCAGTTGCTCGGGATACAAATCTATTGAGCGCTGCAACTCGTCCTGTAAGACTCTGCACTTCTTTCTTCGTCGTTGGAGATCGCAACCCTAAAAGAGCTTTGATTTTTGCTGGATTTACCTCAATGCCTCGCTGGTTGATGATGTACCCGAGGAACATTCCTTCTTGTACTCCAAAGGTGCACTTTGTCGGGTTGAGCTTCATCTGGTATTTATCCAGTTGATCAAAAGTCTGACCTAAGTCAACTAGATGATCAGCAGCTTTCTTGCTCTTTGTCAGCATATCGTCGACATAGACGTCCATATTGCAACTGATTTGTTCGGTAAAAACCTTATTCATTAGCCGCTGGTATGTCGCTCCTGCATTTTTCAAACCAAAAGGCATAACATTATAACAATAAGTTCCCCTAGGGGTAATAAAAGAAGTGCTTTCCCTGTCTTCAGGTTTCATTTTGATCTGGTTGTATCCAGAGTAAGCATCCATGAAACTGAGTGGCTCGTGCCCTGAGGTAGCATCCACTAGTTGGTCAATTCTGGGCAATGGGAAGTGATCCTTTGGGCAAGCCTTGTTGAGATCAGTGAAATCAACACACATTCTCCATTTATTGTTTTTCTTCTTTACCATCACCACATTTGCCAACCAGTTCGAATACTTCACATCTTCAATGAATTGGGCTTTCTGGAGCTTGTCGACCTCCTCTTGAATAGCTTGATTCTTCTCGGGAATGAATACTCTTCTCCTTTGCTTTACAGGTTTGATTTCCTTATTCACATTGAGCTCGTGACATAAGAAGTTTGGATCTATTCCTGGCATGTCTTCATGACTCCACGCAAAAGTTTTCTTTCTGTTTCTCAAGAAAGTTATCAATTCCTGTTTTATTGAAGCATCCAACAATGAACCTATCTGGGTTACTCTTTCAGGGTGCTTGTCATCCAGAATAACATTTTTTGAAGATTCTACCACCTGTCCTTTTACAAGTTGGGATTCATCTATGGGATCGAGAGTTTCAATCTCTGTATCTTCTTCCACCTGGTAGGTAGTAGTCTTTTTCCTTGATTCTTCAAGTTCCTCTTGCTCGGCAGATGAATAATAGCATTCTCGAGCTACTTTTTGATCACCTTTCACCACTCCCACTCCGAAATTTGTTGGGAATTTTAAACATTGATGTACTGTAGATGGGACTGCTTCGAACTTCTTCAAACCAACTCTTCCCATCATGATGTTGTAGGCTGACTGCACATTCTTATCCATCATAAAGAAGCGTATTCTTTCTGTTCGACAAGCAGGCCAAGTTCCAATGAATATATCCAACTTGATCGTCCCAAGTGGAAAAACTTTCTCGCCAGCAAAACCCATAAGAGGTATGTGATAAGGCTCCAATTGAGATAACTTCAAATTTAAACTGTCAAAGCATGAATAGTACATGATGTCTGCCGAACTTCCATTGTCTACCAGCACCCTTGAAATCACTACTTCTTTCATCCTCATTTTGATCACCAAAGGGTCGTAGTGAGGGTAAAGAACACCTTCCAGGTCATTTTTTAAAAAGCCAATAACCAGCTTCTCTTTGTTTACCTTCCTCGGACGATCCTCCTCGGCCAAATTTATTCGCTGAATGTACGAGCAAGCTTGTGCCTCTCCGAGGTAAGCTTTTCTTTCTGCAGTAAGATCTCCTCCTCCTGCATCTCCTCCTGTAATAACATTACAATCAAATGACCCAAAACGTATGGAAAATACCTCTCGTTTCGGCTGCCTTCGTTTCTTGGGAAGATCGGGGTCATCCTCGGCATCATCTTCGTGGTCTCTCTTCTTTTTCTCCTCTGCTCGACGAGGAGATCTAGACCTCTCTCTAGTTCGATCATTATTTCTTCTTTCACCTCCCCGATCAACATATTTTGCTAGCTTTCCTCTTCGGATGAGTGTTTCGATCTCGTTCTGAAGAGCTATGCAATTTTTAGTCATATGGCCATGGTCTTTGTGGAACTCACAATATTTGTCCCTGTTCCTCGCATCAGGATCTGACCTCAGTTTCTTTGGCCACTTTACTTCCTCGCTATTCTTGATTTCTTCCAAGACATGATTAATACCCATTTTTAAGGGAGTGTAATTATCGAATTTCTTTAGGACTTCCCATGATGCCTTATTATTTCTGGAACGCTTGTCGCCACCATTGCCCTTATGCTCTTTATTTTTAGACTTGTCGACGTCCACCTTGGTGTCTTTATCTATACTCTTCTTTGCAGCCATAGCTTCCTCGGCATTCATGATTTTGGCCGCTTTTTCCATCAACTCTGACATAGTTTTAGGTGGATCTTTCACCAAGGTGTAATACAACTTATTAGGCAACAACCCACTCATCAAGGCGGTGATTGTTGTCTTCTCCTCGTAATCTATAACTTCCAGCTTCTCGTTATTGAAACGAGTTATGTAATCTCTAGTACTCTCACCAGATTTTTATCTAACACTTAGCAAATGTGCTACCCGTTTTACTGGCTTTGCTCCAAAACAGAAATTGCCGATGAACAACTCAGCCAACTGAAAGAAAGTTAAAATCTTACCCCGAGGAAGATTGTTGTACCATATCTCGACAGCTCCAGTAAGAGTTCCTGAGAACGCTCTGCACCTCATCTCATCGGGGACAACATAGATATCGGCGGCAGCTTGATATTGCTCTATATGAAGGACAGGATCTGTCTTTCCATCATATTTAGGGGTCACTACTGGTGCTTTAAACTTTGATGGGGTAGGAAAACCCACAATGGCCTGGACAAAAGGTGTCCCTTGAACAAAAGTTTGTTGTAAGGGATTCTTCGCCCTAGCCATTTCTCCCAATCTATCCTCCAATCGCTGAAGGGATCCTTTCCACGCTTCATTTCCTTCCTCGGGCCTATTGGTTCGAGCAATGGATCGTTATGAAGTAGCCTCTTGAGATTTATCTTGACGAGCAACTGGTTGTGATTGTGCTGATCCTTCTCTGAGATCAGATAGTTGTCAAAAACTCCTCGACATGGTCTTAGGTGGACTCCTATTCCTCCTAGGGCTTAATCGATTGAAAGGAGACACCCTACTCAGTCTTTCTAAGGCACTGGGTCTTTTTGGAGAGAGAGTGATGCGTTGATCAGTATCTGTAGCCCTTAATGACGAAGTTCACCCAGGTTGATAAGAGAAATCATCAGACTCCTCATTACGATATAACTCAGTACGTCTGGATCGTGAAGAAAGTAAATAAGTTTGCCTCTGACCACTTCGATGTCCTGAACGGGCAGGTGCACCGCCATGAAGGGTTTGTATAAGTTGCCTCATTGTGTCTTGTATGGCGGTTTGTCCTTGAGACAGATTCATCATAATTCCGGCTAGATCTGGAGGTCCAGAGGGATTTGGAGGATTTCCAGCATTTCCAGCCTTTCGATTGCTAGATTCTGGATTATCCGCCATTGATGATGAATGATTTTTGGTGAAAAACGATAATAACAATCGCTTCCCACAGACGGCGCCAATCTGTTGATGTAAAAAATTAGATAGCTCTAATTATTCAATCACAGATAAATAAAATGAGACAAAGATTTTAAAGTGGTTCAGCCTTATAAGAATGGCCTACGTCCACTGTTATGTTATTGTTGAGTGTTTGGGAATTCTCGATTACAAGTGTTATCAAGAAATTTTGGTCCCCTTTGAATGAGGGTGATACAAGGTATTTATAGCCCTTATGCTGTACATGAAAGGGTGTTACATTAAATGATACACATATGAAAGGGTAATTCATTTAATGTTCTTCAAACTTGCGCGTCAAGATGATAAGCATTCAATGAATAGTTGAACTGTTGATTATCTGGCAATTAATGCTGTGGTCGAGGTGCAGCTCGAACCGCCTTAGTTGCTCGTCATCCAAAATTTCCTCGGAGGATAAGAGTTCCTCGGAGTGAGTATGTTGGTCGGGGAAACAATCTTCCTCGTTGCTATTATTCCACGTAGATTGACACGTGTCTTCTTATTATTCGTCCACATCAGCATACTAATTTTGGTGTCAACAATATGCCTTTAAGAATCTAGCATATTTTTCCTCGTGTGAATATGACCATTCATGTCTCTCAAATGGTATGATCCATCTTTTAATTCCATATAAATTTGGAGTATTTGTTTTTTGCTTTAGTCCTATCTCCTAAGATTTTTTGTGCTCCCATACCATGTATTTTAAAAAAATTTAAAAACTCCCTTATCCACCCAAAACCTCTTATTACCACTCTTTAACCGCCACTCTTTCTTTTGGCAGAGAATGACATTATCCCATAATAGTTACAATAGGACCAACACATAAAAAAAATGTGAGTTGCTACAAATGAATCTTACAAAATGGGACTAAATACTTAGCATCCCAATTGGGAAAGTTCCTTATTGTTTTGGGGACCAGTTTCTACAGGCTAGGTCTTTTGATCTCGAAGGTAAGATAAGCTTCCAAACCAAATATCCTTCATTAGATATTCTCTTTTTCACTTTCTTGTTATAGGTGTCTATTATTTTCTTCTTTTGAATTAATATGTTATTTAAGGCTTTGACTCTATCCTCATCCATGTTCTATAATTTCATATACATAGCGTAAACATAACCCTTTATACTTAGGTCATAACTCTTAATGATTTAGGGTGATTTTAATTGGTAGCACACCATCATAGCCATAGATCAAAGCATATATGGAGTTACTCAATTGGTTGACCTTATAGAAGTCCTATAAGTCCCCAACACTTATGACAGCAAATTATTCTAATCTCTTGTATTCTAATCAACAACTTTACTAAGGTTATTTTTTAATTACCTTGTTGGTATCCTTTGTTTGATAATTTGATTAAGCATGTAAGATCATAATATACTTGATGTGATTTATAAAATATATTATCTGAATTTCTTGACCAAAACATGTTTAAGTCTTCATCCATGAAGTCACTGAAAAGACTCATCAGCAAACCAGGTCCTCTCAATACTGAACCTCAAAGAATACCACTTAGGAAAAGGTATAAGACTTAGATTCACCTTGGTTAATCTATTTTTATTATTGAAAATATTTTTAACTAACCTTGGTTTTGCAATTTTGTCAAATACACATGCAAATATACTTTTCATGTAGAAAAATATATTTAATAAAGAATTGGTTCTATTTCTATAATGTAAGTATGTACGTTCAATTGAGAAATAAACATACTTAGAGTTTTCCTTGAAATGTATTTTGAAAAAATCCTCTAAAGACAAACTGGTGAAAATCTCGACACATGCGTGACCTTCCTCGCCTCAGCTTCGTCGCAGCGACGGCTTGCGTCACTGTAGCGAAACTTATCGCCAGCACTTTTTTGTGCATATTTAAAAAATCCATAAATAAAGTATTTTAGAGAGAGTGGTGGTGAGGGAGTGGGGTCATCCCACGACATCAATGAAAATTCATAGTTTCTTGGGATTGGTGGGGTAATATCGTCATTTTAATAAGGGCTTTTCGAAGATTGCAGTCCCTTTGACTAATTTAACCCGAAAGGGAGTGTCGTTTGTGTGGAATGATTACTATCAGTTAGAATTTGATGACTAAAGAACAGATTGACTTCATCACCCATACTCGCATTGCCTAAAGCATGAGTGGAGTACTTAGTATTTACTAAGGCATCCCTCTGGGGATTAGGGGGTGTGCTACAACAAGAGGACATGGCTATTGCTTATGCACCTCGCAAGCTCAAGCCCCATGATATAAATTATCACACACATGATTTAGAGCTATCTGTGGCAGTCTTTGCCTTGAAAATATTGAGGAATTATCTCCTGGGGGAGAAGTTTATCCTTTTTACGCATCACAAATCGCTACAGTATTTGTTCACTCAGAAGGATCTCAATATGAGGCAGCGTAGGTGGTTGGAATTAGTGAATTATTATCAATATAATATCCAATATAACTCGAGAAAGGCTAACGTGATAGACTACGCATTGATTCAACGTCCTACCTGATAGGTAGCGAAAGTGTGGAAAGCCAAGTGGAATGAACTTTGTCAGGATGATGCAATTATCAGGGCATGCATGATAGTGTTGACTATCACACCCGAGATCGTGATGCGGGTTGTGAAATCACAAGATAGGGATAAAGATTAAAAGGACAGGGTGCAGTAATTATTTACTAAGGGAGCGGAATCTTACTTTATCAGTTCTAAGGGTGGATTATGTTTCAACGGGAGGCTGACAGTCCCAGATGATGGGGATTTTAGGCATGTTGTTATGTCAGAATCACATGAGTCGAAATTCATAGTACATCCTGGTGGAGAAAAGATGTACCAGGACAAGCGCAGACAGTACTGGTGGGCTGGCATGAAAAGGGACATAGTTGAGTTTGTCTCTAAAAGTACCACCTCTCAATTCGTGAAAGTGAACCACCAGTGACCTACCGGAATGTTGTAGCCGTTATAAATTTCGGTATGGAAATTGGAAAGTATATCAATGGATTTTATCATGGGATTACCGATGTCGGATCAAGGTCATGATTCCATTTGGGTTATCATGGATCGTTTAGCTAAGGTGGCACACTTTTTACTAGTGTGGACGGATTTTACGATGGCACAGTATGCCCATCTTTTTATAGTCGAGATTGTGAGGTTACATGGGGTGTCGATTAATATTGTGTCCAACTGAGATAAGATCTTTGTGTCCCGTTTTCTGCAGAGTTTTCAAGAGGCAATGAAAACTGAGTTGCAATTGAGTACACCATATCACCCACAGACTGATGGGCAAACTGAGCGAGTAAATCAAATGTTGGAAGATATGCTCAAGATGTGTATGATTGATTTTAGGGGAGGTTAGGAGCAATACCTTCTGCTGGTAGAATTTGTATATAATAATTCTCAGTAGTTCACTATAGGTATGACACCTTACAAGGCATTATATGGTCGACCATGTCGTTCACCCTCTTGTTGGTTAGAAGTGGGGAATAATAAACTTCTTGGACCTGAGATAATCCAAGATACTTCTACAAAAATTAAACTTATTTAGAATCACATACGAGTTGCACAAGATCGACAAAAGAGCTATGCCGATGCGGATCGTAGGCATGTGGAATTAGAAGTGGGAGACCAAGTTTTGTTAAGGGAATCCCCTATGAAAGGCGTGATGAGATTTGGGAAGAAAGGCAAACTTGCGCCAAGGTATGTAGGGCCTTTTCCAATTATTGAGAGGATAGGGCCTGTGGCATATAGGCTCGCTATGTCGGAACATTTACAAATAATTCATGATGTGTTTCACGTCTCGTCTTTGAAGAAGTATCAAAGAAATGAGAGGGATTATTGGCATATGTCGTTGGAAGAAATTGATTTCTAACCGGATATCTCATATAAGGAATAACCGGTTGCCATTTTAGACCATAGTGAGCGTAAGCTACGATCAAAGGTAGTAACTTTGGATTGAGTTCAGTGGGAACATCACAACGTCGACGAGCCGACGTGGGGATGAGAGGATCATATGTGAGACATGTATCCTTTCCTCTTTCTACCAGGTGAGCTTGAATTTAGAGGTTAAAATTATTCTGTAAGAGGGGAGTATGTAATACCCATTGCTTTTAAGCATTTATTTTTAGTATTAAATTACCTTGTGGGCTGTAATTTAATATAAGTGAGAATTAAAATGAGAATTTAAGATAAATATTAATTTGTGTAGAAGAGTTAATATTTATGTGAATTGTATATTTACTAGTGTGGTAAAGTAAATAGAATCATACATCATGCTATTTCGTCGTATGTGAGTAGAAGCAGCGATAATTGATTATTTCTCAATCGGGGCATATATGTATGAGCTATATGAGGTTGGGATCGTAATTTTTATTATTGGGATCTTGGATTTCACTTTGGAGTGCACAGTTGATCCGTGATAGGTCGAGATAGTCAAAATGAGTGATCGGGGGTTGTATTTGGGTTCCGGGGTCTTTTTGGCTAGTTTAGGGGTATACGAGTCATTTTATGTGTGTATTATCATTTAAAGATGGGATAAATATATATATCCACTTGAGAGAACCCAAAGAAAGTAGAGAGAGAGAAGAGGAATCTTGAGATTTTCCAGCCATATCTGCTACTACGAAGAGGATTCGTAGTCTACAACTTTGAGGCAAGTGATTAAACTTGCTAAATAATTCTTGTGTGTGAATTATTGTATAATAGATTGTTGGGTTGTTGTGTTTTGGTTTTAAGGGTTAAATCTTGATTTTGTTGATAAACTCGCAAAATTTATGTTAAATATGGTTAAATCTTGATTTTGTTGATAAGTTCTTGAGTTTGATGTTAGATATATGATTTGGATGGTGGAAATGTTAGTGGAGTTAGGTTGAAAATGGGTTTTAGAGGTTTGGGGTAAATCTCATAAGGAACAAAATCTGAACATACCGGACCGATTCGATTAGTGGTCCCCAGATCGGTTCATTTTTTGGGCAGAGAACCGGTTTATTTTTTAGAATCATTAGTTCGGTTCGTCTCATTTAGTGCAGTGGACCAGTTCATTTTTTGAAACCATTGGTTCGGTTCGCATGTAACAAATTTCTAACTCTTCTTTAACTCCTTTCTATTTGGGTTTAGTGATTGAGAACCCTCTAATATGGAGTGATATCAATGTGTATGATGTAAAATGCGGGATATTGATAATACGATGTAGGGAGGCATCATGATGATTATGGAAGTATATTAGGGGGATTAATACTCTAATTCTTTCATAAATTTTCTGGGAGGAGGAATTCATTTAAGATATTGTGATACGGGTTAGCTGAGAGAAGTCTCGTGTCCTGTGTTATATTAACTTGTGGATTAATCAAGTGTAAAATTGATTATTAAAGCTTAAGTGAGTGATTGAGTAATAAAGCGGATTGGGAATATATGTGAGGAAGTATCGGCTAGTGTAATGAGTGATATACACAGGTAGCCGGGTTTAGTAATGTATACATAGGAAAATGAAATGGTATGTATAAGTATGATATGTGTATATATATATATATATATATATATATATATATATCTTATGTGTATGATATATTATGTGGAACATATCCCTCTAGTGCTATCATGGGAAGTTGTGCGATGTGGGTAGATCACCTAGCTAGTGAATGCAGGGAGAGTATAGTCCATAGGTCATAGCAACCAGTATTTTTACAATGTGGCTTTTATCATGGGGGAGACATCATGGGTATGATTCATCTCACTTTCATGTGAGGAACTATGGCTGTTTCCCATACGCTGTGCTTTGTTTTACCAAGTCCGTGAGAAAGTCCGACGGTTGGTACCCAGGTTGGTGTGCGTATCCCTTGGAATATGGTAGCACTTAGATACTGCATCTAGTGAGATAATGCTCTGAGGGATGGTTTGTATACATATAATGAGTGTTATGTATGTGTACTTGATGTGAAATTATAAATCATGTATAATAATGAGAGTAATATGATACAGGCTTTAAGGATTAATGTGTGAATCAATATGCTTATAACTAGTGAAATTTATTACTAATGAATTAATAAATGATCATTGAGAATGATATTAGAAGCGGTTATGTTGTTATGATTTAGATATGCCAGTGTGAGTTAACGTGTAAGTACGAGGTTCGGTTATCCATAGATGAGTCGGGTAGCTCGACTAAGACATAAAATGCATACGTTTAGGTGCGCGTTGTAGATGAGGGGTGAGAGTGAATCTCAAGTAAGGTCGGCACCAACTTAATTATGGAATTTCACATTCATAATTATTATGCATTTTAATTCACTTGCTAAGATATTTTTAAACTGGGTATTTTTTCTTTTTCTTTTTCCGTTGTTATAACTTTTAGGTGTCCCACCACAAGGACGCTAAGAATGAGCTTCCATTCCAGAGTCTATGGAGCTACAGCATATGTGGAATGTTGCAGTATTTTTTTATATAGTCGCATCTCATTTTTGTTAATCTAGTTAAGGACCAGCAGTGTAATTCAGGTGCGTGTTGCCCAAGTGTTGTATAGATGTACACATTTTATATTGCAGTCATTTGATACATTGTATGGGTCTGTTAATCGACAGTTTATTCAGTTATTTTTGTTGTACAATTGTATACATGTTCATATTCATAATTGTCATTTATCGATTATTGTATAACTGAAAACTTTTGGCATCCGTTTATTATTATATTTGGGTGGTTAGTTATATTTTTAACTGTGCGAAAATTATGCTGAGAATGAGCCATCTGAGATTCCTATTTTATTTTAGTAGAGATGTGGCCACCCGTTATTTTAATAAGCGGGGTGTCCCACAAACCTACATGCTTAGGTACTGTACTAATGCTTTTATTTATGTCTTTTAATTCTCCATGATTAAACTTTATAGCTTGAATTGTAGCGGTAAAATTGATCTTCCTATTTTAGAGTATTTTTCGTAACATGTGAACTGTTACACCGCATAATAAACTTGAGCATTTCCACAAAAAATCACAATAAAGGAATTTGTTTCCTACTTTCACGGGAAACTAAATTTTTTTATGCAATGTTTTGATGAAAGGGTGTCATTGTTAATCCTTTTGTGTATAAGAGTTTTTATCATCATGGTTGGAGTTAAAAATATATATATGTTTAAGATCATGAGTGACAATGTGGCAAGGGCTGCAACTTTGGGTCGAGAGAACTACCTTTGAAAAACTGAAACTAGTTCCCCACCCCTTGTAATGAATGAGTGAAAAACGCCACATGAATTTCTTTTATCAAAAGCGATTTCTCAAAGATTTTTATCTATATAAAAATTGAGTAACATCAAAGATATGAGACCTAATAATATTTTAATCATAAATCTTTGTTTGAGGGAGAAAAGTGCTACTTGAAAATTTTACTAGTTTTCTAGGAAAAATGGGGCTTTCTCTTTATTGCATAAAGTAAAAAAAAAATTAGTTCATTCATTAACTTTTATTATTCAATTTTACAGGTTAATGTTCATTTTATTCACTTTGTCTCACGAGTTATGTCCTTGAAATCACTCTATCTTTATATGGCTTTAATTTTACCTAGGTATTGAATGCTAAAGCCATTATTTTTTTAGAGTATTTAACATAGCTAAGAACCATTGTATGATCTTTTGAAACTTGTTTGGTCATTCAAAATGGTATTTTAGGGATTAAAATGTACCTATGTTATAACTAAGAATCCATATGTTCATTTGTTTTTGTGAGTGCGTACTGTTTTTGCACAATTGTGATCGCTGAATGCTAGCACGACCTCTATCCCTGGATCTTCGATCAATGATGATAGCATAGCTTGTGAGAGCTTTCTCACAATAGAGGAGTCTCTGAGAAATGATAATACCCCCCAAATAGGGATGCTTTGATATTTTACCCACGTTCTATCAAAACCTCTTTCACCTTCTCAAGAAACCTCAAATTACTCCTTATTATAGTTAGGTCTTGGTTATAGTTGTTTTGAAAGATTTTTGGAGAAATCTTTTCTATGATTAGTGAATTTCTTCTTATTTTGAGTTTGGATTGAATATCTTGAGTATCCCTTAATGTGCATAGCTTATGCCTTACATTTTTGGGGTTTGTCTTCTCATAGTTTTAGTATAGGATCCTTGGATTTCATTTCCATATCTTATAGTATTTATGTGCTTGTATTTAAGTATGTGATTTTTGGCTACCTTATGGCTCTTAAATCAAGCCCCCGTGCCTTGACCTCCACCAAATACTCTAGATACAATGAATTCCTCGCCACACGTTTCATGTATTGGGAGCGGTCAATTGATATGGGATATTTTTCCAACACACGCTGATACTACGCAAATATTGCGTATTTCACCCGTTAACTTACGCGTTATTAGCCCCCTCGGGTATCTTAATTCCTATATTTATGCTCGTTAACCAAAAAACCTTGGATTTATATGTTAACATATTTTTCAGGGGTTAATTGAGCTTTTGTAGGTGTTTGGATGCTTAGTATGAAGTTTGGATGCATTTCGACGAAGTTCCGTACACAACCGCATGTGCAAGGTCATTTAGTCATTTCACAATTTGGGAAACTGGCCCAATGTCTTCACGGAACTTTAATCCCTATGAACAAGCTCCGCGTGGCCGTAAACGGTGCACGAATCGCAGCTATATCGAAGAAGTTACGGTCTTTTGAGCGGAAGGGAATTTCAAACCAACCAAAAATAGGGGAAGGATAAAAGACCTGTAGGTCCGAAACGATTCGTCCCATCCGAATCGATTCGGGTTGAGGCAGAGTGTCAGTTCCTCCATTATGAATCGATTCGGACCCCCTATTCCGAATCGATTCGGACTACCCGAATCGATTCGGCCCAATTCCGAATCGATTCGGCCCTGCAGATATTTGTTTTTCTTCCTTTTATTCACAAGTTTTCCATGTATTTTTTTTATATAAATACACTTTCTCTTCATTTTGAAGAGAAATATAGATCTTCATTATTTCTAGTTTTAGGGTTTGTAAACTTGGGAGATTTGCCCTACTCCTCTCTTGTACTCTTTGTTTTGTAAGTTATACCTTAACTTTAATTACATTAATTTAGTTGTCTTCCTTAATTTCCATGCTTTCATTTACTTGCTTTCTCTACTTTCTTGCTTAGATTAATTTACTTCTTGCTTAATTAGTTTATTGCTTTGTTAATTAGTTTCATTTATGTCTTGCCCTTAGATAAATAGGGTTGGGGTTGTGTTCCGCCTTTTACGGGTTTGGACCTCGAAAGTTAGGTTTGGTGTAAAATTGCATTTAGTTGAAACCTCGCGTATTAAGGTCGGATTATTATGCGTTTTAACTTTCTTTGTCATGCAACGTTAGTGTTTATAGCGATATTCCGAATTTGATCCGCGTGTGACCATTTTTCGTTAAATGTTTAATCTTGCAACTTTGGATTGAATTCCTTATTGTGTGATGTTTATGCTTAATTGAAAATGCTCGATTAACTTGCTTTCGAGCCTTAACTCTAATTAGTAGTTGTTTCGATCTGTGTGGTAGGATAGGATCCCGATCCTCGCTTTACTTTTGTGTAGCATAACTTATTCTTTTCTTTTTCCACCATTCCCAACTATCACCTTTTACACTTTTATTCTTGAAGTGTTAAAGTAATTAAAATCTAAAATTCAATCACTCCCTGTGGATTTCTTATGATACCCGACTTACCGTTGCTCTTGCCTCGCAAGTGTAGTAGTATCTTAGGTTTTTGCATGTAGAGCGGGAGCCGAAATTAATGATAGTGTCCCTACACGAACACTCGGTTCCCCTCACATCAAAATGGCGTCGTTGCCGGGGAGTGTGTTTTAGATTGTAATTGTTTAATTATTTAGTAGTATTTCTTTCATTCATATTTGTATTCTTTATTTTCTCCTTTCCTTTTGATTTGTGCTAGATTATTTCGAGAAATTGAAATTTTGGTGCTTGTCGCTTTATTGAATTGCCTATTTTGAAATGTCTCACTATAACTCTTTAGATAACTTTAATTATTCTCTGAATAGAAGTGGGGATTCCATTAGCTATGAGCAAACCATATAAGAATGTGATATGTCTTCTTGTTCGTTTGATTATGAGTTAATGATAAAGGAAATTAATGACCGGTCCAAAAGTTCTCAAGCTTGGTTTCTTGAAAATGATGCTATGCTCGATGAGATTATTTCTTCACAAAATCGGGTTGAGGTTGAAACTTGCATTTCACCTCCACCCCTTATTGATGAGGAAATAATTGAGAGTGAGCCAAGCTTTAGCACTTTCGATTTTCAACCTCTTATTAATTCTTTCGATTGTATTGAGATTATTGGTCCTTCCTTTCCTTTACTCCCTACTATTAGCGAACCATTAAATTTATCGCAAGAATCAGTTGAAACTCTTGAGGACTTTGACCCGATTCTTGAACGAGAGTGTTATTTTGAGATGCTTCATCTCATGGGCTTTTCACTTGCACTTTCCCCACCTCCCCTTCCAATTGAAGAATCTTGGGGATGTGATTTTGATTTTTCTGAGACTAATGTAGTCTTGTTCCCTGTAGTATCCAAATCCCCCATCGTCCCTCCAAAACATTTAATTGGCGATGGTTCCTTTCTTCCGCCTTTCACATGCCTTCCGTTGTTCAAACGAAATTCATATTTTTCGAAAGGCATGCTTGAGAGTGAAGGTACACCGATTATCCTCCAAAGTCAAATTATTTTTGCGGTGGTCCCCAAGTTATTTAAACTTCTACTGTATAGCTAGTGTGAGGCCTAAATAGTAGGTTGTATATAGTTAGCTTTCTTTCTTTTTATTTTTTCTTTCCTTTTTAATTAGTTTAGTGTAATTAGTTAACTCTTTCTTATTTGTTTTTGCTATGCTCGGTACTAAGTTGTTTTGTAGATTCTTTGGACTTGTTCTTATGGGGATCGCACCAATTTTGGGTAATATCGCTATTTTCCTTCTTTGACTTGGTTCTTAATTTACATTGAGGACAATGTCAGGTTTTAAGTTAGGGGATGTGGGATATTCTATCCATTTCTTTTGTTAGTCCATGTTTTTGCTCACATGTTGGTTACTTAGTATGCTTTTCTTAGAAAAATTAAAATTTTCAAAAAGATTTTGTTTCTTTTTTCTCCTTTTTTGGGCATTTTGCCTTTGTTTCCGATGATAAATTTCAATAATTGCCCGATCCAATTGACAATCTAATTATGCATGTTCTCGATTTTAGAAGTTATTAGACTTTAGTCCTCATTCATTGATATTATGATTAACTTCATGAATTAAACTTTAATCCCATGAGCACATGCACTTTTCTTTCTTTATTGATTTGGTTTAAGATTTTTATAACTCGGTAATCTTTTGTTGCATCGTATATACTTACACCAAGTAAGCTTTGTACCTTTCACCATTTTTTAGTGTATACACTATTCTTTTCTCATTGAAAACATTGAATTCATCGGTAATCTCTCTATTCTTTCATTTGATCGTTCATTAATTGAGTTCATACTTGAAATGTGTTACTTGATCATGATTTTCATATATTGTTTTGACTCGAGAATTGCGTAAACTTTGTGAAATGTTCATAGGCCTTCTTTGTTATATCACCTATATTGGCCTTAACCTCACCTTATATATCTTCCCTCGTCAACCCCTTTGAGCCTAAATATTAGCCTCTATTTTCATAGACCAAATCCCATAACCAACTCTAAATTGGAGTTTTAGCCCATACATATACTTTTCATACCTTTGTTTGGAATGTTGCTTGGGATTGAATGATGTTGTTGTGTTGCGGTTGCAATTTAGGCATATAAAGAGTGAGAAAAAAAGAAAGTGTAGTGGAAAAGAAAAGAAAAAGCAAAAAGCAAAAGAAAAGAAAATAAAGAGAATGTTGTAAATGTTGTATATAGTTCAATAAGCTTTGATTGCTCTCCAAATGATATATCCAATGCTTTTTTGGATGTTGTTTGTCCAATTTTTTATATTGCCCGCATTTTCCCCATTATTCCACGTTTTTCATTCCAAACACTTTGAATCTGTACATACATTACTTTCATTCCGTACCCTAGACTAACCTACATTATAACCCTATAAGTCCTATGTGATCTTAGGGTGAATTTAATTTAAAAGTCATAATAGTTTTGATAATCTGTGAAAATGAATTTCGCCTCTTTTAATGAGCGGTATCTTTCATTGAGATTGCACGTTTTTTATTTCCTATATAGCGCTCTTTATATGTGACATGTGCGCGACCTAGTTTCCATTTACCTTTACTCTTTATGCCCGCATGTCCCGTATATTACCTCCCATTCCGAGTGATTTCATTTGTTGAGTGTAATGCCCGTGAGGATTGGATGTATGCTTGCTTTATTTAGTATCCGATTTATTTTAGTTTTTGCTAAATCATACTTTTCATTTGCTCTCGCCCCTCCCACTTTTAAAGTTTCAATTCTATGAGGTGCATTCAACCTGTTAATAACAACGGACTTTAGCTTGAATTCATTCAATATGCTAATAACACATTTGAAATCTTTTTCGTTGTTGTTGAGTTTGTCGCATGTTGGGTTGGGCATATTTTGAGGAAACCATGTGATGTTTGTGGGTATCATCCCTGAAAACCCTCACGAGACACCACTCATCCACTAGGGTAACCTAGGGGTTTAACGGCTTGTTGCATATGCTAAATGCAATCGTTCACCCGCGAAAGTGGCCTTATCTTTTTATTGATTTTTCATCCCACTTTGTACTTGTATCTTGCTTTTGGTTTACTTGTAGTTCTTGTTGTATCTTATTTCATTGCTAGGGACTAGCAATGTGTAAGTTAGGGAGTGTGATACGACGCAAATATTGCGTATTTCACCTGTTAACCTACACGTTATTAGCCCCCTCGGGTATCTTAACCCCTATATTTATGCTCGTTAACCAGACAACCTCGTATTTCTATGTTAACATGTTTTGCAGGGGTTAATGGATCTTTTGTAGGTGTTTGGATGCTTAGTATGAAGTTTGGATGCATTCCGGCGAAATTCCGTACACAATTGCACATGCAAGGGCATTTTAGTCATTTCAAAATTTAGGGAATTGGCCCAATGTCTTCACGAAAGTTTAATCCCTCTGAACAAGCTTCGCGTGGCCGCAAATGGTGCGCGAATCGGAGCTATATCGAAGAAGTTACGGGCTTTTGAGCGGAAGGGAAATTCAAACCAACCAAAAACAGGGGAAGGATTCAAGACCTGTAGGTCCGAATCAATTCGGCCCATCCGAATCTATTCGGGTTGAGCTAGAGTGCTATTTCCTCCATTACGAATCGATCATATTTCATCCGAATCGATTCTCCCCCTATTCCTAATCGATTCGAACTACCCAAATCGATTCGCCCCTTTGGCAGCCTCGAGATATTTTCTAGCTGAATCGATTCGGCCCAATTCCGAATCGATTCGGCCCTGCAGATATTTGGTTTTCTTACTTTTATTCACAAGTTTTCCATGGGATTTTTTTTGTATATATACACTTTCTCTTCATTTTGAAGAGAAATATAGATCTTCATTATTTCTAGTTTTGGGGTTTGTAAACTTAGGAGATTTTCCCTACTCTTTGTTTTGTAAGTTGTACCTTAACTTTAATTACATTAATTTGGTTGTATTCCTTAATTTCCATTCTTTCATTTACTTGCTTTCTCTACATTCTTGCCTAGATTAATTTATTTATTGCTTAATTTGTTTATTGCTTTGTTAAGTAGTTTCATTTATGTCTTGCCCTTAGATAAATAGGGTCGGGGTTGTGTTCCGCCATTTACGGGTTTGGACCTCGAAAGTTAGGTTTGGTGTAAAATTGCATTTAATTGAAACCTCGCGTATTAAAGCCGAATTATTATGCGTTTAAATTTCTTTGTCACGCAACGTTAGTGTTTATAGTGATATTCCAAATTTAATCCGCGTGTGACCATTTTCCGTTAAATGTTTAATCTTGCAACTTTGGATTGAATTCCTTACTGTGTGATGTTTATGCTTAATTGAAAATGCTCGATTAAACTGCTTTCGATCCTTAACTCTAATTAGTAGTTATTTCGATCCGTGTGGTAGGCTGCGATCCCGATCCTCGTTTTACTTTTGTGTAGCGTAACTTATTCTTTTCTTTTTCCACCATTCCCAACTATCACCTTTTACACTTTTATTCTTAAAGTTTTAAAGCAATTAAAATCTAAAATTCAATCACTCCCTGTGGATTTCTTACGATACCCTACTTATCGATGTGCTTGCCTCGCAAGTGTAGTAGTAGCTTAGGTTTTTGCATGTAGAGCGGGAGCCGAAATCAACGGTTCCCCTCGCATCACACGCCTTAATGTATTTTTGGATAAAAGATATTGTTTTTGTATTTTCTCTCAAATCGAACCACATCACCCCAACGTGGAGAGAGAATTTTACTATACTCTTAAGGATGGTTGAAGTCACAAAGGCAAAAGAACTCATTTTTCCAAAGTGAGGGTAATTCAAGTAAAACTCTTCTAAGTGGATAAGAAAAAACTTTAAAGTTCCAGAATAAAGGTATCCCAAATTTCCTTACGAGGAGTATATCAATGAACCTAGCCATCGAGATGTTATCATTATTTTTATCGATAATTATCGTCAGAAATGGAATGGGAGGATGTTTTCGCATATTTATCTTGCTAAAGAATTTTACATCCTAAATATGGTTATTTTCTATTGTATTTTTCCCACATATCACCCTCATAGCGTAACTACCAAACATGCGTGATTTTTGTACATAATTAGTTCGGGTATTGATATGTTTGTGTGACCCATTCCTGAATTGTATTTTTTTATTGCACCAAGGACAATTTTAAAGCTCACGCATTACCTTATGGTCATTTGAATGTGCATTTTCTACTAAAGTGTTGAGTTCCTTTGCTTTCGAGTGAAATTAAGAAAAGACCGAAGTCTACATTGAATAATCATTCTTATTTAATTTCTTATCTTAGAGACCTTGATAACCCCACTATACCGCTACGTGTCACTCCTCCACTAACTCCTTGTTCTACCCCTACATTACGAGCATCTACTTCATGCCCTCTAAATAGAAATGAGTTGTATTCCACCATCTCTCAGATATCTACTCAATTGGGTTCTAGTTTTCCATCATCATTTGGTCTGATGAACTTTTCCTTCTACGACGACACTCAACAATAGTTTACTATACATGCGCAAAATGTTAGGGATTCCTTGAAAATGCAAATGATGAGCTTATTGATTTGTGTGTCTTTATGATGATAAAAAAGGAGAACAAGTTATGTAAATTGTTTTATTTGGTTTGGGATTAGTCTATAGTTATTTGAATTTTGGCTTAAATTGATTGTATTCATTGTATTCCTTGTAAATTCGTAAAATTTTTAATGCTTATTATATTTTAGCATTCCATATATCTCTGTGTGATATATTTTATCTTTCCATTTTTAGTTTAACTTGTTGATCTTAGACCTTTACTCTTATGATTACATCTTGCCTGGACTATTATGCTAGTTATTTACTCACTATATGATTATTCTCTATTTATTGGTTTGGTTAGAATGTTTTACGCTCCTAAAATGCTTTGAGGTATTGATCAAACTATGTGCTTAATTCTTTCCTTTGTCTGTTTCATGATAAAAGGGGGAGAAGTTTGTAGATAGAGGGAGTATAGTTCTCTTTGGAAAATTAGGATACTTAGAGTTACTTGTTGCTATATCATGTTTATTGAGAAGAATTATACAATTGAAGGAGATTTATTTTAGATAAATATGATGATCATGCTCACAATTTTATATTCACATATTCATATTAACATATTTCCTTATCATATTTCTTCAGATTGGTACCTTTATGAGTTTGCTAATGTGTGACAGGAAAGTTTGAACAAGAGCACCTTAAAGATGAATTGTATCTCTTATATTGATTAGTTACTTGCAACAAATGTAATTTTATATGTTTGTATTTTCCCTTGGACAGACGAGTGGTAAAATGATAGAATTTCCTTTATTTTCTTGCAATTTTTTTCTTTTTATCTTTTTGTCTCAGAATTTTACAAAGGGGGAGATTTTAAGAGTATAATATAATCAATATAGTACACAGAATATGTTGTCTGAATTCCTTAAACAAAACATGGTGAGTTTTTGTCCAAGAGGTCACCGAAAAGCTTCATCAATGAATCCGATTCATTCAATGTCGAACCGCAAAGCATACATTGAAAAAGGTATAAGTCTTAACGGACTTAGATTCAACTTGTTTAATCTATTTTTATAATTAAAATATTTTATAATTAACCTTTTTTGTGATTTTTTCAAATTCCCACGTAAATACACTTCTCATATAGAAAAATCTATTTTATAAACAATGTAATCTCTTTATGTATTGTAAGTATGTATGTTTATGCGAGAAATGGGCATACTTAGAGTTTGTCTAAAAACTTATTTTGAAATAATCCTCTAAAGGAAAACTAGACAAAATCTGGACACATGCATGACCTTCATCACCTCAGCTTCTCCACAGAGATGGATTGCGTCGCTGCTGTGAAACTTGTCACTAGCACCTTTTTATGCATATTTCAAAATCTCTGAACAAAGGCACGACTTATCCCACTGCAGTTTCTCCACAGCAACGATCTCCTCACTGTAATGACATTGTCTCAATGGCCGCTTGTGTCACCGTGCAAAATGTATGAAATAGTGCACGACCTGAATTGCCTCATATATGCCACAATGTTACAATATCTCGCTTCAGTGACCTTGTGAAAAAACGAGTCTGATAGCGTCAAATGTCACTTTTGCACAAGATTTTTCTTTAAGATCCTCTTACTTAGTGTGTCTAGTATAGCTTTTGGGGTGAATTAGATCCTCATGTGACTATTTGACGCCTAGCATTTGAACCTTTAAATATTTTTAAAATCAAAAGGTTATAAGTTAAGGTGTTTCCATAACTTCCAAATGAAGAGTGAGAGATTTGAAAAAATATTTTTATTAATCAGACCATTTGATATATTTGTGAGCATATTTTTCACGACTATTATTTGAGTTCTTATAAGACATTGTTTCTAATAAAGGTATATTTATTGATTTTGCATCCAAATATATATAGATGTGCTTAAGTGCTTGCAAAAGGCCTTAGATTGTCAATAAGGCCTCATTCTGGTACCTCACCAAACTGCGGAATTTACCCCTTGGAACATCATTAAGTAACACAAGCCATGGACTTTACACCTCAACCCATTGACTTCCAGATATCCACCTTTTAAAAACATTCCATCTTCTCCACATGTTATGTGAACAGTACACGTGAGGCTCCAATCAGGTCCTATAAATAGATGTGATCAATCCTCATTTAGTAAGCAATATCATAGTAGCCAAACTCTGCTAAATTCTTTTCAACTTCTCTCTACACCTAAGTCCATCCCCGCACTACATAAACTAAGGTGGATGGTCACGGATTTGGGCTGTGACCAGGCTCATGGGTCACGGAACTGGTCCGTGACCAAATTAGGCTTGACCCAAATAAAGGGTCATAGACCAAGTCCCTAACCAAAAGCCATGGCCATGAACCATGGCGTGAGGTTGTGCATGGTTCCTTATTATGGATTTTATGCTGTGACCAGTTGATCGCGAACCAAATTCGTCCTCATGTCATGACAACATTTTACCATTATCTCGACCCAAAGCCATGATCGACCTTTGCAATTGTCCAACATTGGTTACGGTCTTCAGCCGTGACACACAATTATACGCTTTCCCCTTGGTTATGGCCCACAGTAGTGACCCACTTTTATATCATTTTCTCCTTGGTCATGACCTAAAGTAGTGACTCACCTATAAACCCTTTTCGGTCTGGTTATAGACCAGAACTGCGATAAAAGTATATCATGAAAAAAACTAATAAACATGGTCACGGACTAGGGTGGTGACCATATTTAACTGGAAAAAAATATTATCGGTTATTTTGGGTCCAATTCTCAAACCGGGAGTCTAGCGACTACATGAACGGTTGTTATGGGTTATGTTGGACACGCACGAGGTGTTCGTACCCCTCGCGGATCCATTCAGAGGGGGGTTAGTGGTTTCGTTCACTTGCGACACATTTTCAAGCCTAAGTATGCCTATTTTCAAATTTGAGTCCTATTCTCAAATTGGGAGTTCTGTAACTACTCATTCATTTGCATATTTTTATGTTTGACAAACACGAGGTGATCGAGCCACTCGCGGTGCCATTTGGGGACGGTTGGTGGTGTTCGCCCACTTACGGCATGTTTTCAAGCCTAAGTGTGCCTATTTTCAAATTCAGATCCTATTCTTAAACCAGGAGTCCTTTGACTACGCGACCAATTGCTTCGTCTAAGATTGGACATGCACGAGGTGTTTGTTCCACTCAGGGTTTTATTTGGGGGTTGGTGGTGGTGTTTGCCCACACACGACACGTTTTAAATCCTAAGTGTTCCTATTTTTAAATTTGAGTCCTATTCTCATATCGGGACTTTCGCTACTATGCGATCAGTTGCCATGTGATACGTTGGACACGCACGAGGTGTTATATCTCTTATAGTGCCATTTGGAGGGGGTTGGTGGTGTCTGCCCACTCACGGCACTTTTTCAAGCCTAAGTGTGTCTATTTTAAAATTCATGTTCTATTTTCAAATCAGGAGTCCCATGACTATGTTGGACATGCGCGAGGTGTTTGTGCCCCTCGCGATGTTGTATGGGGGGTATTGGTGGTGTTTGCCCACTCGTGGCACGTTTTTAATCCTAAGTGTGCTTATTTTCAAATTTGGGTCCTATTCTCAAATCGAGAGTCCCGTAACTATGCGATCGATTTATACATGTTACGTTGGACAAGCACGTGGAGTTAATGCCACTTGAGGTGCCATTTGGTGGGAATTGTTGGTATTCGCCCACTAAGGCAGGTTATCAAGTTTCTGTGTGACTATTTTCAAATTCGGGTCCTATTATCAAACCAGAAGTCCCGTGACTACTCTGCCAGTTGGTAGGTGTTACATTGGACATGTATGAGGTGTGCATGCCACTTGCGGTGCAGTTTGGGGAGTGTTGGTGGCATCCCCCCACTTGCGACATGTTTTCAAGCCTTAGTGTGCCTATTTCCAAATTTGGATCCTATTCTCAGACTGAGAGTCCCACGACTACGTGATCAGTTGCTATGTGTTACATTAGACAGGCACGAGGTGTTTGTACCACTCGTGGTGCCATTTGGGAGCATTGGTGGTGCCCACACACTCGCAGAACATTTTGAAGCCTAAGTGTGACTATTTTTATATTCGGGTCCTATTCTCAAATAAAGAGTCCCACGACTAAGCGAATGGTTGCTACGTGTTATACTGGATACACACGAGGTGTTTGTGCCACTTGTAGTGCCATTTGTGTTGCATTGGTGGTGTCAGTCCACTCGCAGCATGTTTTAAAGACTAAATGTGCCTTTCTTCAAATTCGGGTCATTTTCTCAAACCAGAAGTCCCATAACTACGCAATTGGTTGCTACATCTTACATTGGATACACACGAGGTATTCGTGCTACTTGTGGTGCCATTTGGTGTGTGTTATTAGTGTTCTCCCACTCAAAGTACGTTTTCAAGTGTTTGTGCCTATTTTCAAATTCAGGTCCTATTCTCAAATCGGGAGTCTCGTAACTATGCGAACAGTTGCTACATGTTACGTTTGACATGAACGAGGTGTTCATGCCACTCAAGGTACCGTTTGGGGGGCTTGGTGATGTCCTCCCACTTGCGGCATATTTTCAATCTTAAGGGTGCTTATTTTTAAATTCGGGTTATATTCTCAAATCGAGAGTCTTGTGGCTACGCGATCGATTTCTACATGTTACGTTGGACACGTACAAGGTCTTCGTGCTAGTTGCGGTGCCATTTAGTGGGAGTTGTTAGTATCCGCCCCCTCGCGGCATGTTTTGAAGCTTACGTGTGTTTATTTTTAAATTTGTGTCCTATTCTCAAAATGGGACTCTCGCGACCACATGGTTGGTTGCTATGTGTTATGTTAGACAAGCACAAGGTGTTCATTCCTATCATAGTGTCGTTTGATGGGCATTGGTGGTGTTCTCCCACTCCCGACATGTTTTCAAATCGAAGTGTGCCTATTTTCAAATTCGGGTCCTATTCTCAAACCGGGAGTCCCATGACTACGTGTCCGGTTATTACTTATTATGTTAGACACGCACGAGGTGTTCGTGCCACTTGCGGTGTCGTTTGGTCGTCGTTGGTGGTGTCCGCCCACTCGTGGAATATTTTCAAACCTAAGTGTGACTATTTTCAAATTCAGGTCGTATTCTTAAATCGAGAGTCCCCTGAGAATGCGTTCGATTCCTATGTATTACATTGGACACGCACGAGGTGTTCGTTCCATTTGCAATGTCGTTTAGGGGGCATTGGTGGTGTCCGTCCACTCGCAACAAGTTTTCAAGCCTAAGTATGCCTATTTTCAAATTCGGTTCTTATTCTCAAACTGGGAGTCGAGCGACTACGTGGTCGAATTCCACATGTTACGTTGGACAGGCACGAAGTGTTCGTGCCACTCGCGGTGCCATTTAGGGGTATTTATCTTGTCCGCCCACTCGCGACACGATTTCAAGCCTAAGTGTGCCTATTTTTAAATTCTGGTCCTATTCTCAAATTGGGAGCCCTGTAAATATGTGGTCGATTGCTAAGTGTTATGTTGGACACGCACGACTTATTTGTGCCATCACATCACCATTTAGGGAGCGTTGGTGATGTCATCCCACTCACGACACGTTTTCTAGCTTAAGTGTGTATATTTTCAAATTTGGTTCATATTCTCAAACTGGGAGTCCCACTACAATGCGGTCAGTTTCTATATGTTACGTTGGACATGCACGAGGTGTTTTTTCCACTCGTGGTGCCATTTGGGGGGATATGGTGGTGTTCGCCCACTCGCGGAATGTTTTCTTGCCCAAGTCTGCCTATTTTCAAATTCAGGTCATGTTGTCAAACTAGGAGTCCTGTGACTACGCGATTGGTTGCTATGTGATACGTTGGACACGTACGAGGTGTTCTTCGACTTGCGATGCCATTTGGGGTGAGGTTGGTGGTGTCCGCCCATTCGCGACACACTTTCAAGCCTATGTGTGCCTATTTTAATATTTGGTACCTACTCTCAAATTCAGAGTCCCGCGACTACAAAATAGTTGTTACGTGTTATGTTGGATACGCACGAGGTGTTTGTACCATTCGTGATGTCGTTTGGGGGCATTGGTGTTGTCCGCCCACTCGTGACACGTTTTCAAGCCTAAGTATGCTTATTTTCAAATTCAAGTCCTATTATCAAATCGGGAGTCTCATGACTACGCGATTGATTGCTATGTGTTACGTTTGACATGCACGAGGTGTTCATGCCACTCGCAGTGTTGTTTGGGGGACATTAGTGTTGTCTGCCCACTAGCGGCATGTTTTCAAGCCTAAGTATTTTTACTTTTTAAATTTGGGTCATATTCTCAAATCGAGAGTTCCGCGACTATGCGATTGGTTGCTATGGCTTACGTTGGATACACACGAGGTGTTAGTGCCACTCGTGGTGCCATTCAGTGGGCACTGTTGGTGTCCTCCCACTCACAACACGTTTCAAGCCTAAGTGTGCCTATTTTTAAATTCGTGTCCTATTCTTAAACTAGGAGTCCCGCGACCACGCGACCGGTTGTTGCATGTTAAGTTTGACATACATAGGGTGTTCGTTCCAATCGTAATGTCGTTTGGGGAATTGGTGGTATCCACCCCCTCGTGGTAAATTTTCAATCCTAAGTGTGCCTATTTTCAAAATCGATTCCTATTCTCAAGTAAAGAGTCCCGTGACTACGCGATCGGATACTTCGTGTTACGTTGGACATGCACGAGGTGTTAGTGCTACTTGGGGTGCCATTTGGTGGCTGTTGGTGTTGTCTTCCCACTCACGACACGTTTAAAGTCTAAGGGTCCCTATTTTTAAATTTGAGTCATATTCTAAAATCGGGAGTTCCGCGACTACGCAGTCGATTACCACGTGATACATTGGACAAGTACGAGGTGTTCTATCACTCGTAGTGCTGTTTGGAGGGGGATTGGTGGTGTTCACCCACACGCGGCACATTTTCAAGCCTAAGCATGACTATTATAAAATTCGAGTCCTATTCTCAAACCTAGAGTCCCGCGACTATGCGAACAGTTTCCACATGTTATGTTGGACACGCAAGAGGTTTTCATGCCACTCGCGGTGTTATTTGGGAGGCGTTGGTGTCCTTTTCCCACTTGCGGAACTTTTTTAAGCTAAAGTGTGCTTTTTTTCAAATTCGGATCATATTCTCAAATTATGAGTCCTGCAACTATGCGGTTAGTTTCTACGTGTTATGTTGGACATGCAAGAGGAGTTCGTGTCACTCACATTGTCGTTTGGTGGACGTTGTTGGTGTCTCCACACCGCAAAAAGTTTTCAAGTCTGTGTGTTACTATTTTCAAATTAGGGTACTATTCTCAAACCAGGAGTTCCGTGACTACATGGCCACTTGCTAGGTGTTACATTGGACATGTGCGAGGTGTTCATGCCACTCGCAGTGCCATTTGGGGAGAGTTAGTGGTGTCCACCCAATAGCAGTATGTTTTTAAGCCTAAGTATGCCTATTTTCAAATTTGGGTCCTATTCTCAAATCAGGGGTCCAGTCACAATGCGTTCGGTTGCTATAAGTTACGTTGGACTCGCACGAGATTTTTGTTCCACTCGCGGTTCCGTTTGGATGTCGTTGGTCTTCTCCGCCCACTCGCAACATGTTTTCAAACCTAAGTATGCATATTTTCAAATTCGAGTCTGATTCTCAAATCAGGAGTCTCGCGACTACACAACTAGTTTCTACATGTTATGTTGGAAACACACGAGGTGTTCGTGCCACTTACGGTTCCGTTTGGGGCGTTGGTGTTGTCCACCCACTCGTGGCACGTTTTCTAACCTATGTGTGGCTATTTTCAAATTCGGGTCCAATTATCGAATAAGGAGTCCCGCAACTATGCGACCGGTTGCTATGTGTTATGTAGGAATTTTACGAGGTGTTTGTCCCACTTGCAGTGCCGTTTAAGGGGTTGGTGTCGATGGTGTCCTCCCACTCGGGGAAATTTTTTATGCATAAGTGTCCCTATTTTCAAATTCGGCTCCTAATCTCAAAACGAGAGTTTCGTGACTATACGGTCGGTTACTACAACAACAACAAATAATTATCTAACATACTATCCCACAACAAAACCAATAATTATCTCATGCTCCTTCTAATTATCCCCTACTCCTACGAATTATCCCCACTACACCAAAATAGTCGACTTGCCCAGGTAAAAAACTATGACAAGTCAAACTTGTCAAGGTCATTGACCATGATAAGTTTGGGGTGACAACTCCCTTTGTCATGGACTCGTCGTGGTCAAAGACCATGACAAGCCCGTGACAAAACCTAAAAACTTATCATGGTCAAATACCTTGATAATTCCATGACAAGTTTCTTTGTCACGAACTTGTCACGATTTTTTATCGTGGTAGTTTTGGGCAGAATTTAAAAAAATGTTGGGCCATATGGCCACTTCCACTGCCCAGTAGTATATTTGCACCTGTTCTAAAAAAATTATACATGCCCAAATATCATATATCCAATTAAAATGGAAATGATGTACCAAATCAATGTATACCAAATCATGGCACATATAATCCCTATCCAAATAAAAAAGAAATACAAATATCCATATCCAAACCAATAAATAAAATAGGAATAAAAAGATCCAATATCCAAATAAAAAAGATAGAAATAATGTCGTGGCACAGGGTCTTGAGCAGGTTCGAGGAGGAACACAATATATCTAATGGGAACCCCATCAATTCGCTAATCGCCACATTATTCGTGCAACCACGGAGGTGAGTTCTCCTTTTCGATCTGTAAGGATATTTTTGTCCATTATCAATCTATATGTCGTATACCGCTACACCGTCGAAGAAGTTTAAGATCACATTATCAAGATGGATCCAAATAATCAAGGTTCTTCAACAAATAGTCTCCGTAAGGTTAACTTTGGTAAGGTTACGTTTTAGAGTACACTTAGAGTATTGGGATTATTTTTAATAAAATATTTTCTAAGTGTTGGAGTGGAGCTTTAAATGCTTTTATTAAATTTTTTTTTGAAATCATTCTATTTAAAGATTTTGTTCTCAGACTCCTTCCTATAGAAAAATCATAACTAATAAAAAAATCAGAAAAATTAGAAACAAGCGGCCACATGTTCGTATCAAAATTATCTACAAACATGGCCTGAAATATCGTTTGATATCTCGTTTGAATGACATCAGATCTCGTTTGAACGAAATGGGATCTCGTTCGAACGACACGCCGACTTAGATTTTCTATGTAAGCGCATTAAATGAGGCATATTTGGTGAGGAAGTCCCATCGTTTTACAGAACAGAAAAACTGCGATTTGCAGAATCCTTTTGGCTTCTTCCTTTAGGGTTTAATACTTTTTTTTTAATTCACAAATTCCAATATCTTTATATGAATTGTTTTGGAACCCAAAGAACATACTTTGATATTGTTCATCCTTTGTGGTGAGATCTCTACAACCGATAGCTGCGTGATATTGTGGAGTGAGTCGCTACGAAGTTTATGACTGTGTGTCATTGAGGATCTTTTGCGTGTTGATTCTTTACTGAAGAGGGTGTGTCCTTGTGTTATAGCTGCATGTGAACCATTGTTGATTTCTAGCTGATGCTTTGAAGGTTTGATGAAGACATCGTGCGTTACACTTGTGGGTGATTATCAGGTTGTATGTAAGTCAATGGTCTTGTAAACTTGTCAAAGTTCTAGAAATTTGCCCTTCAGGGACTTTTCCTCAATTTTGTGTCGCATGCTTACTTGATTTGTTTTGACACGTATTCACATATTTTAGGGATGAACTAAAATTGGTTTAAAATTAGGGAATTTGTTAAAACGGCAGAGGCAATTAATATTTTGCATTCTTCAAATTGCTATCATAGCCTGTTGCACTAATTTATTGTGTAGATCCTATAGTGCAATTTTTCCTGTGGTTATTTATGTTCCTCTCCTAATTTATTTTCTCGATGGATTATAATACTGTTGATATTGTTAGTCGTGATAAGCTCGATAAAGTTCACGACCGTGTGGAAAAATTAATTCTTTTGAATTTTAAACTTTGCAAAAGAATTAAAATTTTGGAAGAAGAAAACTCTCTTTTTAAAAATAAGTTTGAATATTTGCAAACGTTTGAAACTCAAAGAGATCTTAGTCATGAACACTTTGGTAATTTGTGTATTGACTTTTATTCTTTAAAAGTTGCCAAAAAGGAGAGTGATGATAAAGTCCTAGCTTTAGAAAAAGAATTGGAGGACTTAAAAAATTCTAGGGTTACTGTTTGTGCCATTGAGGATAAAAAATTAATCGATGATTTTACAGCACATGAAGAGACACTTAGGGATAAGTTTGTTTTAATTGAGGATGAGTGAAATAAACTGTTATGTTTAATTAACAATTTGAAAAAGAAATCCTTATCTTTGGAAGAGTCTAATTTGATGCTTAAATCAAATATTTTGAAGTTGAAAAATGATTTAAACGATTTAAGTAGGTTTGATAGTGATCGTAATGTCTCGTTATGTTCTTATGCTTTCGTTGATAAAGCCTAAACCATTGTTTGTTTTAGAGGGTCAACCATTCCTAAGGACGTTAGAAAAGGTCAACCCAAAGGTGTCGTTCCACTCGTTTACATTTGTTCACATTGTGGTAGGAAAGGACATCTCAGGCATTTCTATTTTGATGTTCGAAGAGGTCCTAGGAAGTCTAAGTCTAGTATTTTGTTGGTTCCCAAAAAACCGTGTCGACGTGTCACATCTGTTTGGGTTAGGAAATCACTTTTGGATACGCTAGACTTTAGATGTTTTGAGACTCACATACTTGCACATGATTCGTCACTTGCTATTTCATATCGTTGATTGCTTGCATGATTTTTATCGTAGGTTTCATGATATATATTTGCTAGTGTGTTGACATGTACTTTTTGTATTGGATTTTTGTATGAAAATTTTTGAAAAAGTCAAAAAGATTTTATTTTGATAAAATTTTTGAAAAATCCAAAAAGAGTTTTCTATTTTGTTTTCACCTTATATGAATTGACATTTAGGATGACCAAGTAACAACATCATTCCATATCTATGTGACTATTTGATAGTGTTTTGAGATAATATGTCATGTCATTCATGTGCTTTATAGTGTTTGGAGTCATTAAGATGTAATTAAGTGTTATTACCTACATGATTGACTCATTATTTCCTTTGATACACACGAGCACGAATTTTTTTGAATATTATTCTTGTCAAATCACATGTTGGTTACGTGTTTTCATCTCAATTCTGTCTATTAAAATGAACCAAATGCGATAAAACAAGATAATAAAAGATGTGCATGTTTTAAACCGTTTACCGTGAGTTTCTGTGAATTTTAAAAAACAATGGTGAAGGGCTACGAAAGGTACATATCTATCCTTCGCGATTAAGCCACTGTTTAATTGGACCTAAAAAATTGAGGTATTTTAACTATCCGGGGTCCAAAGAGGTTTAAAAGAGCCCGAAAAAATTTAAAGGCAATAAAAAGAAATTTATGCTAAAAAGGGGCAATTAGGTTTATTCACAAATTCTAAAATGTTTGAGAATTTAGATCACCTCAAAAAGAAAATATATGGGGGAGTTTGGTTGGAGAATTAAAATAGCTATGCACGTCCTTAAAAAGTCTTGAAAAGCGTTAAAATTTTTTGAGACGTTATTGGTGTGAAAATCATGTAGACTTTGATTTGTTGATTTTGATTTAAGACGATGTCATCCAAATTCAACACTTTTACACCTAAGGATGATTTTGATGCTCATTCATTAAGAATACACAATATGTATCGTGCACATATGACGAGATTGAGTTTTATTTCCTATCAAATCTGTTCACACCCTTTCATACCGTTTTCACGATTTGGTTATCTTATTATGAATTCATGGTATTGTTCGTAGCACTTTTGTATATAAAAAATTAAAAAATCAAAAGTAGTTTGTGAAGTTTTTTGAGTATATCCTGCATTGAGCACGTTTGTCATATTTTTTTTCTTGTTTACCATGACACCCCGTTTTGATTTATTTGGTTTATTCTTTTCCTTGTCTATTTCGGACAAATAAACAGGGGGAGAACGAATTATGATATTATGGTGGAGTTTAAGTATGGGGGATATTTGATTATGCTTACATGTTTTATGTTTATATCATTTCAAACTCGATACGTCACGAGGTTTTTGCTTTGTCTCATGTTTGTAGGTACAATTGAAGATTTTTGGATTGCTCACTTTAATGATGAAAAATAATGCTTGAAGCTTGTTGAAGATTGAAAAGTTTGAAGACTTGTCAATTACCTTTTCAGTTTTATGTTCATGGGAGGGTACATTTGTATAGGTCATATATTGATTGATAATTCAGATGTTTTTATTTTATACCGACATAAACATAGGGGGAGATTTGTAAGGACATTTTTGTCTGTTATCAATTCATATATTGTATACCGCTACACCGTCGAAGAAGTTCACGATCACATTCAGATCAAGACGGATTCGAATAATCAAGGTTCTTCAACAAACAATATCTGTATGGTTAACTTTGGTAAGGTTACATTTTAGAGTACCTTAATAATGCACTTAGAGTATTAGGATTATTTTTCATAAATATTTTCTAAGTGTTAGAGCGGAGCTTTAAATGTTTTTATTAAATTTTTTTTGAATTCATTCTATTTAATGATTTTGTTCTCGAACTCCTTTCCGTAACAAAATCATAACTAATTCAACAAAAATCAAAAAAATACGAAACTGGCGGCCACACGTTCGTATCGAAATTATCTACAAACATGGCCTGAAATATCGTTTGATAGATCGTTCAAACGACATTAGATATCATTAGAACAAAATGGAATCTCATTCGAACAACGCGCCGACTTAGATTTTCTATATATTGTGAAGAAGTCCGAACGTTTTACATAACAGAAAAACTGCGATTTGCAGAATCCTTTTGGCTTCTTCCTTTAGGGTTTAATCCTTTTTTTTTCAATTCACAAATCCCAATATCTTTATGTGAATTGTTTTAGAACCCAAAGAACATACTTTGATATAGTTCATCCTTTGTGGGGAGATCTCTACAACCGAGAGTTGTGTGCTATTGTGGAGTGAGTCGCTACGAAGTTTATGATTGCATGTCATTGAGTATCTTCTGCGTGTTGATTCTTTACTGAAGAGTGCGCGTCCTTGTGGTATAGCTGCGTGTGAACCATTGCTGATTTTTAGCTGATGCTTTGAAGGTTTGACGAAGACACTGTGTGTTACAGTTGTGGGTGATTATCAGTTTGTATGTAAGTCAATGGTCTTGTAAACTTGTCAAAGTTCTAAAAATAAATGTTTTGACCTTCGAGGATTTTTCCTGAATTTTGTGTTGCATCCTTGATTTGTTTTGACACGTAGTTACATATTTTAGGGATGAACTAAAATTGGTTTAAAATTAGGGAATTTGTGAAAACCACAAAGGCAATTAATATTTTGCATTCTTTGCGGTCACCACTTGCATAACGAGCACCTTTGCCTTAATTTCTTGGAAGGGACGTCCATGAACCAGTATACACGGGCGCAAGGACGTGTCCCTCAACCCCTCACTATTCGCTCCCAAATATATATGTCGAGTAGAAACACGTTGTGCCAACCGATTGTTGACATAGTCTGCTCGACGGGAGACAAGATAGGAAAACATATCATATGGCGATGAGTTCGTGCGTATCAGCGATGAAGGAGTGACATCCTCGTCTACATCTACCTCCTTATCCTTATCCTTCTCCTTCGTCTTACCCTTCCCCTTCCCCTTCCCCTTCCCCTTCTCCTTATCCTTTCCCTTCCCCAACTGATGCTTCATGAAGGCGTACATATATGGGACTGTCACCTCCAACCTTGATAGCTTATTGTCATGGGTGTCCACCTTATGTGCCAACCCGATGTTGCTCGTCTCTATTCCGATGATCCTCGACTTCACCACCCAGGAGCTCAACCCCTTAGTCCTACCCTTATGATCTGTCTCGAGCCTTAGCTTAGTGCATGCGTAGCCAAAGATGCTTTATCGGCATCAGACAACAACTCATGCACTTTCTTAAGCTTTGCTTAAAAGATAAAAAGTACACAAATATTATTCTGATTGGGGCTAGGATCACTAGCCATACACTCTGATTGGTGCTTAGATTTCCAAATAGATTGAAACTATTTATTGATATTGCTAAACGAATGTTATGCTATTCTCAAGAATTATCAGGATACTTAAAACTCAACCTATTCCAATTTATAGAATCAATAGAATGACATATAAGATTATCCCCTTCTTCTTCCCTATCATGCCAAATCATTTCCTCCGCTATCCATGCCAAGTCATTTCTTCTGCTATCCAACGGGAAGATATTTCAACACTTTTTGAGGCACTTTTGAGCTTGTGCCTTCCTTGCCAATAGATTGGACATATCTAGGTTCATCGCATACTGGACACCGATCGAGATTTTCATACTCCTTTCGGTATACTATGCAGTCTTACACACGAGCATGAATTGATTTATACTTCATTGCCAAACCTTTCAAATTATTTTTTTTATTGTAGAATAGCTGTTTGGAAGCATATTTTGCTTGATTAGCAATACCTTCACCCAATTCAAAATTCCTATCACGCTATTGCGAGGCAAACCAAATTAGGTCTTCAAACTATGCAAACCAACCATGGCATGTAAAGTTGTTTGATCTTTCTCACATCCATTGTATAATGGGCTGGGTCACCTTAAATTTTAAACTTTGGTAGTCATCGTCAAGGTTTATCCCAATTTCTTCATGAGCACCTGAACCTTGTACATCATCAGTAACCTCATTCTCTTCCACTTCATTAAATCCATACGCATCATTAATTAAATCCTCTAGCATATTATAATCTACATTGTCATCTTACCCTTGTGCATCTATCCTACTTGTTGAAGGTTGTTATGAAGGTTGCTCGGGGATAAAAGTGTGAAGGCTGCTCGGGGATAAAATAAACTTTCGGTTCCCCTTCAAAAATCCAAATTCGATAACTATCTTGCATACCCTATCTTAACAAATGTAGTTCAACTGTTTTTCACTCAAACACCTTACCATTCTTACACCTATCACACGGACACAAAAACTCTTCATTATTACGACGTCTCTTTGCGTATTTTACAAATTCATTAGCACCTCTACGAAACATATCCCCTAATATATTTGTCTCACTCATCAGCTCTTTGTATTTAGGATATCCCATCACAGCTACGACAAACAATCACCTATTATGGGTAAGAAGAGTATATTCGTGGATTAGTATAAACAAAAGTGTGAACATTTAGTTCCTATTAGTATAAATAATCACCTATTGAATGTGTACGCATAAGAACTAAAAGGTTATTTTCTATGCGCACTATATGTAATTTAAATTAGTTATAAATGATACAGAATCATTATGTCGTTCATTCAAATGAGAATACATGCAGGCATGCACCCCCCGAAGCAAGTGATATATAAGAAATTTACTTAATGTAAATTTATTCGTGCATTCAAATTCAAATTCCTATTTCCTCTATCTCCTCTAAAAGGTTAGTGGTCCTATCCCATTCAAGATCGCATATTTCTGTAATATACTTAACATCTCATGCACATTATTTCAATTTGAGGAAAATTCTGCAGCATATCCCCATAGTTCTCCAAGTACATGACATAGATTCACGAGTGTGAGTGTTATTTTAATTTATTAATTGAAATAACATATAACATCGCATCATCTAGTATGTACCCAAAGAACATTAAGAGATGACTGCAGAACTTCCCTCAAAAGTAACAAATTTAAGCCACTAAGAATATTATTATACAGTTGCTATGCGGTCCCAAACTGTCCAAATGAGATAATTCGAGAGATCTCATTACAGGTATAATGGCTCTCGAATGGGTCTAAGGGCTATTGAATGTGTACACATACGAACTAGAAGTCTAGTATCTATGCGCACTATATGTAATTTAAAGTATGTTTTATTTAATTATGTCTTATCACAATTCGAGAGATTTCATTTAATTATGTAATTTAAAGTATGTTTCATTTAATTTAAAGTACACATAAGAACTATAACTTATACTAATATCAATACCAATTCAAATTCAATTTCAATTTATACCAATATCAATACCAATTCAAATTCAATTTCGATTTATAACCAATTTACACCAATATCAATACTAATTCAAATTAAATTTCAATTTTTACCAATTCAATTCAATTCAAATTTAATATCTATACAAATATAATTTATGTTATAAGGCCAGGGCACATCGAATCGTCTAATTCAATACCACACAAACACACAGAATCACACACACCCCCCCTACACACCTACACACACTCCCCCCCCCCCCCACACACACGTACCTACACACACACACCTACCCCGACCACAATTGCCCCTCCCCCCCCCCCCCCCACAAACACACCTACACACATGTACACACTCATATCCCCACACACATATACCCACCTACACACACATCCATATATACATATACACACACACACAAAGGAGAGAGAGAGCGAGAGAGATAGGGAAATGAAAACGATGGGAAAAAAAGAAGAATTAGGGTTTTTAGTCAAAAGAATTATCGCGGGCCTATCAAGGTCTTTGACCCTGAAAACATTTTAATGTTGTCACGGTTATTGACCGTGAAAAAACCTTGTCACAGACTTGTCACGATCATTGACTGTGACAAGGCTGGCCGACTCAAAGGTGACAATTTTTCCTTTTTGGTGTAGCGTCCGTAATCCTTCTATCATACTATCTAACTACCAATAATTATCCAATAAACAAACCAAACCAATAATTATCCCGTACTCCTTCTATCATCAAAAAGATGCAAAAAATAATGAATATCAATTATATAAAAATATCAGTTAGAGTAAAAAATACATGGTTCTTGTGATCCCAGAAGGTCATTAAATATAGTCTTCTGAATGTGTGATTAGACCAAATTGATCCTGTAACCCCTAGCGTACTCTTGTACATGTACATTTCCTGATTAGTTTCTTTGATACAATATTCATAAAATGAAGATAAAATTAATGTACTATATGGGACGAAAATCAACATTACTGATATTCTCAAAATTTGGAACTCTAAGTTGGTGATGAGGTTGTTCTATTCTGAAAATTATCCTTGATCAAACTCAAGGACATCAGTGGATATGCAATTTTTAAAAATTGAAATTGCATATCCACTATTGTCCTTAAGTTTGATCAAGAATAACTTTCAAAACAGAACAACCTCATCACCAATTTAGAATTTCCAATTTTTGAGAATATCAATAATGTTCATTCTGTGAAGATTGTATCAATAATGTTCACCATGTGAGATGTTACTTTATGTTCATTTTATGAAGATTGTATCAATGAAGCTTATCAACAAATGTATATGTACAGGAACACGTGGAAATTGAGCTGGGTCAATTTGGTCCAATCACAAACTCGAGAGACTCTATTCTCAAACCGAGCATCTCGTGAAAGGAGTTCATGGCCCCAGTATTCGATTAAACATAACATATTATCAAAAATTAACTTAATGAATCCAAATCAATATATGCAGGCAGGAAAATAAAAATTGTTCATTAAATAAGATTTGGAACAATTTTTATTTAAGGAACAATTTTTAATGACTCCCTAATCTTATTTAAGGAACAATTTTTATTTTCCTGCCTCCATATATTGATTTGGAGTCATGTAAGTTAACTTTAGATATTGCTTAAGCATTAAGTGTCAAGAAGCTACTTCTACGAATTAACGTGGTAAAATTGGTATATGTCACCGTGGTTTTACTACACAACACACATGCATTACATAAGTAAAGTTTTTAAATGTCACAACTAAACATACATATATCAAACATTCATAAATTAATTTAAACATTCATACATTAAAGTGATGCGCTAATACAGTGTCAATATCATAATAGGATACAAGTAAGATTGACAAGGATAAAATAATGTTTTAATACTCAATCTTCCTAACTAAAAGTTCCTTCAAATTAGGGTTGTCATCAAAAGCTAACTGGAACTCTTTTGAAGCCTTTAATGCGTCTACTTGAGTAGTCATACTCTTTGGTGCATGCATAACAATAAATAAATTGCCATCGTTAATGTACTTTGAGTAGTATACATTCTTTATGTTTTGAAAGGCACAAATAAAATGCTCGTTGACTATGCGATCTTTACTCTTTATCTTCGATAAATCTACCATAATAAGTTTGGAGTCAGGATCAACTTTGCAAGCATTCCTAGTATCCTCCACCTTAGCCCAATCATAATAAAATACGGTTCCTATGAAGTCTAAGTAATCGAATTCTAGTATTTGTTGGATTTTCCCATAATAGGTTAGCACAATATATTTTGGATATTTATAGCTTTTACTAGCGATACAGGTAGTCAAGGCAGAAATTGAAATTCTGATATTTTGCATAAAAATCTTTACCTCATATGGATATAAAAAAAAATCAAACCATTGGTGTGGAATTTCATAAATTCTTTCGCACAAAAATTAGGACCTTTTAGGCTTGAGAGACTTGAAGAGACACGCCTATTTTTAAAAGTTGCATTTACTAATGAATATGTATTAGGGAATGTTTTTACCAAACATGAATAAATAACCGCACACATGAGAAGTGAAAATTACCTCTTTTGATACTCATGCCCTGAAATCAGTTGTCGTGCAATTTCTCCTTTGATTTTGGAAAATTTCATTCTCGTACTTCTTATGGGTAAATTATAGAGTTTAGATCATAAAATATAACATACATATAATCAAATAAGAATCATTCAGTAAATACTCACTCTCTCCAGTCTTCGACTTTATTTTGCAGTTCGAAGACATAACGAGTTGCTTGCTCGTATTGTAGATTTGTGAGTTTTACCTCTTTAGGGTTCCCAAAAGGAAATTCATCCTCAAACTCATTAGGTTCCTTGATTAATCATTATCCATGAGGATTGAACCTCCTCGCCTCTTGTTTTGGCATATATTCCCTAGTATATAGCGATGATTCCACAATTACGTATTCTTCAACAATGGAACCTCCAATATATCGTGTATTATTTAGATAGTCTTTGAATGTTTCATCAAGATCTCAAGAGGATACATCCAATGATACCTGACGGCACACAATAAAGTTTTATCGCATAAATGCACAAGCATGTGGATGTTAATATCGAAGAATGTCGGGGGAAAGTGTTTCTCTAATAAATAAACTGCCTCGGCTAAAGTTAACTTCATAGGTTAAGTGTGCCTTTTGTTTATAACTTTTTCACAAATTAGGGTAAAACACAAACTTATTTACATAAATGCCCAATGGAGATATTTGTGTTCAGAAAAGCAATGCCGAAATAGCAGTGGGATTAATTGGATGATTACGTGCCAATCATGAGACTTTCACTATGTCAAGTCCTTTTCTTGGTAGCTTAATATCCTAGTAAATTACTAGAACAACTCAATGGAATCCTCAAGTTGAATGTTTCTAAGAGGATCTTCTTCTCACTAGCATTCAAAGTGAAAGCAACTGGGGGGATAAAAATTCTTCCTATTATAGGATCATTTTTTAAACACAGTTTCTTCTTTATTTTCATATCATGTACATCGCAGAGGGCCCACTCTCCATATTTTGGATGAGATCCACTTAGACATGTTCCCATCATATGTTCTACATCGTTATTCTCTGTGTGCATCACAACTATGTGCCTTACACGATGATCTTTCCAATACGGCAAGTTAAAGAATATTGATCATCTGGATCACTGTTCTAAAAAACCCGCCTAGGCACGCCTAGGCTTATGGCTTAGGAGAAACGCCTCGCCTTACGCTTTTCACGCCTTATTCTTAATAAAAACCCTTACGGCACACTTTTTTCTAAAAACAACAATGCCTTAGTGAAACGATGTCGCCTTTTAAAGAATTTGTTTACAAACCGGACCATTATCTTTTCCAAAATAATCAGATAGTATTTTAATTTGCATATATTCAGACATATTTTTATGATATGTGCAATTTTTGTATTTTAATAGCCTTGTTATGGTTAAAAAATATTAAAATATATTAAGAAGGCCTAAACTCCTTTTCACGCCTTTTTACGCATAGGCTTCTAAGGCTTAAGGCTTGGCCTCCACGCCTCAATCACGCCCCGCGTTTTTTAGAACCTTGATCTGGACCATGGTTTTATTTTACTGGGTTCGTTCAGATCCTCCCTATCTTTACGATTTAGGTTTACAAACTAAGGGTGTTTTCCTACATACCAATTCCCTAGAGTCCTAGCTATCACCTTCTCCTCGATCTACTAACCATATAGCCAAGCAGGTGGTGTCCTGCACTCGTAACCGATAAGTAAAAGTTAGACTTGTCATTCCTGAAAGGGTGATTGGTCGATAGAAATCTACAATGGCTCGTATAACTCATCTTACCACTATGATATAACCAACTGGCTTCAGTTTCCTCCCTATATATGGGATATCCGTAATAACCATGAACATTACAACACGACAAGGTCGTATAAGCTTGAAGGTCTTGGATCGTCCACATCATGATTACTTTATGTGTGAATTCTTTACCCTTATGATAGTCAGACTCTGTCATACCTTTATCCCATAACTCTTTAAGTTCTTCAATTAATGGGGATAAGAATATATCAATATCATCGTCGAGTGACTTCAACCCTATTATCAATAAAGATAATAATGCGAACTTCTTTCTCATGCACAGTGTCGAAGGGAGACTTAAAGGCTCCACGCGACCTGGTTAATAACTCTGATCAGTACTTAAATTACTAAAAGGGTTAAACTCATCGGTTGAGATTGCAAAACCGATATTGAGTTGTTCCTTTACAAATTCAGGGTGTCGTGCATTTGAAATTTTCCAGATGAGTGAATTAAATGGATGAACCATCATATTCCCACCCACTTTGCATCGAGTGTGCCATGTCATGGCTTCCGATATCCATGGTATAGTGAAAAATTATTTAAATAGCAGCCAAAGTGGAAAATACTTCAAAACCTTTTGTGGGAGTTACGAGCACTTACGATGTTTTGTACCTTTGTCCTTTTCATTCTCACAAACCCCATATCTAGGCTCACTGTATACAGGACACTCATCCATATCTTCATGCTCGTTACGATACAATATACAATCAAACTTACATGTATGAATAGATTTGTATTTCAAACCCTTCAAGCTCTTCTTCATGGTATGATAATTGTCTGATAAACGTGTTCTCATTTGGGAGAATTTTTTTTAACCCACTTATAAATTATGGTTACGCTGTTGCCAGAAAAACGAAATAGACTCTTCAAATTATGCAAACCAATCATTGCATATAATATTGAGTGATCTTCATCGCAATCTTTAAACAACAGTCTAACCGTATTGACTTTCCACCATATGTATTTTAGATCTCTTGATAGTTCAGAATCAAAATATTCATTTACTTGGTCATAATGCGCATTATCCATAAGTTGGTTATTTTAATAGTTGTGGCCTTCGTAATCATCATTAATTAAGTCAGTCAATGGACGGTGTGTTAGTGAATCATATAATTCTATCAGATGGTCGGTATAATGAAGTGGAAGGGACAACGGTATGGAGAAAATCAAAGTTATGGCTTGGAGCAATCGTAGATAAAGCCCAGGCGACAGATTAAAAGAAGAGTTGCTTAATTAATATTTAATTCCACGTGTCAATCCTCATAGAGGATACACCAAAATTATATTTAATTATTAGATATATACCTTTTCAGAGTAAGACTATAAAATATGTTCAATGTGTTTGATCTCCATCCATTCGGTATTAGTTTTTAAAAACAAATGAGTTTTTTCACATGGCCAACTAGGAGGAAGCGTATCTATGATTGATGATTAGATATCCGTGACATGAATTCGGAATCCCATCTTTTCCAACTTGTTGGCAAGATTCAATTTTATATGTGTATGGTGTGAGATATCACAGTCTATGCCAATGCTCTCTGTATGCATTTGTATCCATAACCGGTGAGTTTTTTCTTGCCTTCTCTAATAACGTAGGCAAGGTCAGGGATACATCGAGATTATGTGTGTGGAATATATTCGTTATAGTGTCATACCAAATTTCTGGTAGGAAAAATTGAATACGATCGAACAGGTACTCTTACTGGAGATCAACTCCAAGATTTGTAAGGTAGTTAAATTGTTCGATATTCTTATTACCAAACCTATAAATAGGAGTACCATCTATATTGCGCAGACTAATAAAAAAGGTATATATCCAGTCTAATTGCAACCTCTCGTACTCTTGTTGCTAGTGATTATCACCGTGCCTTATTTTTCTCGAGAAAAAATTACGAGGGCATGAATATGAGTCCTATAAATAAGGGCTCTAACTAAATAATAACTATTCATTCTAATATATGAGGTATAAAGGCGTATTAGTTTGATTAAGGTTTTGATTAATCACTACTACTCTCTTAACCTCGTGCATATTGGATCGAGGTGAAATCAAAACAACTACTCGTCGTAAGTGTTAAGACACATTTTGTTAGGGTTTATTATGAGAGAGTTTATAACTATATGCGTATTATCAATCCAAGAAATACAACATACTATCCAACAATCAAACTAACAAGAAATAATTATCTCATAATCCTTCTATCATCTACGTGATAAAACACATACCAATAATCACACTATCTCACTAAACTAGGGTCATTTCTCATTAAACATATACATGGAGATTGGGGTCTCAATTTTAACTAGGGTTAAAATAAACCCACGTTAATATATACATGAATATTAGGGTTTCAATTATAAATAGGGTTAATATAAATACATATAGACATATTCATAATATTAGGACTTCAATTTTAATTAGGATTAAAATAAATACACATTAACATATACTCACAAATTAGCTTTCCAATTTTAACTAGGGTTAAATTAAATACACATAGACATATAAATGAAGAGTAGGATTTCAATTTTAACTAGGGTTAAATTAATACACATTAGCATATACTCACAAATTAGGGTTTTAATTTTAACTAGAGTTAAAACAAACACACATTAACATTTACTCACAAATTAGGATATCAATTTCAATTAGGATTAAAATAAATACACATTAAAATATACAAGAAAATTAGGATTTCAATCTCAATTAGGGTTAAAATAAATAAACATTAAAATATACATAAAAAATAGTTTTTCAAAACTTGTTAGGGTTAAAATAAACACCCATTAACCAATACACGCACGCAGACACACATACACAGTATGTACACACAAACTGCACACACATACTTATGCATATATATCTGTATATGCACACATACACAGAGTAAACACACACTGCATGAACTATACACACACACACATATAAATACATAAATACACACATATACACAAATAGACCAATAATAAAAAATGTTACCTTTGAGATTGAGAGAGAGAGGAACAACAAAGGTGTGACACCCCGCCTAATTAAATACTGGGAGATCACTCCTTTATTAAATTAAAATCAAGGTGAACAGTTGGATCATTCTTAGCATCACTGTCGTGAAAATAAATTTCCAATTTAGACACCCTAATTAATTAAGCTAAGTGTCAAAACCATTTTTAACATTCCTTTCAAAGTTTATTTATTTATTTTATTAAACAATCAATCCAATAATTTAACATTCAACAACTGGCAACTAACAATAAAACTTAAAGTAAACCATACATACTGAATAAATCCCAAGGTAACAGTATTGGGTATATTCTTACCACAAGATCCATCTTCCAATAGTTTTAAGACAAAATTTTACTTCCAACTTACATACATAATTACTTGATCCCATTTCGACCAGGGTACCGAACTCATGGAATAGTGACCAGACGTCTCCCTATTTCCAACCTTACGCTAAGTTTCATGTGTGGGATGTCTCGCAAAGCGAAATCCAAACAAGGAACCCCCCGATACACTACTACCTAGCATTGTCGGTTATCGAAATCCGTTAGGTCCTCCGTCCGTGGCATGTACCCCTTTATTCCGTCTCTTGACAGAAAAGTTACAATTTCTCCCGTAATTATGCCTAACAAATAACATTTCACTAATTGCACTATTGTTCAGTATAGGTTGGTGGTAATAGCATTCCATAAACCTCGAATACATACAATCGAAATTCTCAAAATTCCTTTCCCTAATAATAGGGGTATAAATATTAACTCCCACATCTCTAAAGGAAAAATATAACAATGCACTTTTCCTATCACTAAGTCCGGAGTGCTAAACATAATACTGAGTCAAATCTTTTCGCTCAACGGTAAATCTCGATACATACGGAATTATACTGACAAAGTCTATACATACTTTGGCATCGGATATCTCGAGCCCACTATCTCCTCCGAAGTCTCTAGGATAGATAAGATAAGTGCGAGTCCAACCTTCTTACAGGTAAAGCCTCTCCAAAACAAACATAAAACATGTTGCGCTAATGCAACCACTCCGATAGCCTTGCAATAAATGCTCATTATCGTACTAACCATTTCTATAATGTTTTAACAAAGATAATATCATACTCGTATATCGCATCACTACAACGAGTAGTCTCAATAAAATACGTAACACAGTTAATATACGCATTCATCCTCCACGGATAGTACCAAAGAAAAATCCCGCTACGCCAGGGAAAAATACTCACATAATGGTAACATTTATAACTATATGCATTAAACTCGTCTCACGCGCTAATCTAGCAATGAACAAAATATGGTGACTCTCTCGTGTCACATAAACACGCCGCATCCTCTGAGGATACAACTTACACTTCTACCTTGTCAATCGTCTTGACTGCGCAAATGGTTTCCAGACGTAACACATCTACTCAAACCAAATAAAATTACTTTAATCGTTGCCTTTTACTAGGCACCGTATTCTTGTCCTTCTTCTCACTTTGGAACATATTATCATGAGCGATCTCACTCCGCACAAAATACCTCAACACATAATCCACTTATCACCTGTCCTACTAACCAGGTTAGGATTGTCCTTCTCTCGGACTTTAGTAAATCCGATTCCTGTTAGCCATCCCAATTGTTCCCTTAGATTTTAGGTCATACAGATCGTGTTACTATCTATAATAGTACTTACTAAATTTACCATCACTTCGTAAGAATTTAACTATCTGAAGCCTTTAAATGGGTCCCCCGATGTGTATCCACATCCCTTTGTGGTGCTACACTACCACCCTCGTATTCAGTCTTATTCTAGACTAACTTCTTCGATTACTTTAAGCTTCCCACACAAGGAGCATTATCAACTTTATTGACAAAATGCAACATTGTCAACCTCTAAATCAGCTGTCCATCAGAATTTCCTCCTCGAGTATTATCAATTATTATTACGAGTTGGTCTCCCACTTGGAGTCGTTTCCTCCACTCGTATCTACATCTTTCGATACAAAATTTGCTAATAATTAGGATTCATATCCACAATTGGACTTCTGTCATGCCCTCCTGCTACGAGTTCAGAACCACGTTTGCTTCTCACCTTGAACAGTTGAGAAAGGAACATACGGCCAACACTGTACCTAAGGTTATCCTATAGGCATAGCATTCCACTTCTAAAATTGGTGGTTGACTCCAACCATTATAACTTCGTCCCGAAAACCAAGAAAATTTTCTCTAAATTTTCGCTTTCAGTTTGCCACACTCCGTCCTATATCTAAACCTTTGGATACTTTAACTCCTTTGGTAAACACAAACAATTTCGGCACTTTTTTTTTGAATTTCCCACTGACAGTCTCTACACGTTTTTGTAATGTGTTGGGTAAGTTTACCCACGCACCTCATTTGACTATAACAGCATTTGGAAATCATTACAGCGCCTTAGTCGCCTTTCTAGTCTTGGCTTCTCGTGCCACAATGGAGGTGACCTCAACTACGGTCATCATCCTCGGATATATTTTATAATCTCAACTGAGCCCTGCCTCCTGATGTACGCTTAACGGTCCACTTCTGACATCCGTCATCGCTCGGCACATGCACATATCCGAACGAAATTAGAATTCACTAATGTATACACATTATAATCGGAGAACGAAATCTCGTCAAAGGAATCGACAATCCTAACATAGGGCTCTATATCGAACAAAGCAACGCTGAAAGCATAATAAGTCGTACAGATCCTAAGGACACTAGAACCTGATGCTCTGATACCACCTGTGACACCCCGCCTAATTAAATATCGGGCGATCACTCCTTTATTAAATTAAAATCAAGGTGAACAGTTGGATCATTCTTAGCATCACTATCGTGAAAATAAATTTCCAATTTAAACACCCTAATTAATTAAGCTAAGTGTCAAAACCATTTTTAACATTCCTTTCAAAGTTTATTTATTTATTTTATTAAACAATCAATCCAATAATTTAACATTCAACAACTGGCTACTAACAATAAAACTTATAGTAAACCCTATATGTTGAATAAATCCCAAGGTAATAGTACTAGAAATAACTGAAATACAAATGTCCCAATAAAACAGATAAATAGAGGAAAGGGCGACACATGCCCCAATAACTGAGAATGATAGAAGTGGAATCAAGTAAATGAAATCGTCTAATCAAGTGGCCTACAACTCCCACCTAAGCTGCAGCACGTTCCTTCCAAGGGATCCTAAGCAAGACGCCCCTGTGGCTGGGCACCTGTAATATATACATATATATACAAGAGAGAAAGAGGAATAGAAACGGGTCAGAGCCCGATAGTGTATATGATTTAAAAATTCGTTTAGCAAGTATTTAAATTGATACAGGCCAATGCAACAACATATTAGTGCGACACTCTCTTGAGAAATTCTCACCTCTCTTCTAATGTGCACTCCAATCGCACCAACTTTCCCAATGGTTTATCTCATCATATATCACACTATCTTTCCCCAAGGATTTAACTTGTCTTAGGTGACTCTCAAGATTTAAGACTTAACAACATCATGGTTTAAAAGGAAAATTTCATTTAGTACAAAACGCTCATTTTAACTTTATCGATTCATAAAGTTTCTTTTTCAGTATCATACTATACTTTTCAAAATAAGTATTTCCAATTTGAGTCATTATACATGTCTCACTTACCATAACACAGTAGGCAAATTTTCCAAATTTCAGAAGTTCATATATATATTAAATACTCGTATAATATATATATTCTAACAGCACCCCACATAAAAATTTATGGTGTAGGCATATTCTGCTATCCAATCCCCGTATCAATGACACTAAGGGAATAAAAGTTCGGAATCACTCTCGAACTGTATAAATACATACACAAACAATATTGAGGCGAAGCATAGATTTCAAGTCCAAGAGTTCAGTACATACCCTCACGTCTCTTAGGACCGTGACTACCGATTCGATAGTCTGTACCTAGGATTTCTATCTTCTAAGGTACGAGTCAATATCCCCCATAAGGCAACACAGGATAAGATCGTCCCAGCGCGGTAACCTCAGGGATAGCAAGTAGCGCGGGCATATTTTTCATACATAGATAGCATATGCATACACAATCATATAACTATACTAATATTACCATATCAATATTGGGTATATTCTCAAATCCCATACTTACGACATTATTTCTCATATCTCATTATTTGTTATCACATGTAACAGTTCATTTCTAACCTTGATTCGGTATTATTCCAACTTACCACATAACTCTCATGGTTTTATCCTCCCACCTAAAAAAATTCAGTAGGTATTCATCTATTCTCTTTCGTAACTATTTTACGTAATCTTCTCACTTTAAATACGTAGTTTTATCGTTTCTTATATATGAAATCTCCCAAGGATACAACTCTCGTCTAACCTTAAAGGTCCCAAAACTTATTCATATACCCTACTTGTCCTCTTTATTTCTCAAAACATATTTATAAGGGTGTCCATGAATTATTCCTCATTAAAGTGAATTTCAACTAATTAAGAAGGGAAAACATGAGTCTGCTAGGAGGGGTCGATCGATCGAGGTCTGGGGCTCGATCGATCGAACCTTCGATCGATCGAAGCTCTGGGCTCGATCGATGGATCAAGCAGGTATGCGAAATCTGTAGTTTTGCAGTTATGGGTTTCATCTTCTAATCTCAACAAATTTCATATTTCTCATACCCAAACAACCCAGAATTCATACTACTAATATCATATCATCATTTTAAGAATTCCCTACGTAAAGCATGTGGGTTTCTATCACTAATCATGGATTAACAAGCCGAAATTCATTTAAAACTCAAGAACCCTAGAAAATCTCTTAATCATGGTTCTAATTTGTTTTCCCAGAATCTCCTTCTTGTACAACATCAAAATTTCGTGGTTTAATTCTCTACATCACCAAAGATTTCCAGAATATCATTTAAGTCATGACTACATGAGATTTCCTAACTCAAATAGGGTTTTTCATCCAAATGAATCATCCTAATCATTCCTAAACCAATATGAAAGATGCATCAACGAAATAAGTAAGATAAACACTTGCCTGGGATTTTCAGAAATCTGGTTTGGTGTTGAATTTGGTGTGGTTGCGTTCCCCGTCTCGCGATCTACGCGTTGGCGGTGGCGGCGGTGCAAACGGGTGAGTTTTGAGCCTTGGAATGCCTTGAGAGCTCTCTCCTCTCCTCTCCTCTCCAATGGACGTTCTAGTGTTTTGAGTTTTCTAACCCTAGATGATAACCCAGATATCTTATATAACCCTTTTCATTTTCGTGGGTTTAATTACCTAAAAATACAAAATGACTAAAATGCCCTCCCGGGGTACTAATTTAGCCTAAAATAGCCCCGAGACTCAAACTAAACCCCCGGGTACACTTTTCTGACTATCTGGACCCCTCCGGACACGTTGGCGCACTGAAAACAATCATACGGATAACTAAAAATATTTCACTTTTATTAATCAATATTTAATCCCGACGCGACACAGGCGCATCCCGACTTAAATTTCCATAATTTTCATTTTATTCACACGTGACAATATTATAAAAATAAATCTCATATATTACTATACTCATCCAGTAATATTCAACAAATAACAAATTTCCAATAATTACTAACTCTTGTCACGCTAGTAAATATTTAAAACAACATTCCGGATTAAAATTAAATTAATTTATCTCAATTAAATTTAATAAATCCATAATTTAAAAGCTATTAAAATACGGGGTATTACATACTTCCCCCCTAATAAAGGAATTTCGTCCCAAAATTCGGAAAATAAGGCCTATCAGGTAGCACAATTTTGGATATCCTTTTCCGTACACAAACTAACTACACATTACGGTGCTCAATCATTATAGCCCTTTCTTCACAGCAACATTGTTTTACATTCTCATTGGAGACACTTCACATTGTGCTCCCAACCGACAACATTCGCATAGGTCACGCATATAAATTTCATTATCTCACTATCATTAGGAGGCCGCACCTCACTACATGACAAATACTCGAATTTATTAATATACAAAACTCCCATTCTGAGAAAATATTACGAACATTTGATCACTCTTGCTCGCCTAAAACAGTCGTGGAATTCTACCACAGTTATCGGATGTTCTCTCGATCGATCCAAAAACTCTGATTATCTACTCACCTCTAAACATACGGAAGGAGAATAGTCGAGGTTCTTCCATAACAAAACCATAATAAGCACCTTGTACGCGACAAACGGGTACGAGTGTTTCTACCGAGCATTCCTGAAATCATCGTACCAATATTCCAAAATCTCCTTCACGTGGCTCCACAAATCTTTAATCACCGTGCGCCCATTCCCTCGCTACGGGTGATACATCCTACTCGAAAAGAAACCTTATCTCCGCTGGTTTCTGAAATCCCACATCAAAGGTGGGATTCACCAATATCATCCTGATTTAGAAATTTATACTGCGCCGGATCATGCACTGGCGCGATCCTTCCTTTCAAAAAAAGTCTGGGGCATACTAGTTAATATTGTAAGTCAGCTTAAAGGAGTATCAATCACCTCCTTCTCGGCGACTTTATTCACATGTTCGGGATGAGCCTTTGATCTTGTTTTGAGGATGGAAACCCATCCAAGAACTGTTCCGACTTTACCGACCTCTTCCAAATTCAGGAATTGTAGCTAAACACAAAATTCTTTGGTGTATGCCGGAGGTTCCACCCGTGCTCTTCTCTTCACGAAGCGTACTTCTAGGCCTCTTATACCGTACTAACATCATCACCCTTTATATGTGTTAGTCGCTCTCACATTTGATTACTAATAATTTCTGCTCCGAGTGTTCTTCAAAATCATTTAATTCTGCTCCATTCAAGGAATACTCTTCTTAAATGGCTTCCCACAGTCTTCCAATTCAAATTGGGGTGTGTTATTCTAATTGCACACCTATGTATGGATTATCACCCCTCATGTGACGTTTAATCCACTATATCACTTCCACTTCGTTCTGTTAGCCCCACAAACACATTTTCCACACGTCCATTGCCACGCCCCTTCATCTCGGACGAGTTTTAACATCAGTTAACCAGGACGTATACACACCCTATAAACCGGGCATACTAGCGTAAGCATCACATATGCTCCATACTGATAAACAAATTCTTTGTTTTCCCTGGTGCTTGCAGCGTGATTACAACACTTTAATCACCCTAAAAATCAAAATTTTAAATCTTCCTTATCATCGTTCCACCCCTTAACTCGTGGGGTAACTTTCAATGCTTTCTTACCACAAGATCCAACTTCCAATAGTTTTAAGACAAAATTTAACTTCCGACTTACATACATAATTACTTGATCCCATTTCGACCAGGGTACCGAACTCATGGAATAGTGACCAGACGTCTCCCTATTTCCAACCTTACGCTAAGTTTCATGTGTGGGATGTCTCGCAAAGCGAAATCCAAACAAGGAACCCCCCGATACACTACTACCTAGCATTGTCGGTTATCGAAATCCGTTAGGTCCTCCGTCCGTGGCATGTACCCCTTTATTCCGTCTCTTGACAGAAAAGTTACAATTTCTCCCGTAATTATGCCTAACAAATAACGTTTCACTAATTTCACTATTGTTCAGTATAGGTTGGTGGTAATAGCATTCCATAAACCTCTAATACATACAATCGGAATTCTCGAAATTCCTTTCCCTAATAATAGGGGTATAAATATTAACTCCCACATCTCTAAAGGATAAATATAACAATGCACTTTTCCTATCACTAAGTCCGGAGTGCTAAACATAATACTGAGTCAAATCTTTTCGCTCAACGGTAAATCTCGATACATACGGAATTATACTGACAAAGTCTATACATACTTTGGCATCGAATATATCGAGCCCACTATCTCCTCCGAAGTCTCTAGGATAGATAAGATAAGTGCGAGTCCAACCTTCTTACAGGTAAAGCCTCTCCAAAACAAACATAAAACATGTTGCGCTAATGCAACCACTCCGATAGCCTTGCAATAAATGCTCATTATCGTACTAACCATTTCTATAATGTTTTAACAAAGATAATATCATACTCGTATATCGCATCACTACAACGAGTAGTCTCAATAAAGTATGTAACACTGTTAATATATACATTCATCCTCCACGGATAGTACCAAAGAAAAATCCCGCTACGCTAGGGAAAAATACTCACATAATGGTAACATTTATAACTATATGCATTAAACTCGTCTCACGTGCTAATCTAGCAATGAACAAAATATGGTTACTCTCTCGTGTCACATAAACACGCCGCATCCTCTGAGGATACAACTTACACTTCTACCTTGTCAATCGTCTTGACTGCGCAAATGGTTTCCAGACGTAACACGTCCACTCAAACCAAACAAAATTAGTTTAATCGTTGCCTTTTACTAGGCACCGTATTCTTGTCCTTCTTCTCACTTTGGAACATATTATCGTGAGCGATCTCACTCCGCACAAAATACCTCAACACATAATCCACTTATCACCTGTCCTACTAACCAGGTTAGGATTGTCCTTCTCTCGGACTTTGGTAAATCCGATTCCTGTTAGCCATCCCAGTTGTTCCCTTAGATTTTAGGTCATACAGATCATGTTACTATCTATAATAGTACTTACTAAATTTACCATCACTTGGTAAGAATTTAACTATCTGAAGCCTTTAAATGGGTCCCCCGATGTGTATCCACATCCCTTTGTGGTGCTACACTACCACCCTCGTATTCAGTCTTATTCTCGACTAACTTCTTCGATTCCTTTAAGCTTCCCACACAAGGAGCATTATCATCTTTATTGAAAAAATGCAACATTGTCAACCTCTGAATCAGCTGTCCATCAGAATTTCCTCCTCGAGTATTATCAATTATTATTACGAGTTGGTCTCCCACTTGGAGTCGTTTCCTCCACTCGTATCTACATCTTTCGATACAAAATTTGCTAATGATTAGGATTCATATCCACAATTGGACTTCTGTCACACCCTCCTGCGATGAGTTCTGAACCACGTTTGCTTCTCACCCTGAACAGTTGAGGAAGGAACATACGGCCAACACTGTACCTAAGGTTCTCCTATAGGCATAGCATTCCACTTCTAAAATTGGTGGTTGACTCCAACCATTATAACTTCGTCCCGAAAGCCAAGAAAATTTTCTCTAAATTTTCACTTTCAGTTTGCCACACTCCGTCCTGTATCTAAACCTTTGGATACTTTAACTCCTTCGGTAAACACAAACAATTTCGGCATTTTTTTTTTTTTGAATTTCCCACTGACAGTCTCTACACATTTTTTTAATATGTTGGGTAAGTTTACCCTCGCACCTCATTTGACTATAACAGCATTTGGAAATCATTATTGCGCCTTAGTCGCCTTTCTAGTCTTGGCTTCTCGTGCCACAATGGAGGTGACCTCAACTACGGTCATCATCTTCGGATATATTTTATAATCTCAACTGAGCCCTGCCTCCTGATGTACGCTTAACGGTCCTCTTCTGACATCCGTCATCCCTCGGCACACGCACATATCCGAACGAAATTAGAATTCACTAATGTATACACATTATAATAGGAGAACGAAATCTCATCAAAGGAATCGACAATCCGAACATAGGGTTCTATATCAAACAAAGCAACGCTGAAAGCATAATAAGCTGTACAGATCCTAAGGACACTAGAACCTGATGCTCTGATACCACCTGTGACACCCCGCCTAATTAAATACAGGGCGATCACTCCTTTATTAAATTAAAATCATGGTGAACAGTTGGATCATTCTTAGCATCACTGTCGTGAAAATAAATTTCCAATTTAAACACCCTAATTAATTAAGCTAAGTGTCAAAATGTATTACCCCGTATTTTTTGTGATATTTTATTATGGGAATAATTGAATTAAATACGTATTAATTGGAAATTAATCCGGGTTAAAAATACTAACGAGATGCGAGTTGGTATTTGATTATGTGCATATATGATTATATATGAATATTGAATTATGAAATTTGTCGTGAGATTAAAATACGGCAATTTGGAAATTTTGTTGAGACGCGTGTGACAGTCGCGTCATGGTATATAATTATGATAATTAAAAAGTGAATTTTATTTCTATTATCCGTATGGTCATTTTGAGTGCGCCAACGCGTCCGGAAGGGTCGAAATAGTCAGAAAACACTAGCCGGGGGTTTGGTTTGGGTCCCGGGGCATTTTTAGGCCATAACGGCAACGTATAAGGGTAGTTTGGTAATTTTGAATTTTGGGGAATTAAAAGCTACGAAAATTGGGAGCTAATATCTGATTTAACAATAACCCACTAACCCCAATAATTAACCAAATAACTACGGAGGTTATTGAAATTTTCTCCTAAGAGTTTCTAAAGCACAAACCCTAGCCTCCATAGCCACCATTAGAGAAAGCTTGTAGAGAGAGATTGAAGGAGAACTATGCAGAGAGAGAGAACCATCCATCAATTCGTCATCAAATCCAGAGTTACCATTAAGGCAATTGGTTTAATTTCAATTATTTTCAGAGAATGTTTTCTCCATGTTTAGGAACTGATAAAATCTTATTGTTCTTGGGAGTTAATGAAAAAACCCATTAATTGGATATAAAAATTACATTCTTGATGAGGAAATCGCAGGTAGATTTGTAGTTAATGATTATTCTGATGATATTACAATTAGTATGAAACCAAAAATGGGTTTAAATTAGGTTCTTTGATGATTCATAAATTCTAGGGTTCATGTTTGTAAAATTGGGGATAAATGTATGGATTTGATATTTGGATGATGGTTATAATGATTGAATCCCCACAAAAACGTTAGTAGGCGACCTATGTATGTTTAGAGACAATTAGGAACCTTGAAATATTGTTGGACTAATGTGTAGAGAAGATTAGAAGTGAAGAAAAGAGGGAAAAACGAAATAGGAATTTCTGGGCTCGAATCTGGCCACTCGTTAGAAGACTTACCCAGGTCGTTCGAACGAGCTTCTAACGAGTTGACAGTCTGGGTTCTAAAGAGAGGGATGTTCATTTGAAGACTTTCGTTCGAACGAGATCTCGTTAGAAGACCCAGTTCGTTCGAACGAACTCTCGTTCGAACAGCCTCGTTCGAACGAGACTTCGAACGAGTTGACAGTTTAGGCTTTTTTAGCCTGTTTTGATCCCGAGTGCCCCGTAACCTTGTGTATAGGTAAAGATAGCCTTTCCTTGATGAGTAATTATTATATTTGGGATGTTTGGGATATAATGAGGAGTCAAACCTAGTAGTGTAGTTTGAACCTAAGGGAAAATATGAAGTAGGACGTGAGTGTCTATTATGATGTGAGCTATTAACGGCCTAATTAATTATATTAATCGGGAACATATAAATGGTGTAGTATTATATGTCAGTATGAGAAGAGATATATACCAATATATTATGGTGATTACTAAGACTTGTGCATACTTAGTATATGTATTGATTTTATGTGTATGACATACCTACCATACTTGCTATCACGGGAGGTTTGCGTTCGCTTATGGCCCTCTAATCCTTGTGTTTCCCGGATTTAGAATTGTTACCTCGATGAACATAGGTTAGAGAAGGACTTATTGGGATGTTAATAAGTCTGCTGATCGTGGGAGCGCAGGTATGTGCGTGACCCATGTGATGTGACAGTGTTCGCCTCCATTATTTGTGATGTTGTTATCTGAACGATTCCTGAGAGATTCGGAATGCGTGATCCTTATGTACGTGATGTATCGGGATGGATAGCAGAGTATGTGTGCACCGCAGCTTAGTCTCGGGGTGCTTGTATTGTATATTTATGATGTGAATAATATACACTTAATTAATGGGAACTTTCATGTTAACATTGTGAATAAAATTATGGTATTGTTTTGAGAAAACATAACAGGTTAACCGATAGTGAAATGTATTACATATTGAGAATCTGAGTTTAAGTATAGCCCTATATTTATTTGATAAAGTTAGAATGTTATACGAGAATCGAGTAGTAAGGGGTAGAACTTATTACGCTTTGGTTAGATATGGATGTCTTATAGATGGGTACGGTACGTTAGGAGTGCACATGTAGTCGAGAGGTGAGAATTCCATGTGAGTGCACGTCCTAACATGTATTTTGCATTTAATGTTTTATTGTTTTTAAAACACTTGCTGTTTTCAAAATTTTTTACACTTTCGGGCTCTGACCCATTTGCTTTCAAATCTATTTTTGTAAAAACCATTTTAGGTGCCCAGCCACAAGGACACCATGCATAGGATTCTCATTCAGGTGACGAGCTGTAGCTGATTGTGGAAGTTACAAGACTTTGCTTGTAAACGCTTCATCTATCTTGACTCGATATTCATCAGTTATCAGTTGTAGGGCATGTCGCCCATTTCTTTTAGAGACATTTCATTTATTTCATTTATTCAGACCTTTGGCATGTAATTATTCAAGATTCAGACTTGTAGTATTATTTTTCAGTTGTGGGATTGTTGTGAGGAGTTTTCCTCCGGTTTATATTTATTTTGTTTGTTATTCATTACTTCATTATAGTGAATGGTTGTTATTATTTCATTATTCTTTTACTGCATGATAATCAGACTTAACTTAAAATTTGGCACTTGCTTTTAAATACTAGGTGGTTAGTAATTATAAAAATGTTTTCGACAGTGATGCTATTAACTGAACCAACTTGGCATTTTGAATTAATTTAATAAAGGAGTAGCTACCCGGTATTTAATTAGTCGGGGTGTCACAGGTGGTATCAGAGCATCAGGTTCTAGTGTCCTTTAGGATCTGAACGGCTTATTATGTTTTCGCTGAGATTTCTTTGAAGTAGAGCCCTATACTTTAGGAATGTTGTATTCTTTTGTATATGCTACGTTCTTCAGCTATTTTAAGTTTATAACTGCGAACTTATAAACTTCATTCTTATTTCATATGCCTCCACGACGTGCACGAAGGGTTCCCAGGGATTCAACGCCAGAACCACAGCCCGCACCAGCTCAGGGCACGATGAATGCCGCCGAGGTTGCAGCCATTGTTGCCCAGGCGGTAAATGCCGCACTGGCAGTAGTTCAGCAGGCACCACCTCAGGCGCCGATAGCCGCGCCAGTTCAGGCACATGCATTACCGTCTGCTTGGGAACGTCTACGTGATGCTTTTCAGAAAGCACACCCTCCGGAGTTCGCAGGTAGCTCCGATGTGGTAGTTTCGAGTCAGTGGAGGAAGGACATCTAGCGACACCTGAGGATGTATGAGTGTACAGATGTCCAGAAGCAGATACTAGTGACCTTTAAGCTGGTAGGGTCTGCACTGCAGTGGTGGGAGTCTATTACCACCGTAGAGGAGAGGGATACTCTCACTATTCAGAAGTTCTGGGTGCGGTTCGACCGCAAGTACTTTCCTTCAGCTGTTCACACGGGAATGAGGAGGAAGTTGATGAGCCTTCGACAGGAGGGTAAGACTGTGGCTGAGTATGAGGCCGAATTCACTGATCTGTTGAATATTGTCCCGGATGAAATACCAACAGAGGAGAAAAAGATATAGAAATTCACGGACGGGTTGACATGGAGGATTCGTCAGCACTTGTTAGGGAACCTCTCGTTAGCCACTTATTCTGATGTGGTTAACGCTGCATTGCTCCATTGCCAGGATCACCCCTTTCACATGGCTGAGGGAAAGCGATCGGGAGAGTCTAGCCACCAGGGCAGGACTGGAGGAAATGGTGGCAGTGGGGTACAATCTGTTCAGGGGCAGAGGCAGGGTGATCAGGGCACCCAGCAGGGGGATCATAAGAGGTTCAGGTCAGGAAATTTCAGGCACGGACAGGGAGGTTTCCAGCAGGTCCATCAGGGTCCGAACGGCCATCAGCACCAGTAGGGTAAGAATGGTCAGGGCCAGTGGAGGAATGGTAACGGCCACCAGGGCCGGGGGCAGCAGGAACAGAGAGGGGGAAACTTTCCGGGGAAGTGTTTTGTTTGTGTCAAGACTGGCCATAAACGCCAGGACTGTCCTGATAGGGGCAGGGCCCCACAGCAGTAGCAGGGTGCTCGACATGAGCCACAGAGGCCACTTTTTCCGCCAGCCCTTCCAGCTCCAGCCCAGGTGCCAGCTCTTCCAGCCATTCCAGCACTTCCTGTGCAGCAGGGACAGTTACAGTATGGACGTGTCTACAACGTCGACCAGGCAGCAGCTCCGCAGGCACCACCCGCTATTGAGGGTATGTTTCCTATCCATGGTACTATGGGTCGGGTTTTTTTTATACGGGGGCAACACATTGCTTTATAGCTACATATTTTGTGAAAGCCTTAGGGTTGTTAGCCACAGCAGAGAGCACAGTGACGTGTGTAGACTCACCATTGGGGAGTGGGTCACTTATTTTCTTTATATGCCGGGGAGTGTGGGTAGAGATTGGTAGTCTGGTATTACCTGCAGATATGTTAGTATTAGATATGCATGTTCATGATGTGATTATCGGTATGGATTGGTTCGCTGATTATAGAGCCATGATTGATTGCTTCGGTGGGAGCATTATTTTTGCCATTCCGGGGCAAGAGATGTTTGTAGTGGCGATGCCTCACCCAGAGGAAGGCTCGACCGCTCATTTGTATTACCTAGAGGAGGATACCTCTAAGGAGGTTGTGATTCCTTTAGATTCGATCCCAGTTGTCAGGGAGTATTCTGATGTGTTTCAGGAGATATCAGGCCTACCCCCCAGTCGAGAGATAGACTTTGTTATAGACATATTACCAGGTACGAGACCTATAGCACGCGCACCGTACCGTATGGCTCCAGCTGAGATGAGGGAGTTGCGGGATCAGATTGAGCAGTTGTTGGGTCAGGGGTTTATACGGAGGAGTACTTCACCGTGGGGTTCCCCTGTGTTGTTCGTAAAGAAGAGAGATGGTTCACTGAGATTGTGTGTGGACTACCGAGAGTTGAATAAGGTCACGATACGGAATAAGTATATGTTGCCTCGAATCGATGACTTATTCGACCAGTTGAGAGGATCTTCTTTCTTCTCGAAGATTGATTTGAGATCGGGATACCATCAGTTGCGTATCAGGGAGGAGGACGTCTCAAAGACTGCGTTCTTATCGAGATATGGATCTTACGAGTTTCGGGTTATGCCTTTTGGTTTGACCAACGCTCCAGCAGTGTTTATGGACTTGATGAAAAGAGTGTTCAGGGATTTCCTAGATCAGTTTGTCATTGTCTTCATCGATGATATTCTGGTTTACTCCCAGATGGAGGAGGAGCACGCCGATCATTTGAGGCAAGTTTTGCAGACACTACGTCAAAACGAGTTGTATGCAAAATATGAGAAATGCGGGTTTTGGCTGAAGGAGGTCCAGTTTTTGGGACATATTATTTCCGATCGGGGGATATCTGTTGATCCGGGGAAAGTATCAGCGGTGAAGGAGTGGGGACAGCCCACGACACCAACGGAGATCCGTAGTTTCTTGGGTCTAGCAGGATACTACATGAGGTTCATTCGGGGATTTTCGAAGATAGCAGGTCCTTTGACACATCTGACTCGTAACGGTGTTCCATTCATCTGGAGTTATGCCTGTCAGTTGGCATTTGATGAGTTGAAGGATAAGTTGACCTCAGCACCTGTGTTAGCATTGCCGAGACTGGGAGTTGAGTATTTAGTTTACGCCGATGCGTCCTTGAAAGCACTAGGAGGTGTATTACAGCAGGAGAGTCAGGCAATAGCTTATGCTTCCCGTAAGCTAAAGCCTCACGAGAAGAATTACCCCACTCATGACTTGGAGTTGGCGGTAGTTGTATTTGCCCTTCGGATAAGGAGACATTACCTTTTGGGGGAAAAGTTTCGATTTTTCACAGACCACAAGTCCCTACAGTACCTATTCACGCAGAAGGAGTTGAATATGCGGCAGCGAAGGTGGCTTGAGTTTGTGAAGGACTATTAGTTTGATATCCAGTATCACCCGGGGAAGGCTAACGTGGTGGCAGACGCGTTGAGCCGTAGGCCAGCAGATAAAGTGGCAGAGGTGTGGAAGGCCAAGTGGAAGGAATTGGGACACCAGGATGCAGTGGCCCGATCATTCATGTCAGTAATGACTGTTACACCACATATTGTCACGAGAGTGGTAAAGGCACAAGAAGATGACTCGTTCTGTCAGGAGCAGATAGTTCGATTACTAGCAGAGGGAGCCGAATCCTATACCGTTAGCTCAGACGGGGGATTACGCTTCAATGGGAGATTAGTAGTTCCGGAAGGGGAGGAATTACGGCATGAGGTGATGGCCGAGTCGCACGGCTCACGGTTCACGGTACATCCCAGTGGGGAAAAAATGTACCAAGACATGAGACGTCAGTATTGGTGGAGTGGGATGAAGAGAGATATTGCCGAGTTTGTTTCTAAATGCGCCACTTGTCAGCTAGTAAAAGTGGATCATCAGAGACCGGCAGGACTGCTACAGCCGTTGGAGGACCCGATGTGGATGTGGTAGAGCATATCCATAGACTTTATTACGGGGTTGCCTACGTCACAGAGAGGTCATGACTCCATTTGGGTAATTGTGGACAGGCTGACCAAAGTCGCTCATTTCCTACCCGTAAGGACAAACTACACTACGGGACAGTATGCCCAGCTCTTTATTACAGAGATAGTGAGACTTCACGGTGTGCCCCTAAATATCGTGTCTGACCGAGACAAGATATTTATTTCACGGTTTTGGGAGAGTTTTCAGGAGGCCATGGGCACGGAATTGCGGTTGAGTACGGCGTATCACCCGCAGACCGATGGGCAGACCGAGCGTACAAACCAGATGTTGGAGGACATGCTATGGATGAGTATCATTGATTTCGGGGGTGGATGGGAACAGTATCTTCCACTGGTGGAGTTTGCTTATAATAACTCCTACCAGTTCACCATTGGAATGGCTCCATTTGAGGCGTTGTACGGTATACCTTGTCGTTCCCCAGCATGTTGGTTGGAGGTGGGGGACAACAAACTACTTGGGGCGGAAGTGATTCAGGATACTTCGGCAAGGATATAATTGATTCAGAGTCGCATTCGGGTAGCTCAGGATCGACAGAAGAGCTATGCTGATGCGAAGAGGTTCTTCAGGGAGTTCCAAGTGGGGGACCAAGTTTTGCTCAGAGTATCTCCTATGAAGGGGATTATGCGTTTCGGGAAAAAAGGGAAGTTGGCACCGAGATATGTGGGACCATTTCCTATTATTGAGCGGATTGGACCGGTTGCGTATAGACTTGGGTTACCGAAGCAATTGCATCGGATTCACGATGTATTTTATATTTCCTCGCTAAGGAAATATCTTAGAGACGAATTGGCTCATTCTCACATTGCTTTGGAGGACATCGATCTCCAGCCGGATAGCTCCTATAAGGAGGGGCCGATTGCTATTTTGGACCGAAGTGAGCGGAAACTGCGGTCAAAGATAGTTCCGTTAGTACGTGTTCAGTGGCGACATCATAATGTCGAGGAGTCCACATGGGAGCGCGAGGATGAGATGCGCGAACGTTATCCAGAGTTGTTCTTACCAGGTACCTTCTAGTTCCGAATTTCGGGACGAAATTCAGTTATTAGGGGGGGAGTATGTAATACCCCGTATTTTTGTGATATTTATTTATGGGATTAATTGAATTAAATGCGTATTAATTGGAAATTAATCCGGGTTAAAAATACTAACGAGATGCGAGTTGGTATTTGATTATGTGCATATATGATTATATATGAATATTGAATTATGAAATTTGTCGTGAGATTGAAATACGGCAATTTGGAAATTTTGTTGAGACGCGTGTGACAGTCGCGTCATGGTATATAATTATGATAATTAAAAAGTGAATTTTATTTCTATTATCCGTATGGTCGTTTTGAGTGCGTCAACACGTCCGGAAGGGTCGAAATAGTCAGAAAACACTAGCCGGGGGTTTGGTTTGGGTCCCGGGGCATTTTTAGGCCATAACGACAACCTATAAGGGTAGTTTGGTAATTTTGAATTTTGGGGAATTAAAAGCTACGAAAATTGGGAGTTAATATCTGATTTAACAATAACCCACTAAGCCCACTAATTAATCAAATAACTACGGAGGTTATTGAAATTTGCTCCTATGAGTTTCTAAAGCACAAACCCTTGCCTCCATAGCCACCATTAGAGAAAGCTTGTAGAGAGAGATTGAAGGAGAACTCTGCAGAGACAGAGAACCATCCATCAATTCGTCATCAAATCCAGAGTTACCATTAAGGCAAGTGGTTTAATTTCAATTATTTTCAGAGAATGTTTCCTCCATGTTTAGGAATTGATAAAATCTTATTGTTCTTGGGAGTTAATGAAAAAACTCATTAATTGGATATATAAATTACATTCTTGATGAGGAAATCGCATGTAGATTTGTAGTTAATGATTATTCTGATGATATTACAATTAGTATGAAACCAAAAACGGGTTTAAATTAGGTTCTTTGATGATTCATAAATTCTAGGGTTCATGTTTGTAAAATTGGGGATAAATGTATGGATTTGATATTTGGATGATGGTTATAATGATTTCATCCCCACAAAAACGTTAGTAGGCGACCTATGTATGTTTAGAGACAATTAGGAACCTTGAAATATTGTTGGACTAATGTTTAGAGAAGATTAGAAGTGAAGAAAAGAGGGAAAAATGAAATAGGAATTTCTGGGCTCGAATCTGGCCACTCGTTAGAACACCTACCCAGGTCGTTCGAACGAGCTCGTTCGAACGAGCTTCTAACGAGTTGACAGTCTGGGTTCTAACGAGTGGGATGTTCATTCGAAGACTTTCGTTCGAACGAGATCTCGTTAGAAGACCCAGTTCGATCGAACGAACTCTCGTTCGAACAGCCTCGTTCGAACGAGACTTCGAACGAGTTGACAGTTTAGGCTTTTTTGGCCTGTTTTGATCCCGAGTGCCCCGTAACCTTGTGTATAGGTAGAGATAGCCTTTCCTTGATGAGTAATTGTTATATTTGGGATGTTTGGGATATAATGAGGAGTCAAACCTAGTAGTGTAGTTTGAACCTAAGGGAAAATATGAAGTAGGACGTGAGTGTCTATTACGATGTGAGCTATTGACGGCCTAATTAATTATATTAACCGGAAACATATAAATGGTGTAGTATTATATGTCAGTACGAGAATAGATATGTACCAATATATTATGGTGATTACTAAGACTTGTGCATACTTAGTATATGTATTGATTTTATTTGTATGACATACCTACCATACTTGCTATCATGGGAGGTTCGAGTTCGCTTATGGCCCTTTAATCCTTGTGTTTCCCGGATTTAGATTGGTTACCTGGATGAACATAGGTCAGAGAAGGACTTATTGGGATGTTAATAAGTCTGCTGATCATGGGCGCAGGTATGTGCGTGACCCATGTGATGTGACTGTGTTCGCCTCCATTATTTGTGATGTTGTTATCTGAACGATTCCTGAGAGATTCGGAATGCGTGATCCTTATGTACGTGATGTACCGGGATGGATAGCAGAGTATGTGTGCACCGCAGCTTAGTCTCGGGGTGCTTGTATTGTATATTTATGATGTGAATAATATACACTTAATTAATGGGAACTTTCATGTTAACATTGTGAATAAAATTATGGTATTGTTTTGAGAAAACATAACGGGTTAACCGATAGTGAAATGTATTACATATTGAGAATCTGAGTTTAAGTATAGCCCTCTATTTATTTGATAAAGTTATAATGTTATACGAGAATCGAGTAGTAAGGGGTAGAACTTATTACACTTTGGTTAGATATGGATGTCTTATAGATGAGTACGGTACGTTAGGAGTGCACATGTAGTCGAGAGGTGAGAATTCCATGTGAGTGCACGTCCTAACATGTATTTTGCATTTAATGTTTTAATGTTATTAAAACACTTGCTGTTTTCAAAATGTTTTACACTTTCGGGCTCTGACCCATTTGCTTTCAAATCTATTTTTGTAAAAACCATTTTAGGTGCCCAGCCACAAGGACACCATGCATAGGATTCTCATTCAGGTGACGAGCTGTAGCTGATTGTGGAAGTTACAGGACTTTGCTTGTAGACGCTTCATCTATCTTGACTCGATATTCATCAGTTATCAGTTGTAGGGCATGTCGCCCATTTCTTTTAGAGACATTTCATTTATTTCATTTATTCAGACCTTTGGCATGTAATTATTCAGGATTCAGACTTGTAGTATTATTTTTCAGTTGTGGGATTGTTGTGAGGAGTTTTCCTCCGGTTTATATTTATTTTGTTGGTTATTCATTACTTCATTATAGTGAATGGTTGTTATTATTTCATTATTCTTTTACTGCATGATAATCAGACTTAACTTAAAATTTGGCACTTGCTTTTAAATACTAGGTGGTTAGTAATTATAAAAATGTTTTCGACAGTGATGCTATTAACTGAACCAACTTGGCATTTTGAATTAATTTAATAAAGGAGTAGCTACCCGGTATTTAATTAGTCGGGGTGTCACACAAAACCATTTGTAACATTCCTTTCAAAGTTTATTTATTTATTTTATTAAACAATCAATCCAATAATTTAACATTCAACAACTGGCTACTAACAATAAAACTTAAAGTAAACCCTACATGCTGAATAAACCCCAAGGTAATAGTACTAGAAATAACTGAAATACAAATGTCCCAATAAAACAGATAAATAGAGGAAAGGACGACACATGCCCCAATAACTGAGAATGATAGAAGTGGAATCAAGTAAATGAAATCGTCTAATCAAGTGGCCTGCAACTCCCACCTAAATTGCAGCACGTTCCTTCTAAGGGATCCTAAGCAAGACGCCAATGTGGCTGGGCACCTGTAATATATACATATATATACAAGAGAGAAAGAGGAATAGAAACGGGTCAGAGACACATAGTGTATATGATTTAAAAATTCGTTTAGCAAGTATTTAAATTGATACAGGCCAATGCAATAACATATGAGTGCGACACTCTCTTGAGAAATTATCACCTCTCTTCTAATGTGCACTCCTATCGCACTAACTTTCCCAATGGTTTATCTCATCATATATCACACTATCTTTCCCCAAGGATTTAACTTATCTTAGGTGACTCTCAAGATTTAAGACTTAACAACATCATGGTTTAAAAGGAAAATTTCATTTAGTACAAAACGCTCATTTTAACTTTATCGATTCATAAAGTTTCTTTTTCAATATAATACTGTACTTTTCAAAACAAGTATTTGCAATTTGAGTCATTATACATGTCTCACTTACCATAACACAGTAGGCAAATTTCCCAATTTCAAAAGTTCATATATATATTAAATACTCTTATAATATATATATTCTAACAGCAGCCCACATAAAAATTTATGGTGTAGGCATACTCTGCTATCAAATCCCCATATCAATCACACTAAGGGAATACAACTTCGGAATCACTCTCGAACTGTATAAATACATACACAAACAATATTGAGGCGAAGCATAGATTCCAAGTCCAAGAGGTCAGTACATACCCTCACGTCTCTTAGGACCGTGACTACCGATTCGATAGTCTGTACCTAGGATTTCTATCTTCTAGGGTACGAGTCAATATCCCCCATAAGGCAACACAGGATAAGATCGTCCCAGTGCGGTAACCTCAGGGATAGCAAGTAGCGCGGGCATATTTTTCATACATAGATAGCATATGCATACACAATCATATAACTATACTAATATTACCATATCAATATTGGGTATATTCTCAAATCCCATACTTACGACATTATTTCTCATATCTCATTATTTGTTATCACATGTAACAGTTCATTTCTAACCTTGATTCGGTATTATTCCAACTTACTACATAGCTCTCATGGTTTTATCCTCCCACCTATAAAAATTCAGTAGGTATTCATCTATTCTCTTTCGTAACTATTTTACGTAATCTTCTCACTTTAAATACGTAGTTTTATCGTTTCTTATATATGAAATCTCCCAAGGATACAACTCGCGTCTAACCTTAAAGGTCCCAAAACTTATTCATATACCCTACTGGTCCTCTTTATTTCTCAAAACATATTTATAAGGGTGTCCATGAATTATTCCTCATTAAAGTGAATTTCAACTAATTAAGAAGGGAAAACATGAGTCTGCTAGGAGGGGTCGATCGATCGAGGTCTGGGGCTCGATCGATCAAACCTTCGATCGATCGAAGCTCTGGGCTCGATCAATCGATCAAGCAGGTATGCGAAATCTGCAGTTTTGCAGTTACGGGTTTCATCTTCTAACTCAACAAATTTCATATTTCTCATACCCAAACGACCCAGAATTCATACTACTAATATCATATCATCATTTTAAGAATTCCCTACGTAAAGCATGTGGGTTTCTATCACTAATCATGGATTAACAAGCCGAAATTCATTTAAAACTCAAGAACCCTAGAAAATCTCTTAATCATGGTTCTAATTTGTTTTCCCAGAATCTCCTTCTTATACAACATCAAAATTTCGTGGTTTAATTCTCTACATCACCAAAGATTTCCAGAATATCATTTAAGTCATGACGTCATGAGATTTCCTAACTCAAATCGGGTTTTTCATCCAAATGAATCATCCTAATCATTCCTAAACCAATATGAAAGATGCATCAACGAAATAAGTAAGATAAACACTTGCCTGGGATTTTCAGAAATCTGGTTTGGTGTTGAATTTGGTGTGGTTGCGTTCCCCGTCTCGCGATCTACGCGTTGGCGGTGGCGGCGGTGCAAACGGGTGAGTTTTGAGCCTTGGAATGCCTTGAGAGCTCTCTCATCTCCTCTCTAATGGCCGTTCTATTGTTTTGAGGTTTCTAACCCTAGATGATAACCCAGATATCTTATATAACCCTTTTAATTTTCGTGGGTTTAATTACCTAAAAATACAAAATGACTAAAATGCCCTCCCGGGGTACTAATTTAGCCTAAAATAGCCCCGAGACTCAAACTAAACCCCCGGGTACACTTTTCTGACTATCTGGACCCTTCCGGACATGTTGGCACACTCATAACGATCATACGGATAACTAAAAATATTTCACTTTTATTAATCAATATTTAATCCCGACGCGACACAGGCGCGTCCCGACTTAAATTTCCATAATTGTCATTTTATGCACACGTGACAATATTATAAAAATAAATCTCATATATTACTATACTCATCCAGTAATATTCAACAAATAACAAATTTCCAATAATTATTAACTCTCGTCACGCTAGTAAATATTTAAAACAACATTCCGGATTATAATTTAATTAAGTTATCTCAATTAAATTTAATAAATCCATAATTTAAAAGCTATAAAAATACGGGGTATTACAAAAGGTTTGAGAGAGAGAGAGAGAGAGAGAGAGAGAGAGAGAGAGAGAGAGAGAGAGAGAGAGAGAGATAGAGAGAGTTCAGGTGAAAATGAAAAACCCATTGGGGGTTTAATATAAAGACACTGGGTCGAGACATATCATTAACCGCGATTATGGCTTTAAAATAGCACTGGTCATGACCCTCAATCACGACCGATACTCATGACCATATTAAAATGGTCACGGCCCAAAGCCATGACCCTAATGGATGGAATCTTAGCATTAGTCATGGACATGATCATAGACTTAGTGAAATTTGGTGCCATGATGGTCACGCCTTGGTCAGGGATGTGGGTCGTGACCTATCATAGTGAGGGCTAAAGGTCATGATCATCTCCAACTGGTTCCATGACATTTTATGGTCATGATAATGGTCACACCTTTATTGGATATGGTCACAACTTTGGTCCGTGACCAGCTTGCAGTGACTATGCACCTAATTTGGTGTAATTCCAGTCACCTGCTCTAATAACCCTAGTCTGATATAGTCGCAGCCTCACAGAAGATTATTCTAAAAGGCCTCGACCTTCATTGCATAATAACACTTATGTTCATGTATTTTGACTTCTACTATCTTCTTGTAAGTCTTTAAGGCTGCAATCATATATTATAAAATAGATATAATGAGAATAAGGGCCAAAAGTGGATTTAGGCTTATTTTAATAGCCGAACCACTTGAAATTTCATGTTTATCTATTTTTATCTCTTTTACCCTCTTTTATACTTTTGACTATTAAGCATAACTTTGATGGCATGGTTTATTCTAGTAGATTCAATTCTTGACGACAACAATGCATGTAGTCCCTACATCAGTGCATTGACTATTGAACCTTGTTATATATTCCACTATAGATTGACTCCCATATCCTGAAAAAAGAGAAAATGCTTAAAACTTTCCCTTTGGAAGTTTAATCCTATATATCCATTCGAGGTATGGCTTCCTATATACTAGATTATTCACCCCCCGAGTCATTGGTCCGTACATATTGTGTATGAGATCCATAATTTCATTTCTCCCAACTCCCCTTGTTTATTAGAGCAATTATTTTGTTCACCGTGGGTTTTATTTATACCAGTGGAGGTGGAATTTATGGAGGAAGATTTTATTGTGTTTAAAAAGGCATCAGTTGAGATGAATGAAGAATTTGGTTGTATACTCTTTGGATAGGCTCACTAACAAATCTCATGTTGGTTACTAACCCCCATCTCATTTCAAACACAGGATCATTTATTACTCCATAGTTTGAAGCTCCTGAAAATCTTAAATTGGTTTTATTGTAGTATGGATTATTTCTTCCTACTTTTGGGGCATGCATTCTCACTATTGGGTTATTATAACCCATTTGTTATGATGTGTTAAATTCTCCCAAACCATCTAATGGGTTGATCACACCAAAATGAGTGGTGTTTCTGTAGTTTCCCATACTTAGGTTTGATCCAACATTGGTTTCACTGGTATTAGGCCTCTAATACATAGGATGATAATAATTGGATGAGTAGTTGTATTTACACGAATTTGTGGAACACACCCTTGACCATTGCATACTGCAACGATAGGATTAGACAATCTACTAGTCATGCTCGTGATCATTATGCTAAAATTTTACATTCTATTCCCAAAATGATTAATTACCAACCTCAACTGGTTATTAATTGAACTTGGGTATTTGAGAATACAGAAAAAAAGGTGGTGCATTAATATTTTCATCCCTTGGAGCCATAAACATATTTAAATCTAGGCTTTGAGCAATTGGTATTAACTCTTGAGTAGTTTAAACAAATGTTTGTTCTACAATGGTGATGTGTTGGCTAGTTGAACCAATTTTACCAATATTTTCAAACCATCGTAGATCCTTCTTATTCTAGTTGCGGTAAATAATTATTAAGCACTTGTGTCTAATCAAGCATTCTAAAATATGTTTGGGTTTTTAGCATGGTTTGTGTGTTTTGGTTGTGTGTGAGTTTTCCATAAAAGGTTGTGGTCTTGCCAACCAGGTGATTATCTTAGCCTTGCAATGATGAGGCAATTATGTATCCTTCGATGCTTTAATAAAGAAGACGTGTACTTATATTAAGTAAGACTTTACTATGAATGATAAATAAGTTTACTTAACTAAAATCTAAATTAACGAGTGTAAAATGTAAAAATAAAGGTAGAATAAATCTTGAATTGAACAAAGTAGTAGTTTAAGATAAATAAAATACGAGGAAACAATTACACTAAGAAAAGTAAAGCATATTACATCAGGAAGTGTAAAAATATTTTAGAAGTAAAGGCAAATGAACTTTTCATAAAATGTAAAAAGAGTTACAATCTAAGTTACGAACTACTTCAAATAAAAGGAAGACTATAAATAAACGAAAAGAAAAGAAAAGAAAAGAAAAGAAAATGAAAAAAAGGTAAAATGAGTAAATGCAGTTTTTTGTTGAGGGCGTCCTCCTTTACCTTGTGCTCTAGCTACTTTTTATAGAGTTCATTTCCATGCAACAGCCTTTGTAACCACTGGGTGGTTACCCAATTAGATTTCTTAATAAAGCTCTTAAATGCCCCAATAACTATCACTTTAATTCTTTAAAACCACGTTCGAATCCTTAGCATGTGTCAACCATCTAAGCGGCCATCTATATTAAGCTCGCCCATTATATTTTAGGTGTGAATATTGGTTTATAATTCCCTTTCATTAGATGGTAATTATATGGTGTAAACACAAATGTAATATTCGATAATGATAAATAAGAATGATATAAAATTAAATATAAGAGAGAGTAAAAGTATTACAAACTAAGATGTGGTTCGATGATGACTGGTTCTTGATTCCTGTTATCCAATAAATATATGACCAAACGATATTATTTTTCTTCTTCTAAAGAGGTGAAATTTTGTTTAATTTTCAGGATGATGGGCGAGACTTTAAAAAACTAGGAATCGATTCAATAAAAATAAATGCACATGACGAGTTGGTGAGAACATTTTGTCATGTGAGACGTATTTTGAGTCTTCGAATGAATCTTATTTTGATAGGTGTGTGAAGTTGTAAGGTTATATGTACTTAGGTTATTTCGTAGAATTCACACACACAACACAATTAAAAAAATTCCAAGTAGAGATATATTCCAATTTTAATTGCTTTTGCAAATTTAAAAGTTAGCATGAAAAATTAACCGTTAAAGCGATGGGATTGATAACTTGATTAAGAGAAATAAAATTATTCAATTTTATCCTTTTATCCCACGCATACATCTATGTGATCTAATAAAGTAAAGTGCGAAAATCACAACCACAACGTGCCAATGTACGAGGAAAACCCAAATGGGAAAAACCTCGGACGGCTGGGCCTAGACAAATCCACTAGAAATAGGTTTTAAAAAGGACTCAAAAGACTTACAGACTTTGACTCACTTAAGACATGCTGATGCCATCCTCTACCTCTGAATTTGTAGTATACGAAACTCCAATGCGTTTCTCGACACTACTCGTGTCGCGGTATCCACCGAAGCCCAAACTACCGTCTCTAATAAGCTTGAATGCAGCAATCCACCACAAGTGTGCTTGTTGAATTTCAGGTTGATGGCATGGGGTTTCGGTTCAAAGGTTAAAATTGTGTTGGAGAAGGATTTTTCATCAAAAAGGGAAGATATGAATTTTTTTCTCTCAAGAGTATATAAAACCTCCTTGTCAAAAATAACTAATTTTCGTCCATATATTAAAACTGGAAAAGTAGTGGACCATGGAAGTTATATAAAATAAATGCAGGAAAATAGTTTAAAAAATTTTAAAACTGACAGATCTCATTCGAACGAGGTCGTTCGAATGACCTTTCGTTCGAACGAGTTATCTAACGATAGTCCAGTGCAAAGTTAGATAAGTCGTTAGAAATCTCGTTCGAATGAGGTCGTTCGAACGATATTTCTAACGAGCTTCTAATGAGTTACCAGTGCAGTCTGGGCAATGGCGTTAGATCCGGGTCGTTCGAACGACCTGGAGGAACTTCCAACGTGATTTCCTGTTTTCTTTTAAAGAGTTAAAATTAATTTTAAAATTGGTTTTTTATGAAAATTACTCCAACACATAAAAATGATTTTGGTCATATATCTTTTTAGGAGAATGGAGTTGAAGTGCATATTGATGTCGTGTGAACTTTGAATGCTCGATTCTCTAAGGTTGTATGAAGGTTGATGAGGAATGACGCAAAAGCGTTTTGTCCAACGGAATGTAGCCGATATTACAGATGACTCGATTGGAAATTTGTACTTACAAATGTTCCCCTTTGGCTATTCCGGAACAAAACAAAATAATAAAAAATAAACAAAAAGACTGAATTTGCTAAGCCAGCCGTCAAGCCGATTCTAAAGCCCTTCCGAAAAAACCCAAATAAAAAGACAAACTAAGTAACGCGACTGACGGTGTGCTTTAGAAAAGTAGGTGATGTACCCTACACACATGAAACAAAACAAATTCATAAAATGCATGGGGAAATAGAGAATAGAAATCAAGTGTTAGCTAATCATGAGAATATAAAGAATATAAATCAAGTAAATTATCATGAGTATGACATATGTTAAATTTTAATTAACTCCCCCTAAATTATGAACTTCGCCTATCAATGTTTCTCCCCCTTTTTGTCTGGAAAAGATAAAGGGATAGATATAGCCTGCATGGTTAGAGAGAACGCAATATAAAAAAAGGCAACATAGTCCAAGAAACATATGTGCAACATTTGAAAAAAACAAATATCCATACATGAGAAAAAAGAATGGAACCAAAGTAAAGAAGTATCTACAAGTGAGAAATATAAATACAGATGTTCCGCTCGTCCTCACAAGTACAAAAGAAAGAGACTAAAATATAAATGAAATCAAGGAGAAGGGGCATCATTTGGTGAATCATCTGGAAGGGACCCGGTGCCGTATGAGCCAGCTCCACGGTGCATCTACATGCGACGGATCGCCTCAAGGTGCTCAAGAAGCATAGAATCCCGATGCGCTTGAACTTCATCCCTGCGTTCTTGAGCCTCCTCACACCGAGCCTCTATCTTGCTACATAGAAATCATAAGCTCCTGCAACATAGCCCGATCTTGATGCCTATCTTCTTGAATTTTCTCCACCTGTGAACGCACAAACCTAATACCCTCTGATTCAATGAGTGAGGGAGCATGAGAAGAAGATGGTCTATGGGTGGCAAGAGAGGGTGCAGGTCTACTAGGGGCAGGAGTGGACGAAGTGGCAAAGTGAGAAGATGCGGATTGAGAGGGAGCGAGTTAAGGAGTATCGGGGGTAAGTGACCATGAGACCTACCAACATAGGACATATCAATGGTTTGGTAGCGGGTCATCGGGACATCGGTGGGAAGGTGAGGGTAGCCGGCGACAAGATAAAAGCGGGTAATAATAACGACAAAGGGAAGGGCTTGTCTAGTGGGACTGGAGGGAAGGATTCTAACAGACGAGAAGAGGGATGAAGCTCAAGGATAGGATGGATTATTAACATGGGGAAAAGAGAGGAGACGAGCTATGGAGTCGGGACTGACATAGATCTCCCGACCTCTCACACGAGAGAAAATATGATCCTCCTAAATAGACACAGCAAAATAAAATTCCCGAATAAGGTTGGGAAAGATTGTGTCAGTGAGGGAGAACAAGGGGTCCCACCCTAAGTCAGAGATCCAAGAGTGAACGATAGTGCCTGCGAGATAAGTGAGATGGACAACTTTTTCGCGGACAATGGCCCTAGTGGAAAAGCCTTGGGTATGGTATTGTGTATGGCTGGAGAGTTTCCCCCAACGCAGTTTAAGATTAGGGATGGACGTAGTGATACGGTTGTCCTTATCGAATGAGGATGAAGAAGTGAAAGAACGTTCCTTAGGAGAGTAGCTAATGCGACGAGTGTGACGACTACGAGGAGCCATGCTAAAAGGAGGCAAAACTAGAACCTACCCAAACAAAGAACCATCCAAACCGCCAAACACACCAACACACCAACAGACCAATTAGCAACAATCCCATCCTCCGTTAGAGATAGAACTAAAACAAAATAAAAATAAAAAATAAAAAATACTTAAGTGAAATTCCACAAAATTAAAAAGAATTTTAAGTTAAGAAGAATGATAATGGTCATGGAATTCAACTTAAATAGGGGCAACAAAAAAATAAAAAGAATGAATACTATAGCCCCCTAAAAAAACGTAGATATATACACATATATGTATATGAATTGGGTAACAAAGAAGGGATAAAATTATAGGTGTAGAAATCATACCCAATAGCATATATATATATATATATATATATATATATATATATATATATATATATATATATATAAGAGAAAAAGAAAAATACCTAGAAAGGAGAAGAGGAAGAACCCCAAACTTTGAAACTCTAGCTGGAGAAGGACGAGATTAGGTGAAATGAGTGAGGTGGAGGAAGAAATAGGTGACATGAAGGGTGAGGGGAAAAATCGCAGAAGAGAAAGAGGGAGTGGGAAAATGGGAAATGGGTATAGTGGAAGAGGAAGTGGGAAAAGGGAGAAGAGAAAGATGGCGAAAAATGTTGAAATGGAAAATCGTGGGAAAGAGGAGAGGTAAAAAAATGAAACGGCCAGAACTTTGGGAAGAGAAACCGCCCAAAATAAACCCAGGTCGTTTGAACGAGAAAAGTCGTTCGAATGACTTCTTTCGAACGATATCTCAGAGACATTTAATGAACCTCGTTAGAAATTTTTTTAGAAGTTCGTTCGAATGACATGTTCGTTCAAATGACATGTTCGTTCGAACGACAATTCGAACGATGTTCCAGACTTGAATGAGGAAAAGTCGTTCAAAAACTAGTTTGAACTAGTTTTACTGAAGAAATGCACCCAGGTTAAAAAAAGAAAAAGAAAATAGGCTTCAAAATAACATATATGGATGAATTGGGAAGGCCAAAAAGTCGCCAAAACGAAGTTTTTAGTTGTCCTAGCTTGTGAAGACATATCCAAACCGTGGGAGCGAAAATGTAGGGGCGTGAACAATGCGAGTGAGTGTTTTTACCCAAGACAACGCACAAGTGCGGAATGCCAAACAATATATAAATGTAATATGCACTCACATCAGCCTTGTGTCAATAAAGAAATACCATTGGACACTCAAAAACTAAAGCAACACCCATACAAGATAAATGATTCTCTCTCCAATGTTGTCACAATTAGAAACCAGTGGATCGAATAAATATGCATGCCCATTGATCTTCAACTTATATCTCCCATTAGCAACTTTAGATTGAGACTTTTCTTTCGAATAATCAATCAAGCTAAATATTTTTGGACTTGGTATTATATATCATTTTTCAATGCTTCAATTTAAGGCACTTCTAATATTATGCAAATGGAGTCTATTCACGCAAAACCTTTTTGTTTTTCGCAGCCCGAGTCCATTGCTGGATATAACAAACAACCGGATGAAAATAATTACTTTTTGTTCAAATCTGAGCAATGGATGATCACGCACAATTTCGATTGCTTATAATAGATGCGACTAAGATTGAGAAGAAAACACCAAATCTCACATTACGAGTACTATGTGAAAAAAATATCAGCAATATTTTGTGAATAGTGTGTGCAAGAAGAAAAATAGATGAGGCAATCACAGAAATACATATCATAAAAGGGCATTTTTTTGCACAAGGGAAACGAAGTCCGACTTGACTACTCATCGAAAGCCACGTGGACATGAAATAGAATATTGATCCAAACACATCGAACACAAAACCATATGGACAAAAATTTATGAAAGCTTTTATAACCATTCCCATTTTCCTTGAAAATAAGAAAGAATTTTTTTTTTTAATTTTGAATAAAATATTTACAAAAGTAATCTAGTTCATAGGTATAAAAAAATACATGAGAAAAAACCTAAACTAGATAGACGGATTCAATCTCAATCAATGGAGCAAACCCCAATTGATTTCCTAAGGTTTTCAAAGCTAAGGGAATCTAGAGGTTTGGTAAAGATATCGGCGAATTACTGATCGGTGCAAACAAAGCTTAGAGAAACGATTGTCTTTTCAACCAAGTCACGAATAAAATGTTCACGAATCCTAATATGCTTGGTTCTAGAATGTTGAACGGGATTACGGGAAATGTGAATTGCACTAGTATTTTCGTAATAAATAGTCGTAGTGCCTTGAGAAATACCGTCATCTTCCAACATTTGTTTCATCCAAATGAGTTGAGTGCAACAACTCCCGATGGCTATGTATTCGGCCTCCGCCGTGGACAAAGAAATATAATTTTGGTTCTTGCTCATCCATGAGACAAGTGTACTTCCAAAGTAGAAATAACCACCATATGTACTTTTGCATCCATCAACATCTCCTGCCCAATCGGAGTCCGAATATGCCGATAGACAATCATTTGTGTCGAAGGAATACCAAATCCCAAAAGATAGGGTCCCACTAACATATTTGATGATACGTTTAATGGTAAGTAAAAGAGCTCTTTGGGGGCGGCTTAATAGTGGGCACAAACTCCTACACTAAAGGAAATATTCGTACAACTAGTGGTTAGGTAAAGTAAACTACCTATCATACTCCTAAAGAGTGTTTTCTCTACATCCTTTCCTTCGGTGTCGTTACTAAGTTTAATCGAAGAACTCATAGGATTACGTGCATACTTAGCGGATTCGAGTTTAAATTTCTTAACAATGTCTTTAGCATACTTAGTTTGGGACAAAAATATCCCACTTTCTAGTTTACGAACTTGAAGACCTAGGAAGATAGTAAGTTCACCGACCATACTCATCTCAAATTCATCTTGCATTTCTTTTGAAAAAATTTGGTATGTTTATCACATGTAGAACCAAACACTATGTTGTCGACAAACACTTGTGCAAATAGAATAGCTTTCTCATCATAATGGACAAATACTGTCATATCTACTCCCCCTCTCAAAAAGCCACGAGAAAGGAGATGAGAAGTAAGTCTTTCATACCAAACATGGGGTGCTTGTTTCAAGCCATATAGCGCTTTCTTTAGTAAGAAGATATTATTAGGGTGCTTTGGGTCCTCAAACCCTTTAGGTTGTTCAACATAGATTTCTACTTGAAGAATACCATTTAAAAAGGCACTTTTTACATCCATTTGATATAATTTAAATTTAAGGTGACATGCTATGGCTAGTAAAAGGCGAACCAATTCTAACCTAGCAACTTGAGAAAAATTCTCTTCAAAGTCAACACCTTCTATTTGGGTGTATCCTTGGGCAACCAACCTAGCTTTGTTACGAACAATGACACCATTTTCATCCATTTTATTTTTGAAAATCCATTTGGTGCCAATGACATTTGTATTAGAAGGCCTAGGGACTAATTCTCGAAAATAATTTTTCTTAAATTGAAGCAATTCTTCTTTCATGGCATTAATCCAATGTTCATCTTTTAATGCTTATTTAAAGTTTTTAGGTTCAATTTTATAAGTATAGCACAAATAGGTAACTTCATTTTCTAATTGAGCCCTAGTCTTAACACCTACCTCGGGATCTCCTATAATTTTTAAAGGATCATGACTTTTACGAACCCAAGGAGAAGGATCCTTTTTCTCAGTAGTGGGAACAACCAAGTCATTGTGAGACTCAATATTTTTAGCATCGGAAACAACATCACACTCACATGACAAATCTTCCCCACTTTCAATACATGTGGCCGGAGCATCGTCTTTTATTACAACATATATTGATTTCGTGACTTTAGAGCTACTTAAGTTGAAAACTCTAAAAGCTCTACTATTTTGAAAATATCCTAGGAAAATACCTTCATCACTCCTTTAGTCAAATTTACCTAGAAGTTCTCTATCTCGAAGTATATAACAAGGACTACCAAAAACTCTAAAATATGCCAAATTACACTTCTTGCTCGTCCATAATTCATATGGCATTTTGTTAGTATTAGGACACAAATAAACCCTATTTACGGTGTGACATGCAGTGTTAACTGCTTCGGCCCAAAACCTACGAGGCACATTTCTTCCTAGGAGTATATATCTTGCCATTTCTTGGATCGTTCGATTTTTTCTTTCAACTAAACCATTTTGTTGTGGAGTTTGAACGGCCGAGAATTCATGTTTAATTCCTATTTCATCACAAAAGGCATTTACATTGGATTCCTTGAATTCGGTTCCGTTATCACTCCTAAAGCGGTTTATGGTAACACCGTGTTGATTTTGAAGAATTCTACACTTAACAGTGAGAAAATCAACTATCTCAGATTTTTCTCTTAGAAAGCCTACTATGGAGTATCTAGAAAAATCATCCACCATTACTAAGATATATCTCTTTCCTCCTATGCTCTCGGTACGAGTGGGACCCATAAGGTCCATATGTATCAATTCTAAGACATGAGAAGTAGTTATTGAGTTTAACTTTTTATGTGGATTATTAATTCGCTTTCCTAATTGACAAGGCCCGCAAACAGTGGAGGTTGGTTTTCCTAGAGATGGTAAACCTCGAACTAGCTCTTTTCTCACTAATCGATCAAGATCTCTAAATTTAATGTGACCTCACCTTTTATGCCAAAGATCGACAGTCGAGGCTTTTGCACTACTGCAAACCAAAGACGATTTAGGAACTATTTCGTAGAAATTGTCACTAGTTCTCATACCTTGTAAAATAGATTCACCCGATTGATCATATACGGTGCACTCCGATTGACTAAACTTAACATCAAGATTTTCATCACATAATTGGCTAATACTTATCAAATTAGCCTTGAGACCATCAACATAAAGGACATTTTCAATTTTAGGAAACTCGGAGATTTCAATAGATCCTCTACCCATGATTCGAGATTTGCTTCCATCTCCAAACATGACCTTACCATATTTATAGTTTTTAAGAGTGGTAAACAAGGATTTATCTCCGATCATATGTCACGAACAACCACTATCAAAGTACCATTGGGAGGTATTTTGACCCTTAAGTTCAACATGAGCAACAAAAGATTTATTGGTATGATTTTTCTTAACCCAAGCTTGAGTTTTATTCTTTCCTTTGTTGGCTCTGGTGTTATGATTGGAATTATTTCCTTGGACTTTAGAAAACCTAAGAAACTCTTCCATTAGAACTTTAGGAGTACTAACTAGATACTCAACTTGGCTCTTAAGACTAGCTAAGGAGCTATAGTGTTGTTTAGAAGTTGTAAAATAAGAGTCCTTCCCAAGCTTATAACAAAAATCTTTAAGATGACCCCGTTTGTGACAATAAGTGCACACATAGGGTTGTTTTGGATTTTCTTTTGAAGGTTGCATAGGAGGACTTATTTTAGGTAGATAAGGTTTAGGAGAATTAGATTTGGTAACAAACTTAGCTACGAGTTCGGGTTTGACTTTGCATGACTCTCCTTCTTTCTCTCTTAATAACCTTTCTCCTTATAACCCAAAACAGGACCTAGAAATAATTTTCCCCTTCTTCCTAAATTATCTTCGAGTGTGACTTTGACTTCACAAGTGGACTCGAGATCTTTTTCAAGTTGGACAATTTTAGCTTCAAGAGATTTTCTAATCTCTAAAGACTCATGAAGATCTTTGTTTGCACCTTCTAAGGAGTTAATTACATCGCATTTTTCTTTGCCTACCAATATAAGTTTCTCAAAGAGGGATATCTTAATTGCCTCGAGTTGACTAACTAAATCATCCTTCTCCTTCAGGCCTTTCTACTCTTTTTCTAAAGTTAAGACCTTAAAGGTTAATCTTTTGTTTACTTTTTGAATACGAAGAGACTCAGTGTATAGTTCAGAATAGGCGGATTGCAGTTCACTCTCATCTATTTCACTTTCACTTCCTTTTTCATCACTACTAGTAGGTGAGTGGATGCAACCTCAAGATTTTTCTCAAAATTGTCAACATTAGGGTGTGACTCACTTGAATTACTAGTATGGCTTGATATAAAAGCAGTGAAATTATTTCTAGACGGGGTAGAGTCATCAGAGTCTTCAGACTCATTATCATTGTCGCTTAGAGTAGCATTGTAAACTGTCTTTTCTTTGCCTTATCTCTTAAGTTTAGTAGGGCACTTAAATGCTCTATGACCACGCCCCTCACACTCAAAGCATCTATCCGAATCATCCTTTTTAAAGTTGTCTCTGTTAAACTTCTTAGGATCCTGATTATTGAATTTTCTATTACCTTTGTTTTTGTTGTTCTCAAATTTTGGTTTTTCAAATTTTGAGTTTTGCTTTTTGAACTTCAGAAATTTTTTAGCAAATAGAGCTATATCATTAGGATCTATATCACACTAAACAGATTCAAACACTTCTACTTTATTTACTTTCAAGGCATGTAAGGACATACTTTCATAGGTCGGTTATCAATTTATTATGTCATATACCGCTACATCGTCGAAGAGCATTCAAGATACATATACATTAAGGACGGATTCAAAATACTCAAGTTCTTCATCATTCAAGACTCCGCGAAGTTAACTTTGGTAAGGTTATGTTTTTAATACCTTAACTTTTCACTTAGAGCTTCGGGGATATTTTTATAAAATATTTTCTAAGTGTTGGAGCGGACTTTTTCGTCAAAATTTAAGAATGAGTATTTTTTTAAGTGTTTAAGCGGACATTAAAATAATAATTTTTTTTTCGTAACAGTCATTCGAGCGACAGAGAAATGTCGTTCGAGCGAGATAGCCATGTCACGCGATCTCGTTCGAACGACAGTAGTCCTTCGTTCGAGTGACATGTTGATCTCGTTCGAACGAGCTCTATTTTCGAGGTGGCATGATTTTCTATAAAATCTCATTCTGTGGTTTCGTTTTGTTTAAGAAGTCCCAGTGTTTTACAGAACAGAAAAATTGCGAAAGCAGAATTCTTTAGGCTTCTTCCTTTTAGGGTTTTAATCCCTTTTTGGTTTTCAATTCACAAAACTCCCATATGCTTTAGTGAATTGTTTTGATTTTTAAGAACACTTTGCCTTTGTTCATCTTTCGTGGAGTACGTCTCTACACCGTATGGTTGTGTGTCATTGAGGATCTTGCTGCGTGAAGATTCTTTGCTGAAGATTGGGTTGCGAGTCCTTGGAGGGTGTTGCATGTATTCTCTTGCTGAGTTCAAGACTGGGAGTCTTTGTGGGTTGGATGCACGTTGATTCATTGCAGATTTCTCTATGTAATTGTAAGTTGCGATTTATAAATTCATAGTGAAATAAAGGTTTTACCCGAAAGGTTTTTTTTCCTGAAATCTGTGTCTCAGCATATTTATTGTGTCGCATGCTTTATATTTATTTATGGGTCGACACACGCACTTTAGATTCTTGTTTAGGGACTGAATTAAGTAAGGTTTGATTGGAAACTTGCTAGTTTTTAATCGGTATCACACGCTTTCACAAATTGGTATCAGAGCGGGTTGCGCTAACTTATCGCGTGATCCTGATTTTTCAAGGATTTATTTTTTTTAATAAAATTTAACTTCTCACGTCGTCAAATTGGTATCAGAGCTGGTTGAGCTAATTTATTGCGTATTCCAATTTTTCGAAAAATTGTGTGATATTGTTTTTTTTGAAAATCAGTTTTGTGAAAAATCACAATTTTTTCGATGGAGCACTTATGTAATTGGATGCCCCCCTTTGGTGACACGAATCAGAGTTTTGATGATATAAATCGTTTGAATTTGACGTTTGCTAAAATAATTGATTTTTTCGAAAAAGAAAATTCTCGTTTTAAATCCGCGTTGGATCTTTTGCAAACGGTTCAAAATGAAAGAGATTTTTATCGTGAAAAATTTATTTCCTTGGATCATGACTTTGTTGCTTTAAAATTGTCCAAGAAGGAAAGTGATGATAGGGTCCTATTTTTAGAAAAAGAATTGGAGGACCTTAAAAATTCGATGGTTTGTGTTTGTGCCAAAGATGACAAAAATATTTTAATCAATGAGTTTGTGGCACGTGGAGAAACTCTTAGGGAAAATTTTTCTTTAATTGAGGCGGAACGTGATAAACTGTTAAGTTTAATTGAAAATTTGAAAAAAGCGTCCCTTAAATTGGAAGAGTCTAATTCTTTGCTTGAGTAAAAAATTTTGAAGTTTAAAAATAATTCGACAAACTCAAGTAGGTTTGATAGTGATGGTAATGGCTCATCTTATTCTCATGCTTCAAGTGCTAAAGCCAAAACCATTATTTGTTTTAGAGGGTCAACCAATTTCAAGGATCTTAGAAAAGGTCAATCCATAGGTGTCGGTCCACCCGTTTTCACATGTTCATATTGTGGTAGGAAAGGTCACCTTAGGCATTTTTGTTTTGATCTTGGAAAATGTCCGAGGAAGTTTATATCTAGTCTTCCCTTGGTTTCGAAATCCCCCACACGACGTTTCACGTCTATTTGGGTTAGGAAATCACTTTTAGATACTCTAGATTTTAGACAAGTTGATTCTTGTTTGCTTGCACATGATTCTTCTCTTGCCATATCATATAGATGATTGTGTTTGCATGTTTGTCATACGCTAGTTATGCTTTTTGATATATTTTTGCTAGCGTTGTGGCATGTACTTTTGTATAGATTTTTGTTTTTGGAGAAATTTTTAAAAATACAAAAAGATTTTATTTTGATAAATTTTTTGAAAAATTCAAAAAGATGTTTATTTTTTGTTCGCGCCGTTTATGGATGAACACTTAGGATGACCAAATTACAACATCATTCCATTTTTCATGTGACTATTTGATAGTGTTTTGAGGCAATAGGTCAATTCACGGATGTCCTTTATAATGTTTGGAGTCAATAAGATGTAATTAAGTGTTACTTCCTACATGTTTGACTCATGATTTCCTTTATTGCACACATGCACGGATTTTTTTTTATTATTATTGTGCTTGTTTTATCACATGTTGGTTGGGTGTTTCCACTTCAATCCTATCTTTAAAAATGAACCAAGCGCGATAAAACTTGATAAGAAAGTTGTGCATGTAAGAGCCGTTTGGTGAGATTGTGTTTTTAAACGGTGAAGTGCTACGAAAGGTAATTATCTATCCCTTGCGATTAAGCCATCATTAAATAGGACCTAAAAATTTAAAGGCAATAAAATAAAGTCATGCCAATTATGGGCCATTTAGGTTTTTGCACCAATTCTCCAAAGTTTGAGAATTTATTTTAACACCTCTAAAAGAAAATATATATGAGGGAGTTTTGGTTGGAGATTTTATAACGGATTTGCACATCCTTGAAAATCTTGAAAAAATGCTAAAAAGTTTTGGACGTTATTGGTGTGGAAATCATTTTGACTTTGATCAGTTGATTTGCATAAGACGATGTCATTTAAATTCAACAATTTTTACACCTAAGGATACTTTTGATGTTCATTCGTTAGGGGTACACGTATGCATCCTGCACATACGATTGATTGAGTTTATTTACCTATCGAATGTGTTCACACCCATTCATTCCGTTTTCATGACTTGGTTGTTTGAGTTTAAATCCATGGTGTGATTTTTAGTATCTTTTTTGTATAAAAAATTGAAAAATCAAAAATAGTTTGTGAAATTTTTGAGACATACCTTTGCATGCACGTAGCTTGATCCATGTTTGCATTGCACTTTATCGTGACACTTCATGTTTTGATTGTTTCTTCTTATCTGTCTATTTGGGGACATCATAAAAAGGGGGAGAAAGAATTACCATATTATGGGAGAGTTTTTACATTATGGGGGACATTTGATTATTAATGATTTATTTTTATATCATTTCAAACTCGATGCGTCACGAAGGTATTTTGTTTTATCTCATGTGTGTAGGTATGAAGATTGAAGATCATGATGTTGCACACCCTGATGAGAAAAGCTTTGAGAATTGACGAAGATGATTGAAGAACAGTTTTAAGATCTTGCAAATTTATTCATGGGAGGGTAGATTTGTATAGGCATTTTGGTTTTTGATAATTCGGATTTTTTATGTATGTACCGACATAGACATAGGGGGAGATTTATAAGGACATACTTTCATAGGTCCGTTATCAATTTATTATGTCATATACCGCTATACCGTCGAAGACCATTCAAGAGACATCTACATCAAAGATGGATCCGAATTACTCAAGTTCTTCATCATTCAAGAGTCTGCGAAGTTTACTTTGGTAAGGTTATGTTTTTAATACCTTAACTTTACACTTAGATATTTGGGGATATTTTTATAAAATATTTTCTAAGTGTTGGAGCGGACTTTTTGGTCAAAATATAAGAATGATTATTTTTTTTAAGTGTTGAAGAGGACATTAAAATAATAATTTTTTTTGCAACAGTCATTCGAGCAACAGAGCAATGTCGTTCGCGCGAGATAGCCATGTCGCGCGATCTCGTTCGAACGACATATGCCCTTCGTTCGAGCGACAGAGTAATGTCATTCATTCGAGTGACATGTTGATCTCATTTGAACGAGCTCTGTTTTTTAGGCGGCGCGATTTTTTATAAAATCTCATTCTATGGTTTTGTTTTGTTTAAGAAGTCCCAGCGTTTTACAGAACAGAAAAACTGCGAAAGCAGAATTCTTTAGGCTTCTTCCTTTTAGGGTTTTAATACCTTTTTGGTTTTCAATTCACAAAACTCCCATATGCTTTAATTAATTGTTTTGGTTTTCAAGAACACTTTGCTTTTGTTCATCTTTCGTGGAGTACGTCTTTACACCGTATGGCTGCGTGTCATTAAGGATCTTGCTGCGTGAAGACTATTTGCTGAAGATTGGGCTGCGAGTCCTTGGAGGGTGTTGCGTGTATTCTCTTACTGAGTTCAAGACTGCGAGTCTTTGTGGGTTGGTCGATCCATTGCAGATTTCTCTCTGTAATTGTAAGTTGCGATTTATAAATTCGTAGTGAAATAAAGGTTTTACCCGAAAGGTTTTTTTTTTCTTCTGAAATCTGTGTCTCAGCATATTTATTGTGTCGCATGCTTTATATTTATTTATGGCCATGCCCTTTAGATGCTTGTTTAGGGGCTGAATTAAGTAAGGTTTGATTGGAAACTTGCGAGTTAATTTTAATCGGTATCACACGCTTTCATAAGGAAACACCTTAATCTTTGTTTTTGTTATCTTTAGGAAACATATCTAATTCATATGTTTGAAGATCACCAACAAGCTCTTTAAGTTTCAAAGTATTTAGATTTCCTAATGAATTAAGAATAGTGACTGTAGGAATGAAACGCTTAGGAAGACATCTAAGAATTTTCTTAACAACACGATCTTCAGGTATTTTATCACCTAAGTTAAAGAAAAAATTAACAATATCAGATATACGAGCATAAAATTCATCAAATATTTCTGTTTCTTTCATGATGATGGTTTCAAATTGAGTTGTTAAGTTTTGAAGTTTTGAAGCTTTAACTACACTAGTTCACTCATGAGTAGCTTGGAGAATATTCTAATCTTCCTTTGATTTCTCACACGTCATTATACGATGAAATACATCAGGAGTCACCTCACCAAACAGGGCATTTAAACCTTTAAGTTAAAGTCACACCATTTCAATTCTTCCTCACTCCAATGTTCTACGGGTGTTAAAATAGTTTCATCATCAACAATCATAGTAGGAAGGGACCATCCTCTTTCCACAACAACCCAAACACGTTCATCAATTGATTTAAGGGAAGATTTCATGCGTGCTTTTCAATAGGTGTAATTAGCTCCATCAAACATAGGTAGTCTAATCGATGAAAAACGTTCCATATAACCTCCAAGATTCATCTAAATAACTTTTAGAGACTAGCTCTGATACCAATTTGAAGTTGTAAGGTTATATGTACTTAGGTTATTTCGTAGAATACACACACACAACGCAATTAAAAAATTTCCAAGTAGATATATCTTCCAATTTTAATTGCTTTTGCAAATTTAAAAGTTAGCATGAACAATTAATCGTTAAAGCGATGGGATTGATAACTTGATTAAGAGAAATAAAATTATCCAATTTTATCATTTTCATCCTACGCATACATCTATGTGATCTAATAAAGTAAAGTTAGAAAATCACAATCACAACGCGCCAATGTATGAGGAAAACCCAAATGGGAAAAACCTCGGACGCCTGGGCCTAGACAAATCCCCTACAAATAGGTTTTACAAAGGACTCAAAAGACTTACAGACTTTGACTCCCTCAAGACATGCTGATGTCTTCCTCTACCTCCGAATTTATAGTACGCGAAGCTCCAATGCGTTGTTCGACACTACTCGTGTCGAGGTATCCACCGAAGCCCAAACTACCGTCTCCAATAATCTTGAATGCAGAAATCCACCGCAAGTGTTCTTGTTGAATTTCAGGTTGATGGCATGGGGTTTTGGTTCAAAGGTTAAAATTGTGTTGGAGAAGGATTTTTCATCAAAAAGGGAGGATATGAAATTTTTACTCTCAAGAGTATGTAAAACTTCCTTGTCAAAAACAACTGATTTTCGTCCATATATTAAAACTGGAAAAGTAGTGGACCATGGTAGTTATATAAAATAAATGCAGGAAAACAGTTTAATTTTTTTTAAAACTGACAGATCTCGTTCGAACGACCTTTCGTTCGAACAAGTTATCTAACGATAGTCCAGTGTAAAGTTAGATAAGTCGTTAGAATCTCGTTCGAACGAGGTCGTTCGAACGACATTTCTAACGAGCTTCTAACGAGTTACCAGTGCAGTCTGGGCAATGTCGTTAGATCCATGTCGTTCGAACGACCTGGAGGAACTTCGAACGAGATTTCCTGTTTTCTTTTAAAGAGTTGAAATTAATTTTAAAATTGTTTTTTTATGAAAATTATTTTTCTATGAAAATTACTCTTTATGAAATGAAAATGACTCTTTATGAAAATTACACCAACACATAAAAATGATTTTGGTCATATACCTTTTTAGGAGAATGGACTTGAAGTACATATTGATGTCGTGTGAACTTTGCATGCTCGATTCTCTAAGGTTGTATGAATCTTGATAAAGAATGACGCAAAAGCGTTTTGTCCAATGGAATGTAGCCAATATTACAGATGACTCGATTGGAAATTTGTCCTTACAGTGTGCTAAGCTCCAAGTGTTATAAGCTTAAAGAAAAAGTTGGACGTATGAGAGTCATGACATGTTCTATTGTGTTTTTTAGAAACCAAATGTGATAAATTTTTATTTTCTCTAAGGAAACACATTAACACGTTGCGATATTATGAGGCATTTTGTGGTGTATTTAGATTTACACTTGGGCTTTGTCAGAGAAGGAGTAAGAAGGCAAGGTTTAAATTGAGGAAAGCATTACAATCTTAACCTTCAAAAGGGTAGTGAGGGAATCACACATTGATATGAGAGAGTGAAATCTTCTTTAAGATGGCAACTAAATTCTCAATAACCATTAAAATGAGGCATACCCATCCAGACAAACATGATGTTATATTGTAGTAATTATTGTGGCAATGGGATAGTTTGTTAGAGTACTATAAAGATGTGTGAGAGACATAGAGTTGATCATGATAGATATGTAAGGTAAGGAAGGGGACATCCAATTATTTTGAGTGGGAAAATATAACTTTCTATTACTAACCGATGGTTAGTAGAAAGTTACTTGGGGTTGTTAAGCATGATGTAAAATTGGGATATTCCGAGGGTGATAAAAAGAAGCATTGCGTGATTGACAAAGATAATGGAGGAATTTGGGGGCACAATGAGATATTAATGGGTTGATGAATATGTTGTGGATTAGCTTTGAGTAAGTCTTAAACTTAGACGAAATTCTTCACTAATTAATTTATAAACATTAATGGACATCGCGTGTTTTGTGTGACTCTCACTTTGTAGTGATAATATGGAATAATTAATTTCTGCTGATGTATATAATCTCGTTAAGGTGCATATTTGTAGGATTTTGCATCGTTTTTATCTCTAATGGACATGGGATTTTGAATTGGATAAATATTATAATCATTATTTGAGTAAACTTGGGAATCAACACTTATCTTAGTTAAGTTTCATATATTCTACGTAAAGTTAGTCTTACCTCCATAGATAAAGAGAGATATCATTCCCAGTAATTAAGAGACTTGATCTCTAAGTAATACTAGGAGATTCTATCCTTAGACATGTTCCATACGAAAACTTTAACTAGTATAGCTAATGGAACATAATTCCATTATAAATAAGATTTTATTCTCCAACTTTACTTTTGCTTTCACAATTTTTATGACGCCATATTGAGTTTAAAGTTGGAGAATAATGGGTAGTCCTTTTTTCAGGAATGTTAAGATTCTTTTTGAATATATATTTGGTTAAAATTTAAAGAGATAATTTTTTAAGGTGATTATGAGGATGTTTTATAGTGAGAGAATGGATTTATATTTTTCATGTGGAAAAAAGAATTTTTTTACTCTTCATGTAGTAGCTCCATATTAACACCATTACACTTCACTAAAGGGTCCAAAAAAAGTCCCTTCAAACCCGGATCCCTAGCCCTCCTTTAAACCATAACCGAAAAACAATTGTTCACTCGTTGTTCCCTTTTTTCCTTGGGTAAGTTCTCGAACTTGGGAGTCCCCCATCGTAAAATTATAGATCTATAAATCCTCTTTCCAACAATTATGATTGTGGGCAAATCGTTCTTATGGATCGTGTTGTATGACCAAAAACCATTTATGTCGGCCTATAGACTGGACATCTCTCCAGCCTGCTGTCAAATTGAGCTTTGCTTGGCCAACAAGTCTAAATACCCTACCGGCGGGCAGGGTAGGGACCATATTGGTCAACATGTACTTAGGTAAGACTTGTCTTTTTCTTCAGTTAGCATTTTCTCATATAAAGAAGCCATGACCTCATATGAGAGGGACCCCAACCTTGATTTCAGTGTGGTAGCTTTCCTCAAAATTATCATACATTAATTTCATTACATTACCTCCAAAATTCTTTTACATCAACTTTACTTGACCTTCAACCACCACTCAACCACCATCATCCATCATCAAAAGTCAGCCCACAAAAGTGCTTAAAATAAAATTTAAAGGTTCTTAAACGTCCAAACACCGTTCAATTTCACTAGTCCAATAAATGTCATCTTGCATAGTTTAGTATTCTTAGCAAATTTCTAGCTTGTCTTAACCATTTCCCACATTAATTCAACCCTTTCATTATATATATTACCAACCTTTTTTTAATGTACCAAAAAATCCAAAAAAGGGAGTTGACACTTCAATTCCCAATTTAGAGTTTTCATACATTTTTCTTCATTTTCACCTCATTTTTCATAAATTAAAAATAATACTATAGATTCGAATTATGGGTTAGGCACCAACCTTATTTCTATTATGAACTACATGGACTTTGATGTCATACTTGGTTGCATCAAGTCATTTTGAGATTTAACTCCTTTCTTATCTTTTTCATTTAGTTTCTTCATATATATTAGAATCTTATTTGCATAGTTAGTACGTTTTACTCATATAATTAGTTTCATTAAATTTGTTATATTATTAGTGGTTCCATATATATGCGTTCTCATCCCTCTATAGTGAGATTACGATTTTGGAACATCGCTTATATTTTAGTCACTTTTGTACGTTCTCTTAGTATACTTATTCATGTTTAGTTAGTGTATATCTTTAGAGAAATTCATTCCCATCCTTTCCATGATGTGAATATGATGACTTCACTCCTCACACACATACACACCCCTGTACATTCATATATATTTCCCCCTTGTACACTTCTCACACACGACACATTTTACATATATACACGTGTTTTATACATTTAGGAAAAAAAGAACATTTTGTATCCTATGAGAGATGGAAAGGGGGGAGTGGATTTCTAACACCTTCGCACTTCATAACATAGTCTTAGAGCCCATGTCTTATTTGGTTTCACATTCATTAGTTGTATCTTATGATATTTCTTCAGATATCGCTACCTCTTTTTCCTGTCTCAAGTAAAATAGGTTAGTAACTCTAATCTTTACACATCAACACACCATACATTACCGACGATGGCCTTTGCCAATAAGAAGCATGTGAGCAAGCCGAGAGAGCACTGATGTCCTATCCGGGATGGACACCATAGAGATTTCACTAGATACTTTTTGAGGACTTGAGCCCAGGTTGAAAACCAAAATAATTTTTTGATGGACTATAAAGAAAAGTATATGGTCAATTTTTTATAAGAACAATATCAGTATATGGAAATTAGTCGTGATGGACATAATTAAAAAGATGGCTTAATTATATCATTATGAGGAAAACTTGATACAATTAAGGAAGATAAGTGGAAGAATATCGGCATAAAGCATTGTTCCACGATTCGATTTGTTGTTCGAAGGAAATCAAACACAATATTATGAGTGAAACTTCAACATATATCATTGGAAAATCTTGATAAGCTTTATTTTGAGAAATCTCTTAAAAATAAGATTGCAATAAATAACTCTACCATTTTTATATGAGTGTGAGCACCTCATTATAAGATCACCTCATGATTTCAATAGGCTTATCTCGACATTACTAAATTTGGAGATAAAAATAGAGTAAAAGATAAAGGCTTCAGTTCTTCTTGCATTCATTCGTAAAAGATAAGATTATTTAGTGACTATGATCATGCACGAGAAGAATACTATTATTCAGTATGAGGTAAGATTACCCCTTTTCTCAGACAAGAATAGGAGGAGAAGTGATTGGGGGTGATGTAGAGGCCACAAACTTAATTACGAGAGGAATAACATATGATTGAGGTTTATAGAGATCCAAGACCAGGTCAAGGGGGTAAAAGGACAATAATTGTTACTACTATTAAGAGAATAGGAAAATCTTTCCTAGTTTCACCAAACTGGAAAAATAATGGAAATGGTTTAAAATGTTTTGAAGCTAATGATAATTATGTTCCAATGATAATTACAAATTTTGGTAAGTCATTTAATGGCATTTGGGTTTTTAATTCTGATTATTTAGTTCACATATATTCTAGTTGGTATTTGTTACGCTTCTACAACGAGGTAAATTATTTAAAACTGAAATAATAAAATTCGAGACACATGGTGAGTTATAGAAAACATTTTGTAATGTGCGACATGTTTCGGGTCTTTGAATGACATCATATTTTGGTGGGTGTGATAGATTTAGTGAGTTACAATGCTTTAATAGTAGATGCAGCTATATGAGTCATGATAGGTTCCCTTGTGGTGTCTAGGGGCACTGAGGTTAGATTTTTTCTCTAAGGGGATACAATAACAAGTGAAGCTATTGTGAGGTCTTTTATGTCGAGTGTAGATACGCTTTTGGGTTTTAGCAAAAACGAGTAAGCAAGTGAGGAGTGCACTATAAAAAGACTTGTAAGGTTAACTCTAAGACACATGCTTTCCATAATAAAACGTATACATTGATATGTAAAAGAATATGATTTTTCTCTTTTACAAATTTTCATCACATCTCGACTAGGACTAAAATCCTCTATATTATCCTATGAGGGAGAATATTGTCATTTGCCTTATGATTTTCCATGTAGACTAAACACAATGAGACATAACACAAATTGGTCATACAATGGGTTAATTCTTAATGACTTTTTGGTTATAGAGGTTTGACTTATTAGACACATTGATACAAATGAGTAACATGATAAACGAAGATACAACTTGGGTTAGGTGGGCAACTTTCACCTTATTTTTTTGGAGAAATTAATTTATAGTAAGAGAAATAAAAGACTAAAATTAACCTCTATTGTCCACATTACTCTTTTGTGGAATTTAAATTTGGGAAAGATTGTGATAAGTCCACAAAATCTTTAGAAATTAACATCAAGGACAAGCTAAAAATAATTTCGTCAATAAGTCCACATGAAATTTATCTCCATACATGCTTTTATATTTCATTCGTCTTTACAATTTAAACATATGTATATGTTGTTACAATACCGTAACTAAATCAAAACTAAAAAAATACTTTTAGTGAATAGATGTTATTATAAGATTGCTAGCATAATTCTTTTCCAAGCGTATCTCTTTATGCCATGAAAATGTATATACATAATTTTATAACACACAAAATTATTTTTAAATAGATTTATATTAATTTAATGTAATGGGGTAACTATATACCTATCATTTATGTAATGTTGTTATAGATTTACCTTTGATGTATTTGTATAAGAGTGAAACTAAATAGTAGATGAACTTAGCTTTAAATTATAAAAAGTATGGTTCCATTAAGACACCAAGAAGATTTTTTCAAGTACTTAATATAGATAAACAAAATATTATAAAGATTGTCGACAAATCCACAAAGTAGTTGAAATTATTAGTACTCCGGCATTATTATAGTAAAGTGAATACACAAATTTAATTATATTCGACACGAACATATAAGCATTATATACGTATAGTAAAATCCCAATGGGTTGATTGGGTGGTGATGTCACTCATGACTAAGGGGCTTGCACCCCTAAGGTTATAAGTTCGATTCCCACCCACCCATATAAACTTGGGGACACGAATTGCAAAAGTAGTCGTTGTTATAGGAAGCCTTGCTCAGGTCAAAATGAATAGTCTGAGGTGCGCACAAGCTAGCGTGGTATGGATAACCCTTTTAGGGGCAGATCCACTATGAGGCGACGAGGGTCGAAGCCCCTCCTAATTTTTTCAAAAAAAAAAAAATATCGAGAAAAAACTTCTAGGGCTGCTAAGTGTGATGTAAGATATAAAATTCTAATATTGTACGTGGTATAGGCCTTTTTAAGTTTTAGGCTAGTTTAGCGTATCCTGTTACAAATCGTCACGCACCGTCATGACGAGCCAAACTCGAGCATCTCGAAGTTTGAAGACAACCTGACATCCCATAAAGGTATAAAGCAATTTCGAATGTAAATTAATTCACAGACTTTATATCTGGGATGTTTATTTTTATAAAAAAAAATGACTTTTTTTTAAAAGAAAACTATTTTATTTTGAAACTCTCATTCAAAGGGTCCTTCGAATTTTTTATCTAACAAGCAATGATCGATGGCGTACTATTTTTACTCGTCAAAAGGTCGTTTGAAGTTGGTTCAAATGAGATAACTTGGTCATTCTAACGGGATTAATTTTGTTAGAACGAACTTCTATTCTCATTCAAATGAGCTTTAAAATTCGTTTGAATGAGTCACCGCCTCGAAAATTATGAACACCCTATAAATACCTGTTTCGTGTTTAGATTTTTTAAGATTTTTGCCAGATCCATTTCTGCATATCTTTTGCAAAAGTACTTCTTTATTTAGTTTTCTAAAATACTTTCTAATTCACAACATACATCCCGAAAATCGTTCTTTTGAATTCGTTTAAGCCCTAGAAGTTTTAGTATTTTGCATACATCTTTGTGGAGAACTAAGGCTAAAAGAGGACTGAGGTTCCTGTGATTTTTGCCAGGATCATTGCTGAAGGGAGGCCGCGATTTTGTGATTCTTGAGAGGATCATAGTAGATTCATTTATAAAATTTGTAAGTACCGACTTATGAATTTTACAAAGTGAATAAAATGTTTTACCCCAAATATTTTTTTCTAAAACTTTACTTTTGTTTGCTTGTTTTAAATTATTTGTTTTATCACATAGATTATGTTTGTGATAAATAGAGAAAATTGATTAAGATAAAAATTAAAATTTTTGTTTGTGACCATCCTTGCCGAGCACGTTTGTTTTCGCATTCTCATAGTGGTATTAGTACCTTCCATTTAAACAAGTGGTGTCAGAGCATTCTTACCCCTTTTCAAATTGGTACCAAAGCGGGTTGCACTAATTACAGTGTAAATCCTTCTTAAGTACTTTTAGTGCGGGTGGTTTTTGATTCATCTATCATGTGTTGATTGTTTTTTCTTTCGATGGATTCCCAGAGTTTTAACGACTTAGATAGTTATAATTTGAAATTTTTTGAAAGAATTGAAATTCTTGTAAAAGAAAATTCTCGTTTTAAATTTGCTATGGATCGTTTGCAAATGATTCAAAATCAAATACATGTCTTTCGTGAGGAAATTGTGGACATGGATCGTGATTTTAAAATTCAGAATTATCCAAGAAAGAGAGTGATGATATAGTCCGAGTTTTAGAAAAAGAATTAGAGGGGTTTAAAAATTCTAGGGTAAATGTATGTGCATTAAGGATAGTGTTTTAATTAATGATTTGAAGGCACATGAAAAGACCCTTAGGGATAAGTTTGCTCATATTAAGGGGGAGCGAGATAACCTTCTAGGAATGATTGAACATATAAAGAAGTCACTAAAATTGAAAGAGTCAAATTCTTTCCTTGAGTCTAAAATTTTTAAGTTAAAAGATGATTTAAAAGACTCGAATAGTATTAGTAGCGATGGTACTGGTTCCCATATTTCTATTACTGTCGGTGTTAAAGCCAAGACCGTTGTTTGTTTTAGAGGGATAATCGCATCCAAGGACGTTAGAAAAAGCCAATTCATTTAGGTAACATTCCTCGCGTTTACACATGCTCACACTATGGTAGGAAAGGTCACATTCGATGTTTTTGTTATAATCTTGGAAGAGATCCTAGGAAGTTGAAGTTCAGTGTTCCCTTAGTTCCCAAATCGTGACGCGTTAAATATGCATTTAATTGGGTTAAGAAATCTTTATTAGAGGAGCTAGATATTAGACTGCTTGATTCTCGCATGCTTGCACATGATTTTGACATGCTATATCTTATGGATGATTGATTGCATGATTTTATTTGTCATACTCTAGTTGCACTTCATGATATATGTTTGTTAGTTTTATGGCATGTGTACTTTTTGTATTATAATTTTATTTTATTGAGTCATATTGAAAAATACAAAAAAAAATATTTTAATTTTTTTTTTGAAAAATACAAAAAAATCTTTAGTTTTTGTGTGTTTTAGTTTTACATATTTAGTGTAACATATTGGTGTGTTTGAATCAGATTCATTCTTAGTACATTTGGTTATGACTTTAGATACTTTGATTGTTCCTAACTATGTTAATGGAGTTGTTTCGAACTTGATTTGCTTTATGGATTCGACTTTGTATATGCCTCCTCTGTTGGATTTTGACTTCACATATATATTTGAGTTTGGTGAGATATCCTCCCATCAATTTTATTATCTGGAAGTTTATGTGATTATGGGAGATTTTTGCATGTAAGAATCGTTGCCCGTGAGAGATTTTGTTAAAGTATTGAAAAATATGATTGTACATAGGAAAAGATTGCGAAAAATAGGTTGACTTTGCGTGAAACCACCAATGAAAAGAGCCCATAAAAAAATAAAGGTAATAAAAACAGAAAAATTGCTAGAAAAGGGCCAATATAGTTTAGTTTGTTTGATCATTCAAAAGAAATAACTTCAAAAGAAAAAGTAAATATGAAATATGTTTGTCGTTTGAGAGAGTTTAGTTGAAGATCAACGGTTTGCACAATGAATCCTAGTATGCTTATTTTTTCATGATGTTATTAATTTGTAGAATCATCAATAATCTAGGCTAGTGTGCATTATGCTTGTTTTGTTCATTAAGTTCAACTTTATTTGTCACTTAAGTCTAGAACTTAGTTATAAAAAGTTTTGCGGTCAATTAGAATTTCTTGAACATATTTGAGTGTTTGGGTTATACTTCATTTGTATCTAGTTCACACCAATTCATTTCATTCCACATGTTTTTAAACATCGATATTGTGCTAGTGTGTAAAGCTTATATGTTTGTGTCGAGTTTTTATGGTCATTTATACATAATTTTCTTTGATATATTTTGCATATATTATACAACGTTGTATTTTTAAAATTTACATTTTTTTTCATCTTTGAAAACATTTAAAAAAAATTAAAAATAATTAGTTGTGTTACATGCTCTTGATTTATATATTTTGTGATGATATCTTCTTCATATTCGTGATGCTCTGCTTCAAAGGTTATATGTTAATACTTTTTTGTCTATTTCGGATAAAAAAAAGGGGGGTGGGGAATCAAAAAGTGAGAGTTTGATTTATGGGGGAGAATTTGTTTATGAGTTTTTTTTCAAATTCGATGCGTCATGAGGTATATTTCTTTTTCTCATGTGTGTAGGTACTTAAAGAGGAAATCAAGACACACTAGATGAAGACAAAGTTTTCAAAAGGGAAGAACAAGCGGAGATTTGAAGGCAATGTCTTATGATCATTCCATTTCTAGGGTTTGGGAGGATAGTAGAATTTTTGTCATATGAGATTTTTTATTTTAATTTGGTGTTCGATTATGTTGGTTTGTTTTGTACCAGAATAGTCAAAGGGGGGGATTTGTAAGAATAATTTTTCTAATATTGTTCATAGTATAGGCCTTTTTATGTTTTAACTAGTTTGACGTATCTCATCACAAATCGTCACGCACAGTCACGAAGAACCGAACTCATGCATATCCAAGTTTGAAGACTTCCAGACATCCCATAAAGGTATAAAACAAGTTAGAGTTTAAATTAATTCACAAACTTTATTTTTGGGATGTTTATTTTTATCAAGAATGAACAATAGTTTTTATTTTTAAAAGGAAAAATATTAATTTTGAAATCTCGTTCAAACGAGATGAAAATATCATTCAAACGAGAATGTGTTTTCATTAGAAAGGTCGTTCGAAGTTTTTATCTAATGAGCATCTATCGAGGGTGTACTGTTTTGACTTGTTAGAAGGTCGTTTGAAGCTGATTCAAAAGAGATAGCTTGGTCGTTCGAACGAGATTTATTTCGTTAGAACGGATTTCTATTCTCATTTGAGAAAGACTTAAAATTCGTTCGAATGAGTCATCGCCTCAAAAATTATGAACGCTATATAAATACCTGTTTCGTGTTCAAATTTTTTAAGACTTTTTCTAGATCCTCTTCTGCATATCTTTTGCAAAAGTTCTTCTTTATTTAGTGTTCTAAAAAACTTTTTAATTCACAACATACATCCAAAAAATCGTTCTTGTGAATTCGTTTAAAACCTATAATGTTTTAGTATCTTGCATACACCTTTGTGGAGAACGCATCTCCATGACTGACTTGTGAAACCCTAGGGGACCACTGCTGAAGAAGAAGGCTGAGGCTGAAGGAGGACTAAGGTTCTTGTGATTCTTGCGAGGATCATTGCTGAAGGAAGGTTATGGCTTTGTGATTCTCAATAGGATCATAGTAGATTCATTTATAAAAAAATTAAGCTGGGATTTGTGAATTTTATAAGTGAATAAAAGGTTTTACCCAAAAGGGACTTTTTTCCTGAAACTTTACCTTTGTTGAAGGCTTATTTTAATTTACCTATTCTATCACATAGATGTATGTTTAGAATAAAAAGATAAAATTGATAAAGATAAAAAATAAAAAATAAAAAAATTATTTGTGACCATCCTTGCTGAGCACGTTTGTTTTCGCATTCTCATAGTGATATTAGTGCCTTCCATTCCTACAAGTGGTGTTAGAGCATTCTTACCCCTTCTCATGTGAAAATAGATAGTTGAAGGCTAAGGTTTTAAGATTTTCGAAAACCCAAGATAAAGTAACGTAATCCCTTTGACTGAAAGTTGTAAACTTAATTGAAAAGCCACTTTTTCATTTTTTCCTCATGATGTTTTATTCTCCTGCCTCTTATTCTTTCTCTCAAACCCTCCTCTTGATCTCCATCTCTGGCATCCTAACACATAAGGCACACCACCGGGTCACCACTTGGATCTCCTCTCGATCTCCTTCTCCGACCCAGCCTAATAACAACTCCGATTATATTTCTTAGGTATTTATTCTCTTAAATCAATTTTTTGTTAAAATTTATTTATGTTAAATGTTGTTAACTATGTTTAAACCCTCTTAGTGTTTGAATGTGATGATAATGTGTACCGCCTTCCTAAATGTATAACCCAATTATTTTTTTAATATATATTCCTATTTATATCAGTTTTTATAATCATAAAATGCATATTTATATAGAGAAATATATTGACATTTATTAGTCTTTAAATTAATGCATACTAAAATATAGATTGGAAAAAATTCTTAGATTAATCTAGAATATTAGCTTTAAGTTTACCTATATATTTCTGTTTAGTATTAAGTTGTTTATATGATATAAAGGTGTCAATTCAAGTGTGTCCTAGTTGTTGTTTATTATTATTATTATTTTTTTTTAATGTTCCATAAGTTTGTATAAAACTGGAATAAAAGCTAAATTTATATAAAACTCGAATTAACCCCCAAAAAATTCGCCGCGAGAACTTTCGCCCGAACTTCCTGCACTACTCGAAACTTTGGTTTCTCCTGACTAAAAATCTTGGATTCAACACTGAACCTTTCATCACAAAATAATGATATATATATGGTAAATACATAATTATAACATAATTCGAACCTAGCATGACAATATTCGAATTATATACGACTCTTGACGAATTGGGTGTGATCTTCTCCTTTTTATAAACCCATTTGTGTCATTTCATGAAAAGACATTATACTAACGATAGTGTTGATTCATTACTAGATATATTTTAAGGGTAATGTCTATTTATGAATTTATACATTTCTCATAAATTGACATATTTTTTCAAATATAATTTTTTTTTGTTTTCTTCGTAATATTAAATCTCTTCGACAGGTGCTACATGCACACAAAATATTTATACAGTTGACTTAAAAAATAAAATGTACAATTTTTAACATGGTCGGCTCTGCCAAATGAGCAATAACGCATGGCCTATTTTAGAGTAAGAACCTATATATGTATATTTTACTGGTCCAAAAATATTTTATGTATGATAAAAATGTCAATTTTTGAAATAAGTTTAATTTTTTAGGGGTCCATTTTTTAACTACCAATAAAAAATTGTATAGAGAATGATTCAATTACCCCAAAAAAATTTATTAGTTTGATTTTTTCATCAAGCTCTTATTAATCTGTTTTTTATATAATTTTAATTAGTGATTTTGCAAGTAGAAATACTAAAAGAATTACTTTTCAATAAGTTTTTAAATATTTAATTTCTCTGTACAATATTTTTTTGGAAGAGTCCTAGGTTGATTTTCACACAGAACACTCTCACTCTGAGAATCAACCCTATTTTTTAATTACTTGCAAAAATATTCTACGCACTCGATGTACAAAATCGATGCAAGTATCATTTTTCTAATTTCTAATACAAGCTTCATGTAACACACACCAATCCCACCCACCAGTTGCCACATCCATCTACAAATTCAAATTTTGTTGTTCTAAGAGAGAGCTAAGTGCTCACTTTAGGTGCATGAATGTGTTTTTGGCCTTTTGTTCTTCTTTTTTCTCACATAGAAACATGACAAAATGTGACAACTTGTCCGATTTTTTTTAAATAATGAGTTTTGGTTTAGACGTAACCATCCCTCTTGAATTCATCATAAGCCTCAAAAATCAATACGTACTTGTTTTTTCTTCTTTCTATAAACACATGCTTTATTTTACCCAAATAATCGGTGGCAGCTGGCTTTTATTTTTTTATTTTTTGGGGTAACATATTATGAAACGTTCGGATCAGCTTACGCGTATCTCAACTAATTCTTATTAGTGATTCGTGATTTCTACTGATCAGTATTATTTTAACAGTGTCAGGGATCAAATTAGGGACTAAATTCAATTCATCCAAAGATTATTTCAATGACAATCTTATACCATTAAGCGAAGATGATTGGTTGGCCACTTGCTTTCACTTTCATGCAATATGTCTTTTTGCAAAATACCATATTTTATGTTTTCATTAGTTGCCACTAATTTGTCAACTCTGGTACTTTTAATGAAGTTGTATCAACATTGAGTTCTCAATTTATAATATTGTATTGATTTTTCCAAATTGAGATAAAGAGATTTGAAGTCAAAATCTCATAGGTAACATACTAACTAGTTATGGTAGTTATAGATGGCAGTTATAAGCAGTTACATTACTTTTACATGGTATTAATTTTAATAACCATAAATGATGTAAAATAAGTATAAAATACTCTCTTTTTAGAGAATGACAATTGTTTATTTTTAATGCATTTTATATGCATAATTGATCTATTATTATAAGATATAGAAATGGATTCTTTTTTTATATATTATCTTTTATAAATTCCTATTAAATTCATTAAAAACAATATAACAAAGAGTCATCTCATCAATATTTGAACTAAAATATTGATAATTTATAGTGATTTGCATCAATAAAATTGTAGCATTTTAATTTTGACAAATAATAATGAAAGTGAGTAAACAAATTAGTTTATATATATATAAACTAATTTGTTATAAAGTACGACTATTAGCACTCATCTTTGATACCAGCGCACTACACAAGTTTTACAATTGGGTAAAACACAAAAGTGATCTTCTTTAAATTTTTATTTATGTATAATAAAAAGATATTAAATGGCCTCACATCAATAAAATAACAACTTATTTACTCTCTTTTAACTCTCACTTAAGAAGGTTCAAAAGTATATTAAATGAACATTATGTGTGCGTGTGTGTATATAATATTATAATATAAAATTTATACGATTCCCGCGCATCACTCGGGTTGAGAAACTAGTCGCCTTATTATTATCTCTCTCCTTCCTACATTCTTTACAAACATTTTGTTGTCACTTTTCACATCATATATATAGAAACTTAAAGGGTTCGAGTACTGCTTCATTAGATTAGTTTTAATTATCGAAGATAGATGTCTGATAATCTATATGCTCTGAAAGCACAAGAAGAATTAATCTTAAAGCGCATGTGCTTATGTCCTTTTTTTTTTTACATTTGTGTGTTGTGTAAGTTTGGATTTTTATTGATGTCGAGCATGATTCATGTTTATTTGGATAAAAACACAAGTTCGCAAAATAAATGAGTCAAGCTTGAATATATTTTTAAGCTCGTTTTCTTATTATTTCAGCTTGTATTCGGCCTGATAACTTGTAAAAATACTAAAATAATATAAAACAAACAAGCTACTTGAGCTCGACTTGTATTTATTTTCTTAGAAGCTCATTGCTCATAAGATAAATGATCAAATCAAGCTTGGACATATTAGCAAGCTCATGAATTTTATCAAACCAAGTTTGAGCAACCTTAGGCTCAGCTCAACTCATTTACGCCCCTAATGTTGTATAATACACTCTACTGTCTTTACATATAGAATACATAATATATATTTTTACTGTTTTAGTTTTATCTCATCAGTGTTGTTATATACTATTGTACCACGCACACGGCCGATATAACACGACACAAAATATGCATGACTATTAATGTAACGGGTATGGATGAAATAGTTTGCAACACGACACCAATATGTCCCATCAAGAACACAGACATAACATGACCCATTACTAGGTATACCCTCAATGACCATCTTTTTTCAAAGCCACAAGTTTAATAAAATGCATTTATACGCATGTGAAAGTCCAAATTTATTGGATTAATTACACTTTGAACCTTCCAACTTTATTTACATTTTCACTTCATCACCCATACTTTCATTTTTTATACTAAACCTCCCGAACTTTTTATAACGCATAACTTTACCCCCAAACCACAACGGTGTTAAATTTTTGAAAAAAAAAAAAAATACCCTCGTGTGCTGCGCACGTGACTAATTGTTTGTCCAACGCACAACACCATTAGGATTTGGGGTAATTTTGATCCGCTTTAAAAAGTTCACGGGTTTAGGGTATAAAATGAAAGTATGAGTGGTGAACAGGTGAAGTGAAAAGGAGAATAAAGTTCAAAGTGTGAAAGTGTAATTAACCTAATTTTATTACGAAAATGACTTTTCACATAACCAATAATTATAACAAAATTTTAATTTAGTATTGTAAAATTTTGATTAACCGACTTTCAAAGCGAGCTCTTCACTTGAGATGTAAAAATAATACTACATAAACTCTTTTTTGTAATCCTTTTTTGTTATCTGGCTGACGAGGCTAATGACTGATGTTTGTAATTCATATGACTTCATTATAAAGAACAATAAATATATATTTGACACATCATTTGAATAATAAAAAAAATCACAAAAAAAATATATCTAATATTACTCTTGTACATTTGTTTTCTTTTCATCAGCTTTTCTTCACTACTTTCCGAAGTCAACATATAGTGTAATATGCTTTTGCTTTTGCTTTAGCCTCAAACTAAAGAATTTTGATAATTTGTACATACTTTTAGCTCATTTTTATTTTAGTCCTCGTGATTTCACAATCACTTAGATCAAGTTTTTTGGCCCAGTGATATAAGGTTGCTGCTGAAACAATTTTGGGAGTAGATTGAGTTTGGTTCCAGTTCGATCTCTGGCACTGTCAAAATAATGTTTGGTCAGCGAAAGCCACAAATCGCGAATGAAGATTAGTCGAGGTGCGTGTAAGCTGCCGGACACCTCATGGTATGCTAAAAAAAAAAAAAAAAAAAAAAAAAAAAAAAAAAAAAAACAATAACTTGAAATCCCAACGCACTGTGTGAGAACAATTGTTACTTTAGCCTCAAACTTTATAATTTCATTGGTATACATATTCTTTCTACCTTTTTTTTTTCCCTACTCTTTATGCCTTTTTCCCGATATTCTAACATAATAGAATGCACCAATATATTTGATTTAGCCTAACACTTCACAAGTGTCACCATGTGAGACAACTTGGATGCCTTGGTGACTAATCATTAAAAATAAAGGATATGAGGCTTGATAATTCAGTAAAATGACATAATTGGGGAGTTTTTAGAAAATAATCTTTTAAGAGTATCCTTAATGCATGCACAAAGAATACGAAGATATTTACCGAGCATATTTAACGGTTCGATACGCTGTTACTATCAAAGGCGGAGTCACAATGTAGATGGGATGAGTAAGCGCCCCACCCAGGATTTAAAAGAAATATTGTAATGTACATTAATAAGGATAGATGCTTAATCGTGGAAGTCAATCAACAAATTCATTTCTCTATTCAACTGTTGTGAGTTCCAAATAATTTGTAAATGAAACGTACTCATTAACTGAGTAATAGCCAAAAGAAGTGTATATATTGTAATTCTTTATGTTGTATCTTTAACTCAAATGTTTATATAATATTTTTAGCTAACTTGAGGGCGAAAAATATTGTATAATTAATTTAAAAATATTTCTTTTGAGAATTATATTTTAATTTTATGTTTCACACATATTTCTTTTGTGATTTGTGGTTATTCAAACTTTTGTTATTATGGATTGAAAATTTGGACTATTTTGAGTGTATTTCAAAAATTATTATTTGTGCATTTCAATCTTCGACTCAATTGAGTTTATTATAATTGATGAAATATTTTTAAAAATTCTAAAAAAATACCTTAAAAAAATCACATATGAGGCAAGATACGCAACAGTAAGTTCTTTTTCGCGCCTCGCCCAAAGATATTTTCTGGCTCCGCCACTGGCTACAACAATTCACGTTGACTAATGTATCATAAAAGCCTTAAAATGGTGTTGCAATTATAAACCAATTTTCGAGCAAAACATCATGGTTCACGTGAAAACATAATAAAAAGGCTTTAATATTCTCAATACGAAATGTTTTGTATTGAGAATATTTTTTTGAAGTTAATTTTTAGTATTCACCAAATAATTACTTAAAAATAATTAAATATTATTTTAATTAGCGATTATATAAATACCTAATTATTAATATTATAAACTTATTGTGTAGCAATAAAAACCACAATTAGAGCCCCAAATTAATAAAAACCCTAATTTCAGCAATAAATGAAAATAAATATGCAGTAATAAAAACCCTAATTACAACAACAAAAACTCTAATTAAAGCCCAAAAACTGATAAAAGTCCTAATTTCAGTAATAAATGAAAATAAATATGCAGCAATAAAATCCTAATTACAACAATTAAAACTCTAATTAGAGTCCCAAATTGATAAAAGCCCTAATTTCAGTAATAAATGAAAAAAATATCAAAGTTACATTAACATTACCGTGTATTTTTGTAGAGAGGAGAGATGATGAGAGAGTCAAAATCTCGATAGCGAAGAAGAGACACTAAGCGCCGACGATTTCGTCTGAGAAGAGGAGAGATGCGGCGGTGACAGTGATAGAAGAGAGAGAGATGAGAAGAGGAGGGATTATCTTTAGTTTAGGCGGGGGCAGTTTGGTGTGTATTGAAAGGATTGGTTGTTTTTCTTTTAAATTTTAAGTATTTACATTTTTTCCCTCAATTTAAAACTCTTATAAAATGTTACCTTATACTTAAAAAAATAAGGGTGGACTGAATTGAAATTACATAAACTTATCTTTTTTTTCCCTCTCTTGGTTCCGACCTTGCCTACACCATTATGGAGGAGGTAAATGGTACATTTTTCATAAAAAAAAAAAAGAAAAGAAAAAAGAAAAGTGTTTTCACATAATCCTTAGCCAACATTTTTTCCGTCTAATTCACTTACATAGTTTTTTTATATTAAGGTTCGTCGCCCCTTAATACAAAGTTTACGAATTAGGATATAGACAAACTTAACACGTATATATTATAAAATTTGTGTATCTATTATAAAATTATATGTACAAATTGCAATTTTTTCCCAAACAATAATAAAAATTTCATATATACTTTACAAAATATATTATATATATTAGTGGAAATTAGATATACACAAGGTTCTAAAAAACGCGGGGCGTGATCGAGGCGTGGAGGCCAAGCCTTAGAAGCCTAGGCGAGCCTAGGCGTAAAAAGGCGTGAAAAGGCGTTTAGGCCTTTTTAATATATTTTAATATTTTTTAACCATAACAAGGCTATTAAAATACTAAAATTGTACATATCATAAAAATATGTCTGAATATTTGCAAATAAAAATACTATTTGATTATTTTGGATGAGATAATGGTCTGGTTTGTAAAAAAATCTTTAACAAGCGATATCGTTTCACTAAAACATTGTTGTTTTTAGATAAAAAGTACGCCTTAAGGGTTTTACCAAGCATAAGACGTCAAAATCTTAAGGCGGGGCGTTTCTCCCAAGCCTCAAGCCTAGGCGTGCCTAGACGAATTTTTTAGAACAGTGGATATACATTAAGAAAGAGATACACTAGTGATAAAAAACTATATTAGTGGGCAAGAGCAAATTAAATTACCTTAAAAATAAAACTAACTCCAACTTGGATGGACTTTTGCTTAAAAAAGTGAATCTTGTTCATTATTTATTGTGGCCCTAATGGTTACACATGTATTAGAAGTACAACTGAAAAATACATTTTTATTACATGTTAGTTGGTGAAGAAAGCTACTTTATTTTCGCAAGGTGTTCCCACATAATAACAAATATATGTCAATCACTTTTGAATATTAATATGACTACGAAAGGTAGATTAAAAAAATTCTAGGGTTGATTTGACTTTTTACTGTTATGTTAGTTATAAGAGATTAATCGTTAAGATATATCAATATTAATTTTAGTTATCAATTTATAAGAAAGGGTCCACCTCAAGTCAACTTTGTTTTATATTTTTTTAATTTGCTTTGGTTGATTATAGTTTAATACAAAAAGAGTGACGATAGGAGGGCAAAAGTTAAAGTGATGTAATAATGTAATCAAATATTGTACATTTACTCTTTCTATGATAAAAACATAATATTATATTGCCACATCAATTTATATAAATTATTAATTTTTTTTTTTTTTTATAATCCTTTTGTTTGACAAAGTAATGGTGATGTTTACAAAATTTCCCTCCTTATATTGGAAACATTTAGTTGTGCTTATAAATTATACATATTTTGCTTAAAAATAATAATTGTGATGTTAGAGATAAATTTTAATTGAGTAAGCATTGTGTTTGATCACTCTTCTAACTTTTGCCACTACGAAAAGTATAGAACGCAATGACAATATTTATTGAGAAACGGAGTTCCGTCTAAATAGGTGGTTAAAGTTAATATATATTTTTCTTATATTGCTCTGTAAATAGCGAAAGGAGTCACTCTTATTTATAGGATTAATTACATTTGAGCTCCCTGAACTATACTTCTACTAACTCTTTCACTTTTTTTAATTCACCTCCCTAACTTTAAAAAGGACTACAATTAAGTCCCTACTATCAAACTCCGTCATTAACTTTTGGCAAAAATCGCTAGTCATGTGTGTGGCACATGACTTTAAGCAAGGGTATTTTTGTCCAAACCTAATAATTTTTAAAAAAAATTTAAATAATAGAAAAAACATTTAATAACTAAGAAAATACCAAAAAATATTTTAAAAATATAAAAAAACTTTGGAATAAATTCTAAAAATATAATTATATATTTAAAAATTCTAAACATACAAAAATCTACAAAATCTATTAAATTCTAAAAACTAATTGAAGAAAAAATTATTTCTCACAAAATAAAATTATTCCCACCAATAAAAAATAAATTTCATCGATGTAAATTATTTTTAGCAAATAAAAATTATTTTCAGCAATATAGATCTATTTTAGCATATATAAAATGATTTTCAACAATTAAAAAAAGATTTCCAGCAATAATAAATTACTTCCATCAAATACAAATTATTTTCAATAATAAAAAAATCATTTCCAGCAATATAAAAGTATTTCCATCATTTAAAAATGATTCCAACAAATAAAAAATGATTTTCACGAAATAATAAATAATTTCCAGCAAATAAAATATGATTTTCAACAATATAAAATTATTTCCAACCAAATTTCTATTAAAAAAATAAAAAATTGAAAAAATATATAAAAATAAAAAAGATACACCCAATATTAAAAAACAAAAAAACATAAGAAATAGAAAATAAATCAAACAAGAAAAATGTTTTTAAGAAAAATACAAAATATAAAAAAAAGAAAAAATATTTGTCAAAATTCTGAATAAAAACAAGTTATCAATAAGAAGATAAATTTCTAATAAAAAGATTAAAAAAAACAGAAAATGCCGGAAATTCATAAAATAGAAAATGCAGAAAATTCATAGAATAGAAAATTAAGTAGTCCAAAATATGAATAAAATAGATTTTCAATAAAAAAAAAACTAAAAAAATTAAGTAGTCCAAAACTAAAATCTGTATCGGCATAACATTTCTATTTGATACAATGTGTTTAATATTTAGGTAAGAGTAGCATGAGTCATATCTTTAATTAATGATTTGGTGACTGTTGTAATTTGGTTCAAAGAATGAAGGGGAATGAAGGTCCAAAGAGGGCAAACTTGTCACTTTATGTACATAAATGCTTTTGTTTTTCTCTCACACACACAAACATAAAAAAAAATGTTGTCTTCTCTGCTGTCTTTCATCAAACCAAGCAAGCAACAACCCAAACTTTGTGGATAATTTAAGTTTTGTTTGAGAGGTAACCATTTCTCTTGGTTTTAGAATCTCATCATCATAATCATAACCCTCCAAATATCTCAATAAGTACTCCCTTGTTTTATCCCTTTTTTAAAAAATTCATTTCAAAACAAAATCCTACATTTTTGCAAGATTTCAGATTTTGGGTTCTCATTATTTGTCACAAAATCCATTCTTTATGAGGGAATTGAAGTCAAAATTCAATCTTTTAGTTTCTTGACTTTTTTTTTTTGTGTATGTGTGAAATGGGGAGTTTAAGTTGATGGGGTTGTTAATGAAGAGCATTTTCATGAGGGTTTTGTTTTGTAAGATCCATTTTTCTTCATTCATTTGTTTCTGCAAAAGCTCTGCTGCTCAACTTTACAATCAAGGGCAATTGAAATTGGAAAATACCCCTCATGTCCCTGCAACTGTTGTTTCTGTTAGTGATACATCTGACTTTTTACCCATTGAGGGCAAAGATGAGATTTTTGATGGAAAGGAAAAAGCTCTCAAAAGTTGTATCAAGAAAGTGGATAGTGAGCTGAAAGAGGTTGAGAAGAAAAGAGTACAATGGATGGATCATTTGGGTGAACAACTTGTTGAAACTAGAGAATTTGAATCCAGGTTGGCTCCCTCTCTCTGTATATACATACATGTGTGTGTGTATCTATATGTGTATGTGTATGTGTATGTGTATGTATATGTATATGTGCATGTATATATGGCTCTCAATTTCCGGCACAACACAAAAATACGACACTACTCAGACACGATATTAGCATGAAATTAGCACGGTGTGAAATTAAAATGGTATTTCATGTTCGTGCCAGGATATTTTGGTCCGACAGCGTGTTGCGTGTGTTCATGTCAATTTTGACATAAAATTAGCTCATGTTGGCTCAAATTGCAATGCCATAAGAAGCCTGATTTGCCCCGATTACCACCCTTGTATAATCAATATATTTGATGCAATATAAAACAAAAAAATTATATTAATATAAAAAATAATCGGGTTATCGTGTTTGGCGGTGTTGAGTCGTGCCCAATTGATACAAAATTAATTTATTGTTATCGTGTCATGTTCGTGTTAAGACAGAAAAACATGACATCGTGTCGTGTTCATGCTGCCACCCCTATATGCAGGGACGGAGCCAGGTGGGGGCTTGTGGGGGCGCAAGCAACCATGTTTTAAAAAAAATATATATTTTTGTAAAAAGAAATTAGGGGTAAAAAGAGATTATTTTAAAACCTAGGGTAAAAGGGATGAATACTAATAGTTTAAATACCCATACATTAAAACCTATTTTCTCTCCTGTCAAAACACAAACACACGCCTCCCTCCTCGTGAGCTTCCTTTCAAAATCTTCTCCTTCCATTCTTCTTCTCAATATCCATATATGATGTGCATGCTCCCTCTTTAAAAATTACAAGAGAAGACAACATTTGGTAAGATTCAAAGTTATTTAATTTTCTTCATATAAATATTATTCTATCTCATTAACTCTATTCATTTTTATGATTTCATTCATTTTTTAGGGTTTCAATTTTTGTGTCAATCAAAATTTATTTATCCTCCATTAGAGATCCTTCCTCCCATTTTGACGGATATGTCTTCTCTTTTTTTCTCTCTATTTATCTTGCCTTTAATTTTAGGGTTAATATTGGGATAAATTTTTGTGTTAATATTGGAAAAATTCTAGAACAGAATTTTAGGATATTTTTAGGACTGAACTTAAGTTGCATTGAACTAACTATAGTGATGTTAAAATTTGGTGTTTATTTTAGGGTAATAATGTTATGTTTGTTAGAGTTTGATTTAATGTTGTTGGTTTGTATTTTAGGGTTAATTGTAGGGGATAATTAAATATAGTTAGTTTAAAGGGGCCGACATGTTGATTTAAATATTTGTTTCTCTTTCCATTAGAATAAACAAATTACATTATTTTTTTGTGAATACTAAAAAATAACCTCAAAAAATTCGGCTCGGGGCTCCCGCCGCCGAACCCCCGGAAATCACCGTTAACTTAGCCCCCACTATAAAAAGTTCTTGGCTCCGTCCCTGCCTATATGTATGTATACATGTATATATGTATACAGCGTGGTGATTATGATACTAAACATGACACTGAAATAAAAAACCTCATTTTAGATTTACTAATACTAGTAATCGAATATAAATAAATACAACCCAAGTATGACATGACTAACTCGAATTTTCACCTCTCCCCCCCCCCCCTCTCTCTCTCTCTCTATATATATATATATATATAGGGGGAGGCTCACCTACATCATGCTCTATGCATCACCCATGCATCACGCCTAATTCTAAGCCCTAAAAAATAATTTTTTTCAAATTTTATATTTTTCCCATGAAATTAACCTTCCAATCAACCCATATGCAAAAAATTAGGTCAAAATACATTTTGTAGCTATTTTTAAAAAATCCACAAAAACTGCTAAAAATACCTTATTTTTAAGGGTCTGCGCCAGCAGTTTTTTGTGGATTTTTTAAAAATAGCTACAGAATGTATTTTAAATTAATGTTTTGCATATGGGTTGATTGGAAGGTTAATTTCAAGGGAAAAATATAAAATTTGAAAAAAACGTTTTCTAGGGCCTAGAATTAGGTATGATGTACGGTGTGATGTATACTACATGATGTAGGTGAGCCTTCCTCTCTCTCTCTCTCTCTATATATATATATATATATATATATATATATATATATAGGGATCTTAATTTCTTGCACAACACGAAAATATGACACTACTAGACACGAAATTAGCATGGTATGAAATTAAAATGGTTTGTCATGTTCGTGTCGGGATATTTTGGTCCGATATGGGTTGCGTGTGTTTGTGGATATTTTGGTCCGACAATGGGTTGTGTTTGTTCGTGTCATAGTTTTTACAGAAAATTGGCTTGTGTTGGCACAAATTGCAAACCAATAAGATGCCTAATTTGACCAGATTATTAGCCCTATATAACCAATATATTTAATGCAATATAAAACAAAAAAAATTATATTTATACAAAAAATAAGCGGGTTTATCGTGTTTGACCGTGTTGAGTCGTGCCCAATTGACACAAAATTACTTTATCGTTCTATTCGTGTCGTGTTCTTGTTAAGCCAGAAAATCACGACATTGTGTCATGCTCATGTGGCCACCAAGGGCGGAGCCAGGATTCGTATGAGGTGTAGGCTGATATTTTTGAGTTAGTGTACTTTCCGATTAGGCACCTCCCCGTCCCTCCTTATGTTAGGTGCCAGCAGAGTATTTTAGAGCGGTCAAAATGAATATATGTCAAATTGATATCGATAATATTACCGATGCTCAATTAAAGATTTTTTAATTGTAATATAATTATTTATATGCAATTACCAAAAAATTAACTAAATTTGTATCCTAAAAAAATATTAGTATATTGTGGGATCTTCGTGAAATTAGAAATATATATAATTATTGGTTAGCAATATAATTGTTTTTCAATTATGATCATATGAGGATTTATATTTTTTGTAAGTGTTGACAAAAAAAAATTAACTTCTACTCTTTGGGCTTAATCTAAAGTCATATTATATATTTCTAAAGACTACATTTTAAATTTCGTTATTATTTTATAACTCTTACACAAAAATCCATATTTATAGTTTATATTGTTAATTTTAAAAGTGCGGATACCAAGTTGCTGAAGAGACAACTTTTTACTTTTTAGTTTAGTCATTAACCTATAGCATAATGAACAGCTCAATGCCATTATGATTTACAGAAAGTCTCCAACACGGTTGTGGCATGAGAAACTCTCTCTCTTATATGAAATGAACATCACTTTAATCATTGACTAACTCCATGCAGACTGCAATTGGGTGGCCTACACTAATAGGATGGGATACATAACTAATACATCATGTGCGAAAGTTCAAAATTTGCCCTGTTTTGCCCAGGGTTGGATCCGCCTTTGGTGGCCACCCCTATAATGTATGTATATATGTATGCAGCGTGGTGATTATGATACTAAACATGACATTGTGAAATAAAAAAGATCATTTTAGATTTATTAGTACTAGTAACCGAATATAAAGAAATACAATCCAAGTATGACACGACTAACTCGAATTGCCACACCATTATTTATGTATGTTTGTATGGTGTGTTGGATTATCCTTTAGGTGAATTTACGGGGTTTTATGGGCAAAAATGTAGTTTTATTAAGAATTATAGATTTGGGAACAAAATTGATTTCATATTTGTTTGAGTGAATATTGGATCCTACTTCAATGTAGGAAGTTGTTAATAAGAGAAATTAATGAAGTTGTGGATAATGGTTTGTAAGCAATCAATAAGAATTGCTGAATTGGTGCCCAATAATTGAGTGAAAAAGTGAAATTCTCATAATTTATGATGTTTGCAGGTGCCATAGGATTAGATAAAATGTTATTTAGTTATTTAGTTGCTTAGTTTTAGGATTTTTATCAGGTAATATTTTAGGTAACAGAATATAATGGTGATATCTTTTATTATTACTTATTTTAAATTCTTAAGTTGCGTACCTTAAATAGGAGTGTTTGTTGAGCAATACTGTAAGGCATGCTCGCTCTCACCAATAGGCACCATTTAGGCACGAATATGACATGATATGAAATCGTGTTTTTTCACTTAACCCGAACACAACCCATTTTAACACGACATAACTAACATGATTAATAGTTTTTAGTCCAATAACACACAAAAACACAAGGAAAACACGACTAACACAACACAACCCAATAACACGACTAACCTGAGTTATAATTTTGACACCAACAAGGCACGGTTTCGTGTAAGAAAATCAGAACATGAACATGACATATCGTATCAATTTTGTATCGTTTCATGTCACGTTATAGTATCATGTCTAAAATTGTCTCCCCTGTGAGTTACCCTTTGATTGCGTCAACACCAACTTTACCTTCATCCGAAATTTTGTAATACTCGACGACACATTACCATTCGGGCTCGAGGCTTCAAAGAAATTGTGGGACCTCAACCTTGATGTTCAAATCCCAACATTTGATGTGCCGACCAGTAATAAATGCCATGTGAGAGTTTTCTCCCAAAAATAGGATTTAGGCACCTAAAAGTTTGAATATAGTAACCTATATTCGGGTATTTTTTTTCTTTATTGCTTTTTCCTAAAGATGTTCTCAAAAGTTACAATGTACACGTATCTGTCGACAATTTTTGTTTTTCTTATATAGGCACCTACAAGTCAATATAGGAACCTATATTTGCGTCCTCACTCTTTAATGAGGGTACGTTTGGATGTTCTTGTGACACCCAGCCTAATAGAATATCGGACAATCAATTCTGTACCAAATTAAAACAGGAGTCTCATATGGTTCATTCTTAGCATCACCGTCGAAAACCAATTTAATTACTAATAACCTATTAGGCTGGCGTCAAAATTTTATTTAACTATTATTTTTAAAGAAAACATTATAATGAAACACCCACACATTATATATATGAAATCGAAATGAAATAAAATAATCGAACACTCGATTTAACAATATACAACCAAATCGAAAGCCGCACTAAAAGGCGGTAAACGAATAAATAAATACAGTTGGGTTATTAACCTGAATGTTACTACAATGCATCCTATCTAGATCACAAGAATAGAAGCGTCTAAAAATAAACCTGCATGCATCCACAGCTGCTGCAGCAACGTCTGACTCGAAAGGATCATCATTCAGGCGTCCCTGTGGCTGGACACCTCTCTCTATATATAATATATAGCAAAAGAGGAAAATCGAGAAAACGAGTCAGAGTCCGAGTTGTGAAAATATTTTGCAAGTGTATAAATGCTTTATCTTAAAAATATGATTTATCCCCTATTTAAATTGGTATCGCACTCCCATGAGATACCCCTCACCTCTCTTCTAATAGTGCACTCCTGTCACATACCTATTAAACAACCTAGTTAAGCTACCCTGCCTAACTAATCCTTTTCACCCACTCTCTGAAAATCCTTATAAACTCGAGTACTAAGGGATAAACTTCTCCCCATTCTCAACACAGAGCTACGTTCGTGCGTGGGGTGTCTCACGAAGCGAAATCCAAACAAGGAACCCCCCAATACACTACAACTTGGCAATGTTAACCGTCGGGATTCATTAGGCCCTCAGCATATAACGCATATATAAAACTCATATATAAATATATATTTCTTACTATAACCTCTGATTCCTATTCATATAAATCCGGATATAAATCTACCGGAAGGGAAAATACACCTTATTAGTCTGTTCACTTTATATACATAAGTTTACTATATGATGTCTCATTTTCATATACAAGAAATATACTATACGCAACAAGTATATGATTATACCTATCACAAACATAAGTATAATAACCATCCCACCGAGTTATAAATCGAGGATGCAGTCTCATAGTGCCTATCCAAATTCGGGTTTACCCACTGTACCACGGTACCAAGCCAGACTTACTCATGGTCATGGTAAAAATACACAACGGTGGAGGCGGTCATGTTCCCTCTGCAAGTGGAGTACACACATCGCACTCGAACGCGGGACGATATAACCTGGGGATATACTCTCCCTACTCCTCAAGCCAATGGATTCACCCACATCGCGCAACCTCCCTGGATCGCACTAGAGAAAATATAGCCTGGCTGTTCCAACCCTACGCCAAAGGAAAGCCCGTGGAACCAGCCTTTAAAGTACAAACATATCAATCACACACACACACACACACACAGAGAGACATAAATATATATATATATATATATATATATATATATATATATATATATATATATATTTATGTCTGTGTTTGTATCATATTATATATACTGTAATCGCATCATATAATATATGATCTACATCACGTGTCTGTGTTTGTATCATATTATATATACTGTAATCGCATCATATAATATATGATCTACATCACGTCTCTAATATATATATATATTTGTATCATATTATATATACTGTAATTGCATCATATAATATATGATCTACATCACGTCTCTAATATATATATAATTGTCAATCTCGTATGGCAAAAGCCAATATTCCAATTATTCCCATTCGTAATAGTATATAAGTATTCTTACACTTACAATACTAAACTCATAAGTATTCTCTCACTTAAATATAACTCGCACTTTAATTACTACTAAGGATTTATATGTATAAACCCGAAAATACAAATATGTACTAATTAGATAAGTATGCTATCAACTTGTCTAAATTCCATATCTATCACACCATCTATAATCACCGTCGTCAATAGACGTACCGGGTAATTGCCCCGTCACCTCCAGCCTATACCCTCAATTATATCCTAGTCACCTCATAGGATTTTCTCCAAACATAATCGGCATAAAATTTCATTTTCTAAGCGCACAATTCTCTATATATAATTGCCGGGAGAAATACTCTCTCGAGTGTTTCTCGTCCTGAACCCCTTAAATTAGCGAGTCCTAGATTTTACTTAATGAACCCAAGGTATACTTCTCATTCCAATAATAATTTAGAAGTCCCCACTCTATTTTAGGAACTCTAAATATTTATCTCCACAATGTATTTCGGTCTCAAACACCCTCCAGTAATAAAATCAAATCAGATCAAATCCAAAAAAAAATCTGAAAAATACGCGGTCAGCGCCCACGCGATCGTATCGAAAATATCTACAACTTTCATTTTTGGAAAATCAGCAAAAATCGGACCAATTCGATCCTGGGAGGGCGGAACAATCTGATGGGCGGACCAATCCGGTCCTGTGTAAAATTCAGCACGAGACAGCCATGGCTGTCTCGGCTTTTCTCCCAATTTTCTTCACCAAAACCCCTCCAAAAATCATCCTAACCACAACCAACAATATATACACACAGAAGAAGGGTTCTAAACATCCTAGAACCCATAATCAACAATGGATTTCAATAAATTCCTAAGTTTCCCCAAATTAGGTAATATCCGTGGTTTATTCGCTAAAACTTCCGAAGACCCGTTTTGATTCACAAAAACCCAACCCAAAATTATCTAGTTTGTTATTTCCAAATTATGATATGAGATTTATGCTAAAAAAGAAATAAAGCAAGTAAACACTTGCCTCGTGGATAAAATCCGACGACCTCGAGTCGAATCCCACGGAGTTTGACCGGAATCTCCTTTTTCCTCTTCCTCTCTTCCTTCCTTTCTTCTCCTCTTTCTTTTCTCTTCTTCTTTCTCCCTCTCTCGTGCCTTATATAGGGAGAAATAAGGGTTTGTCCCTTTTAAATCCAAAAATAACTCGTTTACTCAATTACGAGACCTTATTAGCCCAAAAATTCTTGGAACATTAACACTACCCCCGGATACTCTAATCTGACTATCTCGACCATTCCGAAACCAAACGCGCACTCGAAATCTCCATCCGAGTCACTTAACTACAATTCACTAATTAAACCCAACACATCATAATACGGGTTTTCCAATTAAAATATTATCCTTTGTCGCTTTACCCTCCTGCGACATGTATTTAAAACAATCCAACTCATTTACTTAGTCTCAAAAGTAAATGAAACACACACCGGTAATAATCAAATGTTTATAAATCCCAAAATTACTATTCATAGAATTTCCTTTAATCTCCAAATTACGCCCACTTATGAAATTTAATTATCCCTAAAAGTGCGGGGTGTTATTGTTCTTTTGCTTGTTCAGTTGTTCTTTTATCATATAAATATGTCCTTTAGGATGATTCTGTCTACACAAGAGTAGATAAGGAAGATGAAAGGCTTGTGAGGAGTTGTAAATCCATTGTTGATTAAATTAAAAATGAAAAATCATGATCATCCGTGTGCGTACATTTAGGTGAACCAGTCGTGCTTGCTTGTGATGTGTTTCTTTCTCATTTACTTTGAGTTAATGTTGTATTTCTTCTGTTTGGTTACCACTTGGATTGTTCTCACTTAGGTGTTGGGCGTTCTTGAATCACTCTTGAAAGTATTCACGTAAAGATCGTTCATTATTAAAAAGCTTGACAGTAACATTTCGGCTTCGAGACCAACCGCGTGTCTCTGCACTAAGTTGCGGGTAAGTTCATCCATTCATTGGGATAACTGTTCAACTTGTTGCGCTAACTATTCCCATGAACGTGTTTGGATTGATTACGATCTCCACGCCCCTCTACCCAATGGTGGCCTTGAGGGTGTGTAAGAGGTGAACCCGCAAAAGGTCCACTTTACCTTAAGGTGTTATAGCTTTATATTGGTTTTGCATTAAAATTGACATAACTTATACCCAACCCATTTCTAATACTGTATAGTTGCTTTCCTGATATATCGAGATTGGATCGTATTGTGTTCGTCACTTTTGCGGGCTTATGCCGTGTATAACTGGTTCTTGTCACCAATTTGTATAATTGTGCCTAAAGGGTCAACCCGTTAAGAATAGACCAAACACGCCAACTTTATGTCGTGTAAATAATTGCCACCCCTACTATTGATGTAGATTGATAGATGAAGATGGAATAATATGTTTTCCTGGATGGGAGTAAATGCTTGGGAAAATGAGTTTATCTGAAGTGAGCTTTGATTCGAGTTGAAGAACATTGCCTACAAAAGAATCGGTCTGCGTAATATAACGCTGAAGTTCATTTAATCAACTTTTTTCTCTCACTTTTCTTACTATTCAAAATAGTAATTTACATATAAAGTTTGATCTTTAGAATTTTTTTTTTAAAACGTGGAAATGACATTAAATTTTATTTGGCATTATTTTCCCTACAGTGATACCGAAGATAGTGACAATGAAGAGGACTATAGAGGCTGTTGCAGTATTCTTTGACGCGGCTTAACCAGATGCTCTCGGATAATTTACATTGTGGCTTCAAAAATTACCAAAGGAAAAAGATTGATAAGAAATTGAAGGTTGTATTCAAATCAAGAAATTTTATGAGAAATAAATTTTATTGGCTATCGACGCGCATTTGTAAGATCTAAAACTATAGTTTCTTTATACTATGATGTTATATTCTTCTATAGATAATAAAATCCCACTCATATTCATAATATTTTTGTTTGCTTCATATTGTTCTGGCGTATAAATCGTTCTATTATGGAAAGTTTATGATACATTTCAAAGGATTAACATGTTTGCTATAACAATTGTCTCATCTTTTTACTAGTTTGCTGATTGTTTCAATCATAATTTGAAATTCTTGGATGGTAAAAATATGTGAATTTTTAAAATAATTTTTTGGGGTTTACTCTCATTTGAGAATTTAAGGTGGGCTCCGATTGATTGCATTATTTATTTTTTCCACTAGTCTCGTAGCTGCATTTGCAGTTACTTGGGGATATTTATCTTTGTGTGAATCCTTTTTTATATCTGAAGGTATTTGTATCTTTTTAATGACACGTGTCCACAATAGGATCAACAACAAATGATAAAAATATGCGGGATCGGATGCAAATGATCATGTTCATGTGAAATTAAATGATTGTTCTCCCTTTCTAAAATGAAAATTTTTACACCAATCCATTGAAAATGAAATAATGAGAGAAATTTAGTAAAGCAAAGTCTTGCAAACTTCTATTTTTTTATAACAATGCATGCATTACACTGTTGAACACTTTGTTATCTAATTTTGTCACACTTTATTCTAAAATTTGCATTAAAAACAATCATTTGCTGATATTCCTTAATAATTATATGGAATCGAGCAAGTTTATCATTGGTTACTACCCCTAAACTTTTCATTATACACCTAGGAAATTAGAATCTCAACCAGCCCTATTCCGGCTTAACCTCTAGCTAATACGTAGGTTAACACGGCGGTCCTGTGGTGACGTTGGGACAAGATGTCCAGTGTAAAACATGACAACGACTGTTAAGAAAATCCCGTTGGAAATCCAATCCATGCCCCATCACATAAATAACACGGCTCTTTAGTGATTATAACGTCACCCGTATGTGTCTTTGGCGCCATCGATTGCTCATCTGGACATACTACCCGTATTTGCATTCCACACAACCCAGTGTTATTAACAAAGAAATTGGGATAATTCATTGTGTCCATTTGTCCACCTGTCGGAATTTTCCCCCATAGCTTATTGTTGCTCACGTCAAACATAGCGAGTTGTTGAAGCTTTACAAGGGGTACTGGAATTAAACCAAAGAAGTCATTGTTAGACAAATCTAAGCTCTCGAGACTCTCCCAATCGTCGAAACTCGTCGGAATATTGCCTGAGAATTCATTGTGGGAGATGTTGAGTAGCTTTAGGCCTTTCAAGTGGCCTAACAAAGCGGGAATTTCACCGGAGAGTTAGTTTTTCGATAAGTCCATGAGTGATTGGATATTGAGACTACGTCTTGAGATAGCTTGTATGGACTTTTTCCAGTTTACTAACAAGTCATTGAACTTGATCGAGAAGGTGAACAAATCGGAGGTGGTGTAAACCCTATTGGGCGGTTCGATTTTGATCATTCCAACGAGGTTTCCAAGCTCTTTTGGGATAGTTCCAGTGAGGCTATTGCCAGAGACGTCGAGGATACGAAGGCTAGTGAGATTAAAAATGGTAGCGGGAAGTATCGATCCATAAGCAAAATTATTTCTTAGGTTAAGAATTTGGAGTGTGTAGATTTCGGAGAGGAAGTCCGGGACTTCTCTTGTGATTTTTTTGTTGTGAAGATCGAGGTGTTTAAGACTTTTCAAGTTTGTCAGATTTTTATGCAAGCTCCCATAAAATTTATTTTACCCTAAGGCAAGAATTTTGGTTTCTGGAGGAAATGTCACCGGTATTTCGCCCAAGAGTTCATTTGAAGAGTAGTCAATGTATGCAAGTAGATAATCGAGATCGAAAACCGAGAAGGTATTGCCAAAAAATTTCACCCCAGAGTTCTTTTTGGGTCGAAATCCATTCTGGAATTTTCCCTTCAATTCCAATGGATTTGAGAGAGAGCTGAGATAACATGCACCTGGGCACTATCTTAACATTATTTTTTCAGCACCATTTATTTCCGTTCCCGCCTAGAGTCAAAATATTAAGAAACTTGAAATCAAATAACTAAGATGGGATTTCTCCACTAAGCATGTTGGTTTATAGCTGAAGAGCTTCAAGCTTGCTCAAATTCTTTATTGAAAGTGGGATAAGGCCAGTCAACTAGTTCTTGCTCAAGGCCAAAGTCGAGATATTAGACAGTTTCCCAATCCCACTTGGGATTTCCATCGACAAAAGATTATCCGTCAAATCCAACACTTCCAACTCCTTCAATTCCACGACGGAAGATGGAATTCCACCCGTGAATTGTTTTTGATGGACGGGAAATTCCCGCAACTTAGTGAGATTCCAAACCGCACTAGGAATTTTCCCTCCAAGAAAATTATTGTCGATATTCAACGTCCTTAAATATTGAAGACGACCCGTTTCAAAACTTAAACCACCCTTGAGCGAATTGCTAGTCAAGTCGAGATAACTTAGATACCTCAATCGAAAAATTTTGGGAGGAATCATGCCGTTAATGTCGTTATAAATCATCTCAAGGTGCACTAGCTTGGTGACATTACCAAACCCGTCACCCGAAACTTCGCGTTGTATCACTACACCAAATCTGCCGAATTGTCAAGGTCATTGACCTTGACAAATCCAACTTGTTAAGGTCAATGACCGTGACATTTCGAGGCGAGACAACTTTTTTTATCACGGTCGTGCCGCGGTCAATGACCGTGACACGTTTGTCACGGTTATAAACCGTGACAAAGTCGTGACCCTTTTTAAAAAAATTGTCACGGTCAGTGACCGTGACAACTTTTGTCACGGTCAATAACCGTGACAATTCTGGTCAGAATTTAAAAAAATCTGCTGGGCAGTATGGCCACTGCCACTGCCCAGCAGTATCCAAACATCATATATCCAAACAAACTAAAGATAATGCAAATATATATTCAAATAGAGACAATATGCATCACGATATAATTCAAATGTAACAACTTAAAACAATTCAATTCAAACTTAAAACAATGTCACTACATGTCTGGTGTATTGTTAAAACTGAGGAGGTGAGTAGGCCACACGACATACGAATTAACGCACCCACTAATATACGTCGTGCCGCATTGTTCGCGCAACCACAATAGGGAGTTCTCCTTCCCGGGTATGACATGCGTGACGAGCACCCTGGACTCCATCTCTTGAAGCGCACGTCCATGAACTATTCCACCCTGGACGATATTCGGGTCCCTCAACCCTCGCCCTATCCGCTGGCCATCAAATACGTCCAATATGAACACACTCGTCCAACCAAGTGTCGACATTGGTCTGTTGAAGGGCGCCAAATAGGGAAGTGGATCATCGAAGTACGAACGTGTCGGTGATGAAGCAGCGAGGTCCACATCCTCGTCATCCTGCGCCTCGTCCTCCCGCACCTCCTCCTCCACCGCCTTCTCATTCCCTTTCCCTTTCCCTTTATGGTCTCCGCCCAACGTACGCTTCATGAATGCGTACATATCTTGGACCGTCGCCTCCAAACGGGACAGCTTCGCGTCGTGTGAATCCACCGTTCGAGCCAACCCGGTGTCGCTCGTCTCCAATCCGATGATCCTAGATTTGGCCACCCGCAAGCTCACCCCCCTTGTCCTCCCCTTGCGATCAGAGCCAAGCACTTGGCTTAGTGCATCTGTGGACAAAGATGCCTTGTCGGCATCAGACTGCGACTCATGCACTTCCTTAAGCTTTGCCTGAAACGACAAAAAGCACATGATTAGTAAAATAAGTAAACTACAAAATTATAACGTAATTAAGAAAAATTAAACTGTCGGATTACTTACAATCGTGGCCGCGACGCTCGGGGACACCTCCTTGTCTTTCCCCTTCTTCGTCCGAAGAGCCACATAAGTATCGAGCCTATGTGGCTTACCCCCTGGCCCACTCCCTACCCCCCTGAAATAAAATAAAGTAAAGTAAAATTAGTATCGGCCCCGCAAAGTAAAATAATGAAGAATAATATATTTCTGTAGTTATAGAAAAATTAAATCTTACCTGCATCCTATGCTCCACCTCGGCGTAAGAGGTCCGGCCGGAGTAGTGCACGTCCGTCTTTTTTTCCCGATTTTCCCTCCCCGATTGGCAAGATGCCAATTGTCGATCCTCGATCTCATTATCAATGAACTTCTGCCATTGTGCCAATGAGATCGGCTCCTTGGGGGGGACAGATTCACGCCATTGGATAATCGACTCTCGTGTTTTCCCAAAGTACCGTGCTCGCATATTTTTTTCCACGACTTGAGTTGCTCCCTAATCTGATCCAACACGGGATAGCGTAGCTTTGGATCCAAGTTGAATTGTTCCTGTCCAACAAATACAATGTTAGTTGCGAATAAATATAAATATAAATATAAATATGAAATCGAAATTGAAATTGAAATTGAAATTGAAATTGAAATTGAAATATTCATATAAATATAAATATAAATATAAATATATTACCTGTAGTGCTGTCCAAACAGCTAACTTGAGCTCATATGGCACCTCCTTCCAACTCATAAACCCCAGGCCGATGACCGTCTTTAGCAGAACGAGGGATCTCGCTAATATCTCCGATTTGTTCTCGACGGTAATCCCATATTTCTCATATTTGGGGAGCCTAGGGGCGGAAGATCCCTCGTCGCCTCCACTACCACTGACCCCAGACGACATCATCATAAACAGCATCATCATCTTCGCCTTAATATCTGAAGAAGACATTTGCTGTAAAAAAATGTTATTAGTACAGATATAATATTTTCAATTTTAAGGACTATTTTCATCACTTAGTGTTCATCTAAGTTCTAGTATAACAAGTTCCCATAAAAATCTTTAATAAAATTATCATATCTTCTTTCAATTTAAACACACACACAGTAGTGACTGTCTATTTAAAATAATCTCAATGTTAATTTCAGGTATTGAATTTCTATTATTGTTTTGTGCTTTTTATAAATCATACCCCACCCCCACCCCACCCCCACCCCAACATGTTTACGGGCTTTCATCACCCGTCATAAATTTTTCGGTCCGTGACTTACTGGCCAGTTGTCTTGGGTCTTTTACTCCCTTAACATTACTTTAAGAATTTTACCCAATCTAAATACCACATTTTCTTTCTTGTTATACACTTGAACACGTTTTGTTATTTAGTCCTTATTAATTTATCTTTGATGTATTACCAGCATCTTTACTTTTATAAACTTTATTTAATTTTCAATTTTAAGGACTATTTTCATCACTTAGTGTTCATCTAAGTTCTAGTATAACAAGTTCCCATAAAAATCTTTAATAAAGTATTATCACAAATATAAACTAAGAGTGATAAAATAACTTTGAGGCATATAAATTAATTGTGACAAAGTAAGATTATGGAAACCCCACTTTTCTTTCTGTAACTCCTATTTTATTAAACTTTAAATATAATTAGGGGTGCATAGAAAGAAAAGTAAAATAGGAATAAAAACAACATTTTTAAAATATGAAGGGCTCACCAATTTGATCAAATTTTTCAACAACATAGACTAATTGATCTTTATTATAAGACAATTACTACAAATTTATGCGCATTTTAACCCTTATTGTAGTTTTTTAGTTTTCATGCTTTTATTTGATGGATATAAAGTCATGTGATTATTTCACCATATAAAGTCAACAAAAAATGCCATATATGGTTTTTTTCTCCATTAGTATAAGTATATAGCGATTATTTCACACTTAAATCACATATTAAGCCGGCCTTCATTTTTTTATGAAATTTGTAGAAAATTACTTATTTATTTTGAATGAAAATAAATTGTTATCCAATATTTTTGGATATTATTTACATTTACATTTTTGGATATTTTTTTTGGAAATTTATAGAAAATTACTTATTTATTTACATTTTTAACCCCCTACCCCCACCCTGCCCCACCCCCTACCCCCCAACCTGCCTCACCCCCTACCCCCACCCTGCCCCACCCCCCACACACGCACACACACACGCACATATATACACACACACACACATATATATACACACAAACATATATATAAATGGAAGAGAGAGAGAGAGAGATAAAGAGAGAGAATTAAACCTGAAAGTAGAGAGAGAGAGAGCAGCGTCGAGAGAGAGAGAGAGAGGGAGGGAACGGCGGGAGGGAAAGAAGAAGGGGGAATGGGTTTTTGCTGGAACCATTGTCACGGTCGTGTCAAGGTCATTGACCGTGAAAATTCTTTGTCACGGTCGTGTCAAGGTCAATGACCGTGACATAAAACGCGTGTTTTTTGTCACGGTCAATGACCTTGACAAGGGTGGCCAGCTGAAAGGTGACAATTTTGTCATTTTGGTGTAGTGTATGAAATTAAACGAAACTTCATGAAAGTTCAAGGATTTTACCCGAAATATCGACGTTAACATACTCGAAGTGATCACCACATTTAATGGACTTTCGGATAGAAAGAGGGAATTGAGATGGAGAACGATCACGGCCGTTGGATTCGATCGCGGATCGCAAACTACTCGTTCCCAAGCGCAACAATTGGAGCTAGAATTCCATGTTTCCAAGCCATGTGTGTAAGTAATATCAGGAGATAAGTTTGAGAGAAGAATATCAAAAGTGGATTTGAATTGGAGAAGGGCTTGTTTTTGACCAATTGGACAAGATAAAGTTTGAGTGAAGAAGAAGATGAATAGTTTGAGTAGTAGGTGTAGACCAATTTTAGCCATTTGTTTATTTGGTATGCTTATTTTTGTTTGTGAAGTGGTAGTAATAAAAAAGAGTAGCTTAAGAGTGAATTGTCCTAGCATTCTTGGGCTATATTCCTAAATTATTGGGTGGTACTGTTTTAGTCAATGGGTAGGAGTTGTTTTTTGAAAATTTTGCACATATTGGAAAGAGATGGAAACTACACATTGTCTTTTGTTTGAGATAGATATAATTTTTCTTACATTGACTGCACAACACAGTAATATCTCATGATGTTAATTTTATCTGTGATGCATCATTTTACCTCAAGACCTTAGAGCATTAATTTCGGGTGAAAATTTTGGTCGTTTGCGTAAGTGATTGGACAAAAATAACTTCATGTGCAGAGCTTACATAATTAAATTTTCATATAAGAGTCTTACACCGTTAGTGTTTGGGGGTAAAGTTACATGTTTTTGCAAGTTGAGAGGATTAATGTGACACCCCGACTAATTAAATACCGAGTAGCTACTCCTTTATTAAATTAATTCAAAATGCCAAGTTGGTCCAGTTAATAGCATCACTGTCGAAAACATTTTAAAAATTACTAACCACCTAGTATTTAAAAAGTAAGTGCCAAATTTTAAATTAAGTCTGATTAACATGCAACAAGTGTAATAATGAATAATAACACCATTCACCATAAAGAAGTAAATAGAATAACCATCACGCAATGTAAATAAAGTCTGGAGGAAAACTCCTCACTACAATCCCACAACTGAAATAAGTAAACCGAATACTAAAACAATACATGCCAAAGTCTGAAAACTGTAATGGAAATGTAACTCTAATAGAAATGGGCAACATGCCCTACAACTGATAGATAATGACTCTGGAATCCAAATGATAGATGCGTCTACAAGCAAATTGACGCGACTTAATATTTGTCTAAAAAGTGCGTATTTATCTAGGCTCAAGTGCAAGCCTTGTCGCTCAAGTAATAACCCAGTAAGTAGGGATCGTCTCCACAGGGATCAAAATTGCAAAACAATAACAAGAAAAATTACCAAACCTTGAAATGATTTCTTGAAAGAAATAAAAAGATGATTGATTTTTTTGGGAAAATTTCTAAAAATTTACTTATGAAAAACAATTGGAAATTAACAGCAAAATTTGGGTTTAACAATTTAGAGAAAATTAGGGTAGGGTACAATCCCTCAATCCTTAACAAATTATTCTTTAGAATATTAAAATTATAAATCAAAATTCTTGATTAAATCCAGTCCTTATCATCACTAAGCATTACATATATGAGGTTCAAGACCGCATCATATGAAATCAAAGATCAATATAAGGCGGTGAATGACGAATTATACATACAAAGCATTCTTAAACATCCCAAGTACCTAGGGCAAGAGAGATTAAAAGATATGACAATGCATATATGATTTTCATTCACGATTCAACCAATATTTTCATTTATTTTCTAATTTTCCATACGAATAATTTTTATTAGGATTGAGTTCATGTACCCCAACCCTTGAGAAATTAGCTACTCATGATTTGGTTGAAAAACAAATTCACATATGAAACTATGAAATTGCAGAACATTGTAAGAAATTTGCAGAAATTAAAGAAAAGAGAATAGAATGATATTACTTGAATTCAGCACAAAAACGGAATTGAGATTCAGAATACAACTAGGGTTCATGCAAATCTTGAAGGAAATGGAAATTTGATCTAAAAATCTGATCTAAAAACTCTCTCTAAAATTTCTAACCCTAGCCTCTCTGTAGCCTTTTCTCAAATGATGTAGGTCATGGGCTTTTATAGCACAAAATCTTGAAATTGACAACCAATAGTGCTTGTGGAACAAGTTTTCCAAGAGTTGCACTGCATTAAATGCATAATTAATGTCAGAAATCCGCACATCTAGACTCTTCATTATCCCGCAACTTCAAAACATCGTAACTTCTTCACCGTAGCTCGGATTGAGGTGCCGTTTTTTCCAGTATTCTTGTAATTTAGAGCTCTTCAACTTTCTAGTTGGCCCCACCTCCGGACTAAGGTTGAAAAATTACGAAAATGCCCTTCAACTCTCCATTTCTAGGTTTCTTTCACTGTTTTGCGTTCTCCTTCGCACTAACTTGCGTGAAATACCTGTAAAACACATGAGAAATACACAAAACAAGAAATACTTGCCAAAAAAGGTTAGTAGAATACATTTGAGACAAATCCAAGCTACTTACACTGCACGGGATCATAAAAATACTGAAATTAAGGGGATAAATGTGAAGAATATGTGCCTAAACACACCCCCTAACTTAGAACTTTGCGCGTCCCGAGCAATGTAAATGAAATTAGCCAAAATTCTACTCTTGAAAATTCCTTTATTAAAATAAAATTCCACTTTTGCAGGCACGCGATTGCATTTAGCGTATGCAACAAGCCTTTAAACCCCTAGGTTACCCTAGTAGGACGAGTTTTGTCTCGTGAGGGTTTGCAATGAATACACCCACAAAATTCTTTATTGACTCAAATAAATATCAAAATACTTAAAAATTTTACAATTTAAACTTTTCGAAAAATAATCACCATAAATTCATATTCAAATGTCTCAAATCATAGTGTGTGTGTGCAAAGCCAAAAATTAAACCTCAAACTTCCACCGATTGAGCATTACGTTACTTTCCGAAAATTCATTTTGATTCAAATTCTTACGGATGCACTCACAAACGAATCACTCGGATTGTGGCTATTTTCTCTCGGTATGCATGATATAAAGAGTAAATATAATGGACACAAATTCATGCATACAAAATTGAAAAGAAGGAAATTTATGGTGAAAAGATCTCATCATCGGATTACGGTTATTAGGAAATGGGAACATCACCTCTAATTCACACCATTTTAATCTCTCATATTATCTTTTCATGTCTTAGCTCTCCACACAGTAATTAATTTTGCAATTTGGACTCGGTTAGGACTTTTTCGGGTTAAAAGGTGTAAAGGGTAAAAATGGGAATGGATGGAATGTTCGGAATTGGAAAATGTCTTTATGATGTCCATTTGTGCTTTTTTCGGGCATTTGCTCATTTTTCTCTTTTTTTATTTTCTTTCTATTTTTGTCGAGCATATCTATTTTTTTTTCTTTGCCCCTTTTTATTGCACAATTTGGACTTTCTTTGATGAATATTCTCAATTTTCACAATTCCGGGCTATTTGGGTTTTTCGGGTTATCAAACGAAAGGATAAATTTTTTATTAGGCTCAAGTTGGGTTGCAAAAGGATAATTTTATTTTTCACAACTTTTTATGGCTAATATTTTTGGGTAACAAACGAGGGCCTACTTCATTGTCCAAATTGCTAATCACATTACCATATGCATCTCGAGATTAATTAAGTTTAGAGATATATTTAGCACGAATTTCGAGACAATATTTCACACATTTCCCATAACCGATCAAAACAAAGGATTGAGATCATCAACGACTTATTAAAACGCTGAAAAGAACTTTGAGTTAATCATAAACTCGGATTGATTTAAAAACTCAAAAAGATCGATAGGCTCGAAATCTCACCGGGTTGGACTAATCTCCACACTTATTCGTAAAGTCAACAATTTTCTTTCAATTTCCATCTTCGGTCAATTTTGGCTTAGTGCAATTGAGATTTAACAATTTGAGACTTTAAATAGAATAAAGGTGATATTTTTGAAAATTTTAAATTCTAATTTTTATTTATTTTGAAGAAAAATATTTTTGGCTTTTTTTTTTTATTTTTTATTTTTAAACACACTTGGAAAGAACATGTGATCGAATCAATGAATCTAAACAATAAATGGGAAGAATATCCCACACCCCCTAACTTAAATGTTGCATTGTCCTCAATGCGAATCAAGAACACAATATAAAGAGAGGAAAAGAAATATATTACCCAAATGGAGCGATCCCTGATGAGTGCGAGTCCATTGAATCTACAAAACATGTTAGAACCAAGCATACCAAAAAAATAACAATACTTGAACTAATTACTCTAAATGCAACAAGATACTATATAACACTTATACATGACTCAAAAATTCAGCAAAAATCACCCCATACGCGTCGGGGTTGCGACGACCTCACCTCTCTTTGTTCATTCAATCCCCATAAATGGGGTCCGACAGCCAGATTGTGTCGGCTTCTTTAACCATGGCTTCCAAATAAGGCTTGAGACGATGCCCATTGACTTTAAAAGTGGTTCCCCCTTTTTCATCCATTAGCTCAACGGCTCCATGGGGAAACACTTCTTTCACAATGTAAGGACCAGACCATCGAGACCGCAATTTACCTGGAAACAAGTGCAACCTCGAGTTGTAGAGGAGTACTTTCTGTCCCAAATGAAACTCTTTCTTACGAATGATTCCGTCATGAGCGCGTTTCATTCGGTCCTTGGAAATTTTGGCACTTTCATACGCATCGTTGCGCATTTCTTCCAACTCATTCAACTGAAGTTTACGTGTTTCACCGGCTTTATCCATTTTGAAGTTCACCCTTTTGATAGCCCAATACGCTTTGTGTTCGATTTCAACCGGAAGATGACAAGGTTTGCCATACACAAATCGAAATGGGGACATCCCAAGGGGATTCTTGTATGCGGTTCTATAAGCCCAAAGAGCATCAGTCAACCTAAGAGACCAGTCTTTCCTATTAGGATCAACTGTCTTCTCCAAGATATTCTTGATCTCCCTATTAGCAAGCTCGGCTTGGCCATTCGATTGGGGGTGATAGGGGGTGCTAACCTTGTGGACAATTCCATACTTTCGCATTAGTTTATCCATCGGCCTATTGCAAAAATGAGTTCCATTATCACTAATTATGGCCTTAGGCATACCAAAGCGAGAAAGTATATTTTCTTGAATAAATTTGATCACCACCTTGCTGTCATTCGTCCTTGTAGCTATAGCCTCTACCCATTTTGAGACATAATCTACAGCGACGAGAATGTATAGAAAACCAAAATAAGGGGAAAGGGCCCCATGAAGTCAATTCCCCAACAATCAAACAACTCCAAGACTAAAATAGGGGATAATGGCATCATATCACGGCGAGTAATAGCTCCCATTCTTTGGCATCTATCGCAAGTCTTACAAAAAGCATTCACATCCCGGAAGATTGTGGGCCAATAAAGACCACTTTGAAGGATTTTCGCAGCAGTTTTATTTTTAGAAAAATGACCGCCACATGCTTCCGAATGACAGAATCGAATCACCCCTTGGATTTCCTCATCGGGTACACATCTCCGGATAATTTGGTCAGCACAATACTTAAACAAGTATGGATCATCATAAAAGAACATGCGTGACCAAGTAATGAACCTCCTTCTCTCTTGCGGATTCCAACTAGAGGGAACAACTCCGGTGACAAGTTAATTGACAATATCCGCAAACCAAGGGAGAGAAGAGGTAGCAAATAGATTCTCATCCGGAAAATACTCGTCTATGGGAATGGGATCAATAGGTACGTCGGACGAGAGTCGTGACAAATGGTCAGCAACGACGTTTTCTACTCCTTTCTTATCTTGAATCGAGAGATTAAACTCTTGTAGGAGTAGGATCCACCTGATTAAACGAGGTTTGGCATCTTTCTTGCTCAAGATATATTTCAATGCCGAATGATCAGTGAAACAAAGGATAGGCGACCCAACAACGTAAGAGCGAAATTTGTCGAGAGCAAAAACGACAGCTAGCAACTCTTTCTCTGTAGTAGAGTAATTAAGCTGAGGTCCAGATAATGTTCGGCTAGCATAGTAAATAACATGAGCTTTCTTGTCTTTCCTCTGTCCAAGAACAGCCCCAATCGCGAAATCACTTGCATCACACATAAGCTCAAAGGGAAGCGACCAATCCGGAGCTTGCATGATAGGTGCAGAAATAAGCATGCTTTTGAGTTTATCAAATGCTTCTTGACATGCTTTACTCCACTCAAATGGAGTGTCCTTCATGAGAAGATTACTCAAAGGTCTAGCGATGGCGCTAAAGTCTTTGATAAACCTCCTATAAAATCCAGCATGGCCTAGAAAGGACCTCACATCTTTAAGTGATTTTGGCGGGGGTAGCTCAGCTATTACTTCAATTTTTGCTCGATCAACTTCAATTCCCCTAGATGAGACTATGTGGCCCAAGACTACACCCTCGGTAACCATGAAATGGCATTTTTCCCAATTGAGGACTAAGTCTTTTTCCACACATCGGAATAGAACTCTCTCAAGATTAGCTAAACAATGGTCAAAAGATGAGCCGAAAACGCTGAAATCGTCCATGAACACCTCAAGACCTTTTTCAATCATGTCGCTAAAGAGACTTAACATGCACCTCTGAAAAGTATCCGGCGCATTACATAACCCAAATGGCATACGTTTATAGGCAAACGTACCAAATGGACATGTAAAAGTCGTATTTTCTTGATCAAGAACATCCACCTCAATCTGATTATAACCGGAATACCCATCTAGAAAATAATAATAAGGATGGCCCGCTACTCGTTCAATAACTTGATCGATAAATGGTAAGGGAAAATGATCCTTTCGAGTTCCGGCATTGAGCTTTCGGTAGTCAATGCAAACATGCCACCCGGTGGTGGTGCGTTGAGGTATTAATTCTCCCTTAGCATTTTCAACCACTGTCATCCCTGATTTCTTTGGAACGACCTGAATTGGGCTCACCCATTTACTATCCGAAATGGGATATATAATTCCAGCATCTAGCAATTTGATTATTTCCGCTCTTACAACATCTTTCATTGTTGGATTTAACCGCCTTTGCATCTCACGAGATGGCTTCACTTCTTCCTCGAGATGGATTTTATGGGTACAAATCAAAGGACTTATACCCTTCAAATCTGCTATGGTCCATCCAAAAGCACTTCTATGCTTTCTCAACACATCTAACAACATACCTTCTTGCCCTTTTTCTAGATGGGAAGGCACAACAACAGGAAATGTATCATTCTCACCTAAAAAGGCATATTTGACATGAGAAGGTAGTTTTTTCAACTCAAGACTAGGAAATCTATGTTCAGAGGGGACCAAGGGTGTCTCCCTCAGAGGCAATTCTTCATACCTAGAAATCCAATCAACCGCTCTCAAACTCTCAAAACTCCCTTCCTCTTGTAACCACATTTTTAATTCTTCCACCTCTTTCTCAAACTCAGTATAATCACTCAGTTGAGCACCACTTTGCCCTAAGCACACTTTCAGAGCATCTCCTCCTATGATTTTTTCAATATTTTCATCCACCACTTCTTCAATAAGATCCATTTCAAGAATCTCATCCTCATCACCCATTTGGTTAGCGACATTGAAAATATTTTTCTCGAGAGTCATGTTTCCAAAAGTGAGTTGCATTTGGCCATTCCGTGTATTGATCAAAGCATTAGCGGTAGCTAAGAACGGTCGGCCCAATATAATTGGAACATGATTTCTCGTATGGAGAACAGGCTCGGTGTCCCAAATAACAAAATCAACGGGGAAGTAGAACGTATCCACTTGAACAATTACGTCTTCTATAATCCCACGAGGCACTTTGACTGTCCTATCCGCTAACTGTAGAGTGATTCGGGTAGGTTTTAAATCACCTAAATCAAGCTTCTTATAGATGGAGTATGGGAGGATGTTTACACTCGCACCTAAATCAAGCAACGCTCTTTCCACTCTCATTTCTCCAATGATACATGAAATGGTAGGTGAACCTGGATCTTTGAATTTTGGTGGAAGATCATTGAGAAGAACTGAGCTCACATTTTGTGCCAAGAAAACATTTTTCTTCACCTTAAGACGTCTCTTGACAGTCAAAAGATCTTTACTAACCTTCGCATATGCTGGAATTTGTTGAATAGCATCAAGGAACGGCAAGTTCAATTTTACTTGCTTCAACACATCCATCACCTCGATACGCGAAGCACCTTTCTGGGGTGACTCTAAGTGTTGAGGAAATGGAGCAGCAGTAGGCGACTTGACTTCAATATCAGGCTCAACCTCCGCATCTTTCAATTCCTTTTCTAAGGAAGGTTCTTCAGACTCGGAAATTTCAGATTCCTTCACAATCTCGGGTTCGACTCCATCATCATTCACCTTTGGTAATTTAGGTGCTAGATCAATTACGCGGCCACTACGAAGAGTAGTAACAGCTTGACATTGTTCTTGCAATTCTGATGATGTGGAGAAAACCGTGGTTTGACCTTGAAGAGGTGGTCTTTGGCCTTGGGCTGGAAGTTTACCCTTCTCTTGAGTATTCACCGCAGACTGCAACCTAGAGATGTTAGTATGCATTTCAGCGAACATTCGCTCAAATTTGGCATCTCTTTCTTTTTGGGCTTGGATGAATTGATTGAAATTATCCTCATGAGATCTCCTAGGTGGAGGTACATAAGGACCAGGAGGTGGTACTTGCATAGGGTTTGCCACTTGCTGAAATTGAGGGGGTTGTGGTAGAGTCATCTGTGGGTTAGGAACCATCCCACCTTGGGGTTGTCCATAATTAAACCCGGGATTCCTCCACGATTGATTATATGCATTCCCTTACTGAGCATTATAATTCCCTCGAAAACCTCCTATTGCATCAACCTGTTCAGTGTACATGGCCTTGTATGCAGGTATGGTAGGACATCCTTCGGTAGAATGGCCTGCATTACAAATGGCACATACCTTCTCCATCCCGGTTTTTACGGGTCCAGACACATCTCTCAATCGCATATCTAGCATTTCTCTAAAGTTCTTTTCCATTTGATCAAGTTTTAGATCCAACAAAGTGTCCTTGTCCACGTGATAAATACCGGACGCAGCAGGCAAGTTGGACACTTGTCGATTTCTATTTTGACTATTTGGATCAGAAGTATCCCATGCTTGGGTAGTTTCCGCCACATATTTCAAATGAGCCTCAGCATCGCTCGTACTTAACTCCCAAAAAGGTCTCTCACACATGGTTTGAACAAGTTGTTTAGACGCTACAGTAAGGCCTTGATGGAAAAATGAAATCAGATGATGAGTTTCAAAACCATGATGGGGGCACGCATTAACTAACTCCTGGTATCTCTCCCAACACTTATCAAAAGCCTCATTCTCATTTTGACGAAAAGCTTGAATTTGGGCTTTAACAGAATTGGTTTTGTGTTGTGGAAAAAATTTTGAGATAAACTTGTTTTGCATATCTCTCCACGATAAAACAGAATTTGGGGGCAGGGTCCATAACCAAGTTTTCGCTTTATCCTTTAAGGAAAAAGGAAAGAGCTTTAACCGGATTACTTCTTGTGGACAAGTTTGGTCTCCAAATGTTTCACACGTATCTTCAAACTCTCTAATATGGAGATATGGTTTTTCCGAATCCATCCCATGAAATGTAGGAAGAATTTGGATCATTCCATTCCGAAAGTGGAACTGACCGGCATTATACGGGAATAAAATGCAACCAGGGTTAGCAGTTCTCTCCGGAAACAAAAGATCTTTCATGGGTTGATATGGTACATCATCCTCTCCAGCACCAACACCGACACTACCATGATCCGACATATTGCTACCAAAAGGTTCAGAATTCTCACTCAAGGTTTGACTCAACGAACGACTTGTGATGGAATTATTAGGGGAAGGAGGTGGAACCCAAAAAGGCAAAGACTCAGAATTTTCAGATCCGGCTTCGGTAATAGGATTTTCGTGAATTTGGGTGGGAGATGAATTCTGCATATAACACACAAGAGAAAGGATGAATTTTTTTTATTTTTTTTATTTTATTTTTTTATGAAATCACTTGTAGATAACAATAACTTTCTTGAAAATTTAACAATTTTAGATCCCCGGCAACGGCGCCAAAAACTTGACGCGACTTAATATTTGTCTAAAAAGTGCGTATTTATCTAGGCTCAAGTGCAAGCCTTGTCGCTCAAGTAATAACCCAGTAAGTAGGGATCGTCTCCACAGGGATCAAAATTGCAAAACAATAACAAGAAAAATTACCAAACCTTGAAATGATTTCTTGAAAGAAATAAAAAGATGATTGATTTTTTTGGGAAAATTTCTAAAAATTTACTTATGAAAAACAATTGGAAATTAACAGCAAAATTTGGGTTTAACAATTTAGAGAAAATTAGGGTAGGGTACAATCCCTCAATCCTTAACAAATTATTCTTTAGAATATTAAAATTATAAATCAAAATTTTTGATTAAATCCAGTCCTTATCATCACTAAGCATTACATATATGAGGTTCAAGACCGCATCATATGAAATCAAAGATCAATATAAGGCGGTGAATGACGAATTATACATACAAAGCATTCTTAAACATCCCAAGTACCTAGGGCAAGAGAGATTAAAAGATATGACAATGCATATATGATTTTCATTCACGATTCAACCAATATTTTCATTTATTTTCTAATTTTCCATACGAATAATTTTTATTAGGATTGAGTTCATGTACCCCAACCCTTGAGAAATTAGCTACTCATGATTTGGTTGAAAAACAAATTCACATATGAAACTATGAAATTGCAGAACATTGTAAGAAATTTGCAAAAATTAAAGAAAAGAGAATAGAATGATATTACTTGAATTCAGCACAAAAACGGAATTGAGATTCAGAATACAACTAGGGTTCATGAAAATCTTGAAGGAAATGGAAATTTGATCTAAAAATCTGATCTAAAAACTCTCTCTAAAATTTCTAACCCTAGCCTCTCTCTAGCCTTTTCTCAAATGATGTAGGTCATGGGCTTTTATAGCACAAAATCTCGAAATTGACAACCAATAGTGCTTGTGGAACAAGTTTTCCAAGAGTTGCACTGCATTAAATGCATAATTAATGTCAGAAATCCGCACATCTAGACTCTTCATTATCCCGCAACTTCAAAACATCGTAACTTCTTCACCGTAGCTCGGATTGAGGTGCCATTTTTTCCAGTATTCCAGTATTCTTGTAATTCAGAATACAACTAGGGTTCATGCCAATCTTGAAGGAAATGGAAATTTGATCTAAAAATCTGATCTAAAAACTCTCTCTAAAATTTCTAACCCTAGCCTCTCTCTAGCCTTTTCTCAAATGATGTAGGTCATGGGCTTTTATAGCACAAAATCTCGAAATTGACAACCAATAGTGCTTGTGGAACAAGTTTTCCAAGAGTTGCACTGCATTAAATGCATAATTAATGTCAGAAATCCGCACATCTAGACTCTTCATTATCCCGCAACTTCAAAATATCGTAACTTCTTCACCGTAGCTCGGATTGAGGTGCCGTTTTTTCCAGTATTCTTGTAATTTAGAGCTCTTCAACTTTCTAGTTGGCCCCACCTCCGGAATATGGCTGCAAAATTACGAAAATGCCCTTCAACTCTCCATTTCTAGGTTTCTTTCACTGTTTTGCGTTCTCCTTCGCACTAACTTGCGTGAAATACCTGTAAAACACATGAGAAATACACAAAACAAGAAATACTTGCCAAAAAAGGTTAGTAGAATACATTTGAGACAAATCCAAGCTACTTACACTGCACGGGATCATAAAAATACTGAAATTAAGGGGATAAATGTGAAGAATATGTGCTTAAACACAAATCCCAGTAGCTTCCACAAACAGCTACAGCTCGTCACCTGAATGAGTATCTTATGCTTGGTGTCCTTGTGGCTGGGCACCTAAAATGGTTTTACAAAGAAAAATAGATTTGAAAAGCAAACGGGTCAGAGCCCGAATGTGGAGTTATATTTTAAAAACCTGCAAGTGCTTTAAAAACATTTAAAACATTAAATGCAAAGTACATGTTAGGATGTGCACTTACATGATATTCTCACCTCTCGTCTAACTGTGCACTCCTAACGTAAGTACCCATCTACAACGATATAAACCACTAGCTAACTGACATCATATCTAGCTAGACTGTAATAGGTCCTACCCTTATTACTCGGTTCTATTAACATTATAACGCTCGTAATTAAATAGGGATTTAATGTAAACTCAGATGCTCAAAATGCAATATATTTCACTATCAGCTAACCCGTTATGTTATTCTCGAAACAATACTGTAGTTATATTTACAACATTAACATGAAGATTCCCATTAATTAAGTGTATATTATTCACATCATAAATATACAATACAAGCACCCCGAGAACTAAGCTGCGGTGCACACATACTCTGCTATCCATCCCGGTACATCACGTACATAAGGATTACATATTCCGAATCTCTCAGGAATAGTTCACAGATAACAACATCACAAATAATGGAGGCGAACACAGTCACATCACAAGGGTCACGCACATACCTACGCTCCCACGATCAGCGGACTTATTAATATCCCAATAAGTCTTTCTATGGCCTATGTTCATCAAGGTAACCAGTCTAAATCCGGGAAACACAAGGATTAGAGGGCCTTAAGCGAACGCAAACCTCCCGTGATAGCAAGTATGGTAGGTATGTCATACACACAATTCATATACCAATACTAAGTAAACACACATCTTAGTAATCTCGTAGTTTAATCGTAGTACATATCGCATTCTCGTACTAACTTATAATTATCACAATTTATACTACTCCGGGTTATAATCATACGCGCCATAATTTATTCTCACGTCGTAGTAGACACTCACGTCTCAACCCAAACCGTCCATTTAATTTAACTCTCGTATATAACTTCCTTCTCATAAATATCCAAATGTCCCAATTCTAACATTACATCATCATCGGAATGTTATCTATATCCTCGAACAAGTTTACGGGACTCCAAAAATCAAAACAGTCCAAAAAGGCCCAGACTGCCAGCTCGTTAGAAGTCTCGTTCGAACGAGACTGTTCGAACGAGATCCAACTGTCAGCTCGTTAGAAGTCTCGTTCGAACGAGGCTGTTCGAACGAGATTCCAGTTCGTTCGAAAGAACTGTACCTTCTAACGAGACCTCGTTCGAACGAAGTATCGAACGAAATTCCTTTTCGTTAAAAGCGACTGGTCAACTCGTTAGAAGCTCGTTCGAACGAGCTCGTTCGAACGACCTGGGTTGGTTTCTAACGAGCGACCAGCTGCGAGCCCAGAATTTCCAAAATCGTTTTTCACCCAATTTCTACTCCTCAAATATCCTCTAAACTTCGTCCCAACTATGTTTTAAGGTCTCTAATAAATCCTAAACATGTTATAATCACATCCTAACACGTTTTAAAGAATTAATCCATCCTAACATCAACCAAATTTACAAATCTCTACACTTTTCCCCAATTTCTCAAGAACATGAACCCTAGGTTTTTATGATCATCAAATCCCAGAATTTAATCTGTTTTAATTTCTTCCAATCACAAATAACATGAGAATAATTATCTACCTATCATTCTACATGCAATTCTCCTCAAGATTTTCAAGTTCTATGTTCTAAACTACATGGGTTTTCATATTTCATCAAGAACAAACCATAAATTCGAATCATCTAATATGGAGAGAACATTCTCTGAAATTAAATGGAATAAAGTCACTTGCCTTGATTCGATTTCTGATTTTGATGTTGATTTCCTCTCTCTTTCTACAGGATTCCCTCTCTCCAAACTTCTTCTCCAATGGAGGCTTAAGGTGGCTAGGGTTTTCTTTGGGAAAGTTGTAAACCTAATGATAGCCTCCGTAGCTTAATGGGTTAATATGGGTTGTTTAGTGGGTTTAGTGGGTTAAATCCACATCAGATTAAAACTCCCAATTTTCGTCACTTTTAATTCCTAAAAATGTAAAATTACCAAAATACCCTTTAAGTTCCCGGTATGGCCTAAAAATACCCCGGGACCCAAACTAAACCCCCGGCTAGTGTTTTCTGACTATCTCGACCCTTCCGGACGCGTTGGCGCACTCAAAACGACCATACGGATAATAGAAATAAAAATCACTTCTATAATTAAAATAATATACCATGACGCGGCGGTCACACGCATCTCAACAAAATTCTCAAATTGCCGTATATACATCTCACGACAAATTTCATAATTCCAAATTCATATATAATCATATATGCACATAATCAAATACCAACTCGCATCTCGTTAGTATTTTACCCGGATTAATTTCCAATTAACACGCATTTAATTAATTAATCCCAAAAATAAATATAGCCAAAAGTACGGGGTATTACATACTTCCCCCCTAATAACTGAATTTCGTCACGAAATTCGAAACTATAAAGTACCTGGAATGAACAACTCTGGATAACGTTCACGCGTCTCATCCTCGCGCTCCCATGTGGACTCCTCGACATTGTGATGTCGCCACTGAACACGCACTAACGGTACTATCTTTTACCGCAGTTTCCTCTCGCTTCGGTCCAAAATAGCAATCGGCCCCTCCTCGTAGGAGCTATCCGGCTGGAGATCGATGTCCTCCACAGCAATGTGAGAATGAGCCAAATTATCTCTAAGGTATTTCATTAACGAGGAAATATGGAACACATCGTGAATCCGATGCAAGTGCTCCGGTAGTCCAAGTCTATACGCAACCGGCCCGATCCGCTCAATAATAGGAAACGGCCCCACATACCTTGGTGCCAACTTTCCCTTCTTCCCGAAACGCATAATCCCCTTCATAGGAGATACTCTGAGCAAAACCTGGTCCCCCACTTGGAACTCCCTGAAAAATCTCTTCGCATCAGCATAACTCTTCTGCCTGTCTTGAGCTACTCGAATGCGACTCCGAATTAACTCAATCCTTGCCGAAGTATCCTGAATCACTTCCGGCCCAAGTAGTTTGTTGTCTCCCACTTCTAACCAACATGCTGGGGAACGACAAGGCCTACCGTACAATGCCTCAAACGGAGCCATGCCAATAGTGAACTGATAGGAGTTGTTGTAAGCAAACTCCACCAGTGGAAGGTACTGCTCCCATCCACCCCCAAAGTCAATAATGCACACGCGTAGCATGTCTTCCAACATCTGATTTGTGCGCTCAGTCTGCCCATCCGTCTGTGGATGATAAGCCGTACTCAACCGCAATTCCGTGCCCATGGCCTCCTGGAAACTTTCCCAAAACCTCGAAACAAATATCTTGTCTCTGTCAGACACGATATTTAGGGGCACACCGTGAAGTCTCACAATCTCTGAAATGAAGAGCTGGGCATACTGTCCCGTAGTGTAGTCAGTCCTTACGGGTAAAAAGTGAGCGACTTTTGACAACCTGTCCACAATTACCCAAACGGAGTCGTGACCCCTCTGCGACGTAGGCAACCCCGTGATAAAGTCCATGGATATGCTCTCCCACATCCACACCAGGACCTCCAATGGCTGTAGCAATCCTGCCGGTTTCTGATGATCCACTTTTACAAGCTGACAAGTGGCGTATCTCGAAATAAACTCACCGATATCTCTCTTCATACCGCTCCACCAATACTGGCATCTCATGTCTTGGTACATTTTGTCCCCACCGGGATGTACCGCGAACCGTGAGCCGTGCGACTCTGCCATCACCTCGTGTCGCAATTCTTCCCCTTCCGGAACCACCAATCTCCCATTGAAGCGTAATCCCCCGTCTGAGCTAACGGTATAGGATTCGGCTCCTTCTGCTAGTAACCGAACTATCTGCTCCTGACAGAACGAGTCATTAGCCTGTGCCCGTACTACCTTCGTGACAATCTGCGGTGTAACAGTCATCACCGACATGAAAGATCGGGCCACTGCATCCTGGTGTCCCAATTCCTTCCACTTTGCCTTCCACACCTCTGCCACCTCATCTGCTGGCCTACGGCTCAACGCGTCTGCTACCACGTTAGCCTTACCCGGGTGGTACTGGATGTCGAACTGGTAGTCTTTCACAAACTCAAGCCACCTACGCTGCCGCATATTCAACTCCTTCTGCGTGAACAGGTACTGTAGGGACTTGTGGTCCGTGAACAGTTGGAACTTCTCCCCCAAAAGATAGTGCCTTCAAATCCGTAGGGAAAATACCACTGCCGCCAACTCCAAATCATGCGTGGGGTAATTCTTCTCATGAGTCTTAAGCTTACGGGAAGCATAAGCTATGGCCTGTCTCTCCTACTGCAATACACCTCCCAGTCCTTGCAAAGACGCATCGGTGTAAACCAAATACTCAACTCCCGGTCTTGGCAATGCTAACACAGGTGCTGAGGTCAATTTGTCCTTCAATTCATCGAATGCCAACTAACAGGCATCACTCCAGATGTATGGCACACCCTTACGAGTCAGATGTGTCAAAGGACCTGCTATTTCCGAGAAACCCCGAATAAACCTCCTGTAGTATCCTGCTAGACCCAAGAAACTACGAATTTTAGTCGGTGTCGTGGGCTGTCCCCACTCCCTCACCGCTGATACTTTCCCCGGATCAACAGATATTCCCCGGTCGAAAATGATATGTCCCAAAAACTGGACCTCCTTCAACCAAAACCCGCATTTCTCATATTTTGCATACAACTCGTTCTGACGAAGTGTCTGCAAAACTTGCCTCAAATGCTCGGCGTGCTCCTCCTCTATCTGAGAGTAAACCAGAATATCATCAATGAAGACAATGACAAACTGGTCTAGGAAATATCTGAACACTCTGTTCATCAAGTCCATAAACACTGCTGGAGCGTTGGTCAAACCGAAAGGCATAACCCGAAACTCGTAAGAACCATATCTCGACAAGAACGCAGTCTTCGAGACATCCTCCTCCCTGATACGCAACTGATGGTATCCCGATCTCAAATCAATCTTCGAGAAGAAAGAAGCTCCTCTCAACTGGTCGAATAAGTCATCGATTCGAGGCAACGGATACTTATTCCGTATCATGACCTTATTCAACTCTCGGTAGTCCACACACAATCTCAGTGAACCGTCCCTCTTCTTCACAAACAAAACTGGAGCACCCCAAGGTGAGGTACTCCTGCGAATAAAGCCCTGGCCTAACAGCTGCTCTATCTGATCCCGTAACTCCCTCATCTCAGCTGGAGCCATACGGTACGGTGCGCGTGCTATAGGTCTCGTACCCGGTAGTAAATCTATAACAAAGTCTATCTCTCGACTGGGTGGTAAGCCTGGTATCTCCTGAAACACATCCGAATACTCCCTGACAACTGGGATAGAATCTAAAGGAATCACAACCTCCTTAGAGGTATCCTCCTCAATGTAATACAGATGAGCGGTCGATCCTCCCTCTGGGCGAGGCATCGCTACTACGAACATCTCTTGCCCCGGAATGGCAAAAACAATGCTTCCGCTGAAGCAATCAATCATGGCCCTATAAGCTACGAGCCAATCCATACCGATAATCACATCGTGAACATGTATATCTAATACCAACATGTCTGTAGGTAATACCAAACCACCAATCTCTACCCCCACTCCCCGGTATATAAAGAAAATAAGTGACCCACTCCCCAATGGTGAGTCGACACACGTCACTGTGCTCTCTGCCGTAGCTAACAGTCCTAAAGCTTTCACGAACTGTGTAGCTATAAAATAATGTGTAGCACCCGTATCAAACAATACCCGACCCATAGTGCCATTAATAGGAAACGTACCCTCAATCGCGGGCGGTGCCTGTGGAACTGCAGCCTGGTGGACGTTGTAGACACGTCCATACTGTAGCTGCCCCTGCTGAACTGGGACGGCTGGAATGGGTGGCAATGCTGCCATCTGTGGCGGTGCGGGAAAAGCGGCGGGAAACATAGGCCTCTGTGGCTCCTGGCGAGCACCCTGCTGCTGCTGCTGTGGGGCCCTGCCCCTATCAGGACAATCCTGTCGCTTATGGACAGTCTTGCCACAAACAAAACATTTCCCGGGGAAGTTCCCTCCTCTCTGCCCCTGCTGTCCCCGGCCCTGGTGGCCGTTACCGTTCCTCCCTTGGCCCTGCTGGCCCTGGTGGAACTGCTGCCCATTCTGCCCCTGTTGGCCCTGATGGCCGTTTGGACCCTGATGGCCCTGACGGAAACCTCCCTGTCCCTGTCTATAGTTCCCTGACCGGAACCTCTTATTATCCCCCTGCTGGGAGCCCTGCTCATTCTGTCTCTGCCCCTGACCAGATTGTGCCCCGCTGGCACCATGTCCTCCAGTCCTGCCCTGATGGCTAGACTCCCCCGACCTCTTGCCCTCGGCCATATGAAAACGGTGGTCCTGACAGTGTAACAATGCAGCGTTAACCACATCAGAATACGTGGCCAACGAAAGGTTCCCTAGCAGATGCTGACGGATCCTCCATGTCAATCCGTTCGTGAACTTCTCAATCTTCTTCTTCTTCTCTGTTGGTATCTCATCTGGAACGATATTCAACAGATTAGTGAACTCGGCCTCATACTCGGCCACTGTCTTACCTTCCTGCCTCAGACTCATCAGCTTCCTCCTCATTTCCGTATGAACAGCGGACGGAAAGTACTTGCGGTCAAACCGCACCCAGAAGTCCTGAATAGTGAGAGTATCCCTCTCCTCCGCGGTGGTAATAGACTCCCACCACTGCAGTGCAGATCCAACTAGCTTGAAAGTAGCTAGCACCTGCTTCTGAACATCAGTGCACTCATGCATCCTCAAGTGCCTCTGCATATCCTTCCTCCATTGGCTTGAGACTACCACATCTGAGCTACCTGCAAACTCTGGCGGATGCGCTTTCTGAAAAGCATCACGTACACGCTCCCAAGCAGACGGGAATGCATTTTCCTGTACTGGCGCAACAACCGGCGCCTGCGGTGGTGCCTGCTGAATAACGACAATTGCGGCATTTACCGATTGGGCTACTATAGCTGCAACCTCAGCGGCGTTCATCATGCCCTGAACTGGAGCGGGCTGGGGTTCGGGCGTTGCATCCCTGGTAACTCGTCGTGCACGTCGTGGAGGCATCTGAAATAAGAACAAAGTTTATAAGTTCACGGTTATAAACTTAATATAGCTGAAGAACGAAGCATACACAAAAAGAGTACAACAGTTGATTAGGCATAAATTCTTCCTAATTTATCCCTTAATTTCGGTACTTTAATCACCTCGAATAACGTAATTGGATTGACTTTATCTCATAATCTTGTTATTGACTTATCCTAACAAGTACACCGAGTTTCTGGTATTTCGTTATGATTTTACAGGTATCTAATGTCAAGAAATGGAAGAAGGAAACCGGAAGAATAGAGAAAGTCAATGAGAAAAGTCAAAAGGGAAAAAGAGTCATTTCTACCCAGAATCCGGATGAGGTACCTAAAGAGAAGTTGAAGGTATCATCCTCACAAGCATCTAGGAAGAAACGACACCTCAATCGGATACCCGGAGCAAAAGATATGGACAATCAAAGTTTGAGAGAAAAGTCAAATAGGCAAACCGGTCCGCCCTCAACCCGGACCGGTCCGCCCTGCAAACTCCAGAGGACTGCGAACCGAAGGCAAACCGAAGAGCACAAAAATTAAAAGAACCGATCCGCCCCGGACCGGTCCGCCTGGAAAATAAAAGAATCGATCCGCCTTAAAGGCAGACCGATCCGCCTAAGGGCCGGACCGGTCCGCCCATCGAGATTTTATTTTCTGATTCTCCTCTATTGACTCCGACTTATACTCAACTTCTTGGAATTTCATGTAGGGTATAAAAACCCGAATTATTTTCGTTGTAAAGGGAGGCTAGAACGTGGGGAGTTAATTTTAATTTCTCATTTTCTTCCACAAACCCTAGCTGTAGATACAATTTCCAGTTTTATTCAAGGATTGAAGGTTTATTCAAAGTTTGTGTGATCATCAAGTTTATTCATTGCTGCAATTGTTCCTTGGGTAATTTTAGTAAGTTGTTTCTTCTTTGTGATTCTATTTTACAGTATTCCATCAATTGTCCTTAGATTAATCATGAACTCTTGCATGTTAAACACTGTTTTCATCATTTTCGGTATGTCCGGCTAGATTTCCAAGGTCGGGTTACATGAACCCAACCTGATGTGGTCATTGCACGTATAAAGTTAATCCTCTGAATTTAGTAATTAATTTTGACCGTATTGCGTAGGGAGACAACAATTGTAGGTCTAAATATCTCGTTTGCCCCTGGGTAACCGGGATGATTGAGAATACAATTCGAGTGTCGTTATCGTGATACTGATTTACTCGTCCTTTGATTAAGTATGACGCGGGCTTGAACCTCATATACGTAATGCTTGGGAGTACTAAATTCCGGGTCAAATTAATTAGATAAATTTACGATTAATATTATACTGCAATACACTAGGGTTGGGGGATTGTATTCCCGTCCTATTTTTCATCATCTCATTTAAAAGTTCAATTCAATCCTTCATTCTTAATCTAGGTCATTTAGTTAGCTGCATTTTTCACCATACTTTCATAATTGCATTTAGTGTAATCGATTCCCAAAAACCAAATCAATCTTTTCTTTTCTTTTTAGAGTCACTGTTAGGATTCCTCAGTCTTATTCCGTCGTCACAACTCTCGTTGTCCTTCTTCCCTGAGGATCGATACCCGACTTATCGGATTATTACTTGAACGACAGGCTTGCACTTGAGCCTAGAGAGTACACACTTTAGAGACACATTCTGAGTCGTGTCAAGTTTTTGAGGCCGTTGCCGGGGAACTAGGTAGACTTAGGATTAGATCGAGTTAATCCAAAACTTTGACCAAAAAAAAAAAAATCCAAAAAGATTCACAGTTGTCATCTCTCCTGAGCTTAATGCAAAATTCTGAAACCACTCCCACACCCCATAATACTCCAACCAGCATTCACGAAAATCCACTCGTTGAGTATAATCCTGATAGTCCTCACACTTCGAACGCCCCACAGTTCTGGATCCCACCTCCCACACTGTCACACTCAATCTCTAGCTACACCCCCTTCTCCTTCGTAGGACACTCTTCAGGCACACCCAGTGAGAGCGCCGAGTCGTCAAGTGAGAGAGAGATGTCGCAGCATAGTAATGCACCTACCGGTGAGGACGAGCTTCCGTACCGCCCGTTGAGAGAATTCTTATATCCCGAGCGCACTGTCACTCCGGGATGCATTATACTCCCGTATAATGCCGGGCAGTTCCGTTTCAAGAATGGGATGATCCAGACGCTACCACATTACCACGGTATGGATTCTGAAAAGCCATACCTCCACATAAGGGAATTTGAGGACGTGTGTGATACTCTCAATGATCAAACCTGCACACAAGAGGTAATCCGCCTCAAACTCTTCCCCTTCTCGCTTAAAGATAAAGCCAAAGCTTGGCTATGGTCTTTACCTCCAAGCTCGATTCCATCCTGGAATGAGCTACAGTCTAAATTTCTCAAGAAATTCTTCCCAACACATCGAACAATCTCCATCAAGGCTCAAATTCAAGCGTTTAGACAACATGAAAATGATCCATTCCATCGATGTTATGAACGTTTCAACGAGTTAGTGGCTTCATGCCCCCATCATGGATTTGATCCGTCGCAAATCATCTCCTTTATCTATAATGGGTTAAATCTTAACTCCAAACAACTTGTTGAAACTATGGGAAGCGGTCCGTTTGTCGATCTAGATGCCCATGATGCTGATCTTCACATGAGGTATGTCGCCGAGACTACCCAATCTTGGGATACCTCTGACCCGAACGCTCAAAATCGAAATCGACAACCCACCACTGCTCCATCGGCGTCCGGCCTATTCCACGTAGATAAGAATTCTATGACGGACAGTCGATTGGACACTATGGAGAAAGGATTGCGAGACTTATGTGAGTTAGTTGGATCTATCCAAAACCCTGTCGTGAAGGTGTGTGCGATTTGTGAGGCGGGACATTCAACTGAGGAATGTACGACGATACCCGCCTACAAAGTAATGTTGCAAGAGCAAGTTAGTGGTATAGGAGGCTATAAGGGTAATTTCGATGCCCCACACGGGAATTCATACAACCCTTCGTGGAAAAATCATCCCGGTTTTAGCTACGGGCAACAACATGCCGCAATGAACCCTCCTTCGCATGTTGCCCCTCCTCCACCACACCAATTTCAACAAGCTCCACACATGCAAGGACATGTGCAAGCACCGCCACCCCATGGAAATTATATCCCGCCACAGCGGAGAACCCTCGAGGATACCATGAATCAATTCATTGCAAGTCAGACTGCAAACAATGCCAAATATGATCGTCAGATTGGCGACATATATGCGACTCTGTCAAAAATACAAACCTCATTGAGTGTTCAAGAGAAAGGTAAATTTCCTGCCCAAGGGCAACGACCTCCCCAAGGTCAAACTAGTGTTAGCTCCACCTCCACTGAACATCAAGAGCAATGTAGCGCAATTACCACTCTACGTAGTGGGAGAGTAGTTGACTTGTCACCTCTCCCACGAGACGTACTTAAAGACAAGGAGATTTCGCCCGGCACGAAAGAGGCCTAAGATGTCCCCTTGAATGAGAGTGACAAAGAAGACGCTAGTGAGCCCGAGGTAGTAGTGAAACCACCCTCCGCGGAACCGTTTCCTCAAAGGCTAATTCCTCCTCATAAAGGAACTCCACGTGATGACGTGCTAGACGTGCTAAAACAAGTTAAGCTGAATTTACCTTTCCTCGATTCCATTAAACAAATTCCAGCTTATGGAAAAGTCATTAAAGACTTGTTGACGGTAAAGAGAAAGATGAAGGTAAAGAAAAATGTCTTTCTAGCACAGAATGTGAGCTCCATTCTACTCAATGATCTCCCACCTAAATTCAAAGATCCCGGTGCACCCACCATTTCCTGCATCATTGGAGAAAACAAAATCGAAAAAGCCTTACTTGACTTGGGAGCAAGTGTCAATATCCTCCCTTACTCCATCTATAGGCAACTTGACTTGGGCGACCTCAAGCCCACTAAGGTCACTCTCCAATTAGCGGATCGAACCGTGAAGATCCCAAGAGGCATAGTCGAGGACGTGATCGTCCAAGTTGACACTTTCTACTTCCCGGTAGACTTTGTCATTTGGGACACGGAGCCCTCATTTAACTGGAGTAACCATGTTCCTATCATCCTTGGGCGCCCTTTCTTAGCTACGGCTAACGCCATCATTAATACTCGGAATGGGCGAATGCAACTCACCTTTGGGAACATGACTTTAGAGACCAACATATTCCATGTCACCCAACATACGGAGGAAGAAGATGACCTTCACGCAGTGAGATTCGTAGACGAGATCGTAGGGGATTACTTTGAGGAAAATGATTGTGGAGAGGCCCTCGGGTCCTGCTTAGTGTCGAGCCATGAGAGTGAGGGGTCCCACAAGAGAGAGCCGTTAGGGATGTGCCCTATTTCATCAAGTAATAGTGATAGTTGTGACAATGAGAGAAAAGTGGGGGAGAGGTGTGTAGGGACCGCCATTGATAGAGTGAGAGAGGGGTTAGAAGAGAGAAAACTGGTGGAGTTGGAGATCGAGCAAGTAAGAGAGGACGTAGGCACTACTCGAGAGAGAGAACTAGGAGACATGAGCATGGAAGAGTTTGAAAGAGAATTCGGGCAGGTGGATGGAAGTATTACTCTTGGAAGCCAATCCCTATTGGATTCATGTAGTCACTTAGACGAAAGTGAATTGAAAGCAAAAATTGATGAATTCCTTCGTTGTGACAATCCACCCACAACACTAGAAGCCTCGAAGGCAAGTGAGGAGAAAAGTTGTGGTTCATCTGACTTAGAGCCCGACCCATGCATCTTAAAAATTGAACGAAACCTAGGTGTTCCCTCCGAGTCAGTGCACGTAAACCACGCTGTGAGTCAGCATCACGAGGATCCCCTTCCAATTAGTCACGACGAGTCTCCCGGTCTATCCTTTATCTATGGGAGAGGTCCCAACTTGTTTCGATTGCTGGAATATAATCCTAGGACAGGAGTGACAAGGAGAGCATCGACCCCCGTAAGTGGGGTCGGGTGAGTTTGTGGAGAGATGAGAGGTCGTCGCACCCCCGACGCGTATGGGGTGATTATTGTTGTATTTTTGAGTCATGCATGAGTGTCATATAGTGTCTTGTTGCATTTTAATATTTGTTTGTTTTATTTTTCCGCACTTTTCATTCGCCTTGAGTTAGATTTTCGTCCTTTTTGCTTGAGGACAATGCAAAAGTCTAAGTTAGGGGGGGTCACAAGTGCATATTTCTAAAACTTCACAAATTTTCAAAAATGCCCAAAATTTCAAAAAAAAAAATCATAAAATTTTGAAAAACCCAAAAATATTTTTGTTCAAAATAAATAAAAATTGGAATTCAAATTTTTCAAAAATATCATTAAAAGTCAAAGTGGAGTCTCAAATTGTAAACATCCAACATACACAAAGCCGAAATTGACCAAAGATGGAAATTGTGCGAAAATTGACGACTTAACGAATAAATGTGGAGATTAACAAACCCGGTGAGATTTGAGCCTATCACGTTTTGAGAGATTTTAAATCAATCCGAGTTAATTGTTAACTCAAAGTTATTTTTAGCGCTTAATAAGTTGTCAAGGATCTTAATTCTTTCATTTTGATCGGTTTTGAAAAATGTGTGCAATATTGCCTTGAAAAACGTGCCAAATTAGTCTCTAAAATTAAATTCATCTCGAAACGCATATGGTAACGCAATTAGCCTTTTGGGCAATGAAGTAGGCCCTCGTTTGTCATCCCAAAAATATTGGCCAGAAAAAGATGCGAAAAATCACCCCTTTTGCAACCCAAATTGAGCCGAATAATTTTTCCCTTTCGTTTGACAACCCGAAAAACCCAAAATAGCCGGAATTGTGAAAAAATGAAAAATTCAGATTTCAAGTCCAAAAAGTGCATGAAAAGGGGCAAGAAACAAAAGTGTATGCTCAACAAAAACAACAAAAAAAAAAAAAATAGAAAAAGAAGAACAAATTGAGCAATAGCCCGGAAAAAGCACAAAGGGACATCACGAATGATTTTCCCAATTCCAACCTTCCATACCGCCTTCATTTCACCCAATACAACCTTTAACCCGAAAAAGTCCTAACCGAGTCCAAATTGCGAAAATTGAGTACCGCGTGGAGAGCTAATACAGCAAAAGATAATATAAGAGGCTAAGAGCGCGAAATAAAGGCAATGTTCCCGTTTTTCAAACCGTAATCCGTTGATGAGATCCTTTCACCATGAAATTTCCGTCTTTCTAATTGTATGCGTGATTTTGCATCCATTATATTTACTCTTATTATCACGCATACCGAGCGAAAAAGCCATATTCCGAGTAGTTCATTTGAGAGAGCTTCCCGTGAGAATTCGAAATCAAAACGAATTTTCGGATAAGTAACGTAATGATTAATCAGTGGAAATTGGCGGTAATATTTCTGGCTTCGCACACACGCACTACAGTTTGAGACTTGTAAACATGACTTAAGGATGACTATTTTCTGGAAAAGTTTGAATTATACAATTTTTAGTTATTTTGAAGTTCTTTGAGTCGAATTTTGTGGGTATATTCTCTGCAAACCCTCACGAGACACAACTCGTCCCACTAGGGTAACCTAGGGGTTTAAAGGCTTGTTGCATACGTTAAATGCAATCGCGTGCCCGCGAAAGAGGTATTTTATCCAAATAAAGTGTTTTTCAAAGAGTTGAGCCTTGCTAGAATTCTTTTACATTGCTCGGGACGCGCAAAGTTCTAAGTTAGGGGGGTTTGATTAGGCATAAATTCTTCCTAATTTATCCCTTAATTTCGGTACTTTAATCACCTCGAATAACGTAATTGGATTGACTTTATCTCATAATCTTGTTATTGACTTATCCTAACAAGTACACCGAGTTTCTGGTATTTCGTTATGATTTTACAGGTATCTAATGTCAAGAAATGGAAGAAGGAAACCGGAAGAATATAGAAAGTCAACGAGAAAAAGAGTCATTTCTACCCAGAATCCGGATGAGGTACCTAAAGAGAAGTTGAAGGTATCATCCTCACAAGCATCTAGAAAGAAACGGCACCTCAATCGGATACCCGGAGCAAAAGATATGGACAGTCAAAGTTTGAGAGAAAAGTCAAATAGGCAAACCGGTCCGCCCTCAACCCGGACCGGTCCGCCCTGCAAACTCCAGAGGAATGCGAACCGAAGGCAAACCGAAGAAAACAAAAATTAAAAGAACCAATCCGCCCCGGACCGGTCCGCCTGGAAAATAAAAGAACCGATCCGCCTTAAAGGCAGACCGATCCGCCTAAGGGCCGGACCGGTCCGCCCATCGAGATTTTGTTTTCTGATTCTCCTCTATTGACTCCGACTTATACTCAACTTCTTGGAATTTCATGTAGGGTATAAAAACCCGAATTATTTTCATTGTAAAGGGAGGCTAGAACGTGGGGAGTTAATTTTAATTTCTCATTTTCTTCCACAAACCCTAGCTGTAGATACAATTTCCAGTTTTATTCAAGGATTGAAGGTTTATTCAAAGTTTGTGTGATCATCAAGTTTATTCATTGCTGCAATTGTTCCTTGGGTAATTTTAGTAAGTTGTTTCTTCTTTGTGATTCTATTTTACAGTATTCCATCAATTGTCCTTAGATTAATCATGAACTCTTGCATGTTAAACACTGTTTTCATCATTTTCGGTATGTCCGGCTAGATTTCCAAGGTCGGGTTACATGAACCCAACCTGATGTGGTCATTGCAAGTATAAAGTTAATCCTCTGAATTTAGTAATTAATTTTGACCGTATTGCGTAGGGACACAACAATTATAGGTCTAAATATCTCGTTTGCCCCTGGGTAACCGGGATGATTAAGAATACAATTTGAGTGTCGTTATCGTGATACTAATTTACTCGTCCTTTGATTAAGTATGACGCGGGCTTGAACCTCGTATACGTAATGCTTGGGAGTACTAAATTCCGGGTCAAATTAATTAGATAAATTTAATTTTAATATTATACTGCAATACACTAGGGTTGGGGGATTGTATTCCCGTCCTATTTTTCATCATCTCATTTAAAAGTTCAATTCAATCCTTCATTCTTAATCTAGGTCATTTAGTTAGCTGCATTTTTCACCATACTTTCATAATTGCATTTAGTGTAATCGATTCCCAAAAACCAAATCAATCTTTTCTTTTCTTTTTAGAGTCACTGTTAGGATTCCTCAGTCTTATTCCGTCGTCAAAACTCTCGTTGTCCTTTTTCCCTGAGGATCGATACCCGACTTGTCGGATTATTACTTGAACGACAGGCTTGCACTTGAGCCTAGAGAGTACACACTTTAGAGACACATTCTGAGTCGTGTCATATAGGGCTCTATATCAAAGAAACGTAGCGGAAACATAATAGCCGTACAGATCCTAAAGGACACTAGAACCTGATGCTCTGATACCACCTGTGACACCCCGACTAATTAAATACCGGTAGCTACTCCTTTATTAAATTAATTCAAAATGCCAAGTTGGTCCAGTTAATAGCATCACTGTCGAAAACATTTTAAAAATTACTAACCACCTAGTATTTAAAAAGTAAGTGCCAAATTTTAAATTAAGTCTGATTAACATGCAACAAGTGTAATAATGAATAATAACACCATTCACCATAATGAAGTAAATAGAATAACCATCACACAATGTAAATAAAGTCTGGAGGAAAACTCCTCACTACAATCCCACAACTGAAACAAGTAAACCGAATACTAAAACAATACATGCCAAAGTCTGAAAACTGTAATGGAAATGTAACTCTAATAGAAATGGGCAACATGCCCTACAACTGATAGATAATGACTCTGGAATCCAAAAGATAGATGCGTCTACAAGCAAATCCCTGTAGCTTCCACAAACATCTACAGCTCGTCACCTGAATGGGTATCTTATGCTTGATGTCCTTGTGGCTGGGCACCTAAAATGGTTTTACAAAGAAAAATAGATTTGAAAAGCAAACGGGTCAGAGCCCGAATGTGGAGTTATATTTTAAAAACCTGCAAGTGCTTTAAAAACATTTAAAACATTAAATGCAAAGTACATGTTAGGACGTGCACTCACATGATATTCTCACCTCTCGTCTAACTGTGCACTCCTAACGTAAGTACCCATCTACAACGATATAAACCACTAGCTAACTGACATCATATCTAGCTAGATTGTAATAGGTCCTACCCTTATTACTCGGTTCTATTAACATTATAACGCTCGTAATTAAATAGGGATTTAATGTAAACTCAGATGCTCAAAATGCAATATATTTCACTATCAGCTAACCCGTTATGTTATTCTCGAAACAATACTGTAGTTATATTTACAACATTAACATGAAGATTCCCATTAATTAAGTGTATATTATTCACATCATAAATATACAATACAAGCACCCCGAGAACTAAGCTGGGGTGCACACATACTCTGCTATCCATCCCGGTACATCACGTACATAAGGATTACATATTCCGAATCTCTCAGGAATAGTTCACAGATAACAACATCACAAATAATGGAGGCGAACACAGTCACATCACATGGGTCACGCACATACCTACGCTCCCACGATCAGCGGACTTATTAATATCCCAATAAGTCTTTCTATGACCTATGTTCATCAAGGTAACCAGTCTAAATCCGGGCAACACAAGGATTAGAGGGCCCTAAGCGAACGCAAACCTCCCGTGATAGCAAGTATGGTAGGTATGTCATACACACAATTCATATACCAATACTAAGTAAACACACATCTTAGTAATCCCGTAGTTTAATCGTAGTACATATCGCATTCTCGTACTAACTTATAATTATCACAATTTATACTACTCCGGGTTATAATCATACGCGCCATAATTTATTCTCACGTCGTAGTAGACACTCACGTCTCAACCCAAACCGTCCATTTAATTTAACTCTCGTATATAACTTCCTTCTCATAAATACCCAAATGTCCCAATTCTAACATTACATCATCATCGGAATGTTATCTATATCCTCGAACAAGTTTACGGGACTCCAAAAATCAAAACAGTCCAAAAAGGCCCAGACTGCCAGCTCGTTAGAAGTCTCGTTCGAACGAGACTGTTCGAACGAGATCCAACTGTCAGCTCGTTAGAAGTCTCGTTCGAACGAGGCTGTTCGAACGAGATTCCAGTTCGTTCGAACGAACTGTACCTTCTAACGAGACCTCGTTCGAACGAAGTATCGAACGAAATTCCTTTTCGTTAGAAGCGACTGGTCAACTCGTTAGAAGCTCGTTCGAACGAGCTCGTTCGAACGACCTGGGTTGGTTTCTAACGAGCGACCAGCTGCGAGCCCAGAATTTCCAAAATCGTTTTTCACCCAATTTCTACTCCTCAAATCTCCTCTAAACTTCGTCCCAACTATGTTTTAAGGTCTCTAATAAATCCTAAACATGTTATAATCACATCCTAACACGTTTTAAAGAATTAATCCATCCTAACATCAACCAAATTTACAAATCTCTACACTTTTCCCCAATTTCTCAAGAACATGAACCCTAGGTTTTTATCATCATCAAATCCCAGAATTTAATCCGTTTTAATTTCTTCCAATCACAAATAACATGAGAATAATTATCTACCTATCATTCTACATGCAATTCTCCTCAAGATTTTCAAGTTTTATGTTCTAAACTACATGGGTTTTCATATTTCATCAAGAACAAACCATAAATTCGAATTATCTAATATGGAGAGAACATTCTCTGAAATTAAATGGAATAAAGTCACTTGCCTTGATTCGATTTCTGATTTTGATGTTGATTTCCTCTCTCTTTCTGCAGGATTCCCTCTCTCCAAGCTTCTTCTCCAATGGAGGCTTAAGGTGGCTAGTGTTTTCTTTGGGAAAGTTGTAAACCTAATGATAGCCTCCGTAGCTTAATGGGTTAATATGGGTTGTTTAGTGGGTTTAGTGGATTAAATCCACATCAGATTAAAACTCCCAATTTTCGTCACTTTTAATTCCTAAAAATGTAAAATTACCAAAATACCCTTTAAGTTGTCGGTATGGCCTAAAAATACCCCGGGACCCAAACTAAACCCCCGGCTAGTGTTTTCTGACTATCTCGACCCTTCCGGACGCGTTGGCGCACTCAAAACGACCATACGGATAATAGAAATAAAAATCACTTCTATAATTAAAATAATATACCATGACGCGGCGGTCACACGCGTCTCAACAAAATTCTCAAATTGCCGTATATACATCTCACGACAAATTTCATAATTCCAAATTCATATATAATCATATATGCACATAATCAAATACCAACTCGCATCTCGTTAGTATTTTACCCGGATTAATTTCCAATTAACACGCATTTAATTAATTAATCCCAAAAATAAATATACCCAATTATAAAAATGGGTGAGACAAACGTGCTATACACGACATGCAGGCACTGAAACTGATAAATGAATGACTTAAACACGACACAAATCCGACATGATATGAAATCGACTCAACACGATTATTTTTTACTATATATATATATATATATATATATATAAAGATTCAAAAGCGAGCATTGAGAGTGTACATTTTAATGAACATTAAGGAAAAACACTCAAAACCCATTTATTTTAATTTGTATGTTGAAATTGGTCTGCGTCAGCGGCACCCGAGACCATTCCCCCCCCCCCCCCCCCCCCCAACCAACCTACCCCCCATCCCCCCCCCCCCCCCACCCACCATGGATGGAAGCCCTTATGGGGGTGGGGGTGGGTAGGTGGGGGTAGGGGTGGGGAGTGTTGACCGGAATGGTCTCGGGTGCTGCTGGCACAGACCAATTTCAACATAGGAGTGTTTTTATCTTAATGTTCATTAAAATGTTCACTCTTAATGTTTGCTTTTGAACCTCTCCGTATATATATATATATATATATATATATATATATATATATATATATATATGCTCTTGTGCGAACTATCTCGCATTTTAACAATGCGGACCGGACATGTGTCGCCTGGCTTCTAGGCCCGCCGTCAGGTGACACATGTCCGGCCCGCACTAGAGCAGTACTCTGTGTATATATATACAGTTATAGAAAGCGGTTCTCATGCATACCCCAGTTCGCATACCGCTGGCGCGGATAATTTTTGATAAAATAGTAAAAAAAATAAAATTGAGCTAATTTTTTTTATCGTTTTTAAACATTTCAGTAGGACCATAAAAAAAATTTCAGCTCAAAATGAATGTTTTTGCTATTTAAAAAAAATCGGTCACATTTTGTCAGTTTTTAACAACTTAAAAACTGACAAAGTTTGACTAATTTTTTTTAAAATAGCAAAACAATTCATTTTGAGTTGATTTTTTTTCATGGGCGTACTGAAATGTTTAAAAACCATAATAAAAAAATCAACCCAAATTATTTATTTTACTATTTAAAAAAAATGGTCTGCACAGAGGGTACGCAAACTGGGTATGCATAAGATCCTTTCTGTATGTATGTATATATAGATAGATAGATAGATAGATAGATAGATAGAGAGAGAGAGAGACAGGTTCATGTGCACACTAAGTTTGCCCATCATTTTTTTAAAGGAGTAAAAAAAATATTTTTGAGTTGAATTTTTTTGTGTGATATTTAAACATTTTAACGGACCCATGTAAAAAAAATCAATTCAATTTTTATTTTTTTTGCTATTTTTCAAAAATTGGTCAAACTTTCGCTGCTTTTAAGCACTTTAAAAGCTGCGAAAGTTTGACCGATTTTTTAAAAATAGCAAAAAATGTTTTTTTGAGCTGAATTTTTTTGTGTGATATTTAAACATTTTAACGGACCCATGTAAAAAAAATCAATTCAATTTTTTTTTTTTTTTTTGCTATTTTTCAAAAATTGGTCAAACTTTCGCTGCTTTTAAGCACTTTAAAAGCTGCGAAAGTTTGACCGATTTTTTAAAAATAGCAAAAAATGTTTTTTTGAGCTGATTTTTGTTTACATGGATTCGTTGAAATGTTTAAAATATCACATAAAAAAATCAACGCAAAAATATATTTTTTAATGCTTTAAAAATTTGGTGTGCGCCAGCACTGGGCAAACTTAGTGTGCACAGGGACCTGCCTCTCTCTCTCTCTCTCTCTCTATATATATATATATATATATATATATATACTCTCTCTCTCTCTCTCTCTCTCTCTATATATATATATATATATATATATATATATATATTTCTCTTGTGCGGATTATTCCGTATGGACCGAACATGTGTCATCTGACGGTGTGCCCAGAAAAGAGAGTGCCGATAATTTCTGCGCTCACCGCCACGTGACACATGTTGTCACCTGTCGGTTAATGTATTTTTTATAATGCAAATTTTAGTGCTTATATGGGGTAGAAAGGGGGGGGGGGGGGGGGGGACGGACCTTGTTAGGGTTTTTCACAATATCACATGTCGTGTCCACGTGATGATCGATGATAACTAAGAACAATGGAGATAGTGTCGACAAAGTGAGTGAAATACAAAGTAATAACATATGGAAATCGTTAGTTCGCTGTTCAAACCTTATCTTTAGACTTTATATGTAATTTAAGGGTACCTAATATTTTATGTATATAAATTGCTTTAAACTTTGTCACCACTATATACGAAAAACGTTAGTGACTCGTCAAACATTATCTTTTTTACGAAAATCCGCATTACCTATATTCTACTTTATTAAATGTCCAATCCATTCTTTATTTTTTTATTTACTTAAGACACTTTATTATATTAATATATTAATTAAACAAGACACCTTATTGAATAAATTTTCAATTTTTTATAAATTAGAAACATTTTTTTAATAAATAAAAATCGGGACGAAAAAGGGAATAAAACAATGTTCTTTTCTTTTTAATAAATAATAGTTGGGAAGGAAAAGAGAAGAAATAAAAAACCATTTTTTTGTTTAAATTAAAACTAGGACAAAAAAGAGAACAAAAAAATAGTTATTATTTTTTAAATATATAATAAGTGGGGACCAAGAGAGAACAAATAATTTATTTTAGTAAATAAAAATTTGGACAAAAATAAGTAAAAGTAGGTTTTCTGTCTTTTATCTAATAAATAAATTCTAGGACAAAAATAACGAAAAATACTAGTTATTTTTCTTTTGTAAATTTAAGGCCGGATGAAGATGAGAAAAAACTTTTTTGTTTGTTTTTTTAATCCATAAAAAGGGGATAAAAAAGATATTAAAAATACAATATTTTTAATAAATAAAACTTGGGACGAAAAAGAGAACAAAAAAAAGTGTTATGGCGTCTAATAAATATAATTGAGAGGAGAAAGAGAATATAAGAACATTTTTTTTTAGTAAAAGAACCAAGACGAGAAAAGAACATTTTTTAATATATAAAAACTTTGATGGAAAGGAGACAAAAAATATATTTTAAATAAATGAATCTTCTATTTTTAGTTAATTAAAAAGGAACATATACCAAATAGTCCCTTGAACAATTTTTAATGCACGATTAGTCCAAGTCTTGTTTTACTTTGTTCCAAAAAGTCTCTCACCACATAAAAACACTAAGAAAAGGAGCTTCGGTGAGAGTCGTTGGAACTCTGGCAGTGGAGGGGTGGGGTGGGGATGTAGCTAGCGTGGAACTTTAAAAATAAGAGAATATTGGTTAAATGGGTGTTCGAAGGACTTTTTGGAATAAAATAAAAACGCTTGGAATAAATGTGTATTAAAAAATATTTTATGGACTTTTTGGTAATTGGTCCAATTATTAATAATTTTTAATTACAAAAAGCAAAAAAAATAATAAATTGTTTTAATTAATTAAATATTAATAAAATAATGTGATTTAGGAAATGTAGATAAGGGTAATTCGATTTTTTATACCAAAAATAACGGTCAACTAATTGTTTCCATCCATTATGATGGCAAAGCAAAATAAAATAATGAGCAAAATATAATTATGTAAACTAAATGGGTGATACAGTCACAATAATTAAAAAAATAAAGAAATTGATATAATAATATATACATGAGAAGCTTTTTGGTTTGGTAATTGTTTATTGTACCCGGTCACCAATTTGGTAATTGTTTTTTGATTTTTGAATTTGGTACCTTATTGATTTGTATAATTAGACATAGCAATTTGATACATAAATAGGTCAAATGTTGTCACAGGAGGTAACATTCAAATAAAAAATCCACTAAAGTTATAAAAAAAACGATTTAAATGAACCAAAGTTAAATTACACAAATTAGTAAAATACCAAAATTAGAATCTTATTGTAAGAACGCTGATTGTGGATAAAAGACATTTAACATATTTTTTTGTAAAAATAATCCCTATTTTTTAAGGTTGATTCTATTTTTTTCCAAATATATCAATTCTACTCATATATAAAAAATTTATAAAACAGTATTTGACTTCTAGCGACCAGACTATTGGGTTTTCGGTCACTAGATTTTGAGGCCTTCGGCCACTAGAGAACTTCTAGTCACCGATGCTTCAGTCGATGGACAACAAATATAGTTTTGCAATATAAAATGTACAAAAATTCAATTGAATTTTTAATTTCTCAACACCACTATTTTTTTTTCACCATATGGTATCGATACCCGTTTCCTCTAATTGACGGATGTGCGAACTACATAATCAAATTTTTTATTTTTGTGCAAAATGAAATATTTAGTTTGCAATTAAAAATAATCACGTCCGTCTAATAAAAAATTATTCCAATACACTGAATTATCACAAAGTTACTTAAATAGGTGTTTTAGGTACTTAAAAATTTTAAATTCTAATTTTATAAAGATAATATTGAGTGTTTTATTAATATAACACAATAGGGCTTAACGACATATAAGGGGGAAATTAACATAGTGCTTAACGATATTTGATGGACTACACTAGCACTGGCAAAATTATGGGTTGGGCTTTATTTGGGCGGATCAAATATGGGTTGGGCTAAATGTGGGTTGGGCCAAATATGGGTTGGGTTAAATGTGGGCCGGGCCAAATATGGACGGACCAAATATGAGTTAAGCAAACCCATTATTTTTTTTACAAAAGTAAGTATTACAATTCGAGGTATATATAAAAAAACTCATATTTTACTCACAACTTTTAAAAATGAGTAATATATTTGATTTGTATCTTTTAAAATTGGGCTCTATATTTGATTATTAGCTTTGAAATATGGGCCCATATTTATCTCATAGCTTTGAAATATGGGGTCCATATTTAACTCATAGCTTTTAAATATGGGCCCCATATTTCGATGAGTGGGCTAATATGGATTGTTTTATTATTTGGGCCACATTTTGCCACTACTAGACTACACTCATATATGCTTTGACACTCTTTAGTCAATGTGTTGGAGTGGTTGATATGGATTGGAAAGGGATGGGAAGAAAAAAGCAATTTGTTTAGTTGATCTCATATAAGGAAAAAAAATTCCTTCATTTTTTAGTACAAAGAGGTAGAAAAATGCTTAATTGATGAGAAAATATTTACCGTGTTTGCGTCGGTTCAAAATCCAATGAATACGCAATAACTAAGAAGTAAGGATAGGATGTCGTGTTTGACCTGACATGGACTCGACAACATGGCAAATCTAAAAGAATTAAGATACGACTCGACTAGAATACGTTGATAAATAGATATATATAACACCCCGTATTTTTTAGCATTCAAAATTTAATAAAATCGGGTATTTTTAATTACACGCATGCGGTAATTTAATTAAGAAAATATTGTCGTGTATATCTGGTTCGTGTCACCAATTTGTATAATTGTGTCTAAAGGGTCAACCCGTTAAGAATAAACCAAATACGCCAACTTTATGTCGTGTAAATAATTGTCACCCCTACTATTGATGTAGATTGATAGATTAAGATGGAATAATATGTTTTCCTGGATGGAAGTAAATGCTTGGGAAAATGAGTTTATCTGAAGTGAGCTTTGATTCGAGTTGAAGAGCATTGCCTACAAAAGAATCGGTCTGCGATATATAACGCTTAAGTTCATTTAATCAACTTTTTTCTCACTTTTCTTGCTATTCAAAATAGTAATTTACATATAAAGTTTGATCTTTAGCATTTTTTTTTAAAATGTGGAAATGACATTAAATTTTATTTGGCATTATTTTTCCTAAAGTGATATCGAAGATAGTGACAATGAAGAGGACTATAGAGGTTGTTGCAGTATTCTTTGACGCGGCTTTACCAGATGCTCTCAGCTAATTTACATTGTGACTTTAAAAATTACCGAAGGAAAAAGATTGATAAGAAATTGAAGGTTGTGTTCAAATCAGGAAATTTTACGAGAAATAAATTTTATTGGCTATCGACGCGCATTTGTAAATAATAGTTGTCTCATCTTTTTACTAGTTTGCTGATTGTTTCAATCATAATTTGAAATTTTTAGATGGTAAAAATATATGAATTTTTAAAATAATTTTTTGGCGTTTGCTCTCATTTGAAAATTTTTTATGGGCTCCGATTGCGTGTATTATTTATTTTTCCACTAGTCTCGTAGCTGCATTTGCAGTTACTTGGGGATATTTATCTTTGTGTGAATACTTTTTTTATATCTCAAGGTATTTGTATCTTTTGAATGACACGTGTCCACAATAGGATCAACAACAAATGATAAAAATATGTGGGATCGGATGCAAATGATCATGTTCATTTGAGATTAAATGCTTGTTCTCCCTTTCTAAAATGAAAAATTTCACACCAATCCATTGAAAATGAAATAATGAGAGAATTTCAGCAAAGCCAAGTCTTGCAAACTTCTATTTCTTTATAACAATGCATGCATTACACTCTTGGACACTTTGTTATCTAATTTTGTCACAATTTATTCTAAAATCTGCATTAAAAACAATCATTTACTGTTATTCCTTAATAATTATATGGAAGCGAGCAAGTTTATCATTGATTTAGAATCTCAACCAGCCCTATTCCGGATTAACCTCTGGCTAATACGTAGGTTACCACGACGGTCCTGTGGTGACGTTGGGACAAGATGTCCAGTGTAAAACATGACAGCGATTGTTAAGAAAAATCCCGTTGGAAATCCAATCCACGCCCCGTCCCACAAATAGCACGGCTCTTTAGTGATTATAACGTCACCCGTATGTGTCTTTGGTGCCAGCGATTGCTCATCCGGACATACTACCCGTATTTGCATCCCACACAACCCAGTGTTATTAACAAAGAAATTGGGATAATTCATTGTGTCCATTTGTCCACCCGTCGGAATTTTCCCCCAAAGCTTATTGTTGCTCACGTCAAACATAGCGAGTTGTTGAAGCTTTACAAGCGACACTGGAATTAAACCAGAGAAGTCGTTGTTAGACAAATCTAAGCTCTCGAGACTCTCCAAATTGCCGAAACTCGTCGGAATATTACCCGAGAATTCATTGTGGGAGAGGTTGAGTAGCTTTAGGCCTTTCAAGTGGCCTAACGAAGTGGGAATTTCACCAGAGAGTTGGTTTTTCGATATGTCCATGAGTGAGTACATATTGAGACTATGTCTTGAGAGAGCTTGTATGGAATTTTTCCAGTTTACTAACAAGTCATTGAACTCGATCGAGAAGGTGAACAAATCGGAGGTGGTGGAAACCGTATTGGGCGTTTCGATTTCGATCATTCCCGCGAGGTTTCCAAGCTCTTTTGGGATAGTTCCAGTGAGCCTATTTCCCGAGACATCGAGGATACGAAGGCTAGTGAGATTAAAAATGGTAGTGGGAAGTATCGATCCATGAACATAATTATTTCTTAGGTTAAGAATTTGGAGTGTGTAGATTTCGGAGAGGAAGTTCGGGATTTCTCCTGTGATTTTGTTGTCGTGGAGATCGAGGTGTTCGAGACTTTTCAAGTTTGTCAGATTTTTAGGCAAGCTCCCAGAAAAATTATTTTTCCCTAGGGCGAGAATTTTGGTTTCTCGAGGAAATGTCACCGGTATTTCGCCCGAGAGTTCATTTGACGAGAAGTCAATGTATGCAAGTAGATAATCGGGATCGAAAATCGGGAAAGTATTGCCGGAAAATTTATTTCCAGACAAATCCAATAGTAATAGGCGATAAATGTTGGAGAGGGATACTGGGATTTTCCCAGAAAAATTGTTTCCACTCAACATGAGAATCATGAGCATAATAGCGTCCCCAATATTTTCCGATAATTCGCCTGAGAAATTGTTTCGCGAGAGAGCGAGAATAGTCAAACTTGGATGGAAAAGGCGAGGGGGAATAAGACCTGTAAGATTGTTATCCGACAAGATTATATTTCCAATATCCATTTCCGCGAGCCAAACAGGAAAATCCCCTTCGAGCTTGTTTTCACTCAAATCAAGAAAATTAAGTTCTTTTTGGGTTGAAATCCATTCTGGAATTTTCCCTTCAATTCCAATGGATTTGAGAGATAGCTGAGATAACATGCACTTGGGCACTATCTTAACATTATTTGTCCAGCTCAATTTATTTCCTTTACCTCCTAGAGTCAATTTCTTAAGAGACTTGAAATCAAATAACCAAGATGGGATTTCTCCACTAAGCATGTTGGTTTCCAGCTGAAGAGCTTCAAGCTTACTCAAATTCTTTATTGAAAGTGGGATAAGGCCAGTCAACTGGTTCTTGCTCAAGGCCAAAGTGGAGATATTAGACAATTTCCCAATCCCACTTGGGATTTCCATCGACAAAAGATTATCCGTTAAATCCAACACTTCCAACTCCTTCAATTCCACGACGGAAGATGGAATTCCGCCCGTGAATTGGTTTTGATGGACGGAAAATTCCCGCAACTTAGTGAGATTCCCAACCGCGCTAGGAATTTTCCCCCCAAGAAAATTATTGCCGAGCTTCAACGTCCTTAAATATTTCAGACGACCCGTTTCAAAACTTAAACCACCCTCGAGCGAATTGCTAGTCAAGTCTAGATAACTTAGATACCTCAACCGAAAAATTTCAGGAGGAATCGTGCCGTTAATGTCGTTATAAATCATCTCAAGGTGCACTAGCTTGGTGAGATTACCAAACCCGTCACCCGAAATTTCGCCTTGCATTGAATTAAACGAAACATCAAGAAACTTCAATGATTTTACCCAAAATATCGGCGTTAACATACTCGAAGTGATCACCACATTTAATGGACTTTCGGATAGAAGGAGGGAATTGAGATGGAGAGCAATCACGGCCGTTGGATTCGATCGCGGATCGCAAACTACTCGTTCCCAAGCGCAACAATTGGAGCTAGAATTCCATGTTTCCAAGCCATATGTGTAAGTAATATCAGGAGATAAGTTTGAGAGAAGAATATCAAAAGTGGATTTGAATTGGAGAAGGGCTTGTTTTTGATCAATTGGACAAGATAAAGTTTGAGTGAAGAAGAAGATGAATAATTTGAGTAGTAGGTGTAGACCAATTTTAGCCATTTGTTTATTTGGTATGTTTATTTTTGTTAGTGAAGTGGTAATAATTAAAAAGAGTGGAGTGGTACTGTTTTAGTCAATGAGTTGGAGTTGTTTTTTGAAACTTTTGAACATATTGGAAAGAGATGGAAATTACACATTGTCTTTTGAGTGGGGTAGATACAATTTTTCTTACATTGACTGAACATATGACTAAACATACAATTTTGCTTGGGGGCACATATTTATTAATTTTTATAACTAGATTTGCAATTTCCTTTATTTTTGGTTACTGAACATATGAAGTTTCACTAATGAAGATTGCATTCAACTAAGAACACGTACCAAAGTTTATTAAAAAAAAAAAATAGAAATGGAACAATGACTAATCATACAAATTAGTGAAGTACTTGACCCTGAGTTAAAATTTCTCAAAAAATAAAAACAAATTTGTGTGAAAATATATACTAAAATACAATTTTGTTATAATTGTTTAATGTTGTACAAAAAGATCAGACCACGTGAAGTGCACAAGGTCAACTAAAAGAGGGGGGACAAGAATTTTGATGGTCCATCCAGTAATGGAGAAAATTAACAAAGTGTTGTACCATATTTGATAGATTGTTGGTTGGTAATGTTTAGTCAATGCGTATAATTGGGGTTTACTGAATATTATTTTGAATTATTTTCTTTACTTTTGAATAGAATGTGGTACAAGAAAAATGCTTAATTGATGAGAAAATATTCAATACTCTTAATATATTGTGTATCGTGCAACTCCACATATAATGAATACACCATACCTTAGAAATCGAAGCAAGGACACGAGTGTCATGTCTGACACGATAAATCTAAAACGATTAGAGTAATGTTATACTACCCGGGAGTTGACCCCAGGTTAGTAAATGGAGGAAATCTTTTTTTTTTCTTGGTTTTTTATGTGATTTATTAGCATTATTTGACTTTTTTTATTTAAAAAAAAACTGTTTTATAAGAGTTTTTTTTTGAAAAAAAAAGTGTTTCAAAAAAGAAAAGTTGTTTAATATAATTTTTTTTTTTACATTTTTAAACAGTTTTTCGAAATACAAAAATTGTTTTAAATGTTGTAAAATTAAAAAAAAATAGTTTAAAAATAATGGGTGCCGCTGGCGGGGACTTTTAGAAATAAGAGAATATTGAGTAAAAGGGTGTTTTAGAGACTAAATGAGTTAAAAATAATTTTAAAAAAAAAAAGAAATTTCGTATTAGACTAGTTTTATTTTTAAAAAACATATTTTTATTGAAAATACAGATTTATATTTTTTTGAAAAAAACTGTTTAAAAAAAAAAAGTTAGTGTAATATAAATAAAAAACTTTTTTTTTACATTTTTAAATAGGTTTTAGAAATACAAAGGGGTGCCGCTGGCGCGGACCGTTAAAAATAAGTAAATATTGAGTAAATGGATATTTGAGAGACTAAATGAGTTAAAATAATAAAAAAAAGCAAAAAAAAATAATACTAGACAACTCGAGAGATAGTGTCGGGCTAATTAAAAAAAATAAACGTAAAAATAATGGGTGCCGCTGGCGCGGACCTGTAAAAATAAGAAAATATTAGGTAAATGGGTGTTGAAGGGACTAAATGAGTTAAAAACAATTTTTTTAAAACACCCAAAAAACTATAGTTTTATTTTTTAAAAAACATATATTTATTGAAAATAAGGATTTTATATATTTTTTTTTTGAAAAAAACTGTTTCAAAAAATAAGGTGTCAACTAAATAAATGAGGTGCCAACTAGATAAATGGGGACAAATGAGGACCAATGAGATTGCTAACTAGACAACCCGGTACTAGCATCCGGATTGTCTAATATTATTCAAACGATTAATATAAGACTGCAAGAACCTGTAATATTAAAATGAATAAATTGATATATCAGAGAACATGACAATTAATGTATTTTTTATGATACGAATTTTAGTGCTTATATGGGGCAGAAGGGGGGGGGGGGGGGGGGGGGGGGTTGTCATTTGACCTACTCTCTTAAAAACGAAGCTCAAAACTATGCCACATACTTAGATTATATTGTTATATACTTACACATTAAGTGTAGATAGGCGCAAACAAGTGTTGGACATGCGTCCATTTTATATTTAAATTATAGACACTTTTGTTATATAATATCGAGTGTTTTATTAAAAAAAGTTCAACGGACTATTTAGTATATGCGCTTTTATTAACATAACACAGATGCTAAGAAGTCCTTTTACCACAAAACTCTAAAAATGAAAACAATCTATTTGAAAAATTTATACAATGGTACAATTATGTTTTAATCGTTTGTTGTAGTACTAAAAAGTTGGACCACGTAACATGCACAAGCTAAACTAAAAGGATAACAAATAATTTTGATGGTGCAGTTAAGGGGGAAATTAACATAGTGCTTTACGATATTTGATGGACTATACTCATATATGCTTTGACACTCTTTAGTCAATATGTTGTACTGGTTGGTTGAAAATGGGCATATGGGTTGGAAAGGGGTGGAAGAAAGAAGCAACTTGTCTAGTTTATCTCATATAAAACAAAAATCCTTCATTTTTTAATAGAAAGTGGTATAGAAAAATGCTTAATTGATGAGAAAATATTTACCGTGTTTGCGTCGGTTCAAAATCTAATGAATACGCAATACCTAAGAAGTAAGGACAGGATGTCGTGTTTGACCTGACATGGACTCGGCAACATGGAAAATCTAAAAAATTAAGTTATGACTCGACTGGAATACGTTGATAAATAGATATATGTAGCACCTCGTATTTTTGAGTATTCTGAATTTAATTAAATCGGGTATTTTTAATTACACGTGTGCGGTAATTTAATTAAATAATATATTGTGTGTTTATTAAATATTGATCGAGAGAGAGATTATGATTAATATTTATGGAATAAATTTACTGAGTGTGTAGTAAATAACAAGTGATATTTATTATATGTCACAGTGAGTACTATCGATGGGATTATGTTATATCTCAATCGGGAGTCTCGTGTATGCTATGTTAAGGTCGAGATAGGAAATTTATATACATTGACTCGAATGTCGATTTCGAGGTTATGATTGTTCCAAATGGGTCAAAATAGGCGAAATTGCCATGGTGTATTAATTGGGTCCCAGGGCATTTTTAGATCAACCCGACACTACGTAAAGGTGTTTCGATCATTTGGGAGTTTAGGATTGACAAAACTCCGAATTTTAGAGATATATATCATCCACTTGGGTGGGGAGGCTAGGGTTACAATACTTGGTAGAAAAGAAAGACCATAAGAGAGAGTAAAAGAAGGAGTCTTAAGTCAACCTACACTTTTCACCATCGTCGTTGCCGGAATCAAGATCGGAGCAAGGGGAAGATGCATCCATCATCTAACAATAAAAATCAGACCAATCAACCCTAAGGCAAGAGTTTAAACTTGCATAAATTCAGTAGTTATAATGTCCATGCTAGTCTAGAATTATCTCTACAATGAACACATATTACGTTGGGTGATTTCATGGGATTTAATTATAGTTTTGATTGGGAGTCATATTAGGATATAACCTCTTGGGATTATATTTCAAAATTTGATTTTTAAAACACATAAATATGGAATCTTGTTAGGTTCTTGGTTGGAGAACATCAATTTTGAATAACTTAAGGTTTAATTGATGAACATAAGACGACAATCTCAAAATTTTTGACGTTACTTTAAACGTATGCCATTTTAATTGTACTTAGAATTAAATTGTGTGCCATAAATGTCTGGAAAGGTCTAGGTCTTAAATTTTCAATGAGCTTTCATTGAGTTCGTTTAGAGTTCTGTAGAGGGAGAAATCGACTTTTTACTATAGGGTATTTAATCTGTCAACATATCAATCTAGCAGAATTTTTTACATTACTTTAAACGTATTCCATTTTATTTGTACTTAGAATTAGATTGGATTCCACAGAGTTCTGGAAATATTTAGGTCTTAGCTTTCCAATGAGCTTTGAATGAGTTCATTTGGACTTCGGTAGAGAGAGAAATAAATTTTTACTCCAGGGTGTTTAATCTGCCAGAAAATTTACGACCCGATACGGTTGCTTAGAAAGTGGAAATTGTGTTACTTTAGGTGTAAAAATTGAAATAAGTTATTGGAACCATAACTTGAGTAGTTTGGGATTATGGAAAAATAATGGAATACCAATAGTATATAATTGAGATATAGAGGTAGTCAAGGATTCAAAATTATAGACTATAACCTATCAGAAATTATTGAATGTATTAGCATACGGGAATCAAATGGGGATACGTAGAGAATTGAGATGAGCCCGAAATTTGAATTAGTATATTAATATGATATTAACTACTGAAATTATAAAAGAGATGATTAAAACTCTTCGAATAGCGAGTGAAATTCGTAATAAAGGGAATAAAATAAAGTGTGAAGTAGAATTACATTGATTAATTGAGGTATATATGAGACGTACTATATGAATATACATGGGTTGTTTGAATGTCCATTATATATTATTCTTATGTGTATAAGCATACATACGCTACCTGCTATCACGGGAGGTCGTGCGCAGTGGGCGATGCCAGTGAGGTCTGGATGTGTGCCCCAAAACATAGAACTTAGAAAATCACTATTTGAGTGTACGATAGTGTGATCGGTCATTTGGGTGTGTTGGGTATGTGCGTAGCCCAAAGGCTTAGGACTATGTTCACCTCCATTATGTGTGTATTTGATTTATAGTTTGAGGGAGATTTTCAAACCGGTAGTCCTTGAAGTGGTACGTGAGGTACATGGACTCAATAGCAGAGTATGTATGTATTCACGATTCTCAGTCCGGGAATGCTATATTTGTATATATATATATATATATATATATATATATATATATATATATATATATATATATATATATATATATATATATATATATATATATTAGTAGAACAAATCACACATGTCTGTATATCGGCAAGGTGTCACAATATATTTTAATGAATTTATATAGAGATATTTATAAGAACATGCTTTCATTTAAAAAGACTCGTACATAAGATTTGCCTAGTTTTTCACATAGGAAACCTATAACACACTTTTTTCTCTTCATCCCTAACCTTCCAACCTTAATACTCCATTAATGCACACTATGAATTTGGGAGTGCTTTAAGAATGCAAGATGATTAAAATTTTGAAGAGATTAACAATTCAAGAAGAGTTTGAGAGATGAAAGATGTTGATCAGTTTCAGATGTCAAACTTAGTGGATGTCAATCGTTGAGGTAGGTATTCGTCGTCCCCTGGTTATTTTATGTGCTATACATGTCCACCCTTGTTTGTATATATGTAATATTGATATTTGTTGCATATTAATATGCTATGCTTGTATATAAATCTCATTCTTGATCCAACTATGTATGTGTGATACTTATTTTCTTGTTGCATACTTGGCCAAAACATGATTAGATTAAATTACGACATATGTTGGGTAGTAGAAATTTGGTAAAAAATAATACAAAATTTGTGAAAACTAAATTATTTGTTTAAATATGAGAATTTTGGAGAATGACGGTGATTATTGTTGTTGGATGATTCACACATATCCCTTAGCCAAACCACCACTCGACGGAGTGTGCTTTGGGGCTATTTTATTGTCTTCTATCTTGTGAGTCATGCAATGGTCCCTTGGGTTTTTAAGCCACTAGATTATGTTTGGATGACAAAAGGGAGTACCTTATCGTGCTTTGTGTTGAGATTTTATTATGAGATTATTTTGGGCCACAGAGTGTTAGGGAGGATAAGTGACACTACACCAAAAATGCCAATCATGCATGCTTACATAAGGAGAATCAATTTGGAACAGTTTTGTTAAAATATGGCATGGTTTAAATTAGTGTCTAATTTTGGCACAATTTTAAACTTTGCCAGATTGTTGCGCGTTTCATTAAAGACTAACCTCAAAGCTTTCCTAATTGTTTCCAAAACATAATACCAAAGCTCCACTAACATCCATTGACGTCCCTTGCCTCCACCGACCTTCGTCTTCAGTGAAAAAACCCTAGGGTTTTTTATAATTATCCATGTCACACTCTCTTATCCTTGAAGCTCAAGTACGATCAAATTCAACCAAATATTCCTAATTTATCACCACACTCATCCAATTTCACAGTTCCTCATTTTTGTTTTATTTACATGTATGAATTTTGGAGCTCTATGTATTTATTCTTGTAATCCATATAAAAATTTATTTTCTCCTATCATCATGACAAAAACCAATGCTACAATATCAAAATTTAAACCTGTTGTATTTGCCATTTGAGATTATAATTATTATTGTGACTGGAGTAGTTGGAAGTATCTATGGCTTATGGATAACTGGGGGAATATATGTTGTAATATAAATTAAGTATACATTTTGGCTTTACTTAGATTCCTATCTTACTTTTATTTATAAGTTGTTTGTAAGAAAATCTTGTTTAGACAGCTTAGGCTTTTGAGATGAATGAGTCTTTTAGTGTACGTACGCAAGGTGAATGAATCTTTTTAATTTACATATGGGGATATTCCTATGTCTCTAGCTTGAATAATAATATCTGAAATAGTGTTCATCAACTTGATTTCTTGTGAGTATAGTTCTTTCTTTGTTTCTGTTTGGGGGTAAATTACAGTAAATCCTTTCAAATTTTATTGTATTTTCACCCTGCTCCTTAAATTATGAATTTTGAGTTGAACTAGATTGATGGAAAATGCATGTTTAAAATCTCTTTAGGCACTTGTAAGTGACCCTGTGCGTAAGTTTCCTGCCAAAACATTCAAGTATAGTCTCTCTCTCTCTCTCTCCCTCTCTCTCTCATTTTATATATAGACCCCAGTGCATATAATTTTTCAAAAAAATGAATTTTGTGATGAAACTTCATGAATATGATGTCCACGGTTAGAAGATCATCTTCAATTATTTTCATCAAAAAATTCAATAAAAAAACCGTTGAGATAAGGTGATATGTAAAAAACGGTAAAAATATTTATTTTCAACCGTTGAAATGTTGGGTCGGCGCCAACCACTTTATTGATTGATTTTTTTATGAAACTTGATGGATATGATCTTCTCAGTGTCGAGATCATATCCATGAAGTTTCATAAAAAAATTCAATCAAAAAGTGTGTGAGATGATCGTCAACATTTCAACGGTCAAAAATACATATTTATAGCATTTTTTTACATATCACGTCATCTCAACGTTTTTTTATTGAATTTTTTAATAAAAAAAATTAGATATGATCTTCTCAGATGGAGATCATATCCATGAAGTTTCATAAAAAAAATTCATTTTTTTACTATTTTAAAAAAATGGTATGTACCGGACTCTGCACTATAAGGAGTCCTTACAATAGGGAGCCTCTCTCTCTCTCTCTCTCTCTCTCTCTCTCTATATATATATATATATATATATATATATATATATATATATATATATATATATATATATATATATATCATGTATGTACGCGGTATCATTTTTGTTTTTTATTTAATTCAGTACCTTTTGTTGTTTGTTAATCCATGAGAATTTAACTTCAAATTTATGTATACAGTCCACAACATAAAGATTTTTTCCGCCTTTTTCCGTTCTCCAATCAGTTAATCATATGATTTGGATCTGAGGATCCATTGTTTGTTTGTTAGGTATGTTAAATTTTTTTGAGTTGTTCATATCGATATGACACCCCACCTATTTTAATCATGGGTGATAATTCCTTTACCAAAATAAACAGGAATCTCATTCGGTTCATTCTTAGCATCACTATCAAAACCTTTATAAATTACTAATCACCTATGTTAAATTAAGTCGGTGTCAAATTTTATCTTTCGTTAACATATCGCAATTTGTGGAAATAAAAATAATATAAACCATCACACAATAGTAGAAGTTTAAAACATGGCAGGATAAATAAATAAGTAAATACCGAATAAACCATCGGCTCCAAATCCAACATTCAAATCACGAGTCTAACTTGAGTGAAATGAAACAAAATACAAAGTCTGATACTGAAAGAAAATAAATTCAAATAAAGTTCTAAACTGAACGGGCAACATGCCCAACTGAAGTAGCTAAAAATGAATCCTAAACTAGGAATGAAATAACGGAAGAGTCTACTCAAGTCCTGTATGGATCCACAAGTCCAGCAACTACGCATCCCTAGAATGAATCATCATATCTGGCGTCCTTATGGCTGGACACCTAAAAGTTTTTTATAATAGATAGCCCAAAACCTTTGAAAACTATTTAACAAGTATTTGAAATGCAAGGAGAGCGGTTATTAGATACACATGTTAGCTTTTGTGCGCACTCGCTTGAGTTCCTCACCTCTTAACTATAGTGCAAACCTAACGTCTCCTATTTTACCTACCTAGTTATGCTACCCAACCTAACTAGTCCCACGGTATCTATTACCCACTAATATGCTTAGATCACTGGTACCACCTATATGATACTCTACCGTAAACCATTAATCAATATTTGTCGAATATTATGTTTGAACCATTAATTAAGTTTCTCTTACTTAAGTTACTTTAGATACACGGTATCTACATTTTCTACTAACACATATGAGTAGAACAATTCACAGATATCTGTACATATGTCACACTATCTATATATACAATCACAACATTCCCAGGCTAAGAACCGTGAATGCATGCATACTCTGCTATTATGTCCATGTACCTCTCGTACCCAATCAAGGACTATCGTTTCGAAATGACACCACGAACCAAAAATCAAATAACACACAACATAGGCGAACATAGTTCTAAGCTTTTGAGCTGCGCACATATCGAACGTACCCAAATGACATGCCAGTCCCACAATTACACTCTTAAATAGTGAGCCGCCCTATGTTTGATAGTTTGGAGCACACATTCAGACCTTGCTGGCATTGCCAATGTGGGATCTTCCACTGCGTGGAACCTCCCGTCATAGCAGGCAGCGTAGGTATGCTTCACAGACATATAATAGGTATACAGACAACCTATAAATATACTCAGCATAGGTATACACATAACCTATAAGTATATCCAGTACGTAGTATTTATCTCTCCAATACCCAATGCACTAACGATTCACACTCAATATTCTTTTCTTATTTTTCGAGTATCATTAACTACCCGAATGGGTTCGAGTTATCCCTTAAGTAATTTCAGTAGTCAATACATCACTAACTTATTGGTATTAATATTGGGTTATTATCTACACTTCTCTTAACCCAAATTTAAATTTTTGATATTTAACACAATCGTTTCGTTTTGTCACTTCTAATCCCAATTTTACCCTCATTAAGACTAAGCTGAGCTTTAACCATAGGTCTATTGATATTTTCCAAGTCCTCATATAGTTAATTAAGCATTACCAAAGTCCCTCATAATTATCAGTAAAGAAAACTACGCATAACCTAAAAAAGACTAACATGAACAAATGATGAATAAAAAGAAGGACAAGAACTCTCCAAGAACCTAGGGAGATCTCTCCATCACCATAGGTGTTACAACTTACTTTTCATCGTTCACAAATGAAAAATATGTAAAACCCCCTATTGAGACTCTGATACCTCCTAAACCCCCAAACATCTAGAACAAATCTTTCACAAGCATCTTGATGAACAATAACTCCAATGAGCTAGAGCTTAAGCCACTAACTACTTTCAAGGGTGAACTAACAGTGATCTTTTCTGAAAGGGACATTTCTTCTCTTGTTGAGCCTTTTAAACACTCCATCATTGGCAAATTCTCGCATGATAGGCCTGCTATTGAAACCATTCATAAAATTTTCCAAACCTTTTCTTTAAAATTAGCTTTTTCAATTGACCTTTTGGACTCAAAACACATATTAATAAGTCTTAATTGTGAAGAGGATTATGTCAGACTATGGCTAAAAGAACAATGGTATATAGGAAAATACCCTATGAGAACTTTTAAATGGACAGTAGAGTTCAAACCTGATGAAGAAAACAGTAGAATTCATTTCTATGCCAAATCATCCCTATATTCTATTGCACAATTAGTAGGCAAACCTCTAAAATGGATGCCTCTAAAGCATCAATATCTCACCCTATTATTGCAAGAGTATGTGTGGATATCAATCTACTAAGAGAAAGAATCCATATCATTTGGATTGGCATAGGTAGTAAAGGTTTTTGGCAAAAAATCGCTTATGAGAATATCCCATCCTTTTGTGAGTTTTCTATGAAAAAGGGTCATCAAGAATAAAAATGCATGATCAAGAATACAACTATTCCAAAACCCACCAAAACACTCCCAAAAAATGTTGTCAGTCAAGAAGAAATCAAAAATCAAGAGAAAACCAGCAATATCAACCAAGAAGTTGAAGTGCAACAGCAAGAAGTGGCAAAGCAGTATCAAGAAGGTCAAATAGTAGCAGTTAATCCAATCAATAAGGAAAATAAATTTAAAGTTTTGGTTAATTTCCCTTCAGAATCAGAAGAAGATCATCAATAAGTAGAAATTAATCACATTAATCAAGAGTTGTATCCAAAAGTTTCTATCAAGAAAATAAGGAATTCTTTGACAAAAAAGATTCAATTCAGAAAGTACTCAACTGAAGAAACTATGATTGTAGATCAATACAACTTATCCCCAGAAGGATCAAATATTCCAGCTAAAGAAAAACATCAAGATTATGAAAAAGATACCCCTTCAGATATAGAAGATTAATACATTTCAGTTCCAATGGTAGAGGAATTGCAGAACTTTGAGTCTAGAACTTATTTTTCTCTCAAATATAATAACTGATAAACTTCATCTGTTGGAATGTTGGGGGGGGGGGGGGGGGGGGGGTAGCAAATGAATCAACAAACAGAAGATTCAAAAAACTTATTAAAAACTATCAACTTCCAGCATTAGCTTTATTAGAACCTAAAGTTGGAAGTGAATTTCAAAATATTAAATGAAATGGAAATTTAACAATAGTACTTCAAGCATGTCAAGTAAAATTTAGTTCTTCTCGAATAAAGAGATCACAAGAAATGAATTGTTTAATTCAGACCAAATGTTATGCTTATAAATTATCACAGAGCATTTTCACATTACCATTTATTTAGTAATTATCTATGCTAAATGCACAGTTAATGAAAGAACAGGATTATGGTCAGAGTTAGAGCAAATAACAGCTAATCTATCAAATTATCCTTGGTTGATAACAGGAGATTTTAATGTAGTTGCTAATAAAGAAGAAAAAATTGGGGGGAATCAAATAGACTTTCATGCTATTCAAGATTTCATTGATATGATATCCTATTGTTTTTTAATGGGTTTAGGTTACTCAGGATCTAAATTTACATGGTGTAACAATAGAATTAATGGAATTTACATGGTGTAACAATAGAATTAATGGAACTATCTTTTGTAGATTAGACAGAGGTCTAATTAATAGTCATTGGATGATGCAATTTATCAATTCTTCTATATCTCATCTACATAAAAATTGGTCACATCACATTCCTCTCTTATTATCAATTAAAAGTGATTAAGACAAAATGCTATTACTTAATTCATGCTATTAATTAATTCTTTGCAGGTGCAGATATCCCAAATATTTGGACATCAACTAATATAGCTTTAATTCCAAAGATATCTAACCCTTCTCAGTGTTCTTAATGTGGGCCTATAAGCCTTTGTAATTTTTCTAATAAAATCATATCTAAACTTTTAAGTGAAAGGCAATCTTTAGTTATTCCCCATAATTTCCCCAAATCAGAGTGCTTTTGTAAAGGGGAGGAGCATTCAAGATAACATCTTACTAGCCTAAGAAATGGTACAATACATTGGAAGGAAAACATATGGCAACAATGTCATTCTTAAGCTAGATATTGAAAAAGCTTATGACAAGGTTTATTGGCCGTTCCTATGTGAAATTCAAAGAAAATTTGGATTTAATGAACATCTAATTGATATGATTTGGAGATTAGTATCTAATAACTGGTTTTCAATTAATATCAATGGTCAAAGTATAGGATTTTTTCAATCTACTAGGGGATTGAGACAAGGGGAGGGAGTAAAACAAAGCAGTCCCATTCTTTTCATTATATCAGATGAGTCCCTAAGTATAAATATAAATAATCTTTTTATAAAAAATAAAGAAGTCCCATTCTCTCATCCTAAACAATCTCAATTGATATCTCACCTTGGATCTGCTGATGACTTAATCATATTCACAAATGGAGGGAGTAAAAGTCTAAAAGCAATTATAAATCTTCTAAAAACATATGAGAATGCATCTGTTCAAACAATTAACTTCTCCAAAAGTTCATTTTATGCAGATAAAAACTCACTCTTGCTAGAAAGAAAGCTATATTTAGTAACACTGGGGTGGATTCCAAAATGACAAGCCTTACCAGCGGACTAAGTGGGAAGAAACTTGTTATCCTTTTGAAGAAGGTGGCCTAAATTTTAGAAGAATGGAAGATATAGTTAAGGCTTCAAGTATCAAATTATATTGGAAATTCAAATTTGACAATAGTCTCTGGGTCTCTTTTTTTAAGAAATAAGTATCAAAGTGGTATCCTATCCCAATTTTGTAAAGGATATCAAGAGTAGTAGAATTAGCAGATGAGTTTATTGAGGAGGATTCTATGATTTGGAATCAATCAATAATTGGATAATTCTCTTTTAAATTTGCTTTTAATGTATATGTAGGCAAAATATATCCACTTCTCTAACTTGGAAAATCAATTGGATATCATCTTGTCCAATGAAACTATCTAAGTTTACTTGGAAACTAATGCACTACTCTGTTCCTTTTGAAGAAAATATTCAAAATGCATGTATTAGGTTGGCTTTAATGTGTAGACTTTTCAATCAAATGCAGATTCTTCTCAACATATTCTCATAGAATGTAAAGTGGCAAAAGAAGTTTGGAATTTCTTTTCTAAACTGTTTGGATTAATGGTTAATTTCTCAAACTGCAGGGCAATCCTATTATCTTGGTGGATTACTAATCCAAAAAGAGACTATCAGATGATTCTTGTCTTTATAATGCCTAGAATCATTTTTTAGGAAATCTGGAAAGCAAGAAACAAAAATATTTTTGAAAATATAAAATCGACTTCTTTTGACATTATTCAGCAAATAATCTACCTCACCTCTAATATCTTAAAAAATTACAACTGTTATGATCATATAAAATCAAAAGACTTAAATATAAAAAAGTGCTTTAATATAGAGACTAAACCTCTAAAAGTTCAAATAATCACCCAACTTCCGAAAAAAAAAATTCCATTATTACACAACTCAAACTCCATGGAACTCATTGAAATATTCACCTAAGTTAACCATACACCATACATGGATGTTTTAACGATTTCTAACATAACATATCCTCAAATCAACACAAATTTACATTAAATAAGATCAAATGTTCACTTTATTCATATAAACCCTAGATTACTTTTCATGCATGTTCATCTTCAAGAACCCAGGTTTTTCTCATTCTTTTAAACCCAGATATTATATTTCGTGTTACAATAACAGGAGGTTGATTTTTACAATGATATTTCCCCACATAATGAATTAAACCTCTACATATATTCTCCAAATCACGTTTTCATGCAATATTTACCCTACACTATTATGGGTATTATAGCATTCTTGAAAGATTGTAAGATAAACACTTGCTTTATGTTTGTAGGTCTGATTTTTGTTGGTTGATGATGGAGCATTCTTTTCTTGCCCCGATCTTTATTCCGACGACGTCGGTGACGAAAAATGGTGTGGATTGGCTTAAGATCTCTTCCCTTTCTCTCTCTTATGGCCTCTGTTCTTTCTCAAGTTTGTAACCCTAGCCTCAAAAACGCTGATAAATAACTAGGAAATTCAAAGTTTTTCCAAACTTAGACTCCCAAATGACCAAAACGCCCTTTTGTGGTGTCGGGTTGGTCTAAAAATGGTCTGGACCCAATTGATACACCTGGGTACTCTTTTTCGTCTATTTCGGTCCATTTGGAATCAACCGTGACCTCGAAATTGTCTTTCGAGTCACTCTACGTAAATTTCCTATTTGGACCTTTACATAGCCTATACGCGACTCTCGATTGAGATATAACATAGTCCTATCAATTATTACATGTTATTTATTACACACTTAGTAAATTTATTCCATAATATTAATCCCAATCTCTCTTGACCGATATTTAATAAACACACAATACTTTGTTTTAATTAAATTACTACACACTTGAAATTTAGAGAAATTTCGTCCCAAATATTTAGACGTACTTGCAATGAATAACTCTGGATACTTATCTCGCATATCATCTTCCCTCTCCCACGTCAACTCGTCTGCATTATGGTGCCCCCATTAAATTGGAACGAAGGACACCTCCTTAGACCGTAGCTTACGCTCACTACGATCAAGTATAGCAACGGGTCTCTCCTCGTATGAGATATCTAGTTGCAAGTCTATCTCCTCTAATGGAACATGCCAGTAAGCCCTCTCACTCCTCTGATAGCTCTTCAGTGACGACATGTGGAATACATTGTGAATCCTTTATAAGTGCTCTGGTAAGCCCTGCCTATATACAACTGGTCCCACCCTCTCGATAACAAAAAAAGGTCACACATATCTCGCTATTAGCTTACCTTTATTTCTTAACCTCATGACTCCTTTCATAGGAGACACCTGTACCAAAACCTAATCACCAATCTCCAACTCTATCTGCCTCCTATCTGTGTTGGCGTAAATTTTCTACAAGTCCTGAGCTATACAAATGTCCCCTCGAATCAGCTTAATCTTGGCAGTCGTATCCCGCATCATCTTCCACCCTAATAATTTGTTATCCCCCACCTCTAACCAGCAAGAGGGCGAACGACAAGGCCATCCATACAGTGCCTCAAATGGTTCCATGTCGATGGGGAACTGGTAGGAGTTATTATAAGTGAACTCCATCAATAGAAGGTACTACTCCCATCCTCCCCCCAAAGTCAAGTATACACATCATTAGCATATCCTCTAGCATCTGATTAACTCGGTCCATCTGCCCATCTCTTTGTGGGTGATACACGGTAGTCAAATGCAAATGTGTGCCCATAGCCTCATGAAAACTCTGCTAGAATTAGAACACAAAAATCTCATTCCGATTCGACACGATATTAATCTAAACCCCTGGCAACCTCACTATCTTGGAAATAAACAACTACGCGTACTGCCTCGTCTCAAAATCTGTACAAATTGGTAGAAAATGGGCCACCTTAGTCAAACGATCCATTATCACCCAGATGGAGTCGTGACCTCTCTGCGATGTCAGTAACCCGATAATAAAATCTATAGAGATACTCTCCCACTTTCACACTGGGACCTCTAGTGACTGCAACATTCGTGTCGGTATCTGGTGTTCTACTTTCACTAGTTAGAAGGTAGCACACTTCGAGACAAACTGCGCTATGTCCTACTTCATCCCCGACCACCAGTACTGCCTACACATATCCTGGTACATCCTATTCCCACCGGTATGTATCGCAAACCTTGACTCGTGAGACTCTATCATTACTGCGTGTCCTAAATCCTCATCCTCTGGAACAACGAGTCTCCCATTAAATCACAAGCCTCCCTCAGAACTAATCGAATAGGATTCCATCCCCTCTACTAGAAACTAGCATACTCTATCCTGGAAAAACTGATCCACAACCTGTGCTTTCACTACCCGCATAATAATATCGAGAGTGATAGCCAACACGAACATACAAGATCTGACGATCTCGTCATCATGTCGAAGCTCCCTCCACTTCGCCTTCCAAACCTTTGTTATCGCCCCAGTAGGTCATTGGCTCAACGTATCTGCCACCTTGTTGGCCTTCCCAGGATGATACTGAATATCAAATTGGTAATCCTTCAATCTCCTCTGCCTCATATTCAGATTCTTCCGCGTGAACATATACTGAAGTGATTTATGGTCCGTGAATAAGCTGAACTGCTCCCCTAGAGGGTAATGCCTAAAAATCCTCAAGGCAAATACAACTGTTAATAACTCAAGGTCATGTGTGGGGTAATTATTCTCATGGGGCTTAAGTTTGCGAAATAGTACACCCCCAAGTCCCTGCAAGGTTGCATCTGTTTAAACATGATACATCATTCCTCCACTAGGCATTGTGAGCATAGGTGATGAGGTTAATTTGTTCTTTAGCTCATCGAAAGTTAGCTGACAGTGGTGATCCCAAAAAAATGACACCCCCTTGCGAGTCAGGTTCGTCAATTGATCCGCAATCTTTGAGAATCCCTTAATGAAGTGACAATAGTATTCGACCAACCCCAGAAAACTGGGAACCTCAGTCGGTGTCCTGAGCTATCCCCTCTCCCTCACCGGCGATACCTTACTCAGATCAATAGCAATGCCCCTGTCGGACATAATATGGCTTAAAAATAATACCTTTCGTAGCTAAAATCCACACTTCTTTAATTTAGCATACAATTGATGATCCCGTAACGTCTGCAAAATTATATGTAGATTCTTTGTGTGCTAATCCTCCGAACGAGAGTAAACCAGAATATCATTATTAAATACGATCATGAACTCGTCAATAAACTCTCTAAAAACTCGATTCATAAGATCCATGGACATTGCTGACGCATTGGTTAACCCAAATGGCATCACCTTGAACTCGCACTATACATACCGTATCAGGGTAGTGGTCTTAGGAACGTTCTCCTCTCTAATGCTCAAATGGTGATATCCCGATCTCATATCTATCTTGGATATGTATGATGATCCTCTCAGCTGGTCAAACATGTTGTCGATATGAGGCTAAAGATACTTATTCAGAATTGTGACCTTTTTCAGCTCTTTGTAATCAATACACAGACAAAGCGACCCATCCTTCTTCTTGATGAAAAACACCGACTCACCCTACGGTGATGTACTTCGTCGAATAAAACCCTTCCTCAGAAGTCGCTGAATGTTCTCCCTCAACTCTCGCATATCTCAAGGAGATATGCGAAAATGTTCTCGGACAATAGGCCTCATTCTTAACGCTAAAACAATGATAAACTCAATCGTTTATCTGGGTAGTAGCCCTGGTATTTCCTGGAACATATCCTCAAACTCCCTCGTCACTGGAATCGGATCTAAAGATACAACTACCTCCTATGAGTTATCCTCGTCAATATAGTACAGGTGTATATTCGACGCTTCCTTGGGAAGATGCATTTCCACAAGTAACATCTCATATCCCCGAATAGAAAACACAATGGTCCTCCCGAAGCAGTTCTGAAAAGGAGAGGCCCCCAATTTTTGTGATCTTATAAAAAATAATACAATTTCTCTTTTTAAGATATGCGAAAGCTAGATGGTTCAATTAAACAAGTACAAACAACAAATTTTAATTTCTTTTCAAATTAAAATTAATCAAGTTCAAAGTGAAATTAAATTAATTAACAAGTGAATTTTTCACTTAAATCAATTTAACCTTAGTCCTAGAAATTTTCCTAAGTCATATTTTCAATATTACCAAATTAGGCCAAACCAAATTTAACAAATTAAAAGATGACTGGAATTAAATTAACATATACCAAATTAATTTAGCACCAAATTAAGGAAGTGGTGATTTAAACCAAATTTTATCGTTTTACCTAAGCATTTGTTCTAGGTGATTTTGCAAAAGATAAAATAAACAAATAACCACTACGCCGCGATGTACGAGGAAAAACCCATAACGAGAAAAAACCTCGGACGACCCTAGCCTTAAGTCCACTAAGTACGGAATTACAATTACAAGCAAGATGACTTACAACACTCGACTCGACTCCTTCAAGCCGCGTCTTCTTGTAACGACCTCTGCCTAGTCGATAATCCCGAAACTCCACCGGAACCTTGGTATCACCAATGATACTTTAGGAACACCGTCAACCACACATGGTGCCTTTCACCATGTGAGAATGCCATAGAAAAACACGAAACTTATTCTTTGAGGGATGTATAAGTAAACCCAAACTTCTCTTCTTCAAGGTGTAGAGATAAACCGGTGCCAAACACTCCAAGCAAGATATTTATATGGAAGCTTGGAATAAAAAAACTATGGGTGTAAAACAAAAGTGTTTTAAAGATTTTTCTTTGAAAAATAAACACTCAAACATGAACTTTTTCTTCTTTGAATTTTGATCTCAAACTCTCTCTTGGAGATGGAAGGATATGAAAAGGTTAACACAAAATAGTTGGTTCACGCACTACATAAGCCAGTCAAAAGTTAGTGGGGAAAAGTAGTGGGAAAACTGTCAAAAACTGCCCAAAGCTGCCATTTTAATTTCCCACCGAAAATCTCGTTCTAACGAAATTTTTGTTCTAATGAAGTCTTATTCGAACGACCCTTCTAACGAAGTTCCAGTGGCCTGATGGGAAATCTCGTTACAAAACTCGTTCGAACAACGTTCTTGTTTGAACAAAATAACTCGTTCGAATGATAATATCGAATGAAGTTCCAGGGGCAAAATCATTGGCAAACCTCGTTCGAACGAAATTCTCATTCGAACGAAAAACTCGTTCGAACAACAATTTCGAATGAAAATACAGAAAGCTAAAAATATCAATTTTAGCCCAGAAACATTATTTTAAAGTTTTAAAGAAACTTTATGAAAATAAACAACAGTTTAAACAAAACTTACACCCAATACAAATTGTTCCAAGCTCCTATATAAATATGTAATGCATTCATACCTTAGGAGTATACGGAACAAAGGCTGTTGTTGACGTAGAAATGAGGCACAATAAACTCAGCATTTTGATGAAGCTTTAAACTTGGCCGCTACGTCTTCAACTTTAAAATGTCATAGGCTTGAAGGATAGTCAAGGACTCTATCCTATGACTGAAACGTTTTTGTCCGGAATTGAGCCAAAACTACGAAGGACTCAATTGGAAATTTGTGTCCTTACAAGTCCACCATCGCCCTGTAAACTTCTAACCAGTCTATGCCCAAGATGACATCATAACACAACATATCTAATATTAGAAGGCTGGCGGCTAAACATAGTCACCTAGTGTCAATATCTGCACCCCTATAGATCGAGTGTATAAGTGACCCACTGCCCAAAGGTGGAATCTACACACATAAGGAAATTGTCGCATGTCTCTAATAGACCGAATGGGCGTGCAAATATAGTAGCTATAAATGAGTGTGGCGCCCCCATGTCAAACAAAATCCTACCCTCTAGCCCATGAATAGGATATCTACCCTCTACTATTAGTGGCGTATGCAGTGCCTGAGGTAAGACTACATCTCGGATGTTATAGACACGTCCATGCTGTAACTGCCTCCGCTATTGTGGGGCTGATGGAGCTGGTGCTGTAGGTGGTAATTAAGCATGCTATCCCTATTAGACACCCTACCGTGGTGCTTTATCGTGTAGTGGGCAGTCTCTCCTCTTATGACCCATGTGTCCACAAGTAAAGCAATGACCCAAAAAGTTTCCCTGCCTTCGGCTCTGATGGCCCTGTCGAGGCTGACCATAATATTGACCCTGGTAGCCCCATCCTGCTGGCCTACCCCATTGTTACCTTAGCCCAGGCGGTCTTGAGGAACATGATACTGCTGTGGTTGAGGACCCTGTTATCCCTGACTGAATACACTACGCTCTGGTCGATAACCCCCGATCTAAATCTCTTGGATGAATCCCCCTTTCGAGAATCCTGCCCCTGGTGCTTACTCATCTGCTGCTGTGATGCCTCACTAGCACTATTCCCTCCTGCCTTGCATGACTGGCTATTCTCACCCCCTCTATTTCTCCCCTTTATGTGGAAGTGATGGTCTCGACAGTGAAGAAGTGTTGTATTGACGACCTCAGTATAAGTCTTCAATGCTAGATTACCAATAAAGTGTTTCATGATCCTCCAGGTCAGTCCATCTATGAACTTTGACATTTTCCTCTCCTCACTGATCACCTCATCGGGCATAAATTTAGCCATACGGGTGAACTCCTCCTCACACTCTACTATAAAATGATCACCCTGAACCACCTCATTAAACTTCTTCCGCATCTCCATCTCATCAGTCGGTGGGAAGTGCTTGCGATAAAATCGCACCCAAAACTCAGTAATAGGCATAGCATCTCTCTCCTCAGAAGTGGTAATAGACTCCTTCCACTTAAAGATGTTCCCACATGCTTAAACTTGGTTAAAATATACTTTTAGATGTCGTTGCAGTCAAGCATACGAAGGTGGTGCTGAATGTTTTTCTTCCACTGACATGCAAGGATCACATCAAAACTACCTTGAAACTCCGATGGCTGGAATTTTTGGAAATCCTCCCTCACTCTCTACCAATTAGACGGCCCCGATGGGACTGGACAACTGGCTCCAATAGCTGCTGTAGTGGCTGGGCTTGAAGGAAATGAAGTGTCATGACTGTTATGGCAACATTAACGACCTGTGCCACAATAGCGACCACCTCTATGGTTGTCGCCATCCACTATGGTGGTCGTGTCTATGGTTCTTATAGCTCTTGATGGGCCTCTCCCTCATTGGCTCTTACCGCTCCCCTAATCGATTGTCCTCTCTTGGGTAGCATCTGAAACCATATCGAATTGCACGATTTCACAGTCAATACAATAATAATAGCAGAAGAACATAATCTTATATATGTAAACATGAATGCAACAGTCCTAATAATAAGGTTATGTATCAAAGAATGCTACGCTGAAATCGTAGTAGGCCGTACAGATCCTATGGACACTAGAGTCTAATACCATCTGTGACACCCCGCCTATTTTAATCATGGGTGATCAGTCCATTACAAAAATAAATAGGAATCTCATTTGGTTAATTATTAGCATCGCTATTGAAACTTTTAAATTACTAATGACCTATGTGAAATTAAATCGGTGCCAAACTTATCTTTCATTAACATACCGTAATTTCCGTAAACAAAAATAATATAAACCATTAACACAATAATAGAAGTTTGAAACATTGCAGGATAAATAAATAAGTAAATACCGAACAAACAATTAGCTCCAAATTCAACATTCAAATCACGAGTCTAACTGAAATGAAATGAATGTACTGAAAGAAAATAAATCCAAATAAAACTCTAAAGCATGATAATAAGAAACGTAAGTATGCTTCACACATATATAATAGGTATACATACAACTTATAAATATATCCAGCATAGGTATACACATAACTTATATGTATATCCAGTGAGTAGTATATATATCTCTCGAATACCCAACGCCCTAACGATTTACACACAATATTCTTTTTTTATTTTTTGATTATCACTCAGGACCCAAATGGATAAGAGTTTTCCCTTAAGTGATTTTAGTAGTCAATATGTCACTAACCTACTAGTATAAATCCTGGGTTATTATCTACACTTCTCGTAATCGAAATTTAGATGTTTGATATTTAACACAATCCTTTCGTTTCATCTGTCCTAATCCAAATTTTACCCTCATTAATACTAAGCCAAGCTTTAACCATAGGTTTATTGATATTTCCCAAGTAGTCATGTAGTTAATTAAGCATTAACAAAGTCCCTCACAATTATTGGTAAAGAAAACTACGTAAATAAACAAAGGACCCATTTTCAGCTTTAGTCGATCGATCGACAAAACTGATCGATCGATCGATCCTCAGCAGATTCATCCTCTGAAAACATTTTTCTCCATTGTTACACAACTTAGACACCCCGCCTATTTTAACCACGAGTGATCATTTCTTTAACCAAATAAATAGGAATCTCATTTGGTTCATTCTTAACATCACTATCGAAAACTTTTAAGTTGCTAACCACCTATGTTAAATTAAGTCGGTGTCAAATTTTATCTTACATTATTATAACACCATGTGGAAAATAAATACATTAATCAAACCATCCACACAATTATAATAGTCTGAATCAATCATATGATAACTAAGTGAATAAATAATACCGAATAAACCATCGGTTCCCAAAACAAAGTCCAACAATAAATCTATAGGAAACAAAATGGAATTAGAAACATAGTTTGATAAATGACTGAAGGGCAACATGCCCAAATCAAATGATGAATAGTAAATCATAGTCTACGAATGAATAACTGAAGCGTCTAAGCAAACTCCTGTAAGCCTCCATAAATACTGCGATTACACATCCCTGGAATGAGTTATTAAGCTTGGCGTCCCTATGGCTGGATACCTAAAATATTTTGACATGGGTCAGAGCCCAAAATCATTTGAAAAATATTTAGCAGGTGTTAAAAATGCAATAAGAACAGTTATTAGCAAGTGTTAAAAATATTTTGAGTTCCTCACCTCTCAACTAAAGTGCACACCTAACGTCTCCTAATAACCCTCCCCCGTACCCCCTATAGAGTACTCTACCGTATTAACATTTTGCATATGTTATCACTAAACCATTTCATTAAGTTCCTCGTACTTAAGTTATCTTTAGATATACACTATCTATTTCTTCTACCGCCTAGATAAGTCACATAAGTATATATACACACACATACACACATACACACACACTACGATGGTATCCCTAAAATGTCCACCGTGATGCATGCATACTTTGTTATCAAGTCCATGTACCTCTCGTACCATGGCAAGGACCATCGGTTCGAAATGTCACCTCGAACCCTAAATCAAGCTACACACAATAGAGGCAAACATTGTTCTCAGCCTTTGGGTTATACACATACCTAACGTACCCAAATGACCTACCAGTCCCACTAATATACAACACATAATGGTCCGACCTACGTCTTATGTTCTGAGGCACAAATTCAGACCTCGCTAGAATCGCCAAGGTGGTATCGCCCTTTGTGCGGAACCTCCCATGATAGCAGGTAGTGTAAGTATTTTCACACACATAACCAATCACATAATAGGTATTCACACAACCTATATATACATATATTCAGTAGGTATGCACACAACCCATCATACAAGCCTATACATAGTATTTATCTCTTTCAAATACTTAACTTTTTAATAATTCTCACATAATATCTTATCCATTTTTTTTGAGTATCACTCACTACCCGAGGGTCCTACTATCCCTTAAGGTATTTTAGTAGTTCATACATCCCTATACTACTGGTTTAAGTCTTGGGTTCACTCATGATCCCCATGACCCGTTCTATATTCTCTTAATTTATTAAGTCCCATATTATGCTCAATTGGCTCAAATCTTAATCCCCTAGTTTTGGCCCATGCCCCAGTCCTTACCATATGTCTATTGGATCTCACTAAGTCTTTACCTATGTTTTAAGAACAATACAAAAGTATTCTATTTATTTATTTATGAAAATGGGTCTTAAATAAAGAAAATGGCAAGAATCTGGGCAGCCGAATCGATTTGACCTTGACCTGAATTGATTTTCCAAACCGAATCGATTCGGCCAAGGCAGAGAATCGATTCGCGATAAGCAGGTCGTCTTCCTGTTGTACTGCTATGAGTTTCTTCCATTATTATCAAACCCAACCTCCATGGATCGTACCCAAACTCCTATATAATTCAATCCATCATCAAATATAAATATATTAACCGTTTCTAATGAATTTTCATTACTAAAACATCATTAAATTCCATTGTTAACAAGATTTAATCATGATTTGTCTACAGAAAGCCTAGTTTCACTTTTTCATGTATGTTCTTCATTAAACCCAGAACTAAATCACTCATAACCTCCCAAAAGTCATATTTCATATGATCAAATCCAGATTTCAAGTCTCTAATATGAATCCCAATTGTTAACATGAATTAAGCCCATTATTTTATCTCAAAATCGTGTATGAATAGTAGATTACATCTAATTCTACCATGGATATTATAACTATTCAAGAACATGAAAGATTAACACTTGCCTCTTGTGATGGTGGTTTGATATCATTTTCACATGATGAAGATGTCCTCGTCCCCTTCTGATCCACACTCCGATGGTAATGATGGTGCAATAATGGTGTCGAATGCTCCAAGAATCCTCGTTTCTTCCTCTTTTATGGCCTTTTCTTTTGTTCTAACCCTATCATCATCCAACTATATGCTGATATAACATTTAGAAATTCGTATCTCCTCCAACCCTCGACTCCTAAATGATCGAAACGGCCTTACGGGGTGTTGGGTTGGTCAAAAATTACCTCGGGACCAAATCAACACACCCGGGTACACTATTCTGACTATTTTGACCCATCCAAAATCAATCGTGACCTCGATATCATCATTCGAGTCACTTTACACCAGTTTCCTATCTTAACCTCATATAGTCTACACTCGACTTCGGTTGAGATATAGCTCCGTCACGTCACTATCACTCGTTATGACGTAAAATAATTATTTACTATTTGCGTTGTAATTATATTCCATAAAGATTAATCTCTATCTCTCCCGATTAACATTTTAATCTCCACATAATATTTAATTCAATTAAACTATGTCACGCGTGTAATCTAAAATAACCGAATTAATTAAATTTGAAATACTCAGAAATACGGGGTGTTACAAAACTCCATGGAACTCATCCAAACATTCACCCAAGTTAACCAGACACCATATAGGGTTGTTTTAATAATTTCTAATGTAACATATCCTCAAATCAACATGAATTTATTTTAAACAAGATCAAATCTTCACTTTATTCATATAAATCCTAGATTTACTTTTCATGCATTTCATCTTCGAGAACCCATTTTTTTCTCATTATTTTAAACCCAAATATCATATTTCGTGTTACATTAACATGAGGTTGATTTCTACACTGATATTTCCACACATCATGAATTAAAACTCTACATATATTCCCCAAATCACGTTTTCATGCAATATTAACCCTACACTATCATGGGTATTATAACATGCTCAAAATATTATAAGATAAACATTTTTCTTATGTTTATAGGTCTATTTTTTTTTGTTCATGATGGAGGTGTTCTTTCCTTGCTTCGATCTTGATTTCGACGACATCGGTGATGAAAAATGGTGTGGATTGGCTTAAGAGCTCTTCTCCCACACTCTCTTACGGACTCTATTCTCCCTCAAGTTTGTAACCCTCACCTCTACACTAAAAAATTATGATAAATAACTATGAGATTCAGAGCCTTTCCAAACCTAGACTCCCAAGTGACCAAAATGCCCTTTCGTGGTACTGGGTTGGTCTAAAAATGTCCTGGGACCCAACTGATACACTCGGGTACACTTTTTCACCTATTTTGACCCATTCGGAATCAACCGTGACCTTGAAATTGCCATTCGAGTCACTTTAAATAAATTTCCTGTGTCGACCTTTACATAGCCTACACGTGACTCTCAGTTAAGATATAACATACTCTCGTCGATATTACTAGCTACGACGTATAATAATCATCACATGTTATTTACTACACACTCAGTAAATTTATTCCATAAATATTAATCATAATCTCTCCTGACCAATATTTAATAAACACACAATATTTAATTTAAATTAAATTACTGCACACGTGAAATTTAAAAATGCTCGACTTAATTGAATTCTAAATAGTCAGACATATAGGGTGTTACAATCTATTGGCATTTGTCAAATTAAGACTCGGATCTAAATTATGTGTTTATTATTCAAGATTCAAATTCATATGGTTTCTTAATTTGTATATATGTCTATCTTGTTTATTTAGATCTATGTTCTAATCTATTTTTTTTAGAAAATAACTCATGTGTTAATGTATTAATGATATGGTATGTTTCTGAAGATGTTTTATCAGGCTTCAAGTTGAAATTAATGAAAAATGACTATATAGGCGCCATGGATTTGAGAAAGACTAATGCTAAACAACTGTGTATGTATTTATAGGCTTGGGGTCCATATTAGTTGCCTTTATAATGTATAATGTTTGCTTAAATTAATCTTATACTAGGGACTTGATTTCTAAGCTTCGAAGAAAGCAGTATGTGATATTATATTTTACAAGATGCCTCACATCATATCGTTGGTTATAAGATAAAAAGTAACTTAAGGATTTCCTTATTAAGGTATGTTCTTTAAACTTCATCCGAATATCATCGAGCATTACTTTAAGCATGTTATTATACCCATGTAGTGTAGGGTTTTTAATTCATGATTTAAATGATGATTCTTGGGATTTGGGAGGGTAAAACTCATGATTTGGAGTTGGAATTCATGTAGAACAAATCCTTACATGTAGATAACATGAAATGAACGAGTATGGATGATTAAAATGAAAGAAATCTCGGTAAAATGCTGAATATGCATCAAGAACACATAAACTAGGGTTTTTGATGAAATAATGGGTTTTAATATGTTCTTGCATAGATTTCTATTAGTCTTGATGTGTTATTTACCTTAAAAATTATCCCTACACATGTAGTTAATGTTTGGGTATGTTAGATGGGAGTTTGGGGAAGTTTCATGGAGTTTTGTTGAGGTTTAAACGTGGAAAACTCGTAACAGCAACGAAGACCATGATGCAGTCTGGTCCGAATCGATTTGGTTTAAAGACCAAATCAATTCGAAAATCCCTACCGAATCGATTTGGCTGCCCAAATTTGATGAAATTTGCTTTTAAGTTATATTCCCCCACGAAATTAATTACAGAAAACTTTGGTGATAGTTTAGTAATTATATAAAGACTTAGAGAAGGTCAGTAGGCATTTTGTTTGGGCTCGGTTAATCTTAATAAAGGTGAAATTGGGATATGGAACGACGATATTTAATCAATTTGTGACACCCCGCCTAATTAAATACCGGGTGATCAGTCCTTTATTAAATTAAATCAAAGTGTCCGGTTGGTTCATTCTTAGCATCACCGTCGAAAAATAATTTTCTATATTTATCACCTAATAAATAATTAAGCTAAGTGTCAAAAATATTTAATTTTATATATTAAGTGCTATTGTTAAGATTTATTATACGAAACCATTTTCATGTACCCGGATAATAATATTAAAAACCAAACCATCCAAATGAAATAAACATGTTAGAGTTATCATCCAAATAAAGTACCCTAAATCGAAGGATAATGTAATATTCAAAAGCAATCCTAACTAAAACAGAATACGAAATTAATAAAGAGTACAAGTCTCTCTGAACTAAATAAAAACTGGAAATGGGCGACACATGCCCCATCTAAAATGACCACGTGAAGAGCTGAGATGACAAGGGTGCAATCATCTAAATTTCAAAGACCTGTAACTCCCACACTAGCTGCAGCACGTCAATAGTCCAAAGATCTAAGGTTAACGCCCCTACGGCTGGGCACTTATAATACATATATATATACCAAAAGAAAGAAGAGATGATAGGAAACGGGTCAGAGCTTGAGTGTAAAATAGCTTTAAAATAGTTTAGCAAGTATTTAAAATGCTTCTAGTTGATATTTGTGACACCCCGCCTAATTAAATACCGGGCGATCACTCCTTTATTAAATTAAAATCAAGGTGAACAGTTGGTTCATTCTTAGCATCACTGTCGTAAAAATAACTTTTCCAAATTTAACACCCTATTTAATTTAGCTAAGTGTCAAAACCATTTTTTTTAAACATTACTTTTCAATTTTATTTATTTATTTTATTAAACAATCAATCCAATAATTTAACATTTAACAACCCAATCCCATCATTTAAAACTTAAAGTAAAACATACATGCTGAATAAATTCCAAAGTAACAGTACTAGAAATAACTGAAATACAAATGTCCCAATAAAACAGATAAATAGTGGAAAGGGCGACACATGCCCAATAAGGAGAATGATAGAAGTGGAATCAAGTAAATGAAATCGTCTAAGCAAGTGGCCTGCAACTCCCACCTAAGCTGCAGCACGTTCCTTCCAAGGGATCCTAAACAAGACGCCCCTGTGGCTGGGCACCTGTAATATATACATATATATACAAGGGAGAAAGAGGAATAGAAACGGGTCAGAGCCCGATAGTGTATATGATTTAAAAATTCGTTTAGCAAGTATTTAAATTGATACAGGCCAATGCAACAACATATTAGTGCGACACTCTCTTGAGAAATTCTCGCCTCTCTTTTAATGTGCACTCCTATCGCACTAACCTTCCCAATGGTTTATCTCATCATATATCACACTATCCTTCCCCAAGGATTTAACTTATCTTAGGTGACTCTCAAAATTTAAGATTTAACAACATCATGGTTTAAAAAGGATAATTTCATTTAGCACAAAACGCTCATTTTAACTTTATTGATTCATAAAGTTTTTTCAATATCATACTATACTTTTCAAAACAAGTATTTCCAATTTGAGTCATTATACATGTCTCACTTACCATAACACAGTAGGCAGTTTCCTAAATTTCAGAAGTTCATATATATATTAAATACTCGTATAATATATATATTCTAACAGCCCCCCACATAAAAATTATGGTGCGGGCATACTCTGCTATCCAATCCCCGTATCAATCGTACTAAAGGGAATACAAGTTCGGAATCACTCTCGAACTGTATAAATACATACACAAATAATATTGAGGCGAAGCATAGTTTCCAAGTCTAAGAGGTCAGTACATACCCTCACGTCTCTTAGGACCGTGACTACCGATTCGATAGCCTGTACCTAGGATTTCTATCTTCTAGGGTACGAGTCAATATCTCCCATAAGGCACGAGATAAGATCGTCCCAGCGCGGTAACCTCAGGGATAGCAAGTAGCGCGGGCATGATTTTCACAAGTATATAATATATGCATACACAATCATATAAATATACCATTTTTATTATATAAATTTAGGTTTATCCAATAACCCACATTCACAACATTTATCCTTATTTTCCCATTATTATTTATCAAGTATAATGGTTCATTTCTAACTTTAATTCGAAGGGTTTTTCCAACTTACTACGTAACCCTCATGGACTCTATTCTTCCAAATGTATAATTTAGTAGATATCCATTTATGTTCCAACGTAACTCTCTCTTACGTGTCTCTCCCCTTTAATATATACTTACATTATCCCTTATGCAAAATATCCAAAAAATATAGATTTCGCCTTACATTAAAGGATTTTGAATTTTATTTTTAAAGATGATAATTTCAAACGGTTTCGAAATCGGAATTAAAATGGAGTTTTAATTGAATTTTTATTATCTCTAAAAGTCCTCAAAACATAAAACTGTCTAGCAAAAAAAATATTAAAAAATATTGAACTGTCCGATCGTGCTGAATTTTTTTCTGTAGCTTCCTCTCGTCTTCAGCTAATTCTCTGTAAAATTTCATCCAATTCCAACGGTCCGATCGTCCGGAATAATTTTTTTTTAGTGTTTGTATCTGATTAGAACTCTTTTCTTAATCAAACTCTTAATCCTTTACATGACAAAGGGTTTCCAGAATATCATATAAATCATCACTACATGAAAATTTCCCATCTCAAATTGGGTTTTTCTTCCATAAATCTCATCCTAATAACTCCTAAACTAATATGGATAATGCATCAACGAAATAAGCAAGATAAACACTTGCCTGGGATTTTCAGAAATCTGGTTTGGTGTTGAATTTGGTGTGGTTGCGTTCCCCGTCTCGCGATCTACGCGTTGGCGGTGGCAGCGGTGCAAACGGGTGAGTTTTGAGCCTTGGAATGCCTTGAGAGCTCTCTCCTCTCCTCTCCAATGGCCGTTCTAGTGTTTTGAGTTATCTAACCCTAGGAGATAACCTAAACATCTGATATAACCCCTTTAATTTTCGTGGGTTTAATTACCCAAAAATACAAAATGACTAAAATGCCCTCCCGGGGTACTAATTAGGCCTAAAAACGCCCCGAGACCCAAATCAAACTCCCGGGTATACTTTTCTGACTATCTCGACCCTTCCGGACGCGTTGGCGCACTCAAAAAGACCATACGAACAACTTATAAAATATTTACTTTTATTTATCAATATTTAGTCCCGACGCGACACGGGCTCGTCCCGACTCAAATTTCTAAAATTGTCATTTTATTCACTCGTGACATTTAATATGGCCACTATTATATATTACTTTGCTCATTAGTAATATTCAACAAATTTTCCCATAATTACTAACTCTCATCACGTTAATAATTATAACATAATTAATTTCTGGATTTTTATTAAATAAATAATTCACATTAAATTTAATAAATCCCCAAATTAATATAGCATAAAAATACGGGGTATTACAATATTACATACATGTTAATGCCTCGACACACACTTGAGATTTCTCACCTCTCAACTAGTGTGCCCACCTAACGTACTACTGAATTAATCTAGATAAGTTATCCCAGTTAACTAGTCTAACCCAATCTTCCCTTATCAATCCTAATTCGTGTGATAGCATCATTAACATTTATATATGATAACCTTTTCTCATGAATTTACCAAGACAGCTGTGTACATCTCAATACACTCTTAAGTTCTCAACCACTTAAGTAATTTAATATTAATTAATCAATTTTATTCACTTACAATCTTAATAGAAGCATCACATGTACATATATTTATCACGCATAATATATATACTAATAGGGCACCCCATATAAATCTATGGTGCTGGCATACTCTGCTATCATGTCCCTGTATCTCCAGTACAAAGGGGAAATACTAGATCGGAATCACTCTCGAACTGTATTAACTCAAAACACACATATTGGAGGCGAAGCATAGTTCCCAGTCACTAAGAGGTTAGTACATACCCTCATGTCTCTTACCACCATCTGACTATCATTTTCAGATAGCCTGTACCAAGGATCCTATGTCTAGGGTACAAGTTAATATCCCCCATAAAGGTCCAATCGAGATAAGACAGTCCCGACGCGGAAAGCTCCGTGATAACAAGCAGCACGGGTATCATTACACACAGATATTCACATACTATACTCTCTCTCTCTCTCTCTCTCTCTCTATATATATATATATATATATATATATATATATATATATATATATATATATATATATATATACATGCACTCGTATATATTCACATTATTCATCTACGTACGCCCACGACCCATAATATTCTAACCATACGTGGCACATAATTCCCGAGTTCTACATATAATTAATTCATTCTTTTATTTTCTCAACTACCGCAAGTTCTCAAGTACTTCTCGACCCTCAAAGTGTATCATTATAATAATTATGAAATCAGTAGGTGTACACTCTCTACCCTACTGGTTTAAGTCATTCTTAATTTTCACAAAACCTAATTTCTCATATACACGATCTTCACCCCATTTTATACCCTCGTGATCCCACGGTTAGATCTCATATCAAATCGTACTACCTGAACCTTGCCTACAACCCTACTCGCCTTCCCAAGTCCCATTATGGTATATAGGTTATGACCAAGAGTTCTTGTAAATTGGGGTTGGATTAAACATTTAAAAAAGTAAAAAAGTTTCAATTTCTAGGAAGAGTCGATCGATCGATGGGAATGGTCGATCGATCGATCCAGTCGATCGATCGATCCAGTCGATCGATCGATCCAGTCGATCGATTGACATTCTTGAGTCGACCGATCGATCGATCAGATATTGGCCCAGTTTCTGCAATTCTTTACCTACGGGTTTCATCAACTTTAACCCTTAAAACCTCTATTATTTCATCCCAAACTCCCAAATAATCAAACCAAAGGTTGTACTATCCTAAGTACATGATTTATAATGTAAAACAAATACTAATTCATCAAGGGTCATCAATTAAAGGGTTAATTCAAGCTACTTCATCAAGAACACCATTTTTCTCATCATGTCCAATATCCTCATAATTATTCTAGATTTAAATCTCTACTGGGCATCAATTTCGTAGTTAATCTTCTACATATATCAAGATAGTTGTCCTAACATAATTCCTCCTCAAAATTATAACATAAATCTCCCAAACAAAATTATTTTTACATGAGAATATGAAATTATATCTCATATACTAGCATGGATGTATTATCAACTCAAGAACAAAAAGATAGATACTTGCCTGAAAATCAAAGGTCTGATCCGATGAATTTTAGTGGTATAGTAACGATCCTCTTCTTCCGTTCTACACGTTGGTGGGGGAATTGGTGGGAACGGTGTAGGATGGATAGTTTTCCCCCTAGGAAACCTCCTATCTTCTCCCTTCCGTAACCTCTCTACAACTCAAGTGTTTATAACTCTCGAGGACTCTAACTTCCATCAGATGTAACCCTTAAATTTTCGTCATTAATTAAGGTCTTAAAAATGAAAATTACCAAAATGCCCTCTCACGTGCCGGTTAGGCCTAAAATCATCCTAAGACCCAAACTAAATCCCCAAGTACACTTTTTTTACTATCTCAATCCTGCTGAATGCATTGGCGCACTCGAAATGATCATACAAACAACTTATAATTAATTTACTTCTTTTATCCCATTAATTTAGTCCCGAAGCGATTGACACGCGCGTTCCGACTTAATTTCTATAATTGTCGTATTATTCACTCGCGACAGTTTAATAAACTCAATAGCATATGTTACTTTACTCATTTAGTAATATTCAACATAATTCTACCAATAATTACTAACTCTTGTCACACTAGTAAATATTCAAATTAAAATCCGGATTAATATTAAATTAATTTATCCCTATTTAATTTAATTAATCCCATAATTAAAGGTCATAAAAATAAAGGGTATTACACGATTGAGATGCGTGTCGGGAATGTATGATTTGGGTTACGGGAAGGGTAAACTAATTAGGACATTTTACTACTGAAATTTACTTAAGGGATAATTAGGACCGTTTGAGTAGTGAGTGATACTCGAAAATTATGTAAATAATAATATGCGTGAAATATTAGTGCGTAAAGTGTTCGAGAAATATAAATACCACGTACAGACTATATGATAGGTTGTGTGAATACTTATACTGATGATACATATATATAGGCTATGTGAATACCTATTACGTGATTAGTTATGTATGTGAACATACCTACGCTGCCTGCTATCATGGGAGGCTCCGCATAGAGGGAGATCCCACATTGGCGATTCTAGAGAGATCTAAATGTGTGTTCCAGAACATAAAACTTAGGGCAGTTCACTATGTGTTGTGTATTAGTGGGAATGGATGGTCATTTGGGTACGTTAGGTATGTGCGTATCCCAAAGGCTTAGAACTATGTTCGCCTCCATTGTGCGTTGCTTGATTTATGGTTCGAGGAGACATTTCGAACTGGTAGTCCTGGACTTAGTACGAGAGGTATATTGACTTAATAGCAGAGTATGGCTACATCGCGGTGGTCATACAGGGAGATGCCATAGCTGTATATATTATAGGGTGATATATATATATATATATATATATATATATACAAGTGTAATATTTCAATTATAATGAATTATAGATTTGACAACATTGTATCGTATGGGAAGTACGGGGGAGATCAACCTAGTGTGGTTAGTTAGATAGTTATACCTAGTTAGGCTGAGTAGCATGGTTAGGTGGGTAAAATATAAGACGTTAAGTGTGCACTATATATGAGAGGTGAGGAAATCAAGGAAGTGTACGCTAGACTAATGAGTGTATCTAATAACTGCTTTTACAAGTGCAATTTAAACACTTGCTAAATTTTTTCAAATGGTTTTGGGCTCAAAATATATTCCAAAACATTTTAGGTGTCCAACCACAGGGACGCCAAGCTTGATGACTCATTCCAGGGTTGCGAAACTGCAGTATTTTTGGAGGCTTACAGGAGTTTACTTATGTGCTTAAGTTAATCATTCCTAGATTAGGATTTATGATTCAGTCTTTTGGGCATGTTTCCCCTTCTATTGATACATTATTTTTGTTTTATTTATCACACTATGTACTTGGATTTAGTTTATTTCTGTAGACTTATGGATTGGATTATACTTTCGGAACGATGGTTTATTTGGTAATTATTTTTATATATCTATCATGTGATGATCCAAACATTATATTTGTTGTGGATGAGTGATTATATTTCTATTTTTTTTCCACATGTTGTTACGCTAATGAAAGATAAAATTGACATCAGGAAATTTAAAAAGTTTTCGATAGCGATGGTAAGAATGAACCAAATGAGATTCTTGTTGTTTTTATAAATGACTGATTAACCATGATTAAAAGAGGCGTAGTTTCACAATATGAATGCAACATCCCTAATAATAAGGCTCTATATCAAAGGACGTGATTAGGCATAAATATTTTGTATTTATCCCCTTAATTTCGGTACCTTTGTGAGCCTGAGTGGTGAAACTGATATGAATTTAACTCGTAATTATGCTGCTAACCTTCTCTAGAAAGTATTTTCTGTTTTGTCCTTCTCCTATGTGTTTTACAGATAAATTATGCAAGCGGTGCGAAAGAGAAATCGAAACAATGAAAGAAAGTATAGGAAGGCAAGTTAAAGGGCATTTTCATAATTATGCAGCCTGATCTCGGAGTTGGGGCCTACAGGAAAGTTGAATATCTTGGGAAAACAATAACATTGGAGAAAACGACACCCAAATCCGAGCTACGATAAAAGAGTTATGACCCCTTGAAGTTGAAGAAAAATACAAGGAAGAAGGGAAGAAAACATAAAAAATTTCTAAGTGTTGGAAATGAAAAAAAGAAGGCTCAAACCAGCAAGTTTTCCCGAATCACATGGTGAACAGGTTCGGGGTACCTGCGAACCGGTTCGAGGTGCCTAAGACGCAAAATTCTTCCTAAAATTTGATTGGTCCATAGAGTCCTGATATGTTACAAACTCTTCTAAAACGTATTTTTGACTTTGTATTGACTTAGAAAACAGAGTTTTGAATAATTTTTGATAGAGAGAAGAGTAGAATATTACCCTACGAACATAACTTTGATTTGGTTCTTCAAGATTAATTATGTTCGGGTTTGATTTCAAGTTTTAATTTAATTTTCATTCTCTCTATTACTGTTCTTGCATGTTTCAGTATACTTTCATCATGATTTCTTTCACATGCAACATAGTTAATTCATGCATAGTTAGGTTCAATATGTCCAACTACATTTTTTAGGGTTGGGATGCATGAACTCAACCCGATGTGAGTGTTGCATGTGTATAAAATTAATCCTCTAAAATTCAGGATTTATTAGACCGTATTGCATAGCGAACACAACCATTGTAGATCTTTGGATCTCATTTTCTTCAGGGTAACCGGGATGCTTTATAATGCAATACGAGTGTAGCTATCACGTTAATGCTTTACTCGTCCTCTGATTACATATGGTGCGGGCATGAACCTCATATTTGTAATTCTTGGGAATACTAAAGACTAGGTCTGATTAATGACTTAACTTTACGATTAGTTTTATACTAGCAATACACTAGGGGTTAAGGGATTGTATTCCTGACCTGTTTTTATCTTCATACTTATTACTTCGTTCTTAGTTATTAATTCTTGCTTAATTCATTAATTCAGTAGTCTTAATCTAGTTTCTTTTTACTAGTAGGATTAATTGCAAACAAATCATCTTTTCGTTTTTCTTAGAGTTGAATTTAGGTTGACCCTCTGTCCTTCTATCGTCACAATTTTTCTGTCCCATTTGCTTGTGGAGACGATCCTAACTTATCGAATTTATTACTAACATGACAGGCTTGCACTTGAGCCTAGAGAGTACGCACTTCAGAGACACATCCTTCGTCACATCAAGTTTTTGGCGTCGTTTCCAGGGATTTAGGTAGACATAGGTTAGATTCCATTAATCTAAAACTTCGACAATGATACTCCACAAAAAGCCGGTTAATGCAAAATCCACAAAAAAGATACTCCACAAAAAAAAATTAAAAACCACAAAACCATTAATCTCAAAAGCCGGTTAATGCAAAATCCTGAACTCACTCTAACTCCCCAAAATACTCTGACCAGCATTCACGAAAACCCGATAGTTGAGTAAGACCCCGATAGCCCTCACACTCCAAACGTTCCACAATTATGGGTTCCACCTCCCACACCTCCACACTCAATTGAAAGTAACACTCGGACATCCCTCTTAGGACACACCACAGAGAACGCTCCGAGCATACCAAGTGAGGATACAGAGTCATCAAGTGAGATAGCCATGTCACAACACGGTAATGTAGCCGCAGGTGAGGAAGAGGTCTTGTACCGCCCTTTGAGAGAAATCTTATACCCCCAGCGAACTGTCACTCCGGGATGCATTCTACTCCCATATAATGAAGGGAAATTTCTCTTTAGGAATGGGATGATCCAGATATTTCCCAACTGCCATGGAATAGAATAAAAAAAGCCATATCTCCACATCGGGGAATTTGAGGAGGCGTTCGAGACCCTCAGTGATCAAACTTGCACAAAAGATGTGATCCGCCTCAAACTCTTCCCATTCTCGCTAAAGTACAAGGCTAAGACCTGGTTATGGTCTTTACCTCCAAAATCAATTGCATCATGGAACGACTTGCAATATAAATTCCTCAAGAAATTCTTTCCTCCACATCGAACGAACTCCATCAAGGCTCAAATTCAAACCTTCCGACAATCAAAAAATGAGTCGTTTGATCGATGTTACAAGTGTTTTAATGAGTTAATCACTTCGTTCCCTCATCATGGATTTGATAAATTGCAAATCATTTCCTTCTTCCATAATGGGATGAATATAAATTCCAAACAACTCGTTGAAACCATGTGTGATGGTTCTTTTGTCAACCTAGATGCCAACGATGCTGAGCTTCACCTGAGGTATGTCGCCGAGACTACCCAAGCATGGGATACATCTAACCCTAGTGCTCATAATTGAACGTGCCAGACCACCACCACTCCATCGACGGTCGACCTATTTCACGTAGAAAAGGATACTATGACGGCAAGTCGACTCGATCTACTTGAGAAAGGAATGCGAGAAGTACTTGAGATATGTGCAAGAGGACCAACTGGCTCCATCCCGAACCCCATTGAGAAGGTTTGTGCTATTTGTGAGGCGGGACATTCAACATAGGAATGCCCAACGAAGATAGCCGCTTACAAAGTTATGCTTCAAGAGCAAGTGAGTGGTGTGGGAGGATTTAAGGGTAATTTCGGTGCACCGCATGGGAATTCCTACAACCCTTCATGGAAAAACCACCCTGGTTTTAGATATGGGAAACAAAATGTTGCGATGAATCCGAATTCACATGTTGCCCTTCCCCCACTATCACACTTTTAACAAACACCTCACATACAGGGACATGTGCAAGCACCACCGCCCCCAGGGCCATATATCACTTCACCGCGAAGAAACCTCGAGGATACGATAAACTAATTTATCACTGCCCAGGAGGCAACCACTGCTAGACATGAGCGCATGATCAACGATATATATGCGACCATTTCAAAGATGCAATCATCTTTGAGTATCCAAGAAAATGGCAAGTTTCTTACCCAGGGCCAAAGACCTCCCCAAGGTCAAACTAGTGTTAGATCCACCTCTACAGAACATCAGGAGCAATGTCAATCTGTGACCACTCTTCGTAGTGGGAGAGTTGTTGATTTATCACCTCCTCCACACGACGCAACCAAAGGCAAGGAGATTTTTTCGACCACGAAAGAGGCCGAAGATGTCCCCTTGAAAGAGAGTGATAAAGAAGACACTAGTGAGCCTGAGGTAGTAGTTAAATCACCCTTTGCGGAACCATTTCCTTAAAGTCTAGTTCCTTCCCACAAAGGAAATACCCGTGATGAAGTACTAGACGTGATAAAGCAAGTAAAGTTAAATTTACCTTTCCTTGATGCCATTAAGCAAATTTCAGCTTATGCAAAAGTCATCAAGGACTTGTTAACAATGAAGAGGAGGATGAAGGTAAAGAAAAACATCTTTTTAGCACAGAATGTGAGCTCCATTCTACTTAATGATCTCCCACCAAAATTCAAAGATCCCGGTGCACCCACCATTTCCTGCATCATTGGAAAAAATAAAATTTAAAAAGCCTTACTTGACTTGGGAGCAAGTGTCAATATCCTCCCTTACGCCATCTATAGGAAACTTAATCTGGGCGACCTCAAGCCCACAAAGATCACTCTTCAATTGGCAGATTGAACCGTGAAGATCCCAAGACGTATAGTTGAGGACTTAATTGTCCAAGTTGACACTTTCTACTTTTCGGTAGATTTTGTCATTTTGGACATGGAGCCCTCCTTCGCCTCGAACAATCATGTTCCCATCATTATTGGGCACCCATTCTTAGCTACGACTAACATAATAATCAATACTCAAAATGGGCAGATGCAACTAACCTTTGGGAATATGACCTTAGAGACTAACATCTTCCATATAGCCCAACATACATGGGAAAAAGATGATCTTCACGCGGTGAGCTTAATCGATGAGATCGTAGAGGAGTACTTTGAGGAAAAATATTATGGAGATTACCTAGATACCTGCTTAGTGTCGAGCCACGAGAGTGAGGGGGCGTATACTTGATGAGAGAGCGTCGAATGAGGACGCGAGAGATGTAAGTTAGGTTTCTCGATTCGAGGAGTTACCGCCAAGAGAGGCATGCATGGTTCCTTCTAGCGATAAATTTCCAACCCTCGAATTGAATAAACTACCCTCCCATGTTAAATATTTATATCTAGGAAAGGACGAGACATTTCCTGTTGTTGTCTCCTCTAGCCTAGACGAAGAGCAGGAGGGTAAGCTATTAAAGATTCTGAGGAAGCACCAAAGTGATTTTGGTTGGTGTATTATTGATTTGAAGGGTATAAGTCCTTTGATTTTCACCCACAATATCCACCTAGAGGAGGATGTAAAGCCCTCGAGAGAAATGCAAAGAAGGATAAACCCCAATATGAAAGAAGTGGTGAGGACCGAAATCATTAAGTTATTGGATGTCGGGATTATCTACCCAATCTCGAATAGCAAGTGGGTAAGCCCTATTCAAGTTGTCCCGAAGAATTCGGGCATGACAGTGATTGCTAATGCTAAGGGAGAGCTAGTTATTCAACGTACCACCACCGGGTGCCGCATTTGCATTGATTACCGAAAACTCAATGCAGGAACTAGGAAAGACCATTTCCCCTTGCCATTTATTGATCACATGCTTGAGAGAGTAGCGGGCCACCCTTACTACTGCTTCCTTAATTGTTACTCCGGATATAACCTAATTGAGGTAGATATACTTGACCAGGAAAAAATGACCTTCACTTGTCCCTTTGGTACGTTTGCCTACAAACGTATGCCATTCGGCTTGTGTAATGCACCCGTGACCTTTCAAAGGTGCATGTTGAGTCTATTTAGCAACATGATTGAGAGAGGACTTGAAGTGTTCATGGATGACTTTAGCATTTTTGGCACCTCTTTCGATCTTTATCTGGCGAATCTAGAAAAAGTACTTACTCGGTGTGTGTAAAAGAACTTAGTGCTAAATTGGGAGAAATGCCATTTTATGGTCACTGAGGGAATAGTTCTTGACCACATAGTTTCATCCAAAGGGATTGAAGTTGATAGAGCTAAAATCAATGCCATAGCCGATCTACCCACACCAAAATCGCTCAAAGACGTGCACTCCTTCTTTGGTCACGCGGGGTTTTATCGAAGGTTCATTAAGGACTTTAGCGCCATCGCTAGGCCCTTAAACAACCTCCTTATGAAGGATACCCCATTTGAGTGGAATTAAGTATGCCAAAGTGCTTTTGAAAAATTAAAAAGCATGCTTGTTTCTGCTCCCATCATACAAGCGCCAAATTGGTCCTTACCATTCGAGCTCATGTATGATGCAAGTAATTTTGCAATAGGGGTTATTTTGGGCAAACAGAAGGATAAAAAGGCTCCTGTCATCTACTACGCTAGTCGAACTCTTACCGGACCATAACTCAATTACTCCACTATAGAGAAGGAATTGCTAGCCGTAGTATTTGCTCTAGAAAAATTTCGATTCTATCTCATTGGGTCACCCATCACGTGTTTCATCGACCACGCGGCTTTAAAATACCTCCTTGTGAAGAAAGACGCAAAGCCGTGCCTCATTAGGTGGATCCTACTCCTACAAGAATTTAATCTCTCCATTAGAGATAAAAATGGAGTAGAAAACGTCATCACCGATCATCTATCTCAGCTTTTGTCTGACGTACCTAACAATTCGATACCCATAGACGAATATTTTCCGGATGAGCAACTCTTTGTTACCGCTTCTTTGCCCATCTTATCACGGGAGCCGTCCCTCTCGAGTGGACACCGCAAAATAAGAAGAGGTTCATTACTTGGTCGCGCATGTTTTTCTACGATGATCCCTTCCTTTTTAAATATTGCACTGACCAAATCATCCGGCGGTGCATACCGGATGACGATATACCAAAGTCATCCAATTTTGTCATTCAAAAGCACGTGGTGGTCACTTTTTGACTAAAAAAACTACCGCTAAGATTCTTCAAAGCATCTTTTATTGGCCCATAATATTACGGGATGTGAGCAATTTTTGCAAGTCTTGCGAGCGGTGTCAAAGGATGGGAGCGATTACCCGACGAGATATGATGCCATTAACCTCGATACTCATTATTGAGATCTTTGACTGCTGGGGTATTGACTTCATGGACCCTTTTCCCCCATCTTTTGGTTTCCTATACATCCTTGTCACGGTAGACTACGTTTCTAAATGGGTGAAAGCCATAGCTACCAACATAAATGACAACAAAGTGGTGATTAGGTTCCTACAGGAACACATACTTTCTCGCTTCGGTGCTCCAAAAGCGATAATTAGCGATAATGGCAAGCACGTTTGCAACAGGCCATTCGAGAAGCTCATGGGAAAGTATGGCATCATTCACAAGGTTAGAACGACCTATCACCCACAAACGAATGGGCAGGCTGAATTAGCGAATCATTAAAACTTGCACATCCTAGAGAAGACCGTCAATCCAAATCGAAAAGATTGGTCACTTCGATTGAATGATTCACTATGGGCCTATCGTACCGCATATAAAAATCCACTCGGCATGTCCCCATTTTCCTTTGTGAATGGAAAACCTTTCCATCTTCCTAAGATCACAAGGTGTATTGGGCGATTAAGAAGGTGAATTATGACATGGATAAAGCCGGTGAAGTTTGCAAGCTTCAATTAAATGAATTAGAAGAGATACGCAATGACGTGTATGAGAATGCAAAAATTTCCAAAGAAAAGATGAAAATCGCCCACGATAAAGATTATTTAACGCAAAGAGTTTCTTCCCAGGCAAAAAGTGATTCTCTATAACTTTCGGCTTTATCTATTTCCAGGAAAGTTGCAGTCTCGATGGACTGGCCCGTTCGTTGTAAAGAATGTATTCCCTCATGAAGCTGTGGAATTAGATGATTTATAAGGGGGAATACGTTCAAGGTGAATGGACAATGACTAAAGCCATATCTAGAGGCATGTGTGGAAGAAGTCGACACCATTTGGTTGTCGGACCCCGTTTACGGGGTAGATTGAGATGAAAATGAGAAGTCGTCGCACCCCCGACGCGTATAGGGTGAATTCTTGTGTACAGTAGTAGTGTATGAGTTAGGATAGTTATGAGTCCGGAGGCACAATTCGTGATAGAGAGCGAGGTAGCACACTTTTTGGAGAGAGCTTGCACGCATTTCGAGGGTGTGGTAGAGGATTTTTTGTGAACCTGCCGAGGGTCTAGGATATCTTAAGGGGCCGTATACAAGTGTTGAGGCATGATAGAACACTTAGATTTTGAGAGATGAGAGAAATAAGAGTTTCAAGACAGCAAGGTACCCCGAACCGCAGGATGAACCGATTTGGGGGCAAACCGGTTTGGGGTACAGTGCAAACCGGTTCGGGGGTCCTGGCAGATTCTTCCCCCTTTTTTTGCCAAATTCATTCTCTTTTCCTCCTTCCCTCCATTCATCTTCCCTACGAAATTTTTACTTCTAAAACTTCCCCCCTACCACTTTCCACTCCAAATTCATTCCCTCCATTCATCTCCCTCCATACCTATTCCCATTTCCCACCAAAAGTCACCTCCCTTTTCCACCGCCAGGGGTGGTGTTCATTTCTCTCCCCTACGAGCAATAAAGTTTTCGAAGATGAAATTTGCAAGTTCTACGTGACGCTCGTGCATAAATCCTCCACTCTTCATGAGGCATATCTTGACGGCATTTAGATTACTTTCTCCGCCGCTATCATTGCGCGCAAAATGCGAGAAAAAGGGGTTGTCCTCCCCGTGCCTTTCATGTATACCACCAATTGTCCCCCCCGCACCAAAGCCGAATGTGTCGCCCGAATGGCACCTAGGGAGGAATGGTTGCGTGACTCATTTCCGATAGGAGGTCTTTCGGACACAGAGCGATTCACGCACCTCATTGCATGTGGAGCAATCCACCAAACCACCAACGATTCGGTGGTCAAGATGCATCACGCTAACTTCTTATACCCATTCGTCGACCCCGAGAGCACGATTAATCTGGCCCAATTTTTGTACGCCGACATCCTCCATGCATCCTATGACGAGTGGGGAAAAGTAGCGCTCCCCTACGCCCGCCTTATCACTGAAATTTTGATTGATGCCGGGGTGGACGATCCGGAGAAGCAAGTCAAACTCCCCCGCCCAATTGGAGGTACTTCTACCACCCGTAGTGAACGCCAAATGCGGGTGGACCGTCCCGATCGTCTTATTCTCTATGATGATCCTGATGCGGGTGTGGGGGAGGAAGGACATGACGCCCCAATGATGGATGTGGGGGACGAAGAAGAGTATGATGAAGATGGGGATTCCGACTACACGCCGAAAAATGCCGACCTTGCAAATCGTATCACCTCCCTGGAGTACCGTTTTGATGGGTTCGTGAATGAGTACCGGCGCGACACCAGCATGATGGCGCGTCTACAAGCCGATCTCTATCACCTTCAAGTGGGTCTGAACGTTCCTCTCCATACCTACTTCTATGACCCCTATAATCCCAATGCGCCCGGTAGCTCGTACCCACCCCCCACACCTTAAGCCCATGTTGTCAAGACCTTAATATTTTTAGCATGATTAGGATGTGTGCATCTCTTTTCTTGTTTCATCATTATAACCTGTGCCTCTATAATGAATAAAATCTGCATTTCTCCTTATTTGCTTGTTTTATTTCTTGCACTCATTATTTCATCTTCTTTAGATCTTAGTCCTTTTGATTGAGGACAATACAAAAGTCTAAGTTAGGGGGGTGATAAGTGCGTGTTTCTAAAACTTCGCAAATTTTTCAAAATGCCCAAAAATATTTTCTCTAAAAACTGAAAAAAAAATTGAAAAAGTTTGAAAAACCAAAAATATTTTTCTTCAAAATAAATAAAAATTGGAATTTAAATTTTTCAAAAATATCATCTTTATCCTATTTGAAGTCTCAAATTGTTAGATCTCAATTTCACTAAGTCAAAATTGACCAAAGATGAAAATTGTGAAAAAATTGACAACTTAACAAATAAGTGTGGAGATTAACAAAACCTGGTGAGATTTCGAGCCTACCGATATTTTTGAGTTTTTAAACAAATTCGAGTTAATGGTTAACTCAAAGTTCGAATTTGGCGTTTTAAATAAGTCATTGATGATCTCAATTCTTTGTTTTGATCGGTTAAGGGAAACAAATGGAATATTGTCTTGAAAAGCGTGCTATAAATCTCTAAATTAAATTAATCTCGACCCGCATATGGTAAATTAATAAGTAATTCAGACAATGAAGTAGGCCATCGTTTGTTACCCAAAAATATTAGCCATAAAAGATGTAAAAAATTATCCTTTTAATAACCCAATTGAGCCGAATAAATTTTTTTCCTTTTCGTTTGGTAACCCGAAAAACCCAAGTAGCCCGAAATTGTGAAAAATTGGTAATGTCAGCAAGTAAGTCCAAATAGTGAAATAAAAAGGGGCAAGAAAAAGAAAAGGAAATTGATAGAAAAATGCTTAACAAAAATAGAGGAAAAAAAAGAATAGAAAATGAGCAAAAGCTCGAAAAATAACTAAAGGACATTATAAGAAAAAAATTCCAATTCCGAAGTTCCTAACCATTTCCATGTTACCCAATACACTTTTAACCTGAAAAGTCCTACCAAGTTCGGAATGATAATTGGGTTACCACGTGGAGAGCTAAAACATAAAAGATAATAAAAGAGATTAAAGGTGTGAATTATAGGCGATGTTCCTGTTTCCTTATAAATGTAATCCGATGATGAGATCCATTTACCTTTTTTTAAAACAAAAAAAAATTCCATCTTTCTATTTGTGTGCGTGAACTTGGTTCCAATGCATTTACTCTTTATATCACGCACAATGAGAGAAGTAGCCACCTTTTCGAGAGATTCGTTTATGAGAGAACTCCCTGAGAATTTGAATCAAAGCAAATTTTCGAAAAGTAACGTAATGGCCAATTGGTGGAAATTTGAGTCTAATTTTCGGCACACACACACGACAAATTGAGACTCTTTTGAATATGAATTTATGGCCATTATTTTTCAAAAAGTTTAAATTGTACAATTTTTAAGTACTTTTATTTTTCATTGAGTCCAAGTCAAATTTTGTGGGTATATTCACTGCAAACCCTCACGAGACACCACTCGTCCTATTAGGGTAACCTAGGGTTTAACGGCTTGTTGCATACGCTAAATGCAATCGCTTGCCTGCGATAAAGGTATTCTATCCCAATAAAGTGTTTAGAAGAGTTGTGATGTTATTCTTTTTCTTTTTCTTTTACATTGCTCGGGAGGCGCAAAGTTCTAAGTCAGAGGGTTTGATTAGGAAAAATATTGTGTATTTATCCCCTTAATTTTGGTACCTTTGTGATCCCGAGTGGTGCAATTGACATGGATTTAACTTGTAATTATGCTACTAACCTTCGTTGGCAAGTATTTCGTGTTTTGTGCTTCTCTTAAGTGTTTTACAGATAAATTATGCAAGCGGTGCGAAAGAGAAATCGAAATAATGAAAATGACAACAATAACACTGATCCCAGAGGTAGGGCCTACAGGAAAGTTGAAGATCTTGGGACAACGATAACACTGGAGAAAATGACACCCAAATCCGAGCTATGGTAAAAGAGTTATGACCCTTTGAAGTTGAAGAAAAATCCAAGGAAGAAAGGAAGAAAACATAAAAATTTCTAAGTGTTGGAAATGAAAAAAATAATGCTCAAGCCAACAAGTTTTCCTGAACCACATGGTGAACCGGTTCGGGGTACCTGCGAACCGGTTCAAGGTGCCTGAGACGCGAAATTCTTCCTAAAAGCTTATTGGTCCATAGAGTCCTAATATGTTACAAACTCTTCTAAAACGTATTTGCGTCTTTGTATTGACTTAGAAAACATAGCTTTGAACAGTTTTTTATAGAGAGAAGAGTAGGAGATTACCCTAGGAACATAACTTTGATTTGGTGCTTCAAGATTAATTATTTCCCAGTTTGATTTCATGTTTTAATTTAATTTTCATTCTCTCTATTATTGTTCTTGCATATTTCAGTGTACTTTCATCATGATTTCTTTCACATGCAACGTAGTTAATTCATGCATAGTTGGGTTCAATATGTCTAGCTAGATTTTTAAGGGTTGGGATGCATGAACTCAACCCGATGTGAGCGTTGCATGTGTATAAAATTAATCCTCTAAAATTAAGGATTTATTAGACCGTATTGCGTAGCGAACACAACCATTGTAGATCTTTGGATCTCATTTTCTTCAGGGTAATCGGGATGCTTTAGAATGCAATGCGAGTGTAGCTATCGCGTTACCACTTTTTTCGTCCTCTGATTACGTATGGTGCGGGCTTGAACCTCATATATGTAATGCTTGGGAGTATGATGGATTGTATTGACGACCTATTTTTCTCTTCATACTTATTACTTAATTCTTAGTTATTAATTCTTGCTTAATTCATTAGTTCAGTAGTCTTAATATAGTTTTCTTTTACTAGTAGAATTAATTGCAAACAAATCATCTTTTCATTTTTCTTAGAGTTAAATTTAGGTTAACCGTCTGTCTTCACGATTTTTTTCGTCCTATTTCCTTTTGGAGATGATCCCGACTTACCGAGTTTATTACTAACGCGACAGGCTTGCACTTGAGCCTAGAGAGTATGCACTTCAGAGACACATTCTTAGTCGCTTCAGGACGCTACACTAAAATCATATTAAGCCGTATAAATCCTATGGACGTTGGAACCTGATGCTCTGATATCATCTGTGACGATCAGTACTTTATTAAAATAAATAGAAATCTCATTTGGTTCAATCTTAGCATCACTATGGAAAACTTTTAAATTACTAACCACCTAAGTTAAAATAAGTTAATGCTGAATTTTATCTTTCATTAACGTACAATAATATATGGAAATAAAAATAATATAAACCATTCTCACAATAGCTATAGTCTAGAATATCACAGGGTAAAATAAATAAATAAATAAGTAAATTTCGAATAAACCATTGGCTCCAAATCCAATATCCAAATCATAAATCTAACTGAAATGAAATGAATCTAAATACAGAGTCTGAAACTGAAGAGAATAAATCAAACTAAAAGTCTAAACTGAACGAAAAACATGCCCAACTGAAATAACTGAATATGAACCCTATAATAGGAATTAAATGACTGAAGCATCTATTCAAATCGTGCATACCTCCATAATTTTTGCAGCTACGCATCCCTAGAATGAATCATCATATCTGGTGTCCCCGTCTCTAGATGTTTTGAAAATAGATTTGATACGGTCAGGGTCCAAAACCTCTGAAATTATTTAGCAAGTATTTAAAATGTAATAAGAGTACTTATTATGCACATGTTAGTTTCGAGCGCACTCTCTTGAGTTCCTTATCTCTCAACTATAGTGCACACCTAACGAGTGACAACCCGAATATAATCATGATAAATTATGTTTGAATCATGCTTACCTTATGTGATATATATATATATATATATATATATAATGTGTTATTATTATATCTACTGTTATGTAATTATATTTAGTATAATCCTACTTTCATAAATCATGAAATATTGAATTAGTTACAAACACAAAATTTTGAAGTTTTTGGCGGGAATGTTCATGTTGGAGACTAGTTTTGACCTTTATAATATAATTATTGACTTGAGGTGAAAACTGGATAGTTTTAGATATATGAATAAAGTTTGTAACACAACAAACGGTGTAAAAGAGAGGTCCGAGTAAGGAGTTACGCTAAAATTACGAAAAAGGGCAAAATTTGTCCATTAGTGAAGTGGTATTTTGTCTTACTAGTACACCTTGTGTTATGATTTGATTCGTTGGAATGGGGAGAATGGTTTGGACGACTTTAAACCCTTAAAATAACCTTCTCCTTCAATAAATTGATCCATGAGAGAGTTGGAGCTTGAGGAAGGAGAATCTTGAAGTTTAGAAAGAAGAAAGTGAGGACAAAAATTGAGAAAAATCAATAGAAAATTACATAAAAGTCCCTAAGGTAATTATATCCATTAATTTTGTTATATTTTTGTGTGTTATTGATTAAAATGATAGAAATCATCAACTGTTTGCTAAAATTTCACGCCTTGATGTATATGCATGGGGAGATACCAGTTTAAAGAAAGTTGAAGGTGTAAAACCTTTATATTGCTTCGATTGAAAACCTTGTATATTCAAACATATGTATCTTTTTTTTATACTTACTGTAATTTAGTAATTCCAGTTGGAGATTTAAATAGACTCATATAGGCAAAGTGTATCAGAAAATTAGAATTAAACTCCTTATGGTTAGACCTTGGTGATGGTTGTAACTTGGTACATAGTTGCTGTCCTTAGGGTTTATGCTTATAGAACTTGAGTTTAGTGTGACCTTTGCTATAGAAAATTAACTTTAAAAATTATGAAACTTTAATATTGTATTATTCAGTATGTTTGTAGAAAATGGATGGAAAATCATAGAAAGTTATGATGTAGAAAAATTATAAAAATTCGTGGAAATTAACTGTATACTAGAAGAGCTTATATGGAAGATTTATTATGTTATGAACAAATGAGTATATCTTGCTCTAGGAAACTTGAAATGATACACCGTCTTTTTCTATTAGAAATCTAATATGATAAGGATTGAATTGAAATGGGTTATTATGATTTATGCTATGATTTGGATATGTTAAATATCTTAAAATGAATTTAGATAGAAATTCATTTTATAATGAATGATTTGAATGGAATCGTATTAATATTCTTATAATGATACTAATATTGTAAGAATGATAGGAAATAAAGAGGAACCGATTGAAAAAGTACCAAACAAAGGCAAGGGAATGCCCATTAAATTTCCAAGGTGAGTGTACTTATGATTGTTTCATATATAGATATGAAAAATAATGTGTTGGATATGAATATAGCTCCAAGAGCAGATTATTTTGAATACTTTGCTATTTAGAAATTGTTTGGGTCTTATGATCCAGGATTGGAATTGGACAAAGATCTAATGATTTTTTGTCTTATGACAAGGATTTGTTAGAACTTCTATTCCAGGATTTGTTATTGCCATAACGAGAAGGATTGTTTGGATTTTATATATACAAATTTGATATAGAACTGCTATTTCATTACAGAGAAGGAGTACCTCACTACGCTTATAGCTTAATGTTTATATTTTAACATTTTTAGGTTTTTACGCTACCAGCTAGGATACCATATGATCGATAATTTTGAGAGCTGCACCATTAGAAAGAGCTGGAGTTTAGATATGGGGATTTTGTTATTGTCACACTGAGGATTTCACTACCCTCATACATTGTATATATTGAGTTATAGTGGTTTAACTTGATAATTGTAATAGTTAATCATAGTATTGCATGTTCGCTTAAGTATGACTTTGATGTTAATTACATTATGGTACAAAGAACATGATTATATTCATTATGTCCATTATGCATGAAAATATTGATAAATGAATTATATTTTAAATGGGCTAAAGATTGTGATTTAATTATTATAAAAGTAAATGATTAGAGTGGATCTAGGTTTGAGGTGTGGCAATTAATGGTATTAGATCGTCTAGGTTATAAATCCTGGACGTGTGTGACGGTTGAATGGCAGTTATTGATTTTCTTTGATATTATTGAATTATTTATGTACTAACCAATAATTTAGTATTATAAAATACTTATGTTGGTTGTTAGAACTTTGTTGTATTACAAATAATTATAGATGGAACCTTCAGATGGACAACATAGAGAAGAAGGAGTAGCTTCTCATATACATGAGGATACTAAAAACGAGCAGAGTATTATAAGAAGCGTTAGAGAACGTGAGAAGCCTACAGAGATACAAATAATGGCATAAGCATTGACGTGGATGGTAGAACAATAAGAAAAAAATATGGCATTAATGGAAGAATAATAGACTAGATATTTGGAATAAAAACTGTAGCCAAATTGAGAAAGAGGCAAGGAAGGAAATTAAATATTCCATGCATGAAAAGTTTTTGAAGCTGAATTCTCTAAAATATTCAGGGTTAGTTGAACCTACAAAAACTGAGATATGGGTTAGAGATCTAGAGACTATCTTTGCAGTGATGAAAGTTCTAGATAACTAGAAGGTGAATTTGGCGGTGTTTAGACTGAAAGGAGAGGCTAAATATTGGTGGGAAGCCAACAACCATTTGGTGCCCAGAATGAAAGGTGCTGATGTTATTACGTGGACTGAATTTATTATAGCTTTATATGTTAAGTATTTTCCTAATGTTTATTGGAGGGAGAAGGTGAGGGAATTTCTAAATTTGACCCAAGGGAAAATGTCTATGAGGGAGTATGAGACTAAATTTATAGTATTGTCTAAATTTTCTCCTAAGTAAGTTGAGGATGAGAAGAGAAATGTAGTAAGTTCCAAGAGGGGCTGATTTGGCCCATTCAAAATTGGGTGGATACTTATGAGTTAGAAGATTCTTCTTTTTTGGTGAACAAATCCATGATATAAAAAAGGCAAATAAACTAAGGGGTGACGAGGAGAGATAGTTTTAAGAAAAGTAGACTCGACTCGTCTCAGTCTAAGGGAGGTAAGGTTGGAAGTGTTAAGATAGAACCTCATAAATTTCAGAGAGGTGGTGGAGATAGTGGTCGAGGTCATGGGAGATTTGGTAGAGATACCAGGGGTGGAGGATCTTCTAGTTTAGTTAGAAGGTCAGTAAGAGGTGAGGCCCTAGTGGGAGTTGTTACATGTTTCTTTTGTAAAGAGGAGGAGCATTATAAATTCGAGTATCCTAAGCTTAAAGGAATGGAATGATACCATTGTCATCAACTGGGGCATCTAAATAAAAATTATTCGCAGTTGGCAGAGACTTTAGCAACACCTAGTGAAGCAGCAAGTAGAGTGTTACCTCCAGGCAGTGGAGTGAAAAGTGTGGGCAATGGACAAGCTAGTAGTTTTAGGCTAGGTGGACGAGTCTTTACTACTTCGGATGTGGTGATAGGTACATTTTTTTTAATGATAAAAGTGCTTATATTTTGATTGATCCCGATTCCACACATTCTTTTGTATCCTATGCTTTTGCTACATATCTGAATAAATCACGTACTCGTTTAGATGTGGGGTTGGGTATTTCCATGCCTATGGGGGATATGATTGTTGCTGAATATGTTTTCCATTATTATGTTTTGTAAGGACATAATTTTATAAATGTCCATTATCAATTAGTATGTCGTATACTACTACAACTGTCGAAGAATGTTCAAGACCACATATGCAAAAAGATGGATCCGAATATCAAGTTTCTTCAATAATCAAGCCTCCACGAGAAGAATTTGGTAAAGGTCATATTTTTAGTCACTAGCATTTTACTTAGACTATTGGGATATTTTTCATCAAAAATTTTCTAAGTGTTGGAGTGGAGTTTTTAAGTTTTTTGTCAAAATTTATTTTTGAAGTTTTAAGGCGTTACATTTTCTGGGAAAAGAAAAAGAAAAATATTTATTTAATGGCTCGTTCGAGTGACATCCCCTGTCGTTCAAACGACATGGAATCTCACGCGAAGCTCGTTCGAGTGACGCGTGTCACCGTTTGAGCGAGATACGATTTTGTTCAAGCGACCTGTCACCTTGAGGTTTGTATAAATACACGTTAAACGAGGCGTATTTCATTAAGAAGTCTGTTTGTTTTTCATTCTGCAAACATTGCAAATATGTAAAACACTTATGGCTTCTTCATTTAGTTCTTTAAACCCTTGTTTTTCAATTCACCAAAATCCCAATGTTTAGAGGAATTATTTTGGAACCCAAGACATACTTTGCTATTGTTCAACCTTTTTAGAGTGCGTCTCTACACCGAAAGACTGAGGTTAGTGAGGTTCGCTACGTGTGGATCTTTGCTGAATATTAGACTACGATTCATGTGGGTTCGCTGCATGGAATCTATTACTGACTCTAGACTGCACGTCTATGGAGGTTTGCTGAGGTAAACTTATTGCAAATTTCATTGTAATTCGGGTAAATTGTTATTTACAAATTATAGTGAAATAAAAGGTTTTGCTCTGAGGGGATTTTTCCTGAAATCTGTGAGTTATCATATTTGTGTTTGTTAGTTTGACACACGCACACACGTAGATATTTGTTTAAGGTATGAGTTAATTGGATTAAAAAATTGACTCTAATTAAATAAGTGTGTAATTGGAATTTGTGAGTTTATTTAAATTGATATCATACATGCGCATCACTTTTTACAAATTGGAATCAAAGCAGATATCACTACTTTATTATGTATTCCTATTTTTACGCAAAATTGTGTGATATTGATTTTTTTTAAATCTATTTTAAAAAATTGTCGCAATGTTTCCAAGTGAAAACTTATATAATCGGTTGCCAATTTTTGACGAGTCTAATTATGCTTACTAGAAAGCCTGCATGAGATCTCATTTAAAAGCAATCGATGAAAGAGTTTAGTTAATTTGTGAATGAGGATGGACTCCTCCCACTGTCACTACTAATAATGCTACGAATTTAAAACCTATGTGGGACTAGACTGAGTACGAGTTTAGGTCGAACACTTTTAATTCACGTGGGTATAGTGAAATTTCTAGACACATCACCCCTAATAAGTTCCGACGTATTATGATGTTCACCACATCTAAAGAAGCGTGGGATGTTTTACAACTCAGCCATGAAGGCACTAACGCGGTCAAAGAGTCTAAAATTAAAATTTTGACCACTCAATTTGAGGCTATTACCATGCTTGAAACTGAGTGTTTTGATGACTTTTATGCACGTTTGTCTGACATTGTCAACACTAGTTTTAATCTTGGTGATCCTATACTTGATACACGAGTGGTTAAAAAGATTTTAAGATCGCTGCCAAAATATTTTATCCCTAACGTGAATGTTTTAAATACCTTTGGTAATTTGAATCGTCAGAAATTAGAAGAGTTAGTTGGAGACCTCCAGACATATGAGATTGACATGTTTTCTGACACTGTCAAGCCTAAGGATAGAGGGATAGCACTTAAAACCCAGTCTAATAAGATAAAAAAAAGTAAGTTTTTGTGAGTCCGAGTCTGAGGATGAGTATGATTTTGATAGGCCATGCTTGCAAAGAATTTTAAAAAGTTTCACAAGTTTTCAAAAAAAAATTCTTCCAATAAAAAGTTTTTGAGAAAAAGAAAGATAAGTCCAAAGAAAGCGGTGAGAAAGAGAAAGAGGGTGAGGGAGATTTAGAAAAAGTAACTTATTTTGAGTGTGAGGGAAAAGGGCATAAGTCGTTTGAGTGTCCCACTAGACTTAGGAGAGAGGGGGAGAAATTTGCTATGCCAGCCACCCTTAGTGATAGTGAGGAAGATGTTAGTGATACCGGGGATGAAAATTCGCAAGGAAAGTTTGTTTCCTTGTTATCTAGTCATGTGAGCACACCCATTTTGTCCCACGGTGACTGTGTACATGAGAGCAATGGTGATGAGTCGAGTGTTTCTAGTGGAGGTGAGAGCGAGTTTGATAATGGAGATGAAAGTGAGCTCCAAAAGGGTTTTAGGGATTTGTACACCGAGACCTTAAAAATAAAGAAGTATAATAAGGATTTAGGTCATCGAGTTTTAGATTTGGAGAGAGAGAAAGAAGTTTTAAGGATTGAAAGTGTGAATTGACCTACACGGTGTCTAGTCTGATGACACGTGTATCCCAACCCGAGAGCGATCTCGAACGTGCTTGGGAGGTCAAAGTCCCTTTAGAAAACTCATCTAAGAAGGAAGTAAAGACTGTTTTCAATCCCTATTTGGGTAGTGGTGAGAGTTTAGGAATAGGTCATGATGGTGTATCCACTTCACATGTTGCACCCGAGACGGTTTCCACTTTAGTGTTAGATTCACATGACTCTACACCAAACCCACTTAGGTGTCATGTATCTGTTAGGATAGTACATAGGAGATGTTTTGAGAGAGGCGTACCTAGGTATATTTATGTTTGCACACACTGCAAGAAGAGAGGACACCTTAGGGATCTTTGTTTGAAGTTAGGTCATGTGTCACATTTGTTATTACTTTTGTTTACACACACCCACCCATACCTGATGCTCCGGATGACTACACGAGAGAGTTTTCACATATTAGGGAGCAGGTATTGTTTTCGGTCAAGACTTCACATGACTTGATGGAGGTTTTTCATAGGATGTCACCACCTTTGAAAAACTCCACCGCACCTAACAGTTGAGGTTTAGACTTTCTTGCTAGCATAGGTTGATTTGCATGATATTTTTTTTGTCTATTGCTAATATGTATTTTTTTTTTGTATTAGATATTTGCTTTTGAAAAATTTTGAAAAATACGAAAGATTTTATTTTGATAATTTTTTTGAAAAAGACAAAAAGATTTTTGTATTTTGTTTTACACCGTTTATGGATGGACATTTAGGATGATCGAGTCACAATATCATTCCATATCCATGTGACGATTTGATAGTGTTTTGATATGCGTCATCCTTTTATTTTTATGATTTACAATGTTTGAAGTTATTGAGATGTGATTAGTTGTTACTACCTAAATGTTTGACTCATAAGTTCCTTTAATCCACACTTGCACGGATTTGTTTGATTATTGGACTTATTTATCACATATTGGTCGGAGTGTTGTCATCTCAATTCTATCTTTAAAACGAACCATATGCGATAAAACATGACAATGGAAGTAGTGCATGTAAAAACCATTTACCGTGAGGAATTTAATTGCAACAAAATATGATGAGTTAATCACGGGAAAGGGTTGTGAGAGTTCAAAATTAACTCGTCGTGAAAGCCACCATTTAAAAGAGCCCAATTTTTTTAAGGCAATAAAAGATAAATATGCCAAAAAGGGGGCACCTCAAAAGAAAAATATAATGATTATTATTTATGAGGGAGTTTGGATGGAAAGAAATGAAAAACGGGTTTGCACGTCCTGACAGCGTCTTGAAAAAGCATTAATAGTTTTAGAAGTTATTAGTGTGGGAATCACTCATTAAAATTCAACACTTTTAACACCTAAGGACGATTTTGAGATTCATTCGATAGGAGCACACGTATGCATCGTGCACATATGTTATGTTTGCATGTATTGATTTGCCGATTGAATATGTCCACACCCATTCATTCTATATCCACGATTGGGTTGTCTTAGTGTATATTCATGGTGTGATTTTTGTTTTTGTATGAAAAATTTGAAAAATGAAAAATAGTTTGTGAAATATGTTTGAGTATATCTTTAATCGTGACAACTCCATGTTTATTTTGTATATTCATGTCCTTGTCTATTTTGGTCAAATAAAAAGGGAGAGAATGAATTATGCGGGAGTTTTGCATTTAGGGGGAGATTTGATTATAATGATTGATGTATTTTTATATCATTTCAAACTCGATGCGTCACGAGGTATTTGCATTGTCTCATGTGTGTAGGTACAACAATGAAAGATCACATGTTACATACCATGATGAGAAAAGTTTGAAGGTTTGAAGATTTGATGTTGAAAAATTTAAAGAAACGTTTTGAGACCTACATGTTTAATACCTTTTCATTTTTGGGTTCATGAGCGTATTACATTTGTATAGGCATTTTATGTTTTGATAATTCAGATGTTTTTATTTTGTACCGTCATAGACATAGGGGGATATTTGTAAGGACATTATTTTATAAATATTCGTTATCAATTATTATGTCGTATACCTCTACAATCGTCGAAGAATGTTCAAGATCACATATGCAAAAAGTAGGATCCGAATATCAAGTTTCTTCAACAATCAAGCCTCCGTGAGATGAATTTAGTAAAGGTCGTGTTTTTAATCCTTTGCATTTTACTTAGAATATTGGGATATTTTTCATCAAAAAATTTCTAAGTGTTGGAGCGGAGTTTTTAAGTTTTTTGTCAAAATTTATTTTCTAAGTTTTAAGGCGCTACATTTTCTGGGAAAAGAAAAAGAAAAATATTTATTTAGTGGCTCGTTCGAGTGACAGCCCCTATTGTTCAAATGACATGGCATCTCGCGCGAAGCTCGTTAGAGTGAGGCGTGTCACCGCTCGAGTGAGATCTGATTTCGTTCGAGCAACCTTCCGCCTTAAGGTATGTATAAATACACGTTAAACGAGGTGTACTTCGTTAAGAAGTCTTTTCATTTTTCATTCTACAAACAGTGAAAATCAACAAAACACTTTTGGCTTCTTCATTTAGGGCTTTAAACCCTTGTTTTTCAGTTCACAAAAATCTCAATGTTTAGGTGAATTGTTTTGGAACCCAAGAACATACTTTTCTATTGTTGAACCTTTTTGAAGTGCATCTCTACACCAAAGGATTGAGGTCATTAAGGTTCGCTGCATGTGGATCTTTGCTGAAGATTGGACTACAGTTCATGTGGGTTCGCTGCGTGGAATTTATTGCTAACTCTATACTGCTCGTCTATATAGGTTAGCTGAGGTAAACTTATTGCAGATTTCATTGTAATCCGGGTAAATTGTTATTTACAAATTATAGTGAAATAAAAGGTTTTGCACTGAGGGAATTTTTCTTGAAATCTATGAGTCAGCATATTTGTGTTTGTTGGTTTGACACACGCACACACGTAGATATTTGTGTAAGGGCTGAATTAATTTGATTAAAAAATTGACTTTAATTAAATAAGAGTGTAATTGGAATTTGCGAGTTTATTTAAATTGATATCGCACAGGGGCGCATCACTTTTTACATGTTTTGACTGTGGGGGTTAGAGATATAGTTATAAACTTACTTCCATTGGATATATCTGATTTTAACCTAATTTAGGGAATGGATTAGTTATCTACATATCATGCATCTACGGATTGTATCTGTAAGGAAGTTGTTTTTAATATGCCTAGTGAGTCTAAATTTAAATTTGTGTGGGAAAGGAAAATTGTTCCGAGTTGCATCATTTATGTTATTCAGACGAGGAAACTGTTAAGTGAGGGTAATGAGGGTTTTATTGTATATGTTCTTGACACTAAGAATGGGGCTTTATAATTAATCGATGTTCCTATCATATGGGATTTTCCAAAGGTATTTCCTATTGAGTTTCCTGAGTTACCTCCAGAGAGAGAAGTTGCTTTTAGTATCGAATTGGCATCGAGGACAACCCCTATTTCTGTGGCTTCGTATAGAATGGCACTTGCTCAGTTGAAAGCACTCAAGATTTAGTTGTAGGATTTACTTTATAAGGGGGTTCATACAGCCTAGTTTATCTCCATGGGGTGCACCAGTCTTATTTGTAAAAAAGTTAGTACCATGCGTTTGTGTATTAATAATAGGAAACTGAATAAAGCTTCAATTAAGAACAAATACCCTTTACCTCGTATAGATGATTTGTTTGATCAGTTGCAGGGTGCTAAAGTGTTTTCAAAGATAAACTTGCGATCAGGTTACCATCAGTTAAGAGTGAAGGAGCGCAATATTTCTAAAACTGATTTTCTTACTCAGTATGGTCATTTTAAAAGAGCTAGGGTTTAGATATGAGGATTTTTTTATTGTCACACTGAAGATTTTACTACACTCATACATTATATATATTGAGTTATTGTGGTTTAACTTGATAACTGTAATAGTTAATCACAGTATTGCATGTTCACTTAAGTATAACTCTGATGTTAATTACGTTACGGTAAAGAATAGGATTATATTCATTATGTCCATTGTGCATGAATATATTGATAAATAAATTATATTTCAAATGGGCTGAAGATTTTGATTTAATTATTATAAAAGTAAATGATTAGAGTGGATTTGGGTTTGGGGTGTGACATAACGTCTTCTATTTAACCCACCTAATTATGCTACCTAGCCTAACTAGTATCAATAAGCATCTATTTAGACACTAATATGCTTAGCTGAGCCGTACCGCTCATACGATACGCTGCCTTAAAATCATAATCAATATATTTGCCGAATATTATTTTTGAAATATTAATTAAGTTTCTCTTACTTAAGTTTCTTTTGATATACACTATATATATCTTCTACTGCCACACAAGAGTAGAACAAATCACACGTGTATGTATATGTATTACGATATCTATATATACAACTACAACATCCCTAGAATGAGAATCGCGATGCATGCATACTCTACTATCGAGTCAATGTACCTCATGTACCATATTAAGGACTACCGGTTCGGAATCTCCATTGAACCATAAATCAAGTAAACACATAATATAGGCGAACATAGTCATAAGCCTTTTGGCAATGCACATTCCTAACTCACCCATATGACTGGTCACACTATCATAGACTCAAATAGTGCTCAACCCTGAGTTCTGTGTTCTGGGGCACACATCTAGACCCCACTGGCATCGCCAAGGTAGGATTGGCCATTGTGCGTAGGAGGCAGTGTAGGTATCCTTACATGCATAAAGTTTACATAATAGGTATACACACAACCTATAAATATATCCAATATGTTTTATGTATGTCTCAAATACCCAACGTAATAATGATTCACACTTCATATTGTTTTATTATTTTCCCGAGTATCACTCACCCAAAGGGTCCTAGTTATCCCTTAAATAATTTCAATAGTTAATACATCATTAACCTACTGGTATCAATTTTAGGTTATCATCTATGCTTCTCGTAACCCGATTTTAAATTCTCGATACTTAACACAATCTCTTCATTTCACCAGTCCAAATCTCATTTTACCCTTATTAAGACTAAGTCGAGATTTAACTATAGGTTTAGTGATATTATTGAAGTCCTCATATAGTTAATAAACCATTACCAAAGTTTCCCATAATCACTGGTAAAGAATACTACGTAAATAAACAAAGATCCCATTTCTAACTTTCATCAATCGATCGACAAAAAGGATCGATTGATCGATCGATCGATTGACACCTGCAGACTAACTTCTTCGAACTCGTATTTCTTCCATATTTACACAACCAAACCTCCAAGGAACTCATCCAAACACCCAGCCAAATTAAACATACTTCGTATATGAATGTTTAAATAGTTTTTAACGTAATATATCCTCAAATCATCAGGGATTTTTCATGAAACAAGATCAAATTCTCACTTGATTCATATAAACCCTAGATTTACTCTTCATGCATGTTTATCTTAAGGAACCGATATTTTTCTCATTCTCTTAAATCCAGATATCAAATTTCGTGTTACATTAATAATAGGTTGACTTCTAGGATGATATTACAACAATCATGAATCAAATCTCTACATATATTCCCCCAAATCATGTTTTCATGCAATATTAACACTACACTATCATGGGTAATATAAGTACTCAAAAGAATTATAAGTTTAGACACTTGCATTAGTGTTGAGTGGTCTGATTTCCGTTGTAGATGGTGGACGCGTCTTGTCCTGCTCTGATCTTGATTTCGGCAACGACGGTGGTAAAAAATAGTGTAGGTAGGCTTAAGAACCCTTTTCCTACCCTCTATTATGGCCTCTCTTTTCTCCCAAGTATTGTAACCCTAGCCTCTACACCCAAGTGGATGATATATAACTATAAAATTTGGATTTTTTCTAACCCTAAACTCTTAAATGACCAAAACACTATCATGTAGTGTCGGGTTGATCTAAAAATACCCTGGGACCTAATTAATACACCTAAGTACTCTATTCCGCCTATTTCGGCCCATTCGGAATCAACTGTGACCTCAAAATCACCATCCGAATCACTCTACATAAATTTCCTATCTAGACCTTAACACAGCCTATACACGACTCCCCGTTGAGATATAACATAGTCCCGTCGATATTACTCACTACGACGTATAATAATAATAACTTGTTCTTTACTCCAAACTTGGTAAATTTATTCCTTAAATATTGATCATAATCTCTCCTAATCAATATTTAATAAACACACACAATACTTTATTTAATTAAATTAGTGCGCTCGAGTAAAAAAATGTTCGAATTATTTAAATTCTGAAAGCTCAAAAATACTAGGTGTTACATCCAACTCATATTGCAGAACACAATGATGTGCACAATATTATGATGTTATATGACCTTGTGAATGATTCTTGTGAGATGTTCATGAGTGAAGCATTTCCTAGTGCGCCTAATTGTATAGGTGGTGATGAAGTTCCCCTTAAATTTTGAGATTTCGAATGATTCTCATACACATAAAGGCAAAGGTAAAAAGTATGAGCATTTATATCGACTCGCATTGGAGCCACTGCACCCTCCTATTGGTTCATCGTGACATACACCAATGTATGTTCTTTTGAAGTTAAATGATTTGAAAACATAATTTAATTTTTTAGATGGCGCTACGGGTGGAATTCTTGGATTTATGAATGAGATACTTCCTTAAGGGAATAACTCGGCAACTAGTTATACCGAAATGAGGAACACCAATTAGAGATCTTGGTATGGACTATGTTAAGTATGATGTGTGCGTTAAAAATGCATTTTATTTTGTAACGAACATGAAAATTGTAATAAATGTATGAAATGTGGTTCTATACGATACAAGTATACTTATAATACGATGATGGTGAGGAAATTATAAATACCAAAGGCCAAAGGCCAAAGGAAGTATTATAAGGTTTCTAAGAAGGTAATGCGACATTCCCTCCAATACCTAGTCTAAAGAGGCTGTAAGATATAAAATGGATTGCCGATAAAATGACTTGGCACGCTCGAACAAGATCTTTTATGGAATTTTTGCGCCATACTCAATATTCGACAGATTGGGCAAATGCAAACATTATGTGGTGACAATTTGCTAACGACCCGCAAAATCTTCGACTTGCAATACCAAGTGACAGTTTTAACCCTAATAACATGTTTGGCCGTAAGTATAGTTTTTGTTCAGTGATTATTTAAACTTTTAACCCTTCCCCATCACTATCTATGAATAGTGAGTTTTCAATGTTGACTGTATTAATTCCCGAGCCAAAGTCACCATCAAGTAATATCAATGTCATCCTCCAACCATTGGTCGACGAGTTTAAGATCTTATGGTCTGTAATGGAGGCTTGGTATGCAAACAAAAATGAATGTTTTTAGTTAAAAACCATGTTGATGTGGGGTATTCATGATTCCCTTACTTATGGGATATTATCAGCGTATTGAACTCAAGGTTATGGTTGTCCAGTTTTCTCTACAAACACACATTCTTAATATATTCGTAAGTCAACAAAATGTTATTATCAGCAGTTTCACATGTTCCTTCCCCAAAACCATCCTTATAGGCACTCCACATCAAATCAAGCATTTAATCATAAAATAAAGGATGTTATGGCTCCACGAAAGTTAACAAGTGAAGAGGTTGAGCAGATTGTGTCAGTTATTGCTCAATAAGGTGTCAAAAAAGAGGGAGACAAGAGACAGGAGCACCTCAAGATGCATGACTGTAAAGTGTTTGAACTAGTCATGTCCTTATTGAACTCACGGTTTAACAAAATGAGAAGTATACGCAAGTTTTAGGTTAAAAATGGGGCGATGGGGGTTGAAATGTAAAAATAATAACCAAATGGCCCGAAAAGAGGTATAGGAACATCGAGATGGTCAATTTTAAGGTGTGTGAATTGATCATGTCTTATCAGACTCCTGTGATACCCCAACTAGTTAAATACCGGGTAGCTACTCCTTTATTCAAATCAATTCAAAATGTTAAGTTGGTTCAGGTCATAGCATCACTGTCGAAAAACGTTTTAACAATTACTAGCCACCTAATATTTAAAAAGTGAGTTGTCAATTTTAAATAAATTCAATTAACATGCAATAAGTATTAAGTTAAGAAATAATGATATCATGATCACATTACAATCACATTACAATAATAAAGGAATAAATAAATCTGGAGGAACACTCCTTGGAAATAATTCGAAATACTGAATAGAACTGTATAAAGTCTTAATCATAAATTAATTACATCCAAAACTGAATTAATAAACTATCTCTAAGGAAAAGGGGCGACATACCCTACAGATAAGAGAGTCTGGAATGGAATCAATAATGAATAGTGGAGGCGTCTCTAATCAAGGTCCTGTAACTTCCACAGCAGCTACAGCACGTTCCTAGAATGAAATTTCTAAGCTTGGTGTCCTTGTGGCTGGGCACATAAAAGATTTTTACAAGAAAATAGATTTGAAAGCAAACGGGTCAGAGCCCGATTGTGAAAACAGTTTAAAATATAGCAAGTGTTTAATATCATTAAACAGTGAATATAAAATACATGATAGTGCGTGCACTCACATGAGTTCCTCACCTCTCAACTAATTGTGCACTCCTATCGTACCCATACCCTTTCTAGTTATTCCCATATCTAACTAGTCCAATACACAATCTAACATTACTATACGATTCACGGTTCAATTCCTGACATCTTAATTTAAACAGAGAGTTTTACTTTTCTTCTTAGTTCTCAAAATTAGTAATACTAATCACTAGGGATTTTCCATTTTTAACTCTACTAAAATGTTGCTAATATGCATATTTACATTTATACATGGCAGTTCATTTCAATTAATAGTATATTATTCTCATTAAAAATATACAATACTGGCACCCCGAGACTAAGCTGTGGTGCACACATACTCTGCTATCGAATCCCGATACATCACGTACATAAGGACCACGTATTCCAAATCTCTCAGGAATCGTTTCAATAAACAACAATCACACATAATAGAGGCGAACATAGCTCACATCACATGGGTCACGCACATACCTACGCTCCCATGATCAGCTGACTTATTAACTCCTCAATGAGCCATTCTCTGACCTATGCCCTCGAGGTACCAATCTAAATCCCCCCATAGGCACACAAAGATTAGATGGCCCTGATCGAACGCCGACCTCCCGTGATAACAAGTATGGTAGGTATGTTATACACAGATAAATATGTATACTAAGTATTCACACATCTTAGATATCTTATAATATTAATATAGGTATATCTCTCATCCCTGTACCGTCATTTAATATTGCACGTTTACAAGTCCCCGATTTATATACATTAAAGTTGTCAACCTTTCTCACGTCGTAATTTTTAGGTACTTATTTACTAACCCATAAATGTCATCCGATTTACTACAAAATTCTAAGTTTTACTCCTCAATGTACTCAACTCTCATAACTATACCCAGTGGTCAACAAGGGAAGGTTAACACTCAGTTAAATAAGTCTACTGGAAGATTGAAATAAAATCAGTGATCGATCGAGCGACTCAAGAATGTCGATCGATCGACACTTTTCATCGATCGATCGACCCCTCCTGGAAACGAAAACTTCTTCCTTTTTTTATGTTAATTCAACCCCAATGCGTAAGGACCTTTGGACAATTTAAATATCTTAATGGGACATGAGGATGACTAGTAGGGTATAAGTAAGGTTCGGGTAAGACGAGTTTATATGAGATTTAATCGTGGGATTTCGGGAATATAAATTTAGTTGGAAATCATGCGTACGTTATAGTATGTATTGTAAGAATTAAGAAAGACTTAGACCAGTAGAGTAGTGAGGGTGCACCTACTGATTTTATGTTTATTCGAGAGGATACACTTCGAGAGTCGAGACGTACTTAAGGATTTATAATAATTGAGCGAATAAAAATAGTGATTTACATATATGTAGAACACGAGCGTTATATGTTACGCATCGCTAGAATATGTTATAGGTCGTGGGCGTACCTAACTGATTAATGTAAATATATATATATAAGAGTGCATGTATATATATTATTTGAATATTGTTGTTTAATCATACTCGCGCAACTTATTATCATGGAGGTTTTCACACCGGGACAATCTTATTCTGATGTGACCTTTATGGGGGATATTGACTCGTACCCTAGAACGTAGGATCCTTGGTACAGGTTATCCGAGAATGATAGTCAGACGGTCTTAAGAGACGTGAGGGTATGTGTTGACCTCTTTATGACTTGGAACTATGCGTCGCCTCCAATATATGTGTTTTGTGTTAATACAGTTCGAGAGTGATTTCGAGCTAGTATTTTCCATTTTTGTACGAGAGATATGGGAACTTGATAGAAGAGTATGTCATCACCATAGATTTTATGTGGGGTGCCGATTAGTATATAAACTGTATGAGTGACTCCTATATATACATATATCTGGGATTTTTCTACTCTGTGTGTAAGTAGATAAATATTGAATAAACACTCCAAATCATAGTACATGGTTAAGATTTCATAACAGTATTGAGATATACATAATTGACTTAAACAATCCTTAATAAGATGATATCTTAATATATCATAGACATACAGTCTCGCGAATCAGAATCTATGGGAGGAGAATTGGATTAGACTTACGAGTCATTATAGTAGTACGATAGGCGTGCGCACTAGATGAGATGTGAGAATTCCCAAGAGAGTGTCGAGTACTAACATGTATGTAATATCAACTGTAAGCATTTTTAAATACTTGCTAAACTATTTTAAAGCTGTTTTACACTCGGGCTCTGACCCGTTTCCTGTCATCTTTCCTCTCTCACACACACATATATATATATATATATATATGTATGTATGTATGTATGTATTACAGGTCCCCAGCCACAGGGGCATCAGGCTTGGATCTTTGAACTGTTGACGTACTGCAGCTAGTGTGGGAGTTGCAGGTCTTTGCAGGAGACAACTTCATCTTTTTCTTCTTAGTCTTTCATTTAGTTCTCCTTAGATAGGGCATGTGTCGCCCATTTCCAGTTTTATCTAGTTTAGAGAGATTTGTACTTTGGATTTATTCAGTATTCTATTGTAGTTAGGCTAACTTGTGATTACTACATTGTCCTGTGATTTGGGATATCTGATTTGAATTGATTTATCTAGCATGTTCTTTCATTGGATGATTTGGTTTTTAATACTATCATTTGTATTCTTAAAAATGGTTTTATAGCTTATTATAATAATCGGACTTAATTTATAAGAACTAATATTTTGACACTTAGCTTGATTATTTATTAGGTGATTAATAAAGAAAATTGTTTTTCGACAATGATGCTAAGAATAAACCAAGCGTACACTTTGAGTTAATTTAATAAAGTACTGATCACCTGATATTTAATTAGGCAGGGTGTCACAGGTAGTATCAGAGCATCGGGTTCTAGTGCCCTTTAGGATTTATGTGGCTTATTCTGCTTCCAGCGTAGCTTTCTTTGATATAGAGCCCTATGTTTAGGATTGTTAATTTCTTTGGTGTGATTTCGTTCTCCTTCTACCATGTATATATATCAGTGAATCTTATTTATGTTCAGATGTGTTCGAACAATGAAGTATGGAAGATGAGGGTCGTTGGGCGGGTAGTGGGAGGCAGGGTGTAGTGAGGTTGTGAAGTATATTCGACGATAATCGCCGTAGTCGAGGTCACCCCTATTATGGCACGAGAGTCCAAGATTATAAAGACGACTAGGGCGCAACCTACATATTCCAAGTGATGCTATAGTCAAAGGTGAGTCCGAATCAGACTCACCCAATGTAGTATGATTGGAAAATATTCGAACGAAGATTGTAGGAGAACGGTCAATGGAAAATCTAGAAACGCGGGGTTGTGTATGTTAGCCAAAGGAGGTAAAATATCCAAAGACTTGATCATATCACGGAGTGTGTCCAACTGAAAGTGAAAATTTGAGGTAAAGTTTTTCTTGGCTCGTCGGAACGAAGTTATAATGGTGGGAGTCATCCACCACTTTTAGAAGTGGAATGCTATGTCTATAGAAGGATCTTAGGTACAGTTTGACTGCGGGTTCCTTCATCAGATGTTCAGGGTAAGATGTGAACGTTGTTCTGAACTCATCACAGGAGGGTCGGTCAGAGGTCCACTTGTAAATATGAATCTAAACTGTTAACGAATCTTGTATCAGAGGATGTAGGTACAAATGGAGGAGAGGATTTCAAGTGGGAGATCGACTCGTAAGAAAAGTTAATGAAGAGTGCGCTTTTGTTAAAATAAAGAAATTATTTAATTAAACTCAGTTTTTCCAATTAAATCCTAAAACATGCATTTAGGTGTGATTGAAATCAATATGATCATGAAAGAACAGTCAATCACAAACAAAACACGCAAATGAGGAAAAATCCCCTAAAGGGGATTTTTATTTTCATTATAATTTGTAAGAAACGGTTACACGGATTACAATGAAAATAAGAGTGACATACGAAATACCCTCAGGTGTCGGTTCCGATGTCGTCGACTGGAATCTCCCGCAAGAACTCCAGATGGGCAGCAATGAAGATGAGACGGCTTCTCCACAAATTACTCCAGATGAGTAAAAACAAACATCTTGAAGGTTTAAAGATTCACATACATATATGGGAGTGTTCATATGAATAAACAAGGTATAAAACCTTAAAACATGAAGTCTATTTTCTATGCAGTTAATTGCATAAATCGTGTGTGAAAAAGGCTTGAAAAACGTGTAGAATAAAACAAGATATTTATATGAAAATCGAGGCGGCGTTCGAACGAGATAGGCATGCCACTCGAACGAAGGACACGTGTCGCTCGAACGAGATTGAGCGACATGTCTATGTCGCTCGAACGAAAATGTTATGTCATTTAAACGAGCTCGATGACCGAGGTAGTCCACTTTTACATTTAGAAAAATTTCTGCTTTTGATAAAAACAAATCAGACTTCGAAAAAATATTTTTTGAAAAATTCCCAAATATTTATGCAAATATAAACAACTCCAATAAATCATTTTACCAATAATGAAAAGTGGAGTAGTGGGAACGGTTGAGCCATGATGCACATGTGAAGATGGTGCATGCATGGATTCGAATCAAGGCCGTCGTGGATGATCGTGTTGATGTGCCGAATGTAGCGGTATCAGACATACAAACTGTGATCTAGGACAAACATAAAATTTCTAGATTCTACCCCGGACATTTATAAAATTATATCCTTGCAAATCTCCCCCTATGTATATGCCGGTATATAAATAAAAATCTGAATTATGTTATATAAGATAATATTTCCATTAAAACCTCAAACTGAGAATACTAAATGACATGTCACCAATCAAACTTCAATATCTTCAAATCTCCAGCTCTTTAAAAACTCCCAAAGCTTTTCTCATCAGGGTGTGCAATCCAATAATTATCAACTTTGAACCTACACACATGAGATAAAGCAGATACTCGTGACACGCAACAGTTTGAAATATAATGATATGCAAAAATCAAAAATTAATTAAGCTTAAGCAAATCATTGATAAATCAACAAAAAAATTTCTTCCATAATTCATTCTCCCTCTTTTTATAATGTCCCCAAATAGACAGATATGAGAAGCATAAATATGGAAAATGTCACAAGGTGATAAACTTTATATTTTTGAATTTTTCAAATTTTTTCACACAAAATATATAACAAAGAATCACACCATGAAAGAACACAAAAACAACCAAGTCGATGATAGCGTAAATGTAGGGGTGTGATAAAATTCGATGGAAAAATCAATGCATACAAACATGACATATGTGCACGATGAATATCGGATACTCCTAAAGAATGAACTTAACATCTTCCTTAGGTGTAAAAAGATGGAAATATGAGACATTGACTCAATCAAATCAGCAAATCAAAGCTCAAAGTGATTTCCACACCAATAACGTCCAAAACGATTTAATGCTTTTTCAGGACTTTCAAGGAAGGGCAAACCCATTTAAATTCTCCAACCAAACTCCCATAGATTTATATTTTGAATATAAGTGATCTAAATTCTCAAACTTTGGAGAATTGGTGCAAAAACCTAATTGGCCCATAATTAGCATGAATTTTTTTTATTGCCTTTAATTTTTTTTTGGCTCTTTTAAAGCTCTTTAGACATCGGATAATAAAATTCCTCAATTTTTTAGGTCCAATTTAAACGGAGGCTTAATCACAAAGGATAAATGATAATCTTTCGTAGCCCTTCACCGTTTTCAAACAAAGCACACAAACTCATAAACTGCTCTTACATGCACAACTTTCTTACCAAGTTTTATCGCGCTTAGTTCGTTTTAAGGACATGATTGAAGTGAAAACACCCAACCAACATGTGATAAGATAAGCACAATAATCAAAAAAATCCGTGAACGTGTGCAATAAAGGAAATTATGAGTCAAACCTGTAGGAAGTAACACTTAATTATATCTCAATGACTCCAAACATTTTCTCTTTCATTTTATCACAGGGATCCAAAGTATCCACTTTTTCTTGGGCCTTCGAGGGGGAGCTCTTTTTACTAAATTTCTGATCCTTTAGGAAGGTGAGAAATAACGGTGTTCATTGATATATTAGAGGGAGTGTTTTTTTTAGAAAAATGGAACTTGTCATTCCAACAGATAGTACCAAACTGATGATTGCTAAAATCGTAAGTGACCTTAAACCCATAGCTGCTCCCCTCTGAACCTTTGAAGGGTAAGAGGAGAGAAGTGTGAGACAAAGGTTTAAAGTAATTTGGACCTCATGAGATGGTTCTACGTTTACTATAAAAAGATGCCATGCCTGTTCATTAGAATATAGTTGAGTATTACAGTTGAAGAGGCCCCTTGAGCTTTGGTAAATGGAATATAAGGTATTGCATCCTTTGTCAATGGTATAGAGGACCTTATGAAGTAACTGAATGACTTCTCTAAGGGTGACTAAGTACTATTTTAGGATTATTGTATGATATACAATGTTTATGAGCAATGGAACTGGTCCAGGTTTAATTACAGATTCACAACGTTAGGTTACGAGTATAAAACAAGGTGGCAACACTTATGAAATTCTAGAACTTTTGTATGTCTAATTTTTTTTATGATCTCATATATTTAAATTCTAGAGATCAATCCCCTTCCACCTTCTACTGGCTTCCTATTTATAATATAACTCTTGAAGAAAGAGTGAATGGGCTGTCAAGGCATAACTTTGACATTTTGAGGTATAACTGTTCCAGGAGGGAGGTAGAGTGTTGGGAAGCATGCTCGTAGGCGGAGTGCTTTGGTTTTGGGGTGCATTAAATGTTAATGGTAACATTCAATGTACGACGAGTTGTGTAATGGCGGTTGGTGGAGTAGTTTTTCTACTCCATCAAACAATTTTTAGGAACTCTACCAGAGGTCCAAAGGGGTTAAAAGGATTACGGAGTTGCTAGGAATTGATCCTGAATTACCACATGTCACTACATCCTAAAATCGAGGCCTTGGTGACCTCCGTAGGTCATTATCCCTCAATCCGAGGTTGATTGAGGGAACATGTTATAATGGGACCTTGATACCGAGGCCTATGAGCTTGATAGAGGGAACTTATTGGGACTGTTAAATTTTTTGGGGGAAAGGATGCATGACCGAAGTCTTCTATGGTACATTAGCTCTCCCTTGAGGGTAGTGGAGGTCTTATCTAACAAGTAGCAGTCTATTTAAGGTCCGAGGTCGATTGGGGAACCTATTTACTTGCCCAAGGGTGTTTAGAGAGGTTTAAGGCTTTGGAAAGTGAAGGGTATTAGAGGGTATTATCATATGGCATGGTAATTTAAGGGAGCATTGAGTATAAGAAACTTGGACATTTTATTGTATATAAAGGCTCTTTACCTAAATTTGTCGTGCTCTTTAACCTAAAGGTTATGCCTTTTTCTTATAAGAACCTAATCAATAGACCTTTCACATGATAAAAACGTTCCTTGATCTAAAAATACTTACCCATCTCATGTATAATGCTCAAATGGAACATATAGTACTTTTGTCTATTTTTCTTGTAGTTAGAGGTTTGGTATTTTGAACAAGTTAGTGTGATTCATTTGGTCAAAGACCTATGTGACGAGGATGTTAATAGGTAAATTTCTGGAAGGATAGGGGATCAACTCTACTTTTATTCTTTATCCTCTTTTTTAGTACATGACTTTGTTGAATGAAGTGGGATTTTTTAGGGATCCATCTGCCTTAGTCTTATACCTAGTCCTCAAATGTCCTTGAGATTTATCTGCATCTCCCTCTTCACAAAGAGTTCAATTATGGTGGTGGGAGGGTTTGTGGCCAATGCAACTATGCATTTTGTGAATTGGAAATTATGGTCATTTGGCCTACGAGGCCATCAACTTTGAGGAACTCTTCATTGGAACAATTTATATTGCCCTTGAGATATTCTTCTTTGCGTTGCTTCACGTTTGAAAGGTAGGTGGGGGGTTTATAGTGCTATATCCCACCAATAAAGTGTACCAGAAAAAAATGTGAAGTTTTTTTTTAATGATGTGATGGAGGCTAGGCATTATTTGTTTTACCACTACAGTGTGAGCCTTTTAGGGTGGGGTAAGAAGTTTAAAAGTGTGGAAACTAAGACATATTTGAGGCTCATTTCCACATTATATTTTTCAACATAGTTAATTGAATTCTTGGTCCCATCATATCTTTCAAGGGTTGGGATCTTACAATTTCTAATTATGGGTTCTTTTATCCCGTATTCCTTAAGTTTGTTTTCAAATTGATTTCGTGTCTCTTCTTGGAGCATGTCACCCCTATCATTCTTATTGGGCCCCGAGGGTCATTCGAATGGTTGTCGGAGTTGTTCAATCCCTCTTGGAATGAGGTGCGAGTATGTGAACACTCAAAATGTAGTGACTAAAGTCGATTCTTTTGAGGGAGACATCGCTCAGAGGATGAGAGTACCTAGTAATGTAGGATAGTCATCACTGAAGGGGGGTGCGCCCAATTTTCCTAGTTCTTACACATTATAAGGACCTTTCACCTTATCTACACTCTTTGTTAGGGGTGTGTAGCGGAACCAAAAAACCCGAACCAAATCAGGTGAATTGGGTTAGGATGAGCTAGTTTTTTCCCTCGACGATTTTGTTCCAATTCCAAAAACTGCGTAACCGGTTTTTTAGCGTGGTTCTTTCTTTTATCACCAACATAAACCGAACAACCATAAACCAATCGGATTCATTACCAAACCAATATCCTAGAGAAAACTGGAAGCGATTTGATCCTAACATGTTTTGTTACTCTATATATGTGAATAATGTTGCTTTGTTTATAGTTTAAAGGTTTTATATTTTTTTAACTTTTAGGATTTGGTTTACATTTATAATATTTGGCTAGAGTGTCTTTTTATAAGTTATAGTCGAAAAAATATTTATTTATTTTAATACCCTTTTGCAACCGAAAACCGATCTGAAATAATCCAAAAACAATTGGTTCAAATTGTTTCGGCTCTAGACATAATTAGATCCAGTTCTGATTTTAAAAATATGAACCGATTAACCTCGATTCGATTTCGAGTTAGTAGTGTAACCGAATCAATCCAAACCATGTGCACACCTTCTATCTATACATGTATTGAGATTGTTACCACATTTCAAAAGATTCATGACTTATAATAATTTATAAAGATTATAGCATTGCACAAATTGTTGCAATTTGGAGGCAAAAGTTTATAAAAACTTATAAATGGAATTTGTGGCATGATTATCCAATTAGAGCATTAAAACTTAATGACGAATTTAATTCAAATTGAATTCTCCTCTCTAAGATATGAATTCAGGTCTAGTAATCCATATTACAGGTACCATTTCTCTAAGTGCAATGTTTTATAAACAAATTCAAGCATGCTATGTTCTCATGTATATAAATATAGTATTAAGTAAAATTTATAAACTGAAAATGTGATAACAGACAATCTCACAAAGGTAATGATATCCCACCAAAACAAAAGGAGGTTATTAAATTGGGGTCTAAATGATGATACAGGGCATGCAACTTTTTCCCATCAAATAAGTCTTATTTTTGAAATTATAACACTTACTAATATACCCTTTACTCCGATGATAGTTAATTTTTTCCATTCAAACTTTAAAAACTTTAGCTCCCGATATACAAAGACAATTTTTTTTAAATTGATATTTTTAAAACATATTAATAGATCCTTATTGATCAATATTCAAATTCAATATAAAATATTAAAAAAAATAAAAATAAGATGTTTAATTCATTTTTGTGCATACGGTCAATATTTATAGTTTGTCTAATATTAAGATAGTAAGTGCATCCACAATGGGGATGCTAGACTCCAAGAAAAATTATAAGTTTACAAATTTAGATGGCTGCAATAGTGGGTTAAAAGGAACAGATTCCGTAGACGGATTGGTAAGGGTTCTCCAAATTTACAGAACGAATACAAAATTTGTAAAGGTTCCTACGAACTTCATTTATTCGTAGGAATTCCTACGAACAAATGAAGTTCGTAACAAATATAAATAATCCCTTTAATTATAAATGGGTTCCTACGAACAACATTAGTTCGTAGCATTTCCTACGAACAAATGTCGTTCGTAAGAATTGTGTCTTTTATTTCCTACGGACATGAGTTGTTCGTTGGAACATATATTACAAATATGCCTGTATCACCATTGTGAAGACTTCCACCAATGAAAAAGTAAACTTACTTTTCATTCCCTAAAAGTACCTTTCGATGGCTTACACCATTACAGTTGCTGTAAGTACTTACTAAAAGGGCAAACCCAGTGCACGAGATTCTTGTCATTGCAGGGTATTAGGAGAGGGGGGGAGGGAGTTAGGTATATGCAGCCTTACTCCTGCATATGCATAGTAACTACTTACTATGTGTGAATATTTTAAATAAAAAATGGTTTCATTTTATGATAAACATATTAATATTTACCATTTGTGTAATATACATAGAGTAAATATTACAATATACATAGAGTAAATATTACAATGAGTTTTCTTCATCTATTACAACCATAGTAAGTTACTCTTGTATACGCATGCGAGACTAAGTGTTTAGATCATTTTTAACATTTTCAATTGTAAATATTCAATTTATAATTGAATTATTCCTTTTTGTTATCATTTATTACTTCTTAAAAGCCATTAAATATTTACTCTTTCTATATATATTTAGTATTAGAGTGGATTCAATTTAGTGTGAATTTTACAAACGCAATACATACATATATATATATATATATATAGTCTTTATTTTTTTTCTTTTAATTTTTATAGTGGTCATGTAAGTTGTTTTATAAGTCTCGAAAAGTATGTTTCAAAAATATTCAAACAAATTGGTAAATCAAAATTTATAATCATTTGCTTTTTGAAACGAGAAGAAAGTGGTTCATCTCACTAGAAATTATGTAAAATTGAGTTTTTGTTGAATTTAAAACACAATACTAATATTGGTTAAAGTAAGACGTACATAATTACAAAAGTTTTAACAAAACTTATTTAATTACATCTTTTTTTTTTTTGGTAGAACGTAAATATATTATACCAAAGGCAACAGCCCAAACATATTACAATGAGACCAAACAATACAACCCGGCAACAACAAAACTCAAACAAAAAAGCCCAAAGCCAACAAACATGGATCCAACCCCACACCATAAAAGCCCAGAGCTGAAAAAACCTTGATTACATCTTTTACATTTGAGACTCTTATGTGAAAGTCCCAATAAGAAAAATGTCACCCTATAAGTACCAAATAAACACAAAACCTTTAACACTTAATATCCCACTCTTGAAAACTCATTTTGCTATAACATTGCAGCCAAAAAATGCACCTTTAAATTAAACTTGCACTTTTTATGGTGCAATTTTTACAAATTTCTTATCTTCAGAAATAAGTTTTAAAATACCCAAATTTCACATGCATTATTTGTAGTAGTTTTTTTTTTTTTTTTTGTGTGTGTGTATCATACCACGTGGTGGCCCGGCCAGCTTTAAGCGCACTTCGACTAATTCACGTTCGCGGTTCGTGATTTCCACTGACCAAGCATTATTTTGACATTGTCGAAAATCGAACTGCGGACCAAACCCAATCCACCCCTAAGATTGTACCAGTGATAACCTTATACCACTGGACAAAGACTTTGTTATTTATAATAGTTATAAGTAGTTTTAAATAAATTACCAAGTTTTTAATATTTGCATTTTGGAGTCTATTTTCACTTTTTGAAATGTTTTTGAAAGTGTTGTTAATTTTTTTTAAAAATGGTCACAAAATATAAAAGAGTTTTTAGGCACTAAGATCCCTTTCTTTTAATATATATTCGATTTTCTATATTATATACAATAAATTTGCAAAGTATATACAATTTTTTTGTAATATCGGAGTTTTAAAGGTATTTTATTAACCCAGATTAAAATCAAGCATCTTGGCTTAGTGATATAAGGGTGTCATCGGAACACTGTTTGAGGATAAATTGGGTTTGATCCCTAGTTTGATTTCTGACAGTGTCAAAATAATATTTAACCAGCAAAAATTATGAACCACGAACAAAAATTAATCAAGGTACACATATATTTACTCAGACACCTCGTAATATAAAAAATATATTACCAAAAAAAATTAACACGTTATTGTCAAAAACTTCCCTAAAGAATGGGGACATTCAGCTTTCAAGTTCCTAAAGCAAGCATAAAATAATAACAAAAATGTCAAGTCAACAACTAAAAGTAAAACTATTGAGTTGAATTATTTGGTGTTGACTTTATCTCCATATCCCCATGCTTCGTCAGTGTCGCTCCCACTTGCCCACTTCAAAACCACCTTATCTTATCTCACATATTTAATATAAGAAAAATAATACGTGTATCAAGTTTTTACAGTATATTAAATTATTGTATTTATAATAATATATAATAATTTAATGCACTTGATAAAAAAAATTTATGTAAAAATTTGATACGTATATTATTATTCTTAATATAACAGACGGCTGTCAGTGGAAGAGTATAGAGGGTAAATTAAATTTGATCCCAATTTTATACTGTCAAAATAATATTTGATCAGTAAAAATTACAAATCGTATAAATTAATAGAAATGCGCTTAAAGCTGGTTCAGACATTACTTGATATGATACCCCCAAAAAATATAATATAACACATACAGAGAAGAAAAAAAGAGAGATTTATTTACTTAACAAATCAAACCATGGCAATTACAATATTTTCTCTCTCCGACACATCAATAACCTTGATTCTCATAGCCATCTTTAGTTTTTTTTTTCTCTGTCTCCATCTTTTTATTTTTAACACACCCAAAAAAAAAATTCAAACCTTCCACCTGGAAATTTTGTAGGGCCAATTTTACGAGAAAACCTAACATTTTTTTAAGAGAGAGTGAAAAGGCACAAATGTTTGGTTAAGAAATGGAAATGATAGGTTTTCTCATAATCATGGAAAATCTGATAATTAAAGTCTTGAATCATGTTATGTAAGATTTTGGGATAGTTATAGGTCCCTAAACTCACTGACAATTAATTTTGGTTGAATTATTTTATATTCAATACGATATGGGTCCGGATATACATGGTTAAATGAGTCAAATGTTTCACGTCACCCAATATAAATGTGTACATGTGTTAGACTCACGGCAGACATGGTATTTTCACCTATTGTCAATTAGATTTGAATTAGATACAATAACTTATATCACTAGGTGTTAACTCGCGCGATGTGCGGACGAGGCTATTGATCACAACGGATTTGATGTTTGAGTTAAAAGAGTATTCAACAACAATTGACTTGAAATCGGGACATCAAAATTTTATAGAATTTCATAAAAAAATGGACTATCATAAGAAAAGACAAAGCAACGGACAAAAAAGGGGATTAATCTCACAATTAAAATTTATGTCAATATCAAATATATCTTCCTATAAATGAAATAACTCACGTTCATACACTAAACAATCAAAATGGTTATTCCATATTGAATTAGACTACCAAAAAAAAAGTTGTCCTGAGAGCAGTATTCTAAAAAGCTCCCCTAGACTCTCTCTAGGCGCGCCTACGCTTGAAGGTTGGGAGAAACATCTTGCCTTAATCATTTTACCTCTTATTCTTGGGAAAAGGCTTAAGGCACACTTTTAAAAATATAATCTCTTCAGTGAAACGATATCGTCCTTTAAAGATTTTTTTAAAAAAAACGGACCAATATCTCTTTCAAAACAATCAAAAGACAAATGGTATCCTAAACATCTCTGCCTCTCGTACAAAAAAAAGCGCGTTTTTTATTTTTTTTAAAATTTTTCATAGTATTTAAAAAAATAGCATTTTAGTTTGCATATATTCAGACATATTTTAAGGTATGTACCATTTTAGTATTTTTAATAGCGTTGTTATAATTAAAAATGTTAAAGTATATTTAAAAACGTCTTTTTACGCCCAAGGCTCGCCTAAACTTTTAAGCCTTAAGGCTTAAAAACTGTTTTTTTAAGCTATAAATAAAAACTGTTTTTTTATTTATAGTTTCTAAAACTATAAATAAAAACTGTTTTTTTAGTTACTTATTTTTCAAAAACAGTAAATAAAAATTGTTTTCCTAAACCTGAAAATAAAATTTGTTTTTTAGTAACTTATTTGAATAAAAATCATAAAAAGTATTTTTTTAACTTGATTTAACGTTTTTTTTCTTCTAAAAATAGTTTTTAAAAAAAAACTAAAAGAAGTTCTTCGGTATTTTTCAGAATTTTGGTAATGATATTTTTGTAATTTAATTTTTTTTTTCATATTATTTTCAAATATCATCATATTTTTTTCAATGTATTTCCTTCTATCATTGTCAATACACCCAAAAATAAAACAACCATTTTTTTGGGAAAATATTGCCTACTTAGGCAGTCTAATAAACAATTAATTTATCCAATTTAAAAAAATACAATATATCAACACTCAAGCCAAATTGAATTCGCGTGTAAATTAATTTGATGCAATCTAAACCTACCAACCCAATATGATGTATGGTTCTAACAATAACAATACCCAACAACAGGGTCCAATTAAATAATAGAATCAATGGTATACGTATGATATTTTTTATTAATTTACATCATTTTGCATTTCATAGATCAGTTGTGAAACAACTTGGCCCTACTCAAACGTTTTATATTGGAAAATTAAAGCAGAACTTATCCACCCATTGCCAATTGTTTTGATTTGAATGCTCTAATAGCAACACCTGATTTTCTATTTTATTTTTAAATCTCAGGTCTAGGCATGTTTTTTTCCTTTTAGGCGACTTGTTTTTTTTTTTTTACTTCATCTATTAAAATCTCAATCAAAGACTTGTTTTTCGATTATTGAATAATAGTCATTAGCCAAACATGGGCCGCCAAATAGGTTGGCGTCGGGTAAAAACAGGAGCAAATGAGGATGCATCGCAGGGATTATCGTCGATTATCCACCCCTATGTTTCACAATATCTATGCTTCGGTTATACTTTGATTGGATTGTCCAATCATTTATCTGGAAATTTTAATGTTACATGTGTAATACCTCGCGCATTCTTGGCGTCAGCCGCCACCAAGACTACGTCGGACGTCACTAAATTAAATACCATTCTTAGTATGTGACAGATATGAGACATATTAAATTTTCATTTCACAAGATAATATTCTGATTATTCCAATAAATAAGATCATCATGCAATAATTAAAATCCATCACGATGTCAAATTCCAAAATAATCCAACTCCATAATTTTTTTAAAACTCCAAATGAAATAATCCACTAATGTAACTGACTGAAACCGTAAACAACATTGGAACCAAATGGCCCAATAAAATTCATAATGAAGTCTCATAATATAAACGACTGAATAAAGGAAATTCTAATCTACTAAAGAGGATAAATAAATAAACTCCAACTGTACCTCCAAAATGATCTCTAATGAATTCTATGCAGTTACTCCAATACTTATACCTGAAAAGGTTAGTCAACGCACAGGGTCAGAGCCTTGATTATGAATATCATCTACTCCATCCAATTAGGGTTCGTGAACCCACACAATAACATTATACATGATAAATATCACAATAGAATATTTTAAATTAAACGAGATATATATATGCGATAAAAATAAATCACTATCTACCCACATCAAAATACCCAAGTTCCACTATTTAATTTCCAATAACTTCATTTCATTCATTTACTCGATTTACTCAAATTTATTATTTGCTCATTTTATTATTATCAGTCGTGGAGCTCCCGCATTTAATCTTACACCATATTAGTTGTGGGATTCCCACTAAGTTTTTTCTCACTTTAGTTGTGGGAGTCCTGCTTAAAGTTTTTCATCATATTCGTTGTGAGACTCCCACATGTTTTACACCACACCCATTCCCCTCGTTATAGCCAGCGAGTTCGTATTCTGTCGACTCTGCACTTATTGACGAGGTTCCATGCACATGTCATAATAGCCAGCCAACCCGTTTAACTATTAGTCCTACACTTATTACGCCGTCACACACCGACACGTCGCAATAGCGCCAGCCAACCCGTTTTAACTGTTAGTCCTGCACTTACCAGCAACGCTAATATATTTTAATACTCGCTTATTATCTTAGGCATTAATTCTCAATTTCTCATATATACTCATTATTTTATTGTATTTACCCCACCCTTATTATCGACGTAAGATCCTAAAAACCCTTAGTCCCATACCTAAGAGCCTCCAAAAAACACAAATACGTCTTACCCTATTTTTATAGGATGAATTTCTATTGATAATATCTTCCTAGTCTCTTGCCTAGGCTAGCAAATCGACGACACAACATAAAAATTAGCCCCACCCCGGAATATCCCATCCGTAAAAATCTGCACCAAGTAGTCTCATACCTAGCATGTATTCCTAAAAATTAAGGTGAGAGAATCCACCCGAAAATTCCGTCGCCCCCGCAATAATGATAAAAATTGAAACGATAACCGTATAAATCCAATTTATCAACAAGTACACAATTTTCACATAGTCGCAATTAATCCTCAATTTAATTTTATTAAATTTCTCATTATAATTAACGCAATAATTTTATGTAGTAATTTATGACCTCCAACGTCATGCAAATTCAAAGAGCATATCACAATAATTTATGAATACCATATTAACTTAAATCTCATACAATTTCACGATTCCCTATTTTTTTATAGCGAAACCATGGATTTTCTACATGCAACCTTCCCAAATAATACCAAAATTAAAACTCTACCCTACGCACACAAGGGTTATGAGTATTAATTTCGATTAGAAATCTTAATAAAAGAGTCTCAAAATAGTTTTCACTTTCCCTAATTAAGGTTGATACTTTCTTTTAACAAAAAACAAATTAATTAATATTTAGGCGACGTCTAAAACACATGATACTAAAGAGAGAGAATAAAGATATTCATACCTAAGTAAAAGTTGAATGAGAAATATGATTTTGAAGAAGTATTCCTTGTGAAAAGTTTGACAAAGTTTCGTTCTTAAATCGTCTTGAGAAAACCCGGTTTTATCTTGACGAATCTTGAGTTGAAAGTTGTGTATAATGGGGATAGGGTTTAGAGGTAGAAGGAGTTGTAAAAGATGAGAGGCTATTGCTCTTAGGGTTAGTGAAAATATGTTTTAAAAGTTCTCACCCTGAGTTAAATATATAAGAGAAAAGATTAGAGAATTTAAGTGGCATTAGAAACCTATTAAAACTAAAACAATTCGCCCGTTAGTCACGGTCCAGAACTGCAACAAACGTTTTTTTCCCCTAGAGAGTTTTATGTTATGAGGACTCTTCTAAACGGAACAAAACTTGTATATACTCATATTAGGAGTCTTTTAAGCTAGCTTTCTGAATTTCGAATTAATTTAATTAATTACCGAATAAAATTACGAGTTGTTACAACATGTATTCTAACATCTTTTAAGTTATGTGTAATATAAACCCATCACCTCAAGCAACGGTAAAAATGACCAAAAGGCATATGTAGTTAAAAAGAACACGAGGATAATTTAAAATGGGTAATTTATCATAATTTAAAATATTTTTTTATACGCAAAACTAAATGTTAGTAAAAAAATTAATTGATTTAATGGGTTAACTATGAAGATCTATTATTATGTATGTACCATATATTATACCATTTAACAATAAAATCTATTTATTGTTCATTTTGAGATTATAAAGGTAGAAAGGAAGTGAATGTCTATAATTCCATCAGGTTATAAACATTTGAACTTAACCCACTTTTATGAAACTCACCCACCCACTTTTAATACAATCTCTCACAAAATTTGTTGAATCTATTATTAATTGGGTGAAAAAGCCTGAAAATAGTGTTTAGGTTGAATTAGATAAAAGAAATGGATAAAATGAAGATAATCCAGTTTTTGTAGGTCATTTTTTTGAAAAATTGAATTTATTTCTATCATTTGGTAAACATTATTATTTTGGTAAAAAAATGGAGTAAATAAAAAATGATGTAGCTCGATATATTTTTTAAAATTCTTTTTTTTTAAAGTTTTTGATACTTTCAAACAGTAGTTAAGAAACTATAATGACCAACCTTCATTTTCAATTATTTTGGTCATGTTTCCGCTTTCAGTGACACCTCGCCTAGTCTAATATCGGTTGATCATGCCTTTATTATATTAAACGGGAATCATATATGATTTCATTCTTAGCATCACTATCGAAAATCAATTAATTAAACTAATAACCTTTGAAGTTCGGTGTCAATTCTTAAATCTTGATAACATGGATAATTGAAACCATTCAACAATATATATATATATATATATATATACATAAACATCCACGGTGACTAAAACAAAAATACTATTGATATCATAAATAAATAAACCGAATAAATCCTTAATATCCAGAATACAATAATCCCAATGCTAAGACTGAGAAATGTAAATAATGTCTGATAATGAAACAATCCAACTACGGGAAACATGCCCAAAGAGAAATTACTGAAATAGAATTTTATCTAGATAGAATGGAGTGAAGCGTCTAATCAAGTCCTGAATGCATCCACAACTGCTGCAGCAGCATCTGACTAGAATGGAATGGCTGTCACTGGTGAACATGTGGCTGAGCACCTAAAAGGTTTAGAAAATATTTTCGATACGAGTGAGCGCCCAAAATATTTGAAAAACAGTCGCAAGTATTTATATGCAATAATAATAAAGTAGTATTACATATCCATGTTAACTTAGTGTCTCACTTACATGATATTATCCTCACCTCTCATCTATAGTGCGCACCTAACGTATCTATTTTATTCACCTAATTATGCCACCCCGCATAACTAGTCTAATCATCCTTAACATGCTATAATTTGCTAAACATCTAGCCCATTCGCACTGTCCATACGATACCCTATATTATGTATTACATAGCTAACACATAAGCTATAACTTAGGGTTCTCAATTATATGTATATCATTACATAGGCGACGTAAGCACACACTAGATATAGTTTGATATTTACACAACCATTTAAGCACATATACATATATCACTCGTTATACATATATACATAGCATCCCGGAGCGGGGCCTCCTGGATGCATTCCTAGTATGCTACCAGGGACCATGTATATCACGTACCACTACTAGGCCACCAGGTCAAAAATTTCATCACCGATCCCAAAAAGTAAATACATAACGAAGTGAGTCATAAACATACATCCGCGGGACACAACCATATCACATCATACCCAACTAGACTCGAAATCAACATCTATCCTCAAGCAAGGATTAGGGACATGCAATAGTACTATGACCTGGGAAAAATAATCCAACACCTAATGGTCAACGCTAGGTGGACCTCCCACTACGCATATCCTCTAAAAAACTTGTTAATTAGATTAATAGCAAAATGTTATAAGTTGAGTAAACTTCGAATAAATTTTTTGGACAAAACTCTTTTCGAATAAACAACACAATATGTGATCAAAATTGTTTTATGAATATATAGTCTAGATTTGGTAGTTGATTACCTAAGGTTTTAGAAATTAAAAACCATCTACTAAGTTCAACATGAAGTACCAATCACAATAGAAATGAAGAACATTCAAATTAAATAACACAGGAATTTTAATGTGGTAAAACCGTTAATCGAGGGAAACATCCACGATACCCTCTACGACACAAAATAAAAAATCCACTAAGTAAAAAATCAGGTTACAACACTTAAGCAAACACATAAAGATATTAAATCTAAGTTCAGAGTTATACCTACATGAGCTACTCCACTCCAAAGGTTTTCTGACTAGAACTGATCTTTTATTGTAGCTTTTTTACGTTTTCCTTGACCACCTTTTCTTTGGATTCTGATTCCAGCAACTCTTTCAAGTTCCAAGTCTCTCAAATAGAACCAATGTGACTAAGTGTTCATGTGTGAGTATGTGTATGTGAGGTGTACTAAATGCAGATTTATGCAACTCACCCTCTCAAATTATTTATATAGACAAGATCCTATGAATCAATAGGTTCTATATGACATGCAAGATCTGATTCAAACTATTTTGTCAAATAAGCTTCTTATTAAGATCATATCTGAAAAACAACCTTGCTTTTAAAACTAGCCAAGGTCCTATGTGCCTCATTTTCTTTTTGTACAGATTTATTTCGCAAAATGTGAAATATAGTTCAAGAGACACAAACGTTTTAAGGATCTGATTTAGACTTAAAGAAAATAGAAGTTTATTTTTTAAAAATTGTTTGAAACATAGTGGATCTAAAATAAGAGATCCAAAAGAGAACGAAAAAGTAAACGTGTGATGTTCTCTTTTAGAAAATCTCAAGTTTCAATAATGAAACTTGCTATTTCCTTAGAAATGAGTTCTGAGAGAGACTCAAATATGAAGAGGTCTTCAAAAGACGATCAAACCCACCACCAATCTCACAGAAACCCTAAAATGGTTCTAACACTCAAAGTTTGCATTTTAGTAGATGAAACGTTAAAGGTCACGGTGTATGGGTGAAGGGAAATCACTCAGAGGTGTGAGAATTTGAACAATAGGTTTTCTTCTCTCTCCCTTCTCTCTTTTCTTTCCTCTCTCTACTCTTTCTTTTTCTCTCTGGTTGGAAGAAATGGCAAAAGTCTCAAATTGCTGAGACTTAGAGAGATTATATACTAAATATGGAAGGATATCAAATGGTTTATGCAATCCAAGGGCTGAGATTAGTTTTAACCACTTTGACTTCTCATCCAAAGGTTTATAACGAGCGGTGGAAAAATAGAATCTCATTAGTTTAAATGGAAACATGGGGATTGCTAAAGGAGACATGCAAAACACTGATTAAAACCATCCAAGGGATGAGATTAAATGGTAGGAATGAGTCTTAGAGAAAACACAAATCGACAACCTTAGAAGCCAACACGTGTACGGTGGAGAAAGGGTGTAAAATATTTGTTTTGAAAATATTTACAAACTCCCCTTCAAGTCTCTATCGCTTTGAGATCCTACCCAAGCTATCTTCTACTGAATTAAAATACTTTATAAAATACAATTTTTAACCCCAACACTTTTAAAAACCAAATTTTAATAATTCCAAAAATTATTTAAAATGTTTTAAAAATATTGTTTAATGAGTTAAATTGATTTAAATATTAATTGAAGTATTTAAAAACCACATATGCACATAGGAATAAAAAAGTATGCAGTGCAAGTGTCATAAAGTGGTTATAGGTGGAATTAGCTTCCCTTTAATTCTTTAATCTTCTTGAACCTTTATAAGATGGAGCAACTCATAAAGACAAACCTACTTTGTCTCAATATCCAAACTAGTTGGAACTCCTATATATATAGACTGAAGTAAGTCAATATATAGTGTGTTCTCAGCCTCCAACGATAGCATATTAGAGTAGGTATGTTCTTATAAAATCAATCACACGTATGAATATATATACTGGTTATATATATATATATATATATATCGTAACATTGTAATACCCCGTATTTTTATAAATAAATTAAATCGATAAAAATTAAACTAATTTGTAAGAATTTAATTAAATAACTTTGTAAACAAATTACTTAGCTGTAATTGCATGTTTAATTGATTCATTGATGCATGCTATGTTTACTTGTAGAAAATAAATTGAATGATAATTAAATTATGGTTGTGTGGTGTGCCAAAGTGATAAAATGGGTAAATTGGATAGTTGTAAGTTAGGGCACGTTTCGGGATAATTTGGGGACTCGTTTAGGTATTTTAGGCATCTAAGTTAGGAAGGGGTATATGTATACCATTTGGAAAATTATTGGGCCAACCTAGGTATGGTTTGGGACTCATTTGGGGGTCTAAATATGGGGTTAATGGGATAACTCGGAATTAGTAGTTATATTAAGTCAATTAACTTTTAAGAGAACATTTTCTATCCACCACACCCAAGTAAAGAGGTTACTAAGGCTAGAGAAGGGAGTAAGATCAAGAGAGGGGGGGGGGGGGGGGGGAGGGAGATTAAGATCCAATAGAAAGAGTCACTCAATCTTCAAACTAAGGCAAGAATTATCTTTCTTAATTAATTTTCAATGTGTTTCTTAATTTAATTATGTATTTCTCATAGAAGTTTCTGGGTTAATTAGATAAATTTATGTTTGAATGATTGGAATAAAGTTTATAAAGTGTGAAGAACAAAGTTGGAACTGTAGTGATTAAGGACTAAACTATTTGTTGACAACCCAGAAAAGGGAATCGTGTTAATTGGGAATTGAATCTTAGAACCCATGTTGTAAGACTTTGATTTGATGATTATCCTTCATGTTTAGAACCTTAAATTTAAGAATGATTAAGTAGAAACATGGAATCAAAATTGGGTTAGAGGGACTATTATGTTAAACTAAATTTCTAGTATTTTGGGGAATATAATCTTGTGTTAAATTGGAAAATTAACAATCCGAATAATGTTGTTAGATTTTAGAGAATCAAATTTTAGTGTGGTATAAAAGGGTGAGGCATTGAGATAAAAGTTAGGATTGGAAGAATGAATCTCGTATAGAAGAATTGTAACAGTTTTGGGCTACTACCCATTCGCGAATTGGTTTGGCTTTTAAGGCGAATCAATTCGGTCTGAGGGTGAACCAATTCGGCCCTAGAGGTGAATCGATTCGACCTCTAGGCCTAGGTTAGGATAGGACCAGGGAAACGTCCAGGTGATTTTTACGAACTCAAGTGAGTACATGGGTAGTTATCCAAGCGAATGGATAATTTATTAAAAATGGAATTGTGTCACTATTTTTGATATTTGGGAAATTTGACAATTAACTTGATGGTTAATTCTTAAAGTATGAATGTTAATTGGAGATTAATAAGACTTCTTGAGGGTAATTATAGGGTTAATTACCTGTGCATATTATGTGATAAAAATATTAATTTATTTATTTTTGTGCTCATACCCATATTCGTGGATAGCCTATCTGTTAGGGTTACGTGCGTCTCGAGACCGTAGTACACATCGACACAGGTGGCCTAGGCACTGTGTAGGTCATTATTTTAGGTATACGTGGCAGTGCCACTTATGAGAGGTAGGTGTAGATGTTGGGATCCATTATCACCATCGAGTATGGATCCTATAATGGTGTACCGCGTAGGGGCCACCCCACTTATATATGTTTTGTGATGTCCATTTGGATGAAGGACTCCTTCGGACTTACCGACAGAGTACAAACGGTACATTGATGGTGGATCCATTTACGTGTCATATATATGTAAGGACATATATAATTACATAAATTAATTGAGAACTAATCCTTAGTTTAATGATATAGACAGTTGATAATGAACCCAGTAATACGTAAAATGCATAATGGATATTATGTTACTTTTGTGGGTAGTATAGTAAGGTTATATTAGGAAGTAGAAGCACATGTGTAGGAGATTAGATTCTGTGCATGTATTATGCTAGATGCATCGAATATTTGATTGTTATAGTTATCAGACTTTCATATTTAGGACTTGGGTTGGTATGTGTATTGTATTGCACTTAGATAAAGGGTGAGATACTTAATGCGTGCGAGTGCTGATGGGCAGTGCATACTTTGAATTAACCATATTGTTGAATTTTAATTTTGTATAAAATAATTCTTGCAAACTCTAAGGCATTAACCCAAATTATAAAATGTTTTTCCTTCCAAGTTTGCTTAGACAGGGACAGCAGGGCTGACGAGATATCAAACTTGCAGTCACATATTGCTCATTAGGCATAAACTCATTTGATTATAATTTATGCTGTTATTTCACTTTCACTTTCAGTTATTTATTATTTTGGATATTCTATGGGCATAATCCCGGCTTTATTATTCAGTCTTTTGGGACGATTTGTATTTATTTTGAATTTTTATTTACTCTCTGGATGTTGGATTTATTATATGTCATTATTTTTTAATCAAACCAGTTTATCGCACGTGCTGTTTTAAAAATACAAATGTTTTATTATGGTTGATGCCGAGAGTGATATAGATTGATTGAGAAGCCACATTCGACCAGCTGAGGGGTGTCGCGTATTTTTCTAAGATCAATTTGAGAATTAGAGAGCTGGATGTCCCGAGATGAAATTTCTATCGAGATATGGGTCGTATGAATTATAGTTATGCCTTTTGGCATGACCAACGCACTGGATGTGTTTATGAACCGATGATTAGGATATTTAGGGACTTTTTGGATCAGTTTTTCATCATGTTTATAGATGACATACTGATTTATTCTTGGACTATGGAGGAGCACGCATGGTATTTGCAGGTAGTCTTCCAGACTTTACGGGACCATCAACTTTATGCTATTTTAAAGAAATGTGATTTTGGTTGTGGGAGGTTCATGGTCCACATATTATCTGAGAGGAGGATATCGATGGATCCAGGGAAGGTTTTCGCAGTGATTGAGTGAGGAGAACCCACTACACCTACGAAGGTTTAATTTTTTTTAGGTTCGGCAAGGTACTACCATCAGTTCATTTAGAGGTTCTCAAAGATTGTCGTGCCTCTAACGAACTTAACCAGGAAGGAAGTAACATTTATTTTGGATGATGCGTGTTAGTAGGCTTTTGATGAGCTTTTGTTTATATTGATTTCGGCTCCGATACTTGCTTTGCCTCGAGTAGGGATAGACTATAAGGTCTTTATAGATGCATCCGCACAGGGAGTTAGATGGGTATTAAAGAAGGAGGAGAGGCCGTTAGCTTATGCTTTCCGATAGATTAAGCCTCATATGGGACATTCCCCACCAAAGACTTAGAGTTAGAAGCCATGGTGTTTGCTTTACGTAATAGAGGCATTATCTCATATGGGAGAAATTTTAATTATTCACGGACCATAAGATCCTACAACACTTGTTCACACAGAGAGAGTTGAACATGAGACAATGAAGATGGCTAGAGTTTGTGAAGGAATACCAGTTCGATATTCGGTACCACCCTGGGAAGGAAAATATAGTGGCAAATGCTTTGAGTCATAAGTCAATAGTGGAGTTAGCGATAATGTACAAGGCAAAATGGAAATCGATTCGTACTGATGATGAGTTGACACGTGCTTTCATGGCAGTTCTCACCATCACACCCGAGATCATCATTTAGGTCATAAAGGCACAGGTAGGAGACCATCCTTCCTAGTAGAGCATTAAGAATTTATTAGCTAAGGGGGTAGAGCACTATTTGATTGGCTCAGATAGCAGATAGAGATTTTAGGGTATCTTGGTAGTTCCAGAGGATGAGGAGTTGAGGCGAGCCATTACGACAGAGGCTCATGGGTCACATTTTATGGTACATCCAAGTGGGGAAAATAAGTAACAGGATATGAGGCGCCAGTATTGGTGGGCACGCATGGAGGAGGACATAGCCATTTTTGTGTCTAAGTGTGCCACGTGTCGATTAGTGAAGTTGGACCATCAGCGACAACAGGTGTTCTACAGCCTCTTGAGATTTCGATGTGGAAATGGGAAAGAAATTACATGGATTTTATCACAGGGTTACCTACATCACAATGGGGACACAATTTTACCTGGGTGACTGTTGACCGATTAACAAAGGTGGCTCACTTTTTACTAGTCCGTACAGACTACACTTTAGAGCAGTAACCCAAGATTTTTCATACAGAGATTATGAAATTGCATGGGTTATCACTCAATATTTTATGCGATAGGGACAAGACATTTGTGTCCTACTTTCGTAAGAGTTTCCAGGAGGCCTTGGGGTCAAAGTTGAGGTTGAGCACCTCGAGCCACACAATGGCAGATGGTCAGATATATAGGGTAAACTTGATGTTGGAGGATATGTTGCGGATGTGCATCTTAAAATTTAAGGGTATTTATGAGCATTACTTACTATTGGTGGAGATTTCTTACAATAATAGTTATCAGTTTACTATTGGGATGGCACCTTTTGAGGCGTTATACCGGAGGCCTTATCATTCACCCTCGTGTTAGTTTGAGGTAGGGGATAACAAACTTATCGAATTGGAGTTTATTCAGGATACCTCGCAAAAGTTAGAGGTGATTTAGGCTAGGATTGGGATTGTTCAAAATAGGTAAAAGAGTTATGCTAATGTAGACACGAGGCACTTGGATTTTGAGGTTGGGGATCAGGTGCTAAATAAGGTGTCTCCTATGAAGGTAGTAATGATATTTGGGGAAAAGGGGAAGTTGACCCCTCAGTATATGATATCATTCCTTATTATTGAGAGGATTGGACATATGGCGTATCAATTAGGATTATCGGACCATTTGCAGAGGATACATGACGTCTTCAATATTTTGGCACCACGAAGGTTTCTTAGGGATGATATTGCATACCAACATATAGATCCCAATGAGATAGATCTCCAGTCGGACGTGACTTACAAGGAAAGACTCGTAGCTATTCTGGACCATAGGGAGTGTAGACTTCATTCCAAGGTTGTCCCCTTAGTACACGTGGAGTGAGGAAACCACAAGCAGGATTGGCTAACATGGGGGGAGAGAGAGAAAGGATAACATGCGAGAAAAAATTATGGAACTCTTCTAGCCAGGTACGTTTAAAATTCAAAGGAAAAAAATCCATTATAGGTGGAGATTATAATACCCCATAATTTTATAAATAAATTAAATCGGTAGAAATTAAATTAATTTGGAAGAATTTAATCAAATAAATTTGTGAACAAATTACTTAGTTGTAATTGCATGTTTAATTGTATCAATAACTGATCTTTACTGCGATAAATTACTTGCTTAATATTTTCAAAACGTTTTGAGTACTAACTCTTGCTATGTAAAAATATTTTTAAAACCTTTTAGGTGTCCAACCACAGGGACACCAAGCGTGACTTCATTCCAGGGATTTCGGAGTTGCATCACATATGGATGTTGCAGGACATTGATTAGATGCTTATTTTATCATTTCTAATCTAGTGCAGGATTTCAGTTTTCAGTATGGACATGTTGTCCCAAAATACTTTCATTAGTTGGGATTTTGATATTTGTGGGTTTTTGGCCAATGGTTTATTCGGCAAGACTTGTTTACCTTAGTTATTATATTCAGACTTCTATGTTTGTATTGGACTTACATTGTTCCGCATGTTTTTGTATGTTTAATGGAAGTTAAAATTTGGCACTATTCTATTTTCACCTAGATGGTTAGTAATTAAAAAGTTTTCGACAATGATGCTAAGAATGAATCAATTGAGAAACCTGTTTTAATTGGATTTAGGACTGATCACCAGGGGTTTAATTAGGTGGGATGTCACAGTTTGATCTATAGTTCATATTTTTCAATCATCTTGTACACACAAAATTGAAAAAAATCTATCTCTAGACATTCCTTATCCGTGACTTTATTTGTAAATACTTCTAACTGCTGAAAATTTTGTAAATACCTCTTGATCATGGCCTTTATTTGCACAAATTGGCAATAAGCTGGGATATCTTCATAATACAATATATTGCTTAAATACCCTTCTATATCTACATACATGATAAAAGTTAATTTTTGCAATTCAAGTCATTTCCCTTGACGAGCACAAACTGTTTTTATATTTTTCCACTTTGCTTTATGTATATAACTCCATTTTTTATGCATTTGTTTATGTATAGAGTTTTCTCCATATAAAAATAACATCAAAAGAGATTTATTGGTTTCTAATATTGACATTGTTTGCTACTCAAAATGCTCTGAAAAATTCAGAAAACAGGTTTCACTTGGAATGCACTATTGAATGTCTAGATTAATTAGAAATGTTTTGTAACATTTTTTGCCCAATAGTTTGTAATTAGTATATGTTGTTCTTATAACTAAGTTCTATTGTTGCTATCTATATGTTTGCATAAGTATCTATACATTCTATCTATACATTTGCATAAGTATCTATTGTTCCAAAACTAAATACAAGTTGCATTACCACAAGTCTTTCATATAATCTCTACTATAATTTTTGTAGTACATGAATAAATCCATTACATTCAGTGAACATAAGTTCTTTTATTTATCCCTCTGAAGATTCTATTTCACAAGGTCATTAATCTTACTATTTCTGGACATTTGAGGAGCTAGACCATCATGCCTTGTACTAATTACTCATGACTCATTATAACGATGCGTGTGGCCACCACTATGCCACTGATTTTCAAATTTCCCCCACCACATCAGTTATGGATACATAGTTTTGAAGAATTTTCGTCATTCATTTTCCTCATTAGAGGGCTTGGTTGTTCTTTAGTAATTAGTCACCTAATCCTAAGTGCTTGACTTCTATCTATTGCAACACATAACTTGGTTATGTGTTTTTATTTTTGTGATGGAGGGTAACAAAAATCAACTCAATTTGGAGTTTTAATGTTCAAGTTTGTCTTATCTTATTATTAAAATATATAATTACATTTTATCTTATTATTTTATTCTTGAATTTGGCTTTAATATAAACTTAGGATGTTTACACTATTTTACTCACTAAATTCTGTGTTTTATGCAATAAGATATTTCAGTTACTGATTGAGTAAAAATTTCTGGAGAGATTCGACATTAATTTAGATGATCATGCAAAGGAGCATTTGGAAGAGCTAATGAAAGGGACAAGTAGGAGTAAACGGAGCAAGCTATGTGAAGTGTATAAAAATATGGATTAGTAAAGGAGGTTCGAGAAAATATCCCTACTATGTGAGCAAGGATAATTGGCTTAGTCTATGCAATCTTTAAGGAAGTCCAACATATCAGGTTTGAACTATTATTGATTTTGTAACTTGTAAATATTATTTTATTAAACTATGCATACTTATGATGTTTGAAAAATTAATAAAGAGAATATTGTAAAGCATAATCAAGGATCAAAAGTATTTATGGTTGTTCATCATGAAGTGGTAATATATCTACTTATTTTGGTGTGTTAATTGAGAATTTTATTTTGCAAGTATAATTTTGAATTGTTTGTTGTTTAATAGCAGAGTAAAGAGGTTAACGGGCAAGAGCCCAATAGAATCAAGTTTTATAAAGAAACACATTGCAAAGATGAAAAGTGGACATCTCCCAAAGTCCAAATACTCTATGTAAGTCTTAACAATTTTATTTTGAATTTACCCTACTGTTGTTGAATTACAAACCAGCAAACACCGTTGGTTTGTAATTCCTTTGGTATTATTATCTTCGGTATAAAAATTACACATACTTCATTATGCTTTACTATTTTAAAAATATTTTTTCTGTAATAGGTTTAAAAATTATAGACATCTTGACAGTGTGGCCAAACTTGTAATCCTTTTTCTTCTATTTTCTTTGTATAATGAGATTAAACGCCTTGAATTTAAATCAATGTCTGAGGATGGTAGCATGATGAGCTAAGACGAGATAGCAGATAAAGTTCTTGGTACAAGACCGGGATTATATTAACGGTCTTGGATATGGTCCCAAAAGAAAGGATTCTAGAATTAATATAATGCGATTGAGGAATGTCGAATTGGAAGAGGCACTTAAGGAGTCTATAAAAGTTCAAGAAGACTTGATGGATTATTTACAAGCTCATGAGATAAAGGCAACAATTCAATGAGAAGAGTCAATGGCACAAAAGGGCTCTATGGAAACTAAGCTTACAATGCTAAATGTTATTTTAGCTCGACAAACGGAGTCCGATAAGTTGATTCAGCCGTTAATCGAATCGCGTTCCTCATCTTCCAAATGATGGAAATTTAGACATCCTTTAGTTTTGCTACTCATATGCTTTAAAATATTCACATTCATAATTGATTATTATTTCTTTAATTATCAACTTCTGCTCATCATGATAACTTTTTCATGATAAAGACAAATCAAATCGTACTTTATCTTAACTAATGATATTATATTTTTTTCATTACAGATTTGACTTGACGAGAAGTTATTTTTAGGGCGCCATGAACTTTTGACATTTGACCTTTGTAAATGGAATCTCAGACTTCTAAGTCTTTTAACTGGTTTAAGCTATTTTTTTCCACCTTGGATATTTTTCGTTTATTTGGAGATGAAATTTGGGACTTCTACATCTTTTAACTAGTGTTTAGATGACTTGAAAATTTATGTGTACGTGACTTAATGTAGATTTTGTTTATGATAATTTACTTTTTTTGTGGATTTGAATGAATGTGTTTTTTTAAATGGTAATTTATATAAATTTGGGGGTATACATTAATATATCAAATTCATTTTCAAAATAAAAAATATATATTGAAATACATCTTTACCAAAATAAATGTCTTAGTAATTAAATAGGCAATTGATAAATAAAAGTGCGTTTTAAGATTTGATAGTTTATTATTGAAAAATAAATAATTAAGAATCATTCTTCAAAAATTAAATTTCGTAGCCAATAGATCTTGAGGGAGGGTACAAATTTCATAGTTAAAAGCTCCACTAGTTTACTGATAGAATTGGCAATGAAATGGAGACATTTAGCGACGAATTGTTGAACAATTAACTATAAAACAAATTGTAAATTTCGTAGCTAAAAGATTCTAAGCTAGTTTACTGATTGAATTGCCAATGAAATGAAGACAATTAGCAATGAAATTGTAGGGCCCTAAAATATGATTAGTAATTTTAATTATATGATTAAGTATAAATTATATGTCATAATTTAGTGACGGGTGTTAAACATATTAATTATCATATTTTGGGGGGATGCATACTCATGTGATATATGTGTTGGTTGCATTAGATGTTAATCGAGCTTATGATTGGGGAAAACTTATTTAGATCATATGATTAGTTATGTGATTAAATACATCATGAAAATATAGTTTTCATACATCATTATGATTGTAAAACTAAACCAAGGTGTTGGTCCGAAATTGGCGATGTTAGGTCGCCAAATGTGAAAGTTTTGATATTTTCGGTAAATTGCTACTCTTCTATTCGGGCCCAAATTAGGCATACTAATTTTATGATTTGGGGAAAATACAAAATATAAAAGTTATAAATATATGAGTTAAGCTTGTAACACAACAAATGGTGCATCAAACGGACATTCGAGTGTGAAGATATTATCTTTTTACGAACCTAGGGTAAAGTGGTCATTTAGCTTTAAATGATATTTGGTCTTATATGGTGCCACATGTAATATTTTGATTGGACCAAGTGGGAGGGGCCTTAGGCCGACTTAAAACCCTTAAAATGACCCCCTTCTTCAGCCAATTCATCCATGAAAAAATATTTTGCCTAAGGAGAGAGAAATAGAGGAAGTTAAGGGAGAAATCCTTCGAAAAATTACCATAAATCATGGAATTCTCGTAAGGTAATTATCTCTTTATTAAAGTTGGTCACGTGAATGAGTTACACACTTGGTATATTTTTATTTTTGATTTTGATAAATATGTGAATGATACCCATTTTTTCCAAATTGAGTTAAACCAAGGATGGCTTAAGAGCATACGTACGGACTCGTGCTAGGATCATAAATGTTAACTTCAAAGCTCCAGATTTGAATTCCCTTCTCGTGAATTTTTTTTGATGTAGTAAATTCATGAATATGATGTGTATATATGCTAAAACATGTTTAGTGTATATTTTTCATGATTGATGCCCGAGGTGGAGAGTAGGTATGCTTAATCATGTTAAGTTATGCTTTAATGTTCTATTCCGGCCTAGTTGTGCTAAATATGGCATAAATAATGGAATAATTAGTGAAATCAAATGATTCCACTTGGAGACTAAAATAGACCCATATATGTATACTATTTCCGAAAATTATGTTAAAATACCAAGAAATGAATCGTGGGTGATAGTTGAAGTTCAGGTATAAAAAATCTGCCCCAAAAATGTAAGTGCGCACACCAGGTGTTCGACGTTTTACTTGACTTAGCAAATGAACCCTGAAAATTATGTAACTTTAATTTTATATTATTAAATATGTTTATTATATGTTCCCATGATTTATAATTGAGGTGGAGGTTATATTGCTTGAAAAATGTTAAGTTCTTCTTTGATGGTCTACTCAAACCTAGATGTATTAAAAGTGGCATAAATCATTGGGAGAATAAAATATCTTCTGCTTTGGCTTGGGGGTTGTGTTGAAAGTGAAGTTTTGTCGTTGTTTTTCTCTAGAAATTATTTAGAAAAGTTTGTAATAAAACGGGTGTATATGAGTAAATTTTGTTAGAACCCCAATGAATAAGGTGTTATAGAAATATGAAGTATCATATACAATTAATTTCCATTTATGTCAGATTGACCAACTGATGTGATGTGTTACTGAGTTTAATGTGATTTGGTGTATTCAAATACTAATGTTGTTGAATTGTTAGGTGGGGAAAAGGCTAACACTACCACACCAAGGAAATAGTTTTGGTATTAATCTTAGTACCAAATTCAAGGTGAGTGACCTTCCCTAGAAATTATAAATTCTTATAATTTCATATGGAATTGTGTAGTTAAATACATGTGTTAAACTGTTTATGGAGTGATGCGGTATTTGGGAAACATATGCATATGACTAAAAACGTTAAGCGAAGTTATTTAATGTTATGGACTGTGGCAGGTCCTTTATCTAATGTTGAGGACTGTGGTGGGTCCTACGGGATGTGATCGTCCCGTTAATCCAACTTGAAGGTTTGTTGTACTCGGGCCTAATTATGGGATGTGGTGGTACCCAATAACTGTGGTGGGTTAATTGGACTATGGCGGGTCCAGGCTTGCGAGAGTTACACAATTCCTGTTGGGTTATAACATTAGAAAAATAAAATGGTTATTTAAATTTGTTATATGAGTGTTATATGGCCATTCACTAAGTTTTTGTTGCTTACACTCCTATAATGTTATGTTTCAGGTATGCCTATTATTTGGAGTTCACTGCCAAGTTAGGACCATAAAACGGGGGAGTGACGAATATCTAATATGGGTAAAATATCAACAAGTTTTTTTATAAATGTGAAACTAAAGAACTTTTGTATGTTAAGTTGTTTAGTACTTGTAAATTACATGTTAAGGTAGCCATGTTTTCATATAAACATGCTTTTGAAAAAGAAAAAAAATCTGGTGCTATTTTCAAAGAGAATTAAAGTAAAGTATTATTTAATGAAATTTATCTCTAAATAAAAGGATGATTTTAAGTTAATTAAGTCGGGGTGCGACAAATATGTTGAACAATTAGCTACAAAATAAATTGTATTCTAGTTGTCCATGAAAAAAATTCGTAGCAAATGACCTAAAAAATTTGCAACGAAAGTTAATTTCATGGTCATATATATTCAGCAAAGGGCCTTTGGCCACGAACTCGATACGAAAAAATTTCATTGCCAAAAAATATCAATAATGAAATATCAACTTTTGGCTACGAAAAATTTCGCAGTTAAATGTAAAAATTGTCGTTGCTAATCAATTTAGCATATTTTACTTTTTAATTTATTATTTTGTTGATTCTCATCATAATATTTTATTCTTTCAAAAAGGAATGAGATGAGGAATGAATTTCACACATTAAAGTCTAAAGGGAAAATTTCTCATTTCAAATGGGAATTATAATACTTTCACATGTCTCTAAATTTATAATTCATCTCAACAACCATATTTTGGGGGCGTCGTGAATTAAATCTTAAACTTTATTTTAATTATTAGAGTAAAATTCCAAAAACAATAGAATTTATTATCAAGTTTTAACATAACATAAGAATTTACTCAAATACTTTGTATTAATGTACATGTGGGGGAGATAACTCATATTTGGACAGCAAGTAAAGAACTCAAGAAACTTCCTAGTATTATATAAATGGCTAAACTATAAGAATTTGCCAAGTCTACAAAATTTATTGAATTAAAATCTAAATTTTGTCTAAGACTAATTCTAAATTAAATCAAGTTATGAGAATTAAACTAATAGTTAGAATGTAGGGGTTTACAAACTTAGGATTGACATATGAACTAAAAAAAATCATATTTACTTATGAATTAATCTAACTCCTAAATTTCATAACTTATCAAAATCTAATTAAAATCTCAAAATTTTAATAATTTAACAATTAAGCAATATCACATTATTTCATTATAAAATTTCATGGAAGGAAATTATAAACACTAATCATCTCTAATTGATTTTAATTATATAAATTAGGTTGAGGTAGAAATTAATATTAAAATTCATAAAAGGGAAAGGGTAGAATGTTAACTTGCCTTAATGTAGGAATCCATATAATAATAGAAGAATTGTAGAGGAAGAATAGACGAATACTCCTTTTAATTTATGTTAAAAAGACTCCTCAATTGCACCGAAAAACTGTATAAATATTTTTCTAAAAAGTGTCCCAAAATAATGTAGGATTGTTGCTTAATTATTGAGTATATTTTTTGGATGTAATGGTGCAATTTGAATAGAAATCTGATTAGGTTTTAGGTTTGTGTTTGGTATTGATATAGGGATGCAGTAGATTTTTTTGGTAAAATGGGAAAAATGAGCTAAAGTGTTTATTGCTAAGAATGAACATTCACTGTTATTTTTTTAAATATGCACCTTTTTTTAATTTTTTTATAGGAAACATTTTCTCTCTATTTCTTTAATTATCTTTCTTAATTGAACCTAACCTTATTAGAAATAACCCTAAACATTTCTCCAAGTGATCTCTTAATTACTTTCTTACCCTAAGTCTTAAACCAAAAATCCTTTTTGTGCCAAACTCTTCATTTACTTCTTATAATTAAAATTAAAGCCCATACTTTTATTAGGACCAAACACTTTATTAATCCATCAAATAAATTCTAAAATTCATCAAATGAATTCTATAATTATAATAATTTTCACACTTTCAATAATTATCCACCAACTGCAATTCAACATATAAAATTTAAGAAATTATAAAATTATATTTTTCAAATATATTATATAAAATTATAATTTTCAAATATATTATATAAAATTATAATTTTCAATTATGTAATTAATTAAAATTCCTCAAAATTTTCCAATTAATTAGTTATTAAATACTACTTAATTATGGTGTATTACAATAAGAACGACAATAGCAAAATAATTTTAATAAAAATGACGGTTGAACTGCAAGAAAATGAACGTAACAAAATGTGAAAGAGTTTTCACAAAGGAGTGTTGGGTAAATTTAAGAAAGGCCCATAGCCCTAGGCTACGACTTCATATTAGACTCGAGACCACCAAATAGTAAAGTAAGCAATTGTGGAATTTATGGACGGAGCTGAAAGCCCTGAACATAAATGGAGCATAGTTAACTCCAGGGTATAAAATGTAATAAGAGGATAGACATGGAGTTGAAAAATTCTAGAAAAGATAAACGGTTAATAATTGTATATGGATGTGACATTCTGGGTTTTTAAATAGTATATTAAGAAATTCTAGTTAATTATGTAACAAAGTAAATTGCTAAACCCATGACATGAAATAAATCATGGAATCTAATAACTAAATGTTTAAGGGAATCAATAATAACTTCTATGTGGTTAAATGACCCATTACTGGTATAAACCCAGGTTAGAATGGTAAAGTGGTGGTAAATATAAATGCTAAAGGGAAACAAAGTGTTGAAGAAATATAATTGGTCATTCGAATGACCAATAGGAGTTATAAGTCTAGGTTGGAATGTAACCTTGAATAACTCTTTTCATATACCGTGTGTGTGTGTTGAAATACAATTTTAAGAGAATTCTAGAAATATGGAAATTATAAGTGTAAATTTAATAAGGGTAATAAAAAAGGGGGACGTTTACTAAATTAACCGTGTGGGTTAATGAAAGTGTAAGTGTGTAATGCTCTAAAATAACTTAGAGGGGGTGAATAAGTTATTAAAACAAATTTATTCAATTTTAATTTCCAATTTCAATCAAAAACTAGATCTAAGCCATTATTTAATTGAATTCCAAGCATATATCCATAAACAATCAATAAAAAAATGATAAGCAATCACACAATCAATACACAACACCAGGTTTATGAGAAAACCCCTAACCTATTGGTAATCTCAGTGTGACCTATCATCTCATTAAATTTCAAAAGTTTATTTTTCACAATACAAGATGAAAAATCGATCAAGTGCACTCACAACAATTTACTGAATACCCCTTATATTTATTGATATTTAAATTACATGAGTGCGGGTAATTTAATAATTTGAGGATTTAAAGTCAATGTGATGGACTATATTTTTTTTCATGTCATAGGTGAATAAAGGCGATACGTGATGTTATTTTATTCGAAAAACATGTGGGGAGATGTGTGGGGTTTCAAAAGGTGAATTTTTGATAAGTGACTCGAATGGAAATTTAGAGTGCACAGTTGGTCTTGGAAGGGACGAGATAGTCAAAATTGAGTACCCGGGGGTAGTGTTAGGATTTCGAGGACTTTTTGGACTTGTAAGGACTCGTAATTGGGTATACGAGTAAATTTTGGGTTTAATAAGGGATAACCCTTATCTCTAGCTTATAAAGGCACGGGAGAAAGAGATAAAGAAAAGAAAGAAAGAAATAAGGAGGAATATAAAGAAGAGAAAGAATAGAAAGGAAGAGGAAAAGGGAAGCTCGAGTCAGCTCCGACAGATCCCCGACACGACATCGTCGGATTTCTCCAACCAGATGCAACAACCCTCACTTTTGAGAACCTATTTTATATTTATTTGCTAGGTATAGTAATTAGATATGAAATGTTGGAATATGGAGTAAGTATTAATTTAGTGGAGAAAAGTTAATATTTACTATGATGTTGCATATTTACCGTAAGTATAGGTGAATATTGCCATGTTGTGTTTTATAATGTCATAAGATTTAAAATGACATTTGGCTTAAAATGAAACCGGAACTTAAAATGAATTATAAAATTTCCAAATGATAATTTGGAGGGCGTAGTTAGTTCCGGGAGGTACGAGATAGTAAAATTATGTTCCATATTGTATTTTGAGGTTCCGGGCACTTTTGACTGGTTTTACCATAATGGGTAGTTGCGTATTATTTTATCGCGGTATTAATCACTTAAGCTGGAATTTTGGACCTAAGCCACGATTTATGTCTTGATTAAGTCATTATTCCCCTAATTTCACTTCTAAACCTAGAAAGAAAGAGAGAGGAAGAGAACTTGTGGAGAAAGTGAGAGATTGAAGATTTGGAGATTGTTCTTGCATTCACCTTCATCAAATCTGAACTTGCAAGCTTGAGGCAAGTTTTCTACTTGCTATTATATGATTTAAGTTGAATAATTAGTGTTGATAGTTTTGGGTTAATTATGGTTTAAGAAAGTTAGGGTTTTTATTGGATTTATGGGCTTTGAATCTTCGGAGGTTGATTTGAATGGATATTGGTATAAATTATGGTTGTTTGATGCATTTATAATCAGTTGGTAGCAATAAATGATAAGGGTTTGGGATGGTTGAGTTTGGAGGAAGTTAGGAGTCCAAGACTCCATAGCCAAAATTGGCAAAATTCGCAGGGGCGAATCGATTCGGCCAGGCCGAATGGATTCGCATGGAGGAAGTGTCCAGGTCTGGGTGAACCGAATCGATTCGTCTATTTCCAAATCGATTCGGCTATTATGCAGAATGTTGGTTTTCCTGACCGAATCGATTCGGCTGGTCCGAATCGATTCGCTTGTCTGGCCGAATCGATTCGCCCCAGGCCGAATCGATTCAGAAATCCCGCATTTTTCCCTTTGTTTTTTTATTTTCAAATTTTAACCCTTTTCTTTAGGATTAGGACCTAGGAACCTTCTTGTATGAAGTGAAATTAGAGTCTTAGAGTTTTAGTTGAGTTTGGTCGTTACCCTAGAGTTGAATGGGTTCACTTGGGGTTAATTCCATGGGTGCAAAAAGTGATGTTTAGGCATTACTCTTTATTTCACAACTTATTAGGAATTAAGAGATCTAAGCCCATACTTGGAGACTTTAGGGACCCTATTGAGGTATATAACACATTGGGGTTCGTAACATCTTGGGTGATCATTTGGAGACTAATTCGGGACTTGAAAATATAACGAATATTAATGAGAATATTCAAGGATTATGGTTTCAAATAAAATGAAACACGCATGTGATCAATAACAATGATAATGATGACTTAAATTGGTAAATGTTAATTTACTTAAACACACCTCTCTAAATGCTATCATAAGGGAAGCTCGCGCATGAGGTGATGTCCCCTGACTAGCGAATGCAGGGAGACTATAGTCCTCGGCCATATGCGGGATTTTATATGTTTTCTGTGCTAGTTAGGTAATTTCGGGTTTGGTTTTGAATCACTCGTAGGTATATGGACACTTCCCGACGTGCGTTAGGTGCTCAGGTTGTCTTGTATAGATAGGCCTTGGAAGATGATAGTCATTTAGGGGCGCGCCCAGTGGGGAAACTCGAAGGGGCGGTCTTAGAATCGTTATATGTATAAGAATATAACCTTTCTAAATCAAGTGGGACTTGATGTATGTGAATTGCCATAAGAAAATAAGATGGTAATTATATTCCTGTTAAGGAATGGAAAAGCAAAAGGAAAAGATATGAGGAATATTGAGATTTAACTTTATCCTCTTGTTTAATTAATAACTGTAGAATCATTTAAATTTCCTTATCATGCATTGAAATTTAGGTTGTTAGATTCTCATATATGTCATTCCTGATTAACTGTCCATACCTATCACGCTTCTTATTCATCTGGGAATCATATATAAATCGGGCCCTGACCCGTTCATTTTCCATGTTGTGCATGTTATTGTATCTGTTCAGGTGCTCCTCCGCAAGGGCGCCCGATGTGATATTCCTACTCCAATACTTTTAAGGAGCTGTAAGACTTTGCGGATATTACAGGATGTTGTTAGTCGCTTTTATTTTTTGAACTCTAGATATGATCGGGTCTTTCATTCGAGCGTGTAGCCCAAACTTTTGTAATTGTTAATGGATGTAATATGTAAATTATTGAACTATTGTAACACGTTGTATGTAACTGTTAATCGACAGATTATTTGGTCCTTTTATTGTGTGGTTGTTATAGTACTAATATAAGTTTCTGTTGGATTCCACCTTCTTATCATATTGGGTTGTTTAATTTTATTTTTCTTAACTTGTAATTAAACTAAAATTTTTGGCAGCCCGTTCTCTGATATATTGGGTGGTTTTCCCGTATACCTATTTTATTGTTATAATGCTGAGAATGATTTCCATCCATGATTCCATTATGTTGGGGTATCGGGGTGGCCACCCCTTATTTCGGATGGCGAGTTTTCACACCAGACAAGTGTTTAACTTTCTCTAACTATGAATTATGTTAATTTTTTATCTTATAGTTGGTGAAAACTATATGTTTTGGGGTTTCGAATTCTTGCATACAATGGGATTTTGGGAATAATTCTACATATATTTGATGAAATGATAATCCCATGTGCAAGTTAAGCTTAAATCCATGTTAATGGCATAATTTTTTAGTGAGAAAATATAAGGGTGTGATTCTTGAATAAATTGATTTAATCCCATGATTTTATTGCGGTGTTGGGAAATCTAAGTGTGTAGATGTTATTTTGATGGTGGGTAGTGGTAGAAAACATGAAGCTTTGAGGGGATGAGTGTTGGAATGAGATGAAAGTTGGAGAAGATGATAAATAGTAAGACAACGAGTTTTTCGAATCGATTCGAAATTAGGAGAATAGATTCGGGGCAAATCGATTCGGCCCAAAGAGAATGGACACCACTGTCAGATTTGAAATTTTTCCCTTGGGTTTTAAGGATCTAAAGAGGAATTAAATTATGGAGGTGAATATTTGGGAAACCTAGAAAGAGTATTAGGACTTCCAATTGAAAAATTGAATGAGATTTAAACCTTGGTTTAGTGAGAAATAAAATCCGGGTTGTGGTTATTTTGAGTGTGGGACGAGTGACACTAGGGAAAATTATTCGGCGGCTCTCTATATATATTTATGCGCGTAGAATACATAATCCGACTATATGCTTGAGTGATATACGAATGTATGAGTAGGACGAATTTAGAATACTAGCTAGAGGAGATAAGCTAATATTTAGGAATTATTTATGATATAATTGTACCATAAATAAGTGTTATAAGTGCGTGAATCCTTATAATTACATACGAATTGGTATATTCGGGTTTTATAGGCTAATGCCGGGATTGAGAGGCATGTATATTCGGATTTGGAAATACACATGGGTATAGAGATAGTATGTATACGATATGATTAAGTACGTATATATGTATACAAAATCAAGCGAGTGATTGATTTATTGTATATACATGCGTATATACATGCGTATATGAGATGGTATGTATAAGTATGATATATATCTTGTGTATGAAACATATGATTATGAATATATCTGTATGTCAATGATATATTTATGTGAAGCATATCCCCCTCTAGTGCTATCATGGGAAGTTGCGCGATGTGGGTGAATCATCTAGCTTGAGGAGCAGGTGAGTATATTCCCCAGGTCATAGCATCCATTAGTTATTTGGGTGATTCTTATTTGGGCTGAGACTTGGTGGGTATGTATCATTCTCATTTCTATTGAGGAACTATGATCGCTTCCCACACGTTGGAAATATGGCTTTTTATCAGGTCGGAGTGAGAGATTCCGACTGTTGGCTCCAAAATTGGTATGTGAATTATGCCCCAAAAGATGATAGCACTGTCGTGATTGTATCCATGAGTTTTGACTGCGAGGGATGGATATATACTTATATAGTGTGTGATATATAAGTATTGATATATACTTGATGTGTATAGTATATCCTATACATGCATGGATTAATATAAAGATTGAGCTTAAGATATACTTGATGTGTGTGTGTGTGTATATATATATATATGTGTGTGTGTGTGTGTGGAGTAAAATAAGGAAAAGAATTTTAAGTTAAAATTTGGGTTATCCGGGAGTATAAAATCTGGAATAAGATGTATGCGATATACGTATATAATGTGAGAATATTATATACAAGATTAATAACACTAAAGTGAGATTAGTGTAATAACTAGAGATAGTTATTTTATATAAATAGAGAATAATAATAATAATAATAATAATAATAATAATAATAATAATAATAATAATAATAATAATAATAATAATAATAATAATAATAATAATAATAATAATAATAATAATAGGGTGAATTATAGTGTATAAGCTCGGGTGTAAGCTTAGGAGAGTACATACGCGAGTAATGGAGATAGTGTATGGTGTTTTGAATTTTGGTCAGATATTAATTAGGCTGGGTAGTATAACTAGGATGGGTAAAATACATGCGATAGGTGCGTACTATTAGATGAGATGTGAGGAGTATCTCATGTGAGCGCGACACCAGTTTAAATATGGAGAATAACATATTTTAATATTAAAGTATGTTAAGAACTTGCTAAAATATTTTCAAACACGGGCTCTGACCCGTATCTATATTTTCTTTTTCTTCCCCTTGCTATTCTTTTTAGGTGTCCAGACATAGGGATGCCTTGATGACCATTTCTTTCGAGTCAGATGTTGCTGCCACAGCTATGGATGTGTGAAGTATATTGCATAGACGCTTCCATCTTTGAGATCTAGATAGGAGGTATTATAATGTAAGTTCGGGCAGGTTGCCCAATTGATGTCATTTGTTTTATTTTAGCGATTTTATATTACGCACATTTGATATGGTTGTATTATGTTAACCAAAAGTGTCGGATATTTATATTATTTATTCATTACATTTATTGTTTATATTCACGTGTGAATGGATTTTAATTGTGTGTTATGTTTAAAAAGATTATATAGTTTAAAATTTGACACCGGGCCTAATAGGTTATGAGTAATTGATTGGTTTTTGACAGTGATATTGAGAATGAAACCACATGAGATTCTTGTCTTAATTTGATATAGGACTGATCACCCAGTATGTTATTGGGGAGGGTGTCACATTTACCTATGAATATTAGGACTCTTCCCCGTTTTAATGAGAAATTCGAGTGAACTCCATTTCTCAAACACGAAAATCCATTCATCACCCTAGATCCATAACCTGCTCCAAATAGCAATATCTAGAATACCTTTTTATTATTATTATTATTATCTCAGAGTATAGATCACGTGGTTGATTGGGAATTTAAATTTAAACCAGGCTAAGTATGGATAAAAACCACTCAAATAATCTCTTAAATGAATATATCAATGTAGATATAAAAGTATCAAAAACTACCAAAAGGATTTTTCAAATTTAAATTAGAGAGAATGTAAACATGAAAAACTCTTTAGAAGATTAATTTGAAATAAGGGAAAAGAGTTATAATAATTTGAGGGAAACAAGTTTATTTATAGTAAATTTTGAAAATTCGGCTTCATTATGCACATAGTTGATTTTTTATCGTGCACATGATGTTGGACAGAAAGACCCCAATAAAAAATGACCCAGGGTTTGTAATACCCCGTACTTTTGGCTATATTTATTTTTTGGGATTAATTAATTAAATGCGTATTAATTGGAAATTAATCCGGGTTATAAATACTAACGAGATGCGAGTTGGTATTTGATTATGTGAATATATGATTATATATGAATTTGGAACTATGAAATTTGTCGTGAGATTTATATACGGCAATTTGGGAATTTTGTTGAGACGCGTGTGACCGCCGCGTCATGGTATATTATTTTAATTATAAAAGTGATTTTTATTTCTATTATCCGTATGGTCATTTTGAGTGCGCCAACGCGTCCGGAAGGGTCGAGATAGTCAGAAAACACTAGCCGGGGGTGTAGCTTGGATTCCGGGGTATTTTTAGGCCATACCGGCATCATAAAGGGTATTTTGGTAATTTTTACATTTTGAGGAATTAAAAGTGACGAAAATTGGGAGTTTTAATCTGATGTGGATTTAACCCACTAAACCCACTAACCAACCCATATTAACCCATTAAGCTACGGAGGCTATCATTAAGTTTACAACTTTCCCAAAGAAAACCCTAGCCACCATTGGAGAAGAAGCTTGGAGAAGAGAAGAAATTCTGCAGAAATCTTCATCAAACCATCGTCCAAACTCAGAGACAATCAAGGCAAGTGTTTTGATTATATTTAAATTCGTATAATGTTCCTTCCATGTTAGAAAATTGCAGAATATCAATTGTTCTTGAAAGATAATGAAAACCTATGTAGTTTGGAACTTAGAACTTGAAAATCTTGAAGAGAATTGCATGTAGAATGATAGGTAGATGAGTATTCCCATAATATTTGTGATTGGAAGAAATTAAAACGAATTTATATTGGGTTAATTCATGATTCAAAAAGTTAGGGTTTATGTTCTTGAATAATTGGGAAAAAGTGTAGAGATTTGTAAATTTGATTGATGTTAGGATGGATTGATCCTTCAAAACGTGTTAGGATGTGATTATAATATGTTTAGGATTGTTTAGAGACCTTAAAACGATTGTTGGGACTTAGTTTAGAAGATATTTGAGGAGTAAAAATGGTGAAAAACGAGTTTTAGGAAAATCTGGGACGAATCTGGTAGGTCGTTAGAAGCCCCTGCCCAGGTCATTCGAACGAACTCGTTCGAACGAGCTTCTAACGAATTGACCAGTCGCTTCTAACGAGGGGCAGTTTCGTTCGATATATCGTTCGAACGAGATATCGTTAGAAGGTACAGTTCATTCGAACGAACTGGAATCTCGTTCGAACAGTCTCGTTCGAACGAGACTTCTAACGAGTTGACAGTGGAATCTCGTTCGAATAGTCTCGTTCGAATGAGACTTCTAACGAGTTGGCAGTTTGGGCCTTTTTGGACTGTTTTGATTTTTGGAGTCCCGTAAACTTGTTCGAGGATATAGATAACATTCCGATGATGATGTAATGATAAAATTGGGACTTTTGGGTATTTATGAGAAGGAAATTATATACGAGAGTTAAATTAATTGGACGGTTTGGGTTGAGACGTGAGTGTCTACTACGACGTGAGTAAATTATGGCGCGTATGATTATAAACCGGAATAATATAAATTGTGATAATTATAGGTTGGTACGAGAATGCGATATGTACTACTACTAAACTACGGGATTACTAAGACGTGTGTTTACTTAGTATTGGTATATGAATTGTGTGTATGACATACCTACCATACTTGCTATCACGGGAGGTTTGCGTTCGCTTAGGGCCCTCTAATCCTTGTGTTGCCCGGATTTAGACTGGTTACCTTGATGAACATAGGTCATAGAAAGACTTATTGGGATATTAATAAGTACGCTGATCGTAGGAGCGTAGGTATGTGCGTGACCTATGTGATGTGACTGTCTTCGCCTTCATTGTTTTGTGATGTGGTTATCTGTGAACTATTCCTGAGAGATTCGGAATATGTAATCCTTATGTACGTGATGTACCGGGATGGATAGCAGAGTATGTGTGCACCGTAGCTTAGTTCTCGGGGTGCTTATATTGTATATTTATGATGTGAATAATATACACTTAATTAATGGGAACCTTCATGTTAATGTTGTGAATATAATTACGGTATTGCTTCGAGAAATATAGCGAGTTAACTGATAGTGATATATATATTGCATATTGAGCATCTGAGTTTACGTTAAACCCCTACTTAATTACGAGCGTTATAATGTTAATAGAACCGAGTAATATGGGTAGGACCTATGATAGTCTAGCTAGAGATGATGTCACTTAGCTAGTGGTTTGTGTCGTTGTAGATGGGTACTTACGTTAGGAGTGCACAGTTAGACGAAAGGTGAGAATATCATGTGAGTGTACGTCCTAACATGTACTTTGCATTTAATGTTTTAAATGTTTTTAAAGCACTTGCAGTTTTTTAAAATATAACTCCACATTCGGGCTCTGACCCGTTTGCTTTTCAAATCTATTTTTCTTTGTAAAACCATTTTAGGTGCCCAGCCACAAGGACACCATGCATAGGATATTCATTCAGGTGACGAGCTGTAGCTGTTTGTGGAAGCTACAGGGATTTGCTTGTAGACGCCTCTATCACTTGGATTCCAGATTCATTATCTATCAGTTGTAGGGCATGTTGCCCATTTCTATTAGAGTTACATTTCCATTACAGTTTTCAGACTTTGGCATGTATTGATTTAGTATTCAGTTTACTTATCAGTTGTGGGATTTGTAGTGAGGAGTTTTTCCTCCAGACTTTATTTACGTTATGTGATGGTCATTCTATTTACTTCATTATGGTGAATGGTGTTATTATTCTTTATTACACTTGTTGCATGTTAATCAGACTTTAATTAAAATTTGGCACTTACTTTTTAAATACTAGGTGGTTAGTAATCATTAAAATGTTTTCGACAGTGATGCTATTAACTGAGCCAACTTGGCATTTTGAATTAATTTAATAAAGGAGTAGCTACCCGGTATTTAATTAGTCGGGGTGTCACAGGGTTGTGTGCACGGGCCAAACTCAGTTGTACGCATGGTTTATCAAAAAATTACACTCATTATTTCGAACGCGTCAAAAACCAACCGTTCGAATGACTCCATCCAATATATCTTAAAAACAAATTTAAGGAGATTTTTGTAAAATACACCTAATCCATACTCTCAAACAAATCTAACACTCAAAAATATATATTTCAAAAATAATTATTATGAAAGAACTCTCAATTTTGAAAATCATGTGTGCAATAACCATATGTTAAAGGGATAATCTTCAAAATTAGCAACAGATGACATCAATCTTTAGTTGTCATTATGTATTGAATTCACAATCTTCATTGGTAAAGTACAATACCACTCTCACTCATCTAGTGTATCAAGATTTTGGGCTTGACTTACATGACTCAACTATTTTGACATGAGAGATAGTCAACAAATATATGATTCAAAAGGTTACACTTTCAATTAATAAATTAAAGAAATGTTTTCAAAATAAAATGTTAAAGTAAAGAATACAAAGGTTAATGGCTTTTAGCTTAATCTAAAAGAAATATTGTAGAATAAATTATTGTTAATTCATATTCTCTTTAGTTATCGCATGTACATTCAAGTTATTATCATGTTATTACATGTGTTCTTTCTATAGTTCATTTCTATATTGTATTATTGGTGAGAACCCCCCTAGGCATTGACTCACCCAGTTCCCTTTGTTATGGCAGGTTAAACTTATGTATTATTTCATTTTTCTATTTCCTTTTCTTTTTGGGTTTTAAACTTAGGGCCCTTCTAAATTAGATTATTATAGATAGTTATGTCCTCAAGGAGTTGAGGAGTTGTGTATTGACTTTGGGTTATTTAAGAGGTTAATCCGGTGTGTGGACCTAACGAATGTTTAGGAAGAGAGAGACATTCAGGGAAATTATTGGACATACGTATGCATGTATATTTATGCGGTTGGAATAGATAGGGGCCAACTATAATTGAGTAAATCCTACGAGGCGACTAGGATGGAATTTAGGATATTGACTAAACATGATTGAGTGGTTATCCGATACGTCTATTGACGACTACTAATATAGGTATCGCGACACCTGTGAAACTAAGTTAAGAATTAGTATACTTCCATAGTTAGTACGAATTGGTATATTCGGGATTATATACGTATCCTTAAAAGTGATTAAGATACAAATTATATATATCAAGTGAGAGAACACTTTGGGTTTAGTATCGTAAGTGTGAGAAAACTTGAATACTATTACGAGTGGGAACATTTGAGGTTATTAGCTATCACTATATGAGTTTGGCAATTATAGCCATATGTATAAACTGATAAGTGATAGATACTATATATGAGGGAGTTGTTATAGTATATATATGATATATTTATAAATATATATGTATGTGAAGCATACCCCCTCTAATGCTATCATGGGAAGTTGCGCGATGTGGGTGAGGCCCCTGGCTTGAGGAGCAGGGAGCGTATAGTCCCCAGGTCATAGTGTCCATTTTATATTATGTGATTTTTATATTAGGGGTGACACGTGGTGGGTATGTTTCGTCTCATTTCCGGGGAGGAACTATGACCGCTTCCCATACATTGTGATTTTTTTTTACCAATTCGGTGTGAGAGTCCGACCGCTGGTACCCAGGATGGTATGTGAGTAATTCCCTGGAAGATGATAGCATTGAGAGACTTCATCCTCGAGTTATAGCTCGGTGGGATGGTTATTATACTTGTTGTGTATAGTATATTACCTGTATATGAGGATGAGATATCATCTATCTTTTACTAGAGTAAAGAGAAAAAAATGAATAAGGATTCATTCTCATTCCGAGAGATTTTATCCAGATTTAAATTGTGATTCGTATATTAAAGTGAGCATTATATGTATATATTTATATGAGTACATAGATACGTTATGTACTGAGGGATTAATGGATCTCGATGATCGACATTGCTAAGTAGTAGTGTATCGGGGGGTTCCTTGTTTGGATTTTGATCTGCTAGACACCCCACACACGAGCATATCACAGTGTTGGGACTAGGGAGAAGTTTAGCCCTTAGTACTCGGGTTGATTATGATTTTTAGGGATTGGGTGGAACGATTTTAGTTAGGTAGGGTAGCTTAACTAGGTTGTCTGGAGGGATGCGATAGGTGTGCACTATTAGAATATGGGTGAGGGGTATCTCATGGGAGTGCAATACCAATTTAAAAATGGGATATATCATATTTTTAAAATATAGCATTTATGCACTTGCTCAATATTTTCACAACTCGGGCTCTAACCCGTTTATCTACTTTTCCCTCTTTTGCTATATATGTATATATATATAGGTGTCCAGACACAGAGACGCCTGGATGACGATTCCTTCGAGACAGACGTGTGGTGCAACAGCTGTGGATGCATGCAGGTTTACTGTAGACGCTTCTATCTTTGTAATCTAGATAGGAGGCACTGTAGAACATTCGGGTCGAAACCCCAATTGTATTCATTTATACTTTTATCGCCTTTTAGTGCGGCAGTCGATTTGGTCGTATTATGTTAAATCGAGTGTTCTGTTATTTTATTTCATTTCATTTTCATTTATATTTAAACTGTGTGGATGTTTTAAATTGAATGGTTTGTTTAAAAATATTAGTTAAATAAAATTTTGACGCCAACCTACTAGGTTATTAGTAATTAATTTGGTTTTCGACAGTGATGCTAAGAATGAACCATATGAGACTCCTGTATTAATTTGGTACAGGATTGATCGCCCGGTATTTTATTAAGCGGGGTGTCATAGAAATTTTGGTATTACTGTTATTTGTATAATTAAATGGATTATTTTGTTGTGATTTAGGGTATCCCTTTGGCGATATGAGACTTTAATTGGCCATGGCCAAGCAGAAAAGATTTGAATTTACCTGACTACTGCACGCATTTATTTTATTTCTAGTTTCCTTTAATCTTGGGCCGATGGATCTGAATAACTGGCTAATCCATATAACAGTGTATTGGGAGGGTTCTTTGTTTGGATTTCTCTTCCGAGACATCCCACACACGAAATTGGTAATAGTAGGGAGTTGAGGGAAGTCGGATACTGAGATCTTTTTTTCTCTTGTATGTGCATATATGGTGGTATATTAGGTGTATGGTTATACTTGGTATGAATGGTACAAATTAGATATTTATGTGCCATCCATCTTTGTTAATATTATGAGTGTGTATACATAATATGGAATATATGAACACCTGGTGATGTTATGATAGGCATGGGTGAGCCTTTTCTTTTATCTCATGGGATATGAGCACGAACTAACTGGGTGTAAAACGTGGGTTGATAACACAATTTAAAACATATGGTTGGGCTTTAGCAAATTTCGAGGACAAAATTCTGCTATAAGGGGAGGAGAATGTAATACCCTGTAATTTTTAGAAATAAAATATTACGATATAAATGGATTTAATGATTTTGGATCTATTCTGAGAATAAATAAAATTGGGAAGATTTGAAATTTAAGTGAGTAAATTATATTTTTTACTTAAGTAAACATTATGATATTTTTAAAAATAAAACTCGACTGGGCGTAATGGGTTCGCGAGTGAAAAATAATTAACGCATAAATAAATTTTTAGTCACGTGTCGTTCTAGCGTAATAAAATGTTCAAGTGAAATGAAAAATAATTAGAACGCGTTTTGGAAAGCATTTAAGACTCGATTTATATTTTTAATATTTAAAATTGGTCCTGGGTCATAGGTATATGAGTTGGGGAACTTTTGGGCTAGTTGGGTTATGGTTTCGGGCTTATTTAGCGACGCAAAAGTTGAGCTTAGGGGCCAACTCGGGATTTGCACTAATTAAGAGTTTCAGTGGGAGTAAACTACTCCCCCACTATTATTCCACAAAACCTAGTTTAGCGGCCGGGGGAGAAAGAAAGGAAAAACAACAAAAGAGGGAAAAGGGGCAAGAACAAAGAAGAAATCAAGGGCTTTCAACGGTTTCATCTTTTACAAATTTTTAAGGCAAGAATTCTCTTGCTTAATTTATGTTTTCAATTTATTTCTTGATGCATTATAAATTGTTCCTTTAGATTTCAGGGATTTAAGGCTTAAAGTCTTGATTCGATAATGAATAAAACATGTAGAGGGTTGATTTCTATGTAGAGATCATCCCAGAAATTAGGTATCGAAATTCTGAAAATTGAGAATAGATTCCTTTTGGGTTTTATTAGTTAAATTGGGGATAATTTGATTAATTGATGTAGAGTTGTTATTGCAAATTGATGGAATGAATTTTGATACGGATCCCTTAATAAATGTGTCTTGATTGTGGATTAAATGATAGTTGGAAATGGGAAAACAATTGAATGGTACGATCCTTAAACAAATCTAAAATTTTGGGTGTGAAAGTACAGAATTTGGTGTTAGTTTTTGGGTGAAAAGGGCTGCTTCTGGATAAATAGTTTTCTCGGTTCGAAAGCTGCGTTTTGGTTTTCAAAAATCATTTTTGGGAAGAACAGATGGAGATGATGATGTGGCAGAGAGAGTGGGGGTCGTTCGAACGAGTTTGGACCTCGTTTGAACGACGTGTGAAGTTGCTCAAACGACCCAACCCCTCGTTCTAGCGACGCTAGGGATAGTTTGGTAGGTTATTCCTTCTATTGATGGGCCTGGGTTGGGTTTGAGTAAATGAGAATGGGTTGTTTCTGGGTTTGGATTGTTTGATTGTATATGAGTTAAAAAGGAAAAATTATCATTAGTGATTAAAGAATGTTGTGCCACATTTAATGAATAGTGATTACACATAACAGGTGGTTAAGTAATGATTTATGGGATAAGATTTATAATTTATTCGATAAGGGTATTGGGCCTGTGATTTCAGTTGTGAGAATTTTTATGAGCCAAAGTAAGTGAGTGGGATCGGGTTTTGGGAAGATAAGAATTTTTTTGTGGGTTGATAAATTATTGGGGTAATGTTACACCCACGCTTTAATTATTAATAACTACAATAAACTGGATGGTTAAGCGATTATATTTTTGAAATGGAATTAATAATTTAATAGATAGTAAATTATTAATTATTGAAATATAATTGAACTTGGGATGGAGTTTTATGGTATTTACAATTGACTAGTTAGTTAAAGTAATTACTTATGGATTAGAATTAATAATTTATTAGATGGTAAATTGTTAATCAAATGAAAAAGGGTTGGGGATTTTTAGCTGGGAATAAATAAAGTTGGTTAATTGGCTGAGTAGTTAATTTGTGGAACAGGATTAATAATTTATTATAGGGTAAATTATTAATTAAATAGTGCGTATTTTAGTTGGACTTGTTACGGTAAATTATGGAGTAATTACCTCTATATATCATATGGGATTATAATATGTATTGTTGTGGAACTTCAGTTGGATTGTTAGGGTAATTATAGAGTAATTTCCTTTACATATTATTTGGGGATAATAATAATATGTACTATTATATATTTATGTGTGGACATACCAGTTGACCATCCTATCGGTTCGGGGGTTTAGGTGTGAAGGATGTGTGTCGGCACAGGTGGGCTTAAGGATGTGTAGGCTATATAGGTACTACGTGGAGGCTCCACCCACTCGAGGTAGGGTTGGCACTAACCGTTCTTGTATCACTGCTGGGTGTGGTCCGACTGGTGTCTTGCATAGGGACCACCCCCAATGTATGTGTTTTTGTGTTGTCCACTTAGGAATAAGAGACCCCTACGGACTTACCGATAGAGCACGAATTTGACACCAATGGTATATAGCTTTGAGTGTCAAATATATGAAAGGACATATATTAGTAAGTACCCGGACATCTATGAAATACTTTAATTGTCTAAGGATACAAACAATTATTATTCTTGGACCCCATAACGCATAATAGATGTTTATGCATTATTTATAAAATTCATGTGATTGGAATAAATGAATGTTGGTAATTAAATGTATGAATTACATTTAAATAATAAATTAGCGATATATTCATGTTTATCAAATATATAACGATGTCATAATTCATTACTTGGGATATTTTGGGATGCGAATGATATCACACTTAGATAAGAGGTGAGGTGTTATACGCATGTGAGTGTCGAAAGGGGGAATACTTATTTTGCATCGACTGTATTATTGCATCATAAATTAATTAAGTTAATTCTTATCCACCTCGAGCTCTGACCCAAATTATAAATGTTTTCCCCCATGTGGTTTATAGATAGGGATGATGAGACTTTTGCGATACCAGCCTTGTGATCTCTCGTGCTTATCTGATTTCAGCTTTGTTGACTCTAGCCTAGGTGCTTTTCTGCCAGAGATTAGTAATTTTATTTGGAAGTATTGTAAGGGCATAAGCCCAAGATTTATTTAGTTATTTACATTATGTCGGAGTTGTGATTTTACTTGCAGTTGGATTTATTATCGAGATAGTGTTGGTTTGGTTTTAATTATTGTCAGATTTATATTCATAAAGTTTTAAGTATATGCTTTTAAATTACCATATTTATATTACGTTGTGCTAAGAATGGTATTAATTGACAAGCAAGCCTTATCTTCGGTGTATCCTGCCTGGCCATCCTTTACGTGAGAAAATGGGGGTTGTTACAGCGATGATAACCTGATAAATCAGACCTTGGATCACATTTCGGAGGTGGAAATACTGGTCGGAGGTATGGTCGGCAGTTTGATGAAAGTCACAATGGGCCTCTGGCTTGAAATTCTTAGGAAGTGGGTTTGGTAATGGATGAGGGTCCAATGGCTTGATGTGATTTTGGCTTAAGAGGGCATGGTAAACTTTATAGAGGGGTGCATAAAACTCGGTGTATTCCTTTTGGACTGGATCAGGGCGGCTTTCTGGTGCCCACGAAGTGGCAGGCTGAGAGATGTTGTTGATGGTTTAAACTGTAGTAGTGGCTGGCTTCTCATACTTTCTGGAAGTGAAGTGTCTAGATACTTTCTTCGGTTACAACTTTGGCTTAGCAAGATCTTCTTCAATATTCACCCCTGGTTCTTAGAGGGATAAAAAATGAAGGTAGTATTGTCCTCCCATCGTCGCTCAAACATTGGGTAAAAAATTCTTCTTCACAATGCTAACTTGCTCCTCTTCGAAAGGCCAGTTGGTCATGGTAGCTTCTTTCTCTCTCCACCTTGGTATGAAATTTATGAATGACTCCCCAGGATTCTGTTTAAGCAGCTCCAGATCACGACGAGTAACCTCTAACTCTTCTTTGTATTTGTACTGTGACATAAATTCGTGCACAACATCCTCCCAACTCCAAATTCTAAACTTTTTAAGGGATAAGAACCAATGGAGACCGCTATGCTTCCAAGTCTTCTGGAACATTTGGACCATTATTTTTTTGGAGGCACCTAGGAGAGTCATGGATCAATGATAACTACGGAGATGAATAATCGGTGGTCCACTACCCCCGAACTTCTCCATGTTTGTCATCTTGAACTTTTCTGCTAACTTGTCTTAAGGATAAGGAGATATGTGGGTGTAGTCCATGCAATTTCTAGAGATTCTGACTTGGTCAAACTTCTGGGTCAACATATTGAGGTCTTCCTTGACTTTGTTCAATTTTTCCTCCTTTGGATCAACGATCACGACTAAGTTAGCCCCTGGCTACGTAAGATTCGACATAGGAAGCTAGGTTAGCGACAGTCTATTAACAGGAGGGGCACGTGGAGCGTGCTGATGTTCTTCAAGAACCCAAATAGTCTCGAGTGTGGGCGGACCTATAGTGAGAGGTAAGAGGACCTCGGGACCTTCGGGAATAGGGACTCGATTTTGCTGCATCTCATAAACCTCAATTTTAAGGTTGTCAATCTTAGTAGTGAGCTAAGTTAGGACCGTCATCAGATTCAGTTGCACATTCGGTACTAGGTCTGTGTTCTCCATAGAATGCAAATGAATTTCAGACTCAGAGAAAGTGAGGGAACTGACGGAGCTTCGGGGAGGTTCGACTGAAGATCGAAGCTAATAGGGATCCAGGCCAAGGGTATGCGATCGACCTGAGAAGGAGAAAAATTGACTTTATTTTTAGCAAAGAGAAAGGGGGGAAACTGTTATTTCTAGAAAAAGGACGGAAAATGTTTTTTTGACATTTTTGAAAAAGGGGACAAAATGTTTTTGGGTAAAAGGAAGGAAAAATATTTTTGGTATAAGGGAGGAAAATATTTTTGGTATTTTTGGTAAAAGACGGAAAAATGGTTTTTGACACTTTTTGGTAAAGAAAGAGGAAAGACGAGAGACGGGTCTCATCATGATTATTATTATGTTTATTATGTTCTCACTTATATTAGGTTTACCTAAATGTAGGACGGGACCCGATCATGGAAAAATTGGGTTTTGAAAAATATGTAAAAACTATTGTTGGACTTGTTACAGGCTCATGGACAGGATCCCATTTTAAAAATTGCACAAAAATTTGAGCGACATGCTGACCCGTCATTTTGGCAGAGTTTCGAGTTGAAACTGAAAAACTAAATATGAGTGTCCTAGGTTTGACGCTTATATGCGGGTATGCAGTTGTTGGGTTAATTGGAAGATTTTCCCCCTTTAGCCATGACTTCTACGATATATGTCTTGCTTTTGGGGGTAATTGGTACATATGGACAAGCCATTTGATATACCTGAGTGTACATGAATTGCCTCACTATATACCTCATGGGGACAATACGTGTGAGAGCGAATTCGATATACTCGATATACGTGAACGAGTTCCCTTCGATATACCTCCCGTCATGAATTCAGTCAAAGGGTACGATACAGGGGGAACCGTTCAATATACGTCGAATGAATTTGTCCAATGGAAGGTGAGAGTCATATCACTTAGTTTAACTGCGACCTGCTAAACCAGCGCCCATCATGAAGTGACCCCCCCAGTTATGGGATGAAATTTGGTCAATAGCAATTCTCTTTGGTGATGTAGTGTGCAAGATGCATGATCTTTGATTAGTACATTATGGAGAGAGTATCTTTACTGATGAGCATTATGCCAAACATGAGATAATATAGTATAAAAAATAAATCTATATTAATCACGGATTATGTGAGAGTGAGTGATGTGTAGCTATCTATAGGTGGCCGTGTGGTAATGAACCCAAGCATGGATCAACTACAAGTGGTGTGTGAGTAAGCATGGATATATACAAGTCTGATAAGTGGAGGTGTGTGTTAGTGACACCTAAGCATGGATTTCTATGTTGTGTGTGAAACATGTGTATATAAGTGATCCTAGGTGCACGTGGTGTGAAGTTACATGGAGAGTACTATAAGTGAGTAGTGACATAAGCATGAGGTGTATATGTACAAGAAATAACAGAGGAGAAAAAGGGTATATACAAATAGGTTCATATGCACACATGAAAACAAAACACCCATGAAAACAGATTCTATCCCTATTATGAATAAACTCCCCATCATAGTCGCCATTGTGGCCATCTCGATCGAAGAATGTGCGTCGCTTCCTTTTCTCCCTCTTATACCTCTCAAAGGGGGGATGGGAAAGGAAGGGGGATTGAAAGGTCTCACGCCTTACTTAGGGACTCTTCGGACATTGTCGGTGTGGGGTAAATATAAAGAGAGGGGGTCGCCAGGCTATTTTACACAAAACATGAAAAAGAATATGTTACTGCAGCGAGAGAACGGTATCAAAGACAAACTGATGCTACGAAGCCAATAGTTCGAAGGTTAGAGGGCTAAGTTACGGAATGGGAAGGTGTTAGGCACCCATCCCTCCCTTTCGATCTCTCATGGACTAGTGTTAATATTTTCCTTTATTTCTCCGTGAAGTGTGTGTGCATGTATATATAATGGTGATCGAAATCATTCAACTCATACCATGGAAAAGATAGAGTGAGGTCATCTATAGGAATGTTTCCAAAATAATATATAGAAAATATGATTTATGTGTTTATCGCTATATTGATCGTTATGTTGAAACGATAATATGTGTTGGATGAAATGCTAACAAACATAATATATACATAATAATGCAAGAATATGATAAATGCAGAAATGGGAGATTTAGAAAAAAAGTTGAAAATTGGGAAGTTAAAACATGGGAAAATTGGAAAATTGGAATCGAGTCTCGGGTTTTAATCCGAAATGCCTATGTATCCTATGAAGGCATCAAAGTCAACGTAGTTTGAATGTAGCATGGGAGTGGGGTTTAACCCATAGATTCGAACGAGATTTTATTGTGTAGAAAATGTGTTTTTAGTTTTGAAAAAGTGTGATGCATAATCCCGTTCGGAATTATGGGTGTAACCCTCTTTTTTTTATTTTATAGAAAATAAATTATATGTAATATACTAATAGAAATGTAGATGTGTATGATCTAAAGTAAGAACAAAATTATGAATATAATGAAATTTATGTAAAAAAAAAATTTAAAGAGAAAGAGAGAAGGATTTAGACCGTCTTTGAAGCTTGATCTTTGATCTTGGAATGTGAGATGAAGGTTGGATGAGAGAGAATGTGATTTTGCAAAATTAGGTATAAAAATGATGGGAATATAACCTTGAATGGAACTTCATTTGGAGGAACTTTGCTCATTTCGAGAGAATATTACTGAGATCACTGATGCTGATGGATCTGAGGTGTGTCTTGGAAGTGAGGTCATTCCCTATATTTATAGGGTGGGGGATGACGATCGACAGGTGATCCTAGACACACTGCCGATAGGCAGGGAACTAGACCTGCTAATTGGAAGTCTCGTACAACTTTTCCTGGAAAAACAATTGTAGAACGTAATTCGTCACCGGGCATACCGTTAGAAAGGTAATTTAGAGACCTTCAAGAGTCCTCCTGGTCCGAGAGTTGACTTTGGGTCAAATATGGCTCAGAAGTGCATGTCGGTCCTTTGGAGGGGAGATCGCAGGAAGGAAATGGATCGTTCATCTGCATGGTAAGTCAAAATCGCGGACGGGGTGGACCGTTGAACAGGTCAGGAGATGTACTTCGACATTCTAAAAAGTTTTTCTCACCCGGTGACCTCTCGGAGTAAAACAGATCGTTCGTCCATATCGTAAGTCAGAATTGCGCACGGGGTAGACCGTTGAATTTTCAGTGCCCTTCGAAGATTAATTTAGTCTCGTTCAAGTTGAAGAGTTTACCTTGGTCAAACGGATCCCAGGAGCACCCGGTGGCCAGCGAATTGATTTTTTATAGTAAAATGGCTCGTTCGTATGAACCGTTTTTTCGATTCGAGCACGGGGCGGACCATTGGAAAGGGGATTCAGAGCCCTTTGAAGATTCAAAGAGATTTTTCTCTAAAGATAGAGTTAATCGGAGTCAAATGGGTCCTGGGAACGCTCGATGGCCTCTAGATTGGTACTTGGAGTTTGACCTAGGATATGTAGTGAAATGGGGAGGTGGTAGGTACCTAAAGAGAGACTTAGGGGTTTTTAGAATGTGTTTGCTACAGTGGACATTCTAGAAACCTATTAATATAAAACTTTCTTAATAATAAACCTAACTTTTAACAATAATATCATACAAGCCCGCATGACCATGACACATCATGTAAGCAATCCCGAACGTCATCAACAAAAATAAATAAGCAAACTCCAAAGTAAAACATGAACTTGTTCATCTGTAATAGTAGCTTAATTCTTCGCTCAAGAAAATCATTGACATCTTCATGTGCTCCACATGGATAAAATATAATGCTAAAATGTTATCTTGTAAAAAAGAGACGATATCAATAATTAAATAATGTTTAAAACATTGCATTTCATCCATAAACTCCCCATTTTTTAACCTAAACTTCCGTATACTTGTTCTTTTGTTAAACCAAGAGTTCGATAATGACACGGTGAGTTCACACGCCTTACAATCCTCCATCTTGAGGTTTGTGCCTCTTTCAGGGCTATTTGATTATTGTTTTGATATTTCATCCCTGAACGCCCCATTTTTAACCTAAAACTTGTGTATACTTGTCATTTTGTTAAATCGAGAGTTCGATAAGGACACGGCTAGTTCAAACACCTTACAATCGTCCATCTTGAGGTGATCATTCCTTTTTCAGTGTATATGGTTCTTGTTTTGATATTTTATCCTCTCTCCCAACACCCAATTTTTTTACTAAAACTGGCATATACTTATCATTTTATTAAACCGAGAGCCTACTAAGGACACGACTAGTTCGAACACCTTACAATCATCCATATTAAGGTGACCGTGCCTCTTATCGGACCATTTGGTTATTGTTTTGATATTTCACACCTCCAATGCCTAATTTTAACCTAAAACTTGTGTATACATGTCATTTCATTAAATCCATAGTCCGATAAAGACACGACTAGTACAAACATGTTGCAATGGTCCATATCGAAGTACTCGTGCTTATTTTTGAGACATTTGTTTGCTCTTTTGATATTTCACCCCTAACGCCCCATTCTAACCTAAAACCTTCCCAAACATGTCATTTTGTTAGATTGAGAGTTCGGTAAGCACACGATCAATTCACACACATTGTAATGGCCTATATTAAGGTGCTCATGCCACTTTTTGGGCCATGTGGTTGTTGTTTTGGTCTATATCGAGGTGCTCATGTCGCATTTTAATCTAAATGTTGCGTAAACATGTCAATCTCTTAAATCGAGAGCCGGACAAGGAAATGGTCAATACCCACACATTATAATAGCCCATATCGATGTACTCTTGCTTTGTTCCGGTCATTTGATTGTTGTTTTGATATTTTACCCCCTAATGCCCCATTTTAAACCTAAATTTGTGTCTACATGTCATTTGTTAAACCGGTAGCCCGATAAGGACACAACTAGTTCAGAGACCTTACAATCATCCATCTTGAAGTACTCATGCCTTTTTTCGAGACAAATTGTTGTTGTTTTGATATTTCACCCCCAAAGTCCTATTTTTTAACCTAAACTTGTGTATACTTGTCATTTTGTTAAACTAAGAGTATGATAAGGACACAAATTGTTCAAACACCTAATAATCGTCCATCTCGAGGTGCTCGTGCCTCTTTTCGGGCCATTTGGTTGTTTTTTGATATTTCACCCCAAATGCCCCATTTTAACCTAAAACTTGCGTATACTTGTCATTTTGTTAAATTGTGAGTCCGATAGGGATATGATTAGGCAATAGTCCATATAGAGTACTTGTGCCTCTTTTTGGATCATTTGGTTGCTGCTTTGATATTTCAGTCAATGCTTTATTTATTAACCTTAAACTTGTGTATACTTGTCATTTTGTTAAAGGGGAGTCTAATAAGAAAATTACTAGTTCAATCACCTTACAATGGTCCATATCAAGGTTCTTGTGCCTCTTTTTGAGCCATTTGATTGTTGTTTTGATATTTTACCCCCCAACGCCCCATTGTTTAACCTAAACTTGTGTATATTCATCATTTTATTAAATTGGGAGTTCTATAAGGACATAAATAGTTCAAACACCTTACAGACGTCAACATCAAGGATCTCGTGCCTCTGTCTGGGCCATTTGGTTATTGTTTTGATATTTCACCCCCTACCACCCCATTTTAATCTAAGACTTTCGTATACTCATCATTTTGTAAACCGAGAATCCCATAATGTCATGACCAGTTCAAACACGTTACAATGGTCCATATCTAGGTACTCATGCCTCTTTTTGGGCCATTTGGTTATTGGTTTGATAATTCACCCCCTACAGCCATTATTTCTAATTTAAAACTTATGTATAGTTGTCATTTATTTAAATCGGGAGTTCGATAAGGATACGACTAGTTCAAACACCTTACCATGGTCCATATCGAGGTTCTCGTGCCTTTTTTTTAGGCCATTTGGTTGTTGTTTCGATATTTCACTCCCCCCAATGGCCCCTTTTTAACCTAAACTTTCATATACTAGTTATTTTGTTAAACTGAGAGTCCGGTACGGACACAGCTAGTTCAAAAACCTTATAATTGTCCATCTAGAGGTGCTCATGCCTTCTTTTGGTACATTTAGTTGTTGCTTAGATATTTCACGCCCTTAACGCCCAATTTTAACCAAAAACTTACATAAACTTGTTATTTTGTTAAAATAAAAGTCCGATAAGGACGTAGTGAGTTCACACACACTACAGTGGTCCATATTGAGGTGCTCGAGCCTCTTTCCGAGGCATTTGGTCATTGTTTTGATATATCACCCCCAATGCCCCATTTTAAAACTAAAAATTGTGTATACTTGTCATTTTTTTAAATTGAGAGTTGTAATACTCTGTAATTTTATTGATTTTTATTTAAAGGATTAATTGAATTAAATGAGAATTAATTGGGAATTAATTCGGATATAAATACTAGCGAGATGTGAGTTGGTATTTGATTATGATGTTAAAATTGAATATTTCTGAGTATATATGGTAGTATATGAGTATTGAAAATATTAAAGTTATCGCGAGGCTGAAATACGATAATTTGGAAAATTAAGTTGGAACGCGCGTGTCAATCGCATCAGGAATGAATTTAATTCGATTAAAAAGTAATTTATATCTTTATCAACTGAATGGTCATTTTGAGTGCGCCAATGTGTCTGGAAGGGTCGAAATAGTCAGAAAACACTAGCCGAGAGTTTAATTTGGGTCCCGGGACATTTTTAGGCCAAACCGACAACCTAGAAGGGTATTTTGGTAATTTTAAAAATTTAGGGATTAAAACCCCGAATTTTAGAGGTAATTTAGATATTATTAAACGGGCCACTAAGGCCATTATCTTCCAAAAGTGAGAGAGTGGGCTACGGAGGTTTTTGAGAGAAGTTAGAAGAGAGGTTAAAGGAGGATCTAAGCCAAACCATCTCCACACCATCATTTTGAAAGGAAATTGTGATCGGAAAGAAGAGAGAGCCAACCTTGATCATCAACAACGAATCAGAACATCAGAATTAAGGCAAGTGATTTGATATTATTAAGTTCAATGAATATTTTTTCCGTGTTTAGTGTAGAAACTGTATTTGTCTTAAAAGTTTTGAGGAGAACCTAGTGAAATTGTTATAGAAACTTTAAAGTTTGGTTAGGGATTGCATGTAGAATGACTATGGACGAATTTGTTACCCCAAAAACTTAACTTTGATGATTTAAAAACGGATTTAATGATGAGTATTTAGGCACAATAAAATTTTGGGTTCATGTTCATAGGGTTTGGGGTAAAATTTGGGGATTTATGATAATTGCATGTTGATTAGGAGGATTTGACCCAAAAAATATGTTAAGAAGCGACCTAAGAGGACTTAGAGTAGTTTAAGAACATTAAAACATATTTGGGATGATCTTAGGATGGATTTAGAGAAGAGAAAGATGTAGAAAAACGAGTTGGTAAATTTTTGGGCGTATTCTGCCATCTCGTTAGAAGACCTGCCCAGGTCGTTCGAACGACCTCGTTCGAATGAGCTTCTAATGAGATGATAGTATCCCTTTTAATGAGTTCATTCGAAGACTTCATTCGAACGACCCTCGTTCGAACAACCTCGTTCGAATGAGATTTCTAACGAGTTGACAGAATGGCCTTTTTAGGCAAGTAGGTGTTGGCCCAGTTTTTTGCAATTTAAACCTACGGGTTTCCTTAACAATAAACCTCAAAACCTCTATTAATTTGTCCCAAACTTCCAAACAAATAATCCAATAGTTGTATCATACTACATACATGATTTCTAACATGAAACATATGCGAATTCATCAAGGGCCATCAATTAAAGGGTTAATTCAATTATATACATAAAGAACCCTATTTTTATCCTCATGATCAATATCTTCCTAATTCTTCTAGATTTTAACCTCCAATGAACATCACTATCGTGGTTAATCATCTACATGCAACTATAGGGTTGTCCTAATATGATTTCTATTCATAATTTTAATATAAATCTCCCATATCTCAATTATCTTTCATGAAAACATAATTTATTATCTCCTACACTAGCATGGATGTGTTATCAACTAAAGAACACCAAGTTAGATACTTGCCTTAGAGATGGAAATCTGAATCGTTGATGATGATGGGTATGGTTTTGTTCCTCATTCCCCAATCTACGCTTTGGTGGTGGAATTGGGGAGGATGGTGTTGGCTAGGTGGTTCTTTCCCTTGGAAGCCTTCCATCTTCTCTCTTCCTTGGCCTCTCTGCAACTCTAAAGTTTCTAACCCTCGAGGACTCTCTTTTCCCACAGATATAAACTCTCTATTTTAGTCATTAATTAAGGCCAAAAAGGGGTAATTACTAAAATGCCCCTCCCGGGTTACCGGTTAGACCTAAATACGTCCTGAGACCCCAAGTAAACCCTCGGGTACACTTTTCTGACTATCCCGACCCTTCCGAACACATTGGTGCACTCGAAATGACCATATGGGCAACTTATAATTAATTCACTTTTATAATACTCATATAGTCCCGATATGATACAGACACGTCCCGACTTAATTTTCATAATTGTCATATTATTCACTCGTGACAATATTAATAAAATCAATCTCATATATTACTTTAATCATCTAGTAATATTCAACAAATTCTCAATAATTACTAACTATCGTCACGCTAGTAAATATTTAAAATGACATTTCAGATTAATATTAAATTAATAACTCAATTAAATTTAATAAATCCCCAATTTTAAAAGCCATAAAAAAATCGGGTATTACATTATTGTATTAGAGTTTCAAACTGGGGTGTTTACTCCCGTAAAATTTTATTTGATTCATTATTTCATTATTTGCGGTGTTGATTTATTTAGTATGTTGAATGTGATACTTAATTGCTTAATTGTTTTAAATCTTTGCATGTAAATAAAAAGATAAAATTTTGACACCAGATTTTCAAATACTTGTGGTTAGTAAATATTAAAAAGTTTTATATAGTGATGCTAAGAATGAATCAATCTGAATATTCTATTTTAATTTAATAAAAGCCTTACCACTTGATATTTAATTAAGTGGGATGTCACAAATTTGTATTTTTTTGCTAGAGTTGTAGGATCTATTCTCAGTGGATTTCTTACCCTACAAGCAATCTTTAATAATATACTTGAATGCCAATATTAATCGGTGAGGTCCAAAAGTCTAACCCAAACAATTTTCCATGCAGATACGTAACTCAAAAAACTACATTTAATTTTATTGATATTTATTTAAAGGATTAATTGAATTAAATGAGAATTAATTGGGAATTAATCCGGATATAAATACTAGCGAGATGTGAGTTGGTATTTGATTATAATGTTAAAATTGAAAATTTCATGAGTATTGAAAATATTAAAGTTGTCGCGAGGTTGAAATACGTCACTTTGGAAACTTAAGTTGGGACGCGCGTGTCAGTCGCGTCAGGAATAATAATTATTTGAGTATTAAAGTGAATTTTATTTTCATCAACCGAATGGCCATTTTGAGTGCGCCAATGTGTCCAGAAGGGTCGAAATAGTCAGAAAACACTAGCCGGGGGTTTAGTTTGGGTCCCGGGGCATTTTTAGGCCATACCGGCAACCCAAAAGGGTAGTTTGGTAATTTTAAAAATATGGGAATTAAAACCCACGAATTTTAGAGGTTTATTTTATATTAGAAAGGAACCCACTAAGTCCAACATCAGCATTTAGCAAGTAGTGGGCTACGGGAGTTAGAGGGAAAGTCTTAAGAGGTTCCAAAAGAAACCCCTAGCCACCATCACCATCCTTGGGAGAAATTCTGCAGAAAGAAAGAGGAGAATCAACCTTCGTTCACCAATATAAAATCAGAACATCTAAGGCAAGTGGTTTAATTAGGTAATTTCAAGCCAATGTTTCCTCCGTGCTTAGAATTGAATATATGTCTTGTATTGGAAGTTTGATGAAAACCCATGAAATTGGAGATAGAACTCATAATTTTGTGTAGGAATTGCATGTAGAATGTTTATGGTTGAATTTCTTATCCAAAATATATATTTTGATGATTTAAAAACGGATTTATAAGGAGTAGTGTAGACATTAAATTCTGTGTTTATGATTATAGGGTTTGGGACAAAATTTTGGGAATAATGATGATTACTTGTGGATTTAGGAGGTATTGACCCCATGTTTATGTTAAAGAGTGACCTAGGAGGACTTAGTGTAGTTGAAACACCTTAAAAATGAGTTTGGATGATTATAGGAGGGATTAAGAAAAGAGAAAAAGGAAGAAAAATGGACTTTGCAGATTTCTGAGCGTATTCTGCCATCCCGTTAGAAGGCCTGCCCAGGTTGTTCGAACAACCTCGTTCGAATGAGCTTCTAACGAGATGATAGTACTCCTTCTAACGAGTTGGTAGTTCATTCTAAGCCTTTCGTTCGAACGACACTCGTTCGAATGACCTCGCTCGAACGAGACTTCTAACGAGTTAACAGAATGGCCTTTTAGGCCTGATTTTATTTCAAATGTTCCCGTAGACTTAATTAATGGAGTGATAATCTTCCCTTATTGACCAGTGAGTATAATTGAGAGATTAGAGTACATGAGGAGTAAAATTTAGAAGCTTGGAGTAAACCGAATGACATTATGGATTAGGAAAACGAGTACCTAATTACGACGTGCGAAGAGTTGACAACGATAATATACATAAATCGGGGACTTGTAAACCTATAACACAGTGATGGTATAAGAACGTGAAGTATACTTATATTAATAACTCGAGATAACTAAGATGTGCGAATGCTTAGTAAATGTGATTTTGTGTGTATAACATACCTACCTTACTTGCTATTATGGGAGGTCTACGTTCGATTAGGGCCATCTAATCTTTGTGTGCCTACGGGGGGGATTTAGATTGGTACCTCGAGGATATAGGTCAGAGAAGGACTTATTGAGAAGTTAATAAGTCTGCTGATCGTGGGAGCGTAGGTATGTGCGTGACCCATGTGATGTGAACTATGCTTGCCTCCATTATTTGTGATTGTTGTTATTTGAGAACGATTCATGAGATATTCGGAATGCGTGGTCCTTTTGTACGTGACCTATCGGGATTGGATATCATAGTATGCGTACATCGCAACTTAGTCTCGAGGTGCTAGTATTGTATATTTATGATGAGAATAATATACTGTTAAATGAAATGAACTGTCATGTATAAACGTGAGTATAAATAATAGCAACGTTATGTAAAGATAAGACGGATGATCTCTAGTAGTTAGTACTACTAATAGGGGAAACTATGAAGAAAAGTAAAAATCTCTGTTTAAATGAAGATGCCGGAATTAAATTGTGAATCGTATAGTAATGTTAGATTTCATGTCGGATTAGTTAGATATGGTAATGACTAGAATGGGTACGGGTACGTTAGGAGTGCACAAATAGTAGAGAGGTGAGTACTTCATGTGAGAGCATGTCCTAACATGTATTTTGTATTCATTGTTTTACTGCCATTAAAACACTTGCTATATTTTAAACTGTTTTCACTATCGGGATCTGACCCGTTTGCTTCAAAATATATTTTCTTGTAAAAAAAACCTTTTAGGTGCCCATCCACAAGGACACCAGGCATAGGAGTTTCATTCAGGTGACGTACTATAGCTGCTGTGGAAGTTACAGAACCTTGACAGTAGACGCCTCCATTTTCGGTCTTGACTCTATATTATCATCTTCTCTCATCTGTTGGGAATGTTGCCATATTTCTTGTTTAGAGACACTTTATTTATTCAGTTATTTTAGATTTTGGGTTGTAATTAATTTAGTGATGCAGACTTGGTATTTGTTGATTTCAGTATTCGGATTGTTGTGAGGAGTATTCCTCCAGATTTATGATTATTTTATGGTTACACTATTGTGACTCTATTGTGATGGTTATGTTAGTATTTCAAGATTTACTTATCGCATGTTAATCAGATTTAATTAAAATTGACAACTCACTTTTTAAATATTAGGTGGATAGTAATTGTTAAAACGTTTTTCAACAGTGATGCTATGAACTGAACCAACTTAGCATTTTGTATTAATTTAATAAAGGAGTAGCTACCCGGTATTTAATTAGTCGGGGTGTCACAGGTGGTATCAGAGCATTAGGTTCTAGTGTCCTTAGGATCTGTATGGCTTGTTATGTTTCCGCTGAGCTTTCTTTGATGTAGAACCCTATATTTTAGGACTATTGTATTCTTGTGAGTATGTTTCGCTCTTCAGCTATTTTGAGATAATAACTACGAACTTATAGATTTTACTCTCATTTCAGATACCTCCACGACGTGCACAGCGAGTTCCTAGGGATTCTCAACCCAAGCCACAGTCTGCACCAGTCCAGGGCTCCATGAACGCCGTAGAGGTTGCAGCTATTGTAGCCCAAGCGGTAAATGTAACCTTAGCAGTTGTACAGCAGGCACCACCCCAGGCGCCGGTAGTCACGCTAGTTCAGGCTCATGCATTCCCGTTTGCTTGGGAATGCGTTCGTGATGCTTTTCAGAAAGCACACCCTCTGGAGTTCGCAGGTAGCTTCGACGTTGTTGTATCCAGTCAGTGGAGGAAGGACATTCATAGACACTTAAGGATGTACGAGTGAACGAATGTTCAGAAGCAGATACTGGCTAATTTTAAGCTAGTAGGATCAGCATTGCAGTGGTGGGAGTCCATTACCACCGCGGAGGAGTGGGACGCTCTCACTATTCAAGAGTTCTGGGTGCGGTTCGAACGCAAATATTTTTCGTCAGCTGTTCAAACTGAGATGAGGAGGAGGTTGATGAACCTCAAGCAGGAGGGAAAGACCGTAGCCGAGTATGAGGCTGAGTTCATGAATCTTTTGAACATTGTTCCCAATGAAATTCCAATCGAGGAGAAGAAGATTCAAAAGTTCATGGATGGATTGACTTGGAGGATTTGTCAGCACTTGTTGGGGAATCTCTCGTTGGACACTTACTCTGATGTGGTTAACGAAGCACTGCTTCACTGCCAGGATCACCGCTTTCACATGTTTGAGAGTAAGAGATTAGGAGAGTCCAGCCATCAAGGCAGGACCGGGGGAAATGGTGCCAGCGGGGCACAATCTGCTCAGGGTCAGCACATGCAAGGTGATCAAGGTTCCCAATAGGGGGATCCTAAGAGATTCAGATCTGGGGGTTTCAGGAATGGTCAGGGAGGTTTCAAACATGGCCATCAGGGCCAGCAGGGCCAGAATGGTCAGCAGCAGTAGTTTCAGCAGGGCCAGCATGGTTAGGGTAGGAATGGTAACGGCCATCAGGGTCGTGGGAATCAAGGACAGTGAGGGGGAAACTTCCCGAGGAAGTGCTTCATTTGTGGTAAGATTGGTCACAAACTCCAGGATTGTCCTGACAAGGGCAGGGCCCCACAGCAGTAGCAGCAGGGTGCTCGACACGAGCCACAGAGGCCTTTGTTTCTCGCCGCCCTACCAGCACCACCACAGATGGCAGCATTATCACCCATTCCAGCGGTCCCAGTCCAGCTGGGACAGCTTCAGTATGGGAGAGTGTATCAGCTCCAGCATACCACAGTCCCACATAATCCACCTGCTATTGAGGGTATGTTCTCTATTCAGGGGACTATGGCGCGTATTTTATTTGATACGGGGGCCACACATTATTTTATTGCCATGAGATTTGCACGCACTTTGGGGTTGTTAGACACTGCAGAGAGCACGGTTATTTGTGTAGATTCACTGTTGAGTAGGGGTAATGCGATTTCCCTTATTTGTAGAGGTGTGAGTATAGAGATCGGGAGGTTTACTTTACCCGCTGATATGTTAGTATTAGAGCTGACTGAGTATGATGTGATTATTGGTATGGATTGGCTAGTTGCGTACCGAGCCATGATTAACTGTTTCAGTAGGAGTATTATCTTTGACATTTCCGGGCAGGAGATGTTTTTAATGCGATGCCTCGCCCTGAGGGAGGATCGTACACTCACTTGTACTATATAGAGGAGGAGACCTCTAAGGAAGTGGTAATACCACTCGATTCAATTTCAGTTGTTAGGGAGTTTGCTGATGTATTTCAGGATATACCGGGATTACCACCTAATAGAGAGATAGATTTTGTGATCGATTTGACGTCGGGCACTCGACCAATTGCCCGTGCACCTTACCGTATGGCTCCGACAGAGATGAGAGATCTACGGGATGAGATAGAGCAGTTATTGGGACAGGGGTTTATCCGGAGGAGTACTTCGTCGTAGGGTGCCCCTGTGTTGTTCGTAAAGAAGAGGGATGGATCGTTAAGGTTGTGTGTAGATTACCGAGAGTTGAATAAAGTCATGATACGAAATAAATATTCATTACCCCGAATCGATGATTTATTCGACTAGCTGAGAGTAGCTTCCTTCTTCTCAAAGATTGATTTACGATCGGGATAGCATCGGTTGCGTATCAGGGAACAGGCATCTCGAAGACTGCTTTCTTGACGAGATATGGTTCCTATGAATTTTGGGTTATGCCTTTTGGCTTGACCAACGCTCCAACCGTATTTATGGACTTGATGAATAGGGTGTTCAGAGAGTTCCTAGACCAGTTCATCATCGTCTTTATTGATGAAATTCTGGTTTACTCCCAGACAAAAGAGGAGCACGCCGATCATTTGAGACAAGTTTTGCAGACGTTGCGTCAGAACGAGCTTTATGCAAAGTATGAGAAGTGTGGGTTTTGGCTGAAGGAGGTTCATTTTTTGGGGCACATCATTTCAGATCGGGGGATATCTGTTGATCTGGGGAAGGTATCCGCAGTGAGGGAGTGGGGACAACCCATGACACCGACTGAGATCCGTAGTTTCTTAGGCCTAGCAGGATACTACAGGAGGTTTATTCGGGGTTTCTCAAAGATAGCGGGTCCTTTGACACATCTGACTCGCAAGGGTGTACCATTCATCTAGAGTGATGCCTGTCAGTTGGCATTCGATGAGTTGAAGGACAAGTTGACCTCAGCACCTATGCTAGCATTGCCCAGATCGGGAGTTGAGTATTTAACCTACACCGATGCATCCTTACAAGGACTTGGAGGTGTGTTGCAACAGGAGAGTCAGGCCATAGCTTATGCTTTTCGTAAGCTTAAGCCTCATGAGAGGAATTACCCCACCCACGACTTAGAGTTAGCGGTAGTCGTATTCACTCTTTGAATTTGGAGACACTATCTCCTGGCGGAGAAATTTCGATTATTCACAGATCACAAGTCTCTACAATACCTCTTCACACAGAAGGAACTGAATATGCGTCAACGAAGGTGCCTTGAGTTTGTGAAGGATTATTAGTTTGATATCCAATATCACCCAGGGAAGGCTAACGTGGTAGTAGATGCGTTAAGCCATAGGCTAGTAGATGAGGTGGACGAGGTGTGGAAAGCTAAGTGGAAGGAGTTGGGACACCAGGATGCAGTGGCCCGATCGTTTATGTATGTGATGACTGTTACACCCCAGATTGTTACTAGAGTGATAAAGGCCCCGACAAATGACTCGTTTTGTCAGGAGCAGATAGTTTGATTACTAGCAGAGGGATCCGAGTCCTACATCGTTAGCTCAAACGGGGGATTACACTTTAATGGGAGACTGATCGTTTCGAAAGGGGAAGACTTGCGACACGAGGTAATGGCAGAGTCGCACGGCTCACGATTCGTGGTACACGCTGGTGGGGATAAGATGTACCAAGACATGAGACGCCAGTATTAGTGGAGCGGGATGAAGAGAGATATCGTCGTGTTTGTTTCAAAATGTGCCACTTGTCAGCTAGTAAAGGTGGATCATCAGAAATCGACAGGACTTCTACAACCATTAGAGGTTCCGACATTGATATGGGAGAGCATATCCATGGATTTTATCATGGGATTACCTACGTCACAGAGGGGTCAGGACTCCATATGGGTAATTGTGGATAGGTTGACCAAGGTTGCTCATTTTCTACCCGTCAGGACAGACTACACTATGGGATAATATGCACATATTTTTATTACGAAGATAGTGAGACTTCACGGTGTGCCTCTAAATATCGTGTCCGATTGAGACAAGATATTTGTTTCATGGTTTTGGGAAAGTTTCCAGGAGGCCATGGGTACGGAGTTGCGACTGTCACCCACAGACTGATAAGCAAACAGAGCGGACAAATCAGATGTTGGAGGACATGTTGCGTATGTGCATCCTAGACTTTGGAGGTGGTTGGGAGCAGTACCTTCCACTGGTAGAGTTTGCTTATAACAACTCCTACCAATTCACCATTGGCATAACACCATTTGAGGCATTGTACGGTAGACCTTGTCGTTCCCCAGCATATTAGTTAGAGGTGGGGGATAACAAACTCCTTGGATCGGAAGTGATTCAGGATACTTCGACAAGGATTGATATGATACGGAGTCGCATTCGGGTAGCTCAGGATCGGCAGAAGAGCTATGTTGATGCGAAGACGTTCTTTAAAGAATTCAAAGTGGGGGACCAGGTGTTACTCAGAGTATCTCCTATGAAGGGGATTATGCGTTTTGGGAAGAAGGGGAAACTGGCACCAAGGTATGTGGGACCATTTCCTATCATCGAGCGTATTAGGCCAATTGCGTATAGACCTGGGTTACCAGAGCACTTGCATAGGATTCATGATGTGTTCCATATTTCCTCGCTAAAGAAATATCTTAAGGATGATTTGGCCCATACCCACATTTTTATAGAGGACATTGATCTTCAGCCAGATGGTTCCTACAAGGAGGGGCCGATTGCTATTTTGGACCAAAGCGACCGAAAATTGGGGTCAAAGATAGTACCATTAGTACGTGTTCAGTGGCGACATCACAATGCCGAAGAGTCCACATGGGAGTGCGAGGATGAGATGCGCGAGCGTTATCCAGAGCTATTTTTACCAGGTACTCTTTAGTTTCGAATTTTGGGACGAAATTCTGTTAATAGGGGGAAAGTATGTAATACCCCGTAATTTTATTGATATTTATTTAAAGGATTAATTGAATTAAATGAGAATTAATTGAGAATTAATACGGATATAAATACTAGCGAAATGTGAGTTGGTATTTGATTATAATGTTAAAATTGAAAATTTCATGAGTATTGAAAATATTAAAGTTGTCGCGAGGTTGAAATACGTCAATTTGGAAGCTTAAGTTGGGACGCGCGTGTCAGTCGCGTCAGGAATAATAATTATTTGAGTATTAAAGTGAATTTTATTTTCATCTTCCAAATGGCGATTTTGAGTGCGCCAATGTGTCCAGAAGGGTCGAAATAGTCAGAAAATACTAGCCGGGGATTTAGTTTGGGTCCCGGGGCATTTTTAGGCCATATCGGCAACCCAAAAGGGTAGTTTGGTAATTTTAAAAATATGGGAATTAAAACCCACGAATTTTAGAGGTTTATTTTATATTAGAAAGGAACCCACTATGTCCAACATCAGCATTTAACAAGTAGTGGGCTACGGGAGTTAGAGGGAAAGTCTTAAGAGGTTCCAAAAGAAACCCCTAGCCACCATCACCAACCTTGGGAGAAATTCTGCAGAAAGAACGAGGAGAATCAACCTTCATTCACCAACATCAAATCAGAACATCTAAGGCAAGTGCTTTAATTACGTAATTTCAAGTGAATGTTTCCTCCATGCTTAGAATTGAATATATGTCTTGTATTGGAAGTTTGATGAAAACCCATGAAATTGGAGATTGAACTCATAATCTTATGTAGGAATTGCATGTAGAATGTTTACGGTTGAATTTCTTATCCAAAATATATATTTTGATGATTTAAAAACGGATTTATGAGGAGTAGTGTAGACATTAAATTCTGTGTTTATGATTATAGGGTTTGGGACAAAATTTTGGGAATAATGATGATTACTTGTGGATTTAGGAGGTATTGACCCCATGTATATGTTAAAGAGTGACCTAGGAGGACTTAGTGTAGTTGAAACACCTTAAAACTGAGTTTGGATGATTATAGGAGGGATTAAGAAAAGAGAAAAAGGAAGAAAAACGGACTTTATATATTTCTAGGCGTATTCTGCCATCCCGTTAGAAGGCCTGCCCAGGTCGTTCGAACGACCTCGTTCGAACGAGCTTCTAACGAGATGATAGTACTCCTTATAATGAGTTGGTAGTTCGTTCTAAGCCTTTCATTCGAACGACACTCGTTCGAACGACGTCGTTCGAACGAGACTTCTAACGAGTTAACCGAATGGCCTTTTAGGCCTGATTTTATTTCAAATGTTCCCGTAGACTTAATTAATGGAGTGATAATCTTCCCTTTTTGACCAGTGAGTATAATTGAGAGATTAGAGTACGCGAGGAGTAAAATTTAGAATCTTGGAGTAAACCGAATGACATTGTGGATTAGGAAAACGAGTACCTAATTACGACGTGCGAAGAGTTGACAACGCTAATATACATAAATCGGGGACTTGTAAACGTATAACACTGTGATGGTATAAACTCGAGATAACTAAGATGTGCGAATGCTTAGTAAATGTGATTTTATGTGTATAACATACCAACCTTACTTGCTATCATGGGAGGTCTATGTTCTATTAAGGCCATCTAATCTTTGTGTGCCTACGTGGGGGATTTAGATTGGTACCTCAAGGACATAGGTCAGAGAAGGACTTATTGAGAAGTTAATAAGTCTGCTTATCGTGGGAGCGTAGGTATGTGCGTGACCCATGTGATGTGATCTATGTTCGCCTCCATTATTTGTGATTGTTGTTATTTGAGAACGATTCCTGAGAGATTCGGAATGCGTGGTCCTTATGTACGTGACGTATCGGGATTGGATAGCAGAGTATGCGTGCACCGCAGCTTAGTCTCGGGGTGATAGTATTGTATATTTACGATAAGAATAATATACTGTTAAATGAAATGAACTGTCATGTATAAACGTGAGTGTAAATAATAGCAACGTTATGTAAAGATAAGATGGAGGATCTCTAGTAGTTAGTACTACTAATAGGGGAAACTGTGAAGAAGAGTAAAACTTTCTGTTTAAATGAAGATGCCGGAATTAAATTGTGAATCGTATAGTAATGTTAGATTTCATGTCGGATTAGTTAGATATGGTAATGACTAGAATGGGTAAGGGTACGTTAGGAGTGCACAAATAGTCGAGAGGTGAGTACTTCATGTGAGAGCACGTCCTAACATGTATTTTGCATTCATTATTTTACTGTCATTAAAACACTTGCTATATTTTAAACTGTTTTCACTATCGGGATCTGACCCGTTTGCTTCCAATGAGTATTTTCAAATAGACTCCAGAATTCAGGCCTGGAATAGAGAGTAATTTATGTCCTATTTGGATATCATTTCCCCAACTTCCTATTAAAAAACTCTCAGTCTTCTCTCTATTCTATAACACCATTGATAGGCAAGTCATTGAAACTTGATGCATTAATAGTGGAGATCAATAGACCAAGACTTGCTCGACTGTGTGTTGAGGTTGACCTTACTGAGAAGATTTCGAAGAGGATTAGGATTGGGTGTGGTGATAAAGGTTTTTGGCAGGAGGTTTTGGTCGAAAATATGCCAAAATACTTCAATAACTGCTCCAAGAAAGGCCATGATGAAGAGTCTTGCACATTCATTATTTCTAAGAATATAGGGAAGGTAAACAAAAAACCTAAATTTGTCCCTAAAGTTTTACAGACAAGAAATGAGAAGATAAAGATAGCAGATCCCCAAGAGTTAAAAAATAAGCCTCTAGAAGCAGTCATAAAAATAAAAGTAGTCAATAAGACTAATGATTTGGTAGAAGCCAATGCAGTTGATATGTGGAAGAATATCCAATACAAAAAAATATTAAACCACGAGAAATATTTGAGGAAAGTCATGGAAAGTTTCAAAGGAATAGAGAACAATATATAAGAAAATATAAGACCATATAGACAATATTCAAACCTAAGATTTGAGTTGTCGAGAAGTATTGATCATATAACACTATTTATTATCTCCTATGTGTCACGGGCTTAGAGTTTAGTCGTTACCACCCAATTTCCCAACATGCTGTTAAATCATTATCAAGGCTCCCACAAGATGACCCAAAATCCCATCCGTGACATAGGGCTACAAACATTCCTGATAATGAGAAAAATCATGTTGCTTGTCCAGTGTATGTTACAAATGTTAATGAGGAGGAGAGCATTCATATTACTTTCATTAAAGAACTACAACTTTTTTCCAGAACTACAGACAACATGTTAAGATCATTCAAGAAGATAACACACGAAGCTAATTTGAAAATTTGAAATAATTTCCTCAAGATGAAGTCAACGATAGGAAGAAGCAATTGAAAAGGATAGATCCCATGTTTAGAAGGTTGACAAGATCCTCAACAAAAGGTAACACTAAATTCAAACCCTCTCATTTTAAATTATTAATATGATTGTTTGGAATATAAGAGGGGCTGCGAAGAAATCCTCTTTGAGAAGATTAAAAATCCTCTACAAGTTTCACAAATTACCTTTTATAGATCTTTTAAATCTAAAGGTGGATGCTCAAAAAATTTCAAAGTTTACAAATAAAGTGGGGATTTGAAGGCTGTATTAACAATTTTAATGGGGAAATTTGGATTTTTTGGAGGTTCAATGTAGATATTCAATATATAGTTGATCATTCTCAGCATTTGACCGTGAACGTGTAAGGACACAAGTCTTCGATTGAGTCTTAATGTAGTGTTGACTCAATTTCGGATAAAAAAATTTGAGTTATAGGAAAGTGTTCAAGTGTGTCCATCCAAGCCTATGACATATTATTTGAAGACTTAGCGGCCAAGATTATAAACTTCATCTTATGCCAGGTTTAGTGTGACTCGTTTCTACGTCAACAACAATGGTTCCAATTCTCCTAAGGTATTAATGCAATATATATATATATATATATATATATATATATGTGGTGTAATTTATAATTTTTTTATAAATTAATTTTAACGACTTTGTTTTACTCGGACAATATTTTTTAGAACTTTTCATAAAAAGTTTTGGACTTAAAATGAATAGTGCATTTTCTGGTAAGTCGCCCGAACGAGATTCCTTTTTCACCTCTGGAACATCGTTAGTAAAGTCGTTCGAACGAGAATATCGTTCGAACGACTTTGGCGGGAACAGTTTTTTGGCATTTTTCGACAGTTTTCTCCATGTTCCCACTTAATTTTCCCCACTACTTTTTGGCAGAATTATGTAGTGAGGGAACCAATCTTTTGGAACTAACTTTTTCACATTCTAAGACTTTTAGAGAGAAAATTCTTTCAAGAAAAATTCCATGTTTTGTGTTTGATTTTTATGGATTAATTTAACCAAAAACACATACACACCCATTTGTTTAGTTGATTCCAAGTTTCTTCATATATATTCCTTGCTTGGAGTTTTGGCACCGGGTTTATCTCTACACCTTAAAGAAGAGAAGTTTGGGTTTACTTCTACATCCCGCAAAGAAGAAGTTTATTTGCCGTGACATACCCACTTGGAGAAAGGCTCCTTGTTTGGGTGGCAGTGATCTGAAAAAGTCCTATCGGTGGATTTCGAGACCGCGGTAGACCTCTGTGGTTATTCGCTCGGCACAAGTGTGTACAAGAAGAGGCGTCGGGGCTTGGATGGAGTCAAGTCGGGTATTGTAAGTCTTTTTGTCTTGTACTTGTAAAACTGTACTTATTGGATTTGAGGCTAGGGTCGTCCGAGGTTTTTTTTCGTTGGTGCAAATTCAATTTGGGTAAAAATTAATTAAATTCAAGTCATTACTTTAATTTGATAAAATTTGGTTTGGCCTAATTTACAAAAATTGAATTAATTATTTGTTAGAAAAATTCTAGGACCAGGGTTGAGTTAATATGTTAAAGTGAAAAATGTATTTATTGATTAATTTAATTTCACTTTGAGTTTATTTTAATTTTAATTTGAAAGAAATTAAAATTTGGTTTATGTAATTGTTTTGTTGAAACATCTCTCTATTCTGCACCTAAAGGAAACTCATTTTGTAAAATTTTAAAAATTGAGGGTCTACGTTCCCAACAAGTGGTATCAAAGAGGGATGGCTAAATTATTGCGTTCAAGATCCTTTTAAATATTCTTGACTAAAATGGAATTTTTCTCATTTTCAAAATTTCTTATTTTTGATGGTTCTAATTACGCGTATTAGAAAGCGCGCATGAAATCGGCACTTAGGTCTATCGATGAGAGGGTTTGGTTGTCAGCCGTTAACGGATGGTCCCCACCTACATATTTAGTTGAAAATGAACGTGTTCCCAAACCCACCCATTGATGGAGTGAGAATGAATTTAAACTTACAAATTTTAATTTCTGTGGTTTGAATGCCTTGTTTAGCACGGTCACACTAGATGAATTCCGACGTATTATGACATGTGAAACCGTTAAAGAAGCTTAGGATATTTTACAACTCACCTATGAAGGAACTAGTGTCGTAAAATCTTCTAAACTCCAAAACCTCACCATTCAATTTGAAACCATCAAAATGAATAAAAAAGAAACTTTTGATGAATTTTATGCTAGACTTTCAGATATAGTTAATTCATCTTTTAATTTCAGAGAGAAAATACCCGACAACCGAGTAGTAAAGAAAATTTTAAGGTCCCTACCCGATATATTTATTCCTAAGATGACCGTGTTAAATTCTTTACCCACTTTAGCCTCTACGAAATTAGAAAAGCTCGTAGGTGATTTACAGACCTATGAACTAGACATGTGTCCCTCTAAAACTAAAAATAAAATAGATAAGGGCGTTGCTTTGAAAGCCCGAAAGGAGGAAAAATAAGTAGTAGAGAGTGAAAGTGAGAGTGACTCGAAAGATATGGCTATATTTTCTAGGAAGTTTCAAAAATTTATTAAATTTAACAAAGATAAATTTAAAAATGATTTTAAGAAATTTGAAAATTCTAAGCATGACAAAGCCGAGAAGATCCCTAAAACTTTTAATGAAAATTTAAATAGGGACGAGTCGAATAGGTGTTATGATTGTGAAGGGTATGGCCATAGGGCAAAAGAGTTCCCCACTAAACTAAGGAGAGAGGGTAAGTAACTAATTTTCTTCAATGCCACCCTTAGTGATAGTGATAAGGAAGAGAGACCTGATTCCCCCACCAAGCCCAACTTTGTGGATTTTATGGCAAGTCATGTGAGTGAAAGTGAGCACTCCTTTATTGATGAAATTTTAACACATGACACTTCCAAGGTCTTTGTTTGTGGATCCCAAAGAGATGATAGTAGTGAGAGTGGAGAAGAAAGATAGAGTGAAAGTGGTGAGGAGGTTGCGTTTCAAGAATTATATGAAGAATCTATTAAATTAAAAAGAGAAAATTTTAAGTTAGAAGCTAGTTTGAAAGAGCGTGTCGAGGTAATTAATGAGAGTATTTTAGTGGAAGACCTTAGGACACGTGAGAGAGCTCTTCGTGAGAAGCTTGAATATGTAGAAGGCGAGAGAGATAGCCTGAAAGGTTTGATGAAATCCTTGAAAAAGGAGCTTCTTGCGTTTGAAGAGCGGAATGTTTTATTAGAGTCTAACATTTTAGAATTAGAAAATAAATTAAAAGACTCTTGTAAAGTCAAATTTTATTTGCAGTGTCATTTGGAGAAATTAGATAAAATCTTAGGAATGGTCCAAATTAAAAATGACACTTGTGGTTTAGGGTTCAATTCATGAAACGATTCCTCTATTAAAGCCAAAACCAATGTTTTAGGAGAATTCTCTAGGAATAATATTATAGATCATTCCTTAGGTAAGTCTTTTCGACGAGTCTTTAGGTGCTCACATTGTGGTCGAAAAGGTCATTTAAGGAAATTTTGTTTTGATCTTAAACAAGGTCCTAGAAAATCCCAACGTAAGGCAACCGAGGTAGCCAAGATTCCTACACCTCATGATAGTCATTCTTTATTATCTTGGGTTAGGAGATCCGAATTGGTAGCTTTAAAAAATAGGGTTTTTGATTCTCATTTACTTTCACATGCTTCCTCCCTTGCAAAATCTAAAGGTTGAATGTGTTAGTTGTTTTCATACTTTAGCTTTTGTGCTTCATGCTATATTATCATGCTAATTGTATGCTTCTTAATTATTATTTGAGTCTAAACTTCATGCTTTATCACATGCTAGAATTATGATTGTCGTTTATCTTTTGTATTATAGTTCTTGCATTTTAGTTTGCATTAAATGAAAAATATAAAAAAATTGTAACACCCCGTATTTTTGTACATTTAATATTTAATTAATTTGGGATTCAAAATTACTTGTGTTCCGTAATTTTAATTGAATTAATTATGTCAACATATATTTAAATATTAATCGGGGTGTGAATGGTTAATATTTAGGGAAATTTAATTACTAAGTGAATAGTAATAATTTAATTACGTCATTTTGGGTACTAATGACGGGGTATGTACTTATCTCAGCCGGAAGTTGGTATAGACTAATCTGGGTGTGAGATAAGGATTTTTATAAATTAATTTTGATGCCAATTCTGAGTGTACGATTGAGTCCGAATGGGCCAATATAGTCAGAAAAGTGTGCCCGGGGGTAGTAAATGGGTCACGGGGCATTTTTAGACATAGCCAATCCCACACGGGGACATTTGGGCGACTTGTGCTTGGCCCATTAGGCAAAAAATGGGATTTAGCCTAATTAAACAATTATAAGGAAAAAGAGAACGGTTGATTAGATTTTAGAAAATACTTAGTGGGAGAGGAAACCCTAAGAGGCAGTTAAAGGCAAATTTGAGGGACAAAGGAAAGAGACAAAACAAAGGAGTTCATCTTCATCCTTGGGAATTCACAACTTCAAAGCAGACCCTACGAATCATAAGGCAAGTGGTTAACTTGATGAATCATTTAATTTGCTTTTCGATTCATATTTATGTGATGTGAGTAATTAAAATTCATTTTAGGATTTAAAGGGGTATAAACATGGGGTTTTTGTAAACCAATATTCTGATTTCTAAATTATCTAGAAATTCATGTGTAATCTTAGAGTAGTATATATATATCTGGTAGGATGTAATCCGGATGAATTAGAAACTAATTTGAAGCAAAGATTTGATGTTTAAATGGGTTAAAGGTTAAATCGAATTTTTGTCCAATTTATGAAAATAGTAGAGAACGTAAATTAAATGGTGTTTGTGGACTTTATGGGGGTCCTTATGAGGTTTTTGATATATGTTGTTGATGGGAAGGCTTGGATTTTAATGTTGAAGAAGTTAGGGTTTGAAGCTTTTCGTCCATGGGTGAAACAGAAGGGGGACGAAGACGCTAACTTGTACGATCGATCGATCGAGGGTTCGAAAATTTGTCAATTCGCCCAGTTTATATATATAAAGGGAAATTAAGTTAAATTCCTTTCCATACCTTATATAATGAGAAATAAATGTAGGGTTACAATCTAATTAAGTATGAGTAAAATTAATTAGGATTTGAAGGAAATTATGTGTGTCACACCATGATTAAAATTAATTGGGATTTGGAGGAAATTTATGTGTGACACACTATAATTAAATTTTGGGAATAATATGTAAAAAATAATTAAATACGGATTGAGTGGGAAAGTCCGGGGTTATTGGTTGAGCGATACCAAGATGTTAATTTTATTTAGAGTTAAGGCTAAGTAATTTGGAGTCGGGAATTTAGACTCGGATATTGTTTTATTTCGGGCCATGAGAGTAAGTCCGAATATATTGGTTGGAGCGACACCAAAAGTAATTTAATTAATTAATGTACGAATTAATTAATAATTAGAGTTGGACCATAAACTCATAATAATCTGAATAGGCTTGTGTTACGAATTTAGTACACGGTATAGCCGGGATAGTTTATTTTTATTTATATATATATATATACGATGTGCGATAGCATATATATATGGTATGGGCATGAATATCAGTGGTTAGATATTATCATATATACTCTAGTGCTATAGGGGGAGGTTGGGCGTAGTGGATGAATCCCCTAACTTGAGGGGCATCTCACTTTCAGGGAAGAAATATGACCGCCTCCAACATGTGTGTATTAACAAAGTTAGTGAGCAATTCTGACTTGGGTTAACTAGGTTATGTGAATATACCTAGTGGGATAACACTTTAAAGAATTTACATCCGGTGATTTATTACTCGGGAGGATGTTATTATTAATTATTATTTCAGCATGTTTGTGAATGTTGTATTATGACTATCCGTATATAATGAGGTAAATAATTATATACGGGTAAAATTAATACAGACCGTGAATTGTATTACATATAATGAGTGTGAAAGTTATATGAACTTAAAAAGGGAAATAATTAATTAAGTTAATGTTGAGAATAACTTAGAAATCATAATTATGGCACACACTGCTAGAGTAGGGTGGTTGCAAGGGGTTATATAAATTATCTAGTCATGAGATAAATAACTAGGTAAATTTAATCAAGGCGTTAGTAGTGCACATTAGAGGAGAGGTGATGATGTACTCAAGGGAGTGAGGCACTAACTAAAATATGGAGAGCATGCATATTTATTTATTACTTCAAGTTAATCATTTGCTAAATCTTTTCCAAATGTTTTGGGTACTAACCCTTGCTATAAAAACTTTTAGGTGTCCAGCCACAGGAACACCAGGCATGACTCGTTCTAGGGATCCGTTGCTACAGCATATGTGGATGTTGCGGGAGTTTAATAGGCGCCTCATTCCTTTCATTTCTAGTGTAGAAATTTCCTATCAGTTATTCGAGCATGTTGCTCACTGTTTTATTCAGTATTTATGTCAGACCTGTTAAGATTTATTTACCTGTCGTTACTTATGTTGGATTTTGAACTGATGGTATATTCGGTCAGTTGATTAATTGTGAATGGTTGAATTCAGTTAATTATGATTGTTATATTATTTTGTTTCTGCATGAGTATTTCAATTAAGTTAATGAAAGATAAACTTTGGTACCAGTCCAATTTTTATCACTTAGGTAGTTAGTAATTAAAAAGGCGACAGTGATGCTAAGAATGAACCAACTGAGAAACCTGTTCTAACTTAATTTAGGACCGATCACCCGGGGTTAATTAGGCAGGGTGTCACAAAGATTTTGTTTATCATTTGTGTTTCATTTTTTTGTAATTTGGGCTTAATGAAAAATACAAATGATTTTTGTTTGTCTTTTGGAGTAAATATTTTTGTCTGTTTGGTTTAAAAATTTCAAAACTCAAAGAGATTTTTTTGTGTGTATTTTAGTTTGACACACTCTATGTGGGATATACTTATGTTTGAATTCATTCTTTTTCGCTTCCATGTGGCTAGAACTTTTGGTTTAGATTGTCAATCCTTAAAATGTTCTTTACCATGCTTACATGGAGTAGTTGAATTTTTTGTTGATATAATAGATTCTATTTTTATATGCCTCAATTCACACATGCACGAGCTCACTTGAAACTATAACTTCATATGTATATTTGAGCTTTGTGAGGTGTTCTCCTACCAATCATGTCATCTACATGTTATGTGACCTAGGAGGACTAGTGCATGTTAAAATTCGTTGCATGCGAGAATTGAGCGATAAAAGATTATATATATATATATATATATATATGTGTGTGTGTGTGTGTGTGTGTGCATGGAGAAGGGCTCCAAAAGGAAATATCATCCTTTGAGAGTAAGCCACCGTTTGCTTGGACCTAAAAGAAATACGTGCTCCAAAGTCCTAAAAGAATAATGGCATTAAAAGTAAATATTTGACATGGCCTATTTGTTTATGTTTGATATTGTCATTCAATAAAATAATATGCTTAAATTTAGGGAGTTTGGATGGTGTATCAACGGTTTGCACAATGTCCATTTATCCTAGTTGTACTTTCAATGTCATGACTCTATTGGTTTGTAGAATCATCAAAATTCTAGGCTTGTATGCATTGTGTATGTTTGTTCATTGATTTCAATTTATATTGTCACATAAGGTTATATTCAAATATGATAAAGTTTGCAATCAATTGAGAACTCCGTGAACATGTTTTAAGTGATTGGGTCTAACTTTAATTGTTACTGGTTCACACCCCTACACTTCCGTTTCCATATGACACATTTGTGCCATACGCGTGTGAAAAGCTTATTATATTTTATGTCATGTGTGGTGTCTATACCTATATATATATATATGTGCGTGTGAGTTTGTGATATTCATTATGTCTACATATGTATGGTATTTTATCTTTTCCTTGCCTTCTAGTCCATCTATGCTTCAAACTCATAATTAGTATCTATCGTGTTGCATATTGTTGTTTATATCATATGCTTAGTATCTTATGTATCATATTGGTATCATTTTTTTGCATCTTCATTGGCATCCGTTATTATTTGTATGGATTAATTATGATTTTGTTGCCCATATGCTTTCACGTTCTTATCACTCTAAGCTTTCATGTTTTACTACTATAATCGTATCTTAGTTTAGAAGATTTAACATAGGGGGAGTCGCGACTTTCTTAGGTTGATCATAGTTGATAAAGGGGTGAATTAATTTATAGGGAGTATTATTTTACAACATGCATTTTATATTCTTGATATTCCCTATGCGTTTGATAGTTTGCTTAAGTGCCCAGGAATTCTTCTAAATGGAAACTTTCAACTTTCATCGACAAAGATATTGATCCTCAGGTTTTTGAGTCAAGCTATGTAATTTTTATTTTGGGTGGGATATTTTTTAAGTCTAGTAGAGCTTGACGGTCCTTTAGGATTTTTTTTTTGTCCCGGAATAGCTAAAGGGGGAGATTTGTAAGGACACAAGTCTTCGTTTGAGTCTTAATGTAGTGTTGGCTCAATTCCGGACAAAAATATTTAAGTCATAGGTAAGTGTTCAAGTGTATCCATACAAGCCTATGACGTATTAGTTGAAGACGTAGCGGCCAAGATTACAAAGCTTCATCATATGTCGGGTTTAGTGTGCATCGTTTCTACATCAACAACAATGGTTCCAATGCTCCTAAGGTATGAATGCATTATATATATATATATATAGGATCTTGGAAATTTATTGGGTGTAATTTATAATTTTTTTATAAATTAATTTTAATGACTTTGTTTTACTCAGAAAATATTTTTTAGAACTTTTCATAAAAAGTTTTGGACTTAAAATGAATAGTGCATTTTCTGGTAAGTCGTTCGAATGAGACTTCTAACGAGATTCCTTTTTCAACTCTGGAACATCATTAGTAAAGTTGTTCGAACGAGAATGTCGTCCGAACGACTTTGGCGGGAACAGTTTTTTGGCAGTTTTTGACAGTTTTCTCCATGTTCCCACTTCATTTTCCCCACTACTTTTTGACAGAATTATGTAGTGCGGGAACCAACCTTTTGGAACTAATTTTTTCACATTCTAAGACTTTTAGAGATCAAATTCTTTCAAGAAAAAGTTCCATGTTTTATGTTTGATTTTTATGGATTAATTTCACCAAAAACACATACACACCCATTTGTTTAGTTGATTCCAAGTTTCTTCGTATATATTCCTTGCTTGGAGTTTTGGCATTGAGTTTATCTCTACACCTCAAAGAAGAGAAGTTTGGGTTTACTTCTACATCCCTCAAAGAAGAAGTTTGTTTGTTGTGACATACCCACTTGGAGAAAGGCTCATTGTTTGGGTGGCGGTGATCAGAAAATGTCCGATCGGTGGATTTCGAGACCGCGGTAGACCTCTGTGGTTATTCGCTAGGTAGAGGTGTGTGCAAGAAGAAGTGTCGGGGCTTAGACAGAGTCAAGTCGGGTGTTTTAAGTCTTTTTGTCTTGTACTTATAAAACTGTACTTAGTGGATTTGAGGCTAGGGTCGTCCGAGGTTTTTTTCCCGTTGTGGGTTTTTCCTCGTACACCGTGGCGTAGTGGTTGTTTGCTTATTTTATCTTTTTCTATATCACGTTAGATGCATGCTTAGGTAAAAAGATAAATTGGTATATTTAATTTGGTGCAAATTCAATTTGGGTAAAAATTAATTTAATTCAAGTCATTACTTTAATTTGATAAATTTTGGTTTGTCCTAATTTACAAAAATTAAATTAATTATTGGTTCGGCAAAGTCTAGGACCTAGGTTGAGTTAATATGTTAAAGTGAAAAATGTTTTTGTTGATTAATTTAATTTCACTTTGAGTTAATTTTAATTTGAAAGAAATTAAAATTTGGTTTATGTAATTGTTTTGTTGAACCATCTCTCTATTCCGCACTAAAAGGAAGCTCATTTTGTCAAATTTAAAAAATTTAGGGGTCTACGTTCCCAATAGAACGTTAGTCAAACTACCTTGAAATTAGATCTATTCCTAACTATTGTGGATGCAAAGTGCTCTAGAGATGATAAAAAGGAGTTGTGGGATCAAATGGTTCATTTATCTAGTAATTTTGAAACCTTTACACATATGGTCATTGTGGATTTTAATGTAGTATCTTCCTAAAATAAAAAAATTGAGGGGAAATGATATTAATCATAATGAAGTTGAAGACTTTAATCACGTTATAGAGGATAATGGTTTAAGTGGTTTGGGATACTTTGGAACTAGGTATACTTGGTGTAATAATAGCGATGAGGTTGACCTTGTCATGTTAAGGCTGAACATGTGCCTCTTTAACGAACAATGTGTGGCAGACTTCCCTAATTCAAAGATAGAACTACCTCTCATCATGCTCCTCTAATGCTTACTATTAAAATTATTAAATATTCTTCCCAAAGACCGTTCATATTTCAAAAAATGTGGTGCAACCATCCCCACTTTCAAGATTTGGTTCAAAAGTCTTGGAATAAGGACTCTACTAAGCATGGTCTGGAAAAAATTACTGAGAAATTGCGACGATTAAAAGGGGATTTGTAGAATTGGAATAAGGAGATATTCAAGGATGTCTTCCAATATGTAAAGGATTTGGATGATGAAAATCTCCAACTGGTATTCATTTATGAACTTGATAAAAGTGACTCAAATAAATCTACTATGAATAAGAGTAAAGGAAGGTTGATGGTTGCCTATAACATTGAGGAGGTGTACTGGAGGTAGAAATCCTCTATTAAATGGCTGAAGAAAATTAATTATGAAACATTTTTTCATGCTTGTGTTAAGGCTAAAAAACAAAAGCTTATGATCCATTCAATCAGAGATGAATATAGTAATTTGTTGGAGGATGAGAAAGAGTTTGAAAATCATATAGTGAAGTTATTTCAGGAGAAACTTACAGCTAACCAGATTGTCTTTATGAAGGATATTTTAGACATCATTTCCTCTCTAATCTCTCCTTAGACCAATGACAATCTTAAAGATTTTTCTACTGAGGAAGAAGTATTATCTGCAATGAATGATTTTAATGATGACTCTGCCCTAGGGCCTGATGCTTTGGGGGGATATTTCTATAGAAGTTGGTAATGGATAAAGGATAACCTTGTTCATGCTATTAACTATTTTTTGCAGGATATGATCTGCCACAAAGTTAGACAAGCACTGATATTGTGCTAATTCCAAAAATTAAATTCCATAAGAAATGTGGTGACCTAAGGCCAATTAGTTTGTGCAACTTTTCATTCAAGATTATTTCCTAGATCCTGTCTAAAAGAATAACAAAAGTCATACCAATGATTATATCCACTAATCAAAATGGATTCATAAAAGTTATGGCCATTCAAGACAGTGTTCTCCTTACAAAAGAGATGGTTCAAAATTTAGGAAATAAATCTCATGGTGGAAATGCCCTAATCACACTTAACATGGAAAAGTCTTATGACAGGGTTCATTGGGCCTTTTTTATAAAAGTTTTAAGAAATTTTGGATTTGGGGAGATATGGATTGAGATCATTTGGAGGTGTGTTTCAAACAACTAGTTCTCGATAATTATAGATGGTAAGAGTTATGGTTTTTTCAAATCTACTGGGGGCTTAAGACAAGGTAATAATATATTCGACAGTCTTTTCATCCTAGTTGCTTGTTACCTAAGTAAAGGTTTGAATAATATCGTATCTACAAGAGTAATAAAGATTTACAATTTTCCAAGTGGTAGTCCTATAATTTCTCATCTTGCATTTGCTAATGATGTTATCAATTTTTGTGGAGGTGATAAAAAAAGTCTAAGTCATCTAATAGAATTTCTTCAGATATATTGCAACATGTTAGGGCATAAATGTAATACCCTCAAGAGTAGTTTTACTATAGATGGCAAGTGTAGTAATCAAACTAGGGCCAAGATTGCTGAAGTTAGTAGTATTAAACAAAAAATTCTTCCACTAGAATAACTGGGATGTCCTCTATTCAAGGTGAAAAACAAAGTTAAATACTATGATGGTCTAATTTCTTATTTGAAATCTAAAATCACTGGATGGCGGTCTAAGTTGCTCTTAAGTGGGGGTAAAATCATCCTTATTAAGCATGTTATTTCATACATTCCTTCATATCTTTTAGCCTCTATATATCCTCCTACAATAGTAGTGGCCAAAATACATAGTGCTGATGTAAAAACTTAGATTATCTCTAATTAATCAATCACAGATAAAATAAATAAACCAAAGATTTTTAAAGTGGTTCAGCCTTATAAGAATGGCCTACGTCCACTGTTTTTGTATTGCTGACTATTTGACTGAAAGTATCGATAAGTGGTTTACCAAGAGATCCAGAGTCCCCTTCTAATGAGGAGGTTACAATGTATTTATAGCCTTGAGTCCGTACATATGAAAGGACACTGCGCTGTTATTTAGTAGACATATGCATCTGTACGATAATAATGAGCATTTAATGAGTAGTCGTCTTTTTTTATTCTCATGATTTGGATGCTCTGTATGCTAAGTAGCTCAAACTGCCTGAGTTGCTCGGTGCTCTTAAGTTGCTCTGAGCCTTAAGCTCCTCGGGGCCTTAAGCTCCTCAGGGTGCCTAAGATGCTCGGTATGATTGAGTTGCTCGGGGCGCTTAAGTAGCTCGGTGATAGTATGTTGTTCATTGAAAGTGTTTGTAATTATCACGTAGTTTGACACGTGTCTTCAAGTGAATGTCCACATCAGCAGATAAATTTGGTATCAACAGAAGCCCCTAATGTTTCACACTTTGAGGTTAAAGAAAAGTGTGGAATATTCTGCTCGAAAACTGCTCAGATTATTGGTTTTTTATGGTTTTTAGGAAAATTTTCCTTTTTGAATGCATAATATCAGGCTTCATAAATATTTTGAATTTTCATGACCACTTCGATATTTGTGCCCTTTTATTCTTTTAGCCGTCGAAAACGCAAACGTCTTCCCTTGTAATCATTGCCTTTCTCTATTCTCGAGATAAAGTATTTAAGCACGGCAGAAATCCTATCGTCTTTCACTTTTCAAATCTGTATCTTTGAACTCTTCATTTTCTCTCTATCTTGTGCCTTCGTTCTTTCCATTGTTCATTGTCAACTGATCTCTCTGTTTTTGTAAGATTTTCTTCCCTTTCTTTTATTTACTTTGTTCATCATGGTTTATCTTGTTGAGTTGCTGGACAAATTTTGGTCTAAATTTTCAATCCCTTCGCGGGTTATTTTGGAAGAACTTTCTGAACCTTCTGATTATTTTTATTTAGCTTAGGGACATTGGTTCCCAAGTCTTTTTATGGCCGAATGTGGCTTTTCTTTCCCGCTAGATCCGCTGTGTTTGGAGTTCTGTCAATATTTTGATGTTGTACTTGTAAGAATAACTCCAAATACATAGAGGATAGTTAATGGTGTACATAGGTTGAATAGACTTCATGGAACTCGATTAGGGATTCTAGAGATTATGTATTGCTACAGATGGGTTATCAGCGATAGTACTTTCTATTTAAAAACTAAGTTTTTGAATAGAGCGTTAGTTGTCAATCTTCCTGATGCCAATAGGGATTACTTTGATTATGGGGTGGTGATGAAAAATTGGCAACACCCTCCATTAAATGGAGATGATGTATACCAAGGTCCCAAATATCCACCTTATGGCAATGGGATATGTTGTTTTTATTTTTGAAATCTTGTTCTCTTTGTGTTTGATAAAATGCATCTTTGATATTTGATTTTTTCTTATTGCAGTTGATAGTCAAAGGAAAACTCCAAAGGAAACTGATGTTAATATAAAGCATTTAAAACTTATCTGGAGTTTGCACCAATCTTTTGCTGAGGAGCATATTAGATCTTCTTCTTACTTGTTGCAGTACAAAAGCTATACTTCATCTTTCACTGCTCGTCCTTGTCCAGTGGTAATTAATCTTGACTAAGTACCAGCCTCTGAGACTAGTGTGGAAGGTTCTTCCTCTGAGTCGTGTATTCCCATTAGTGATCTGATGAAGAAGAGAAGAGCTCCTGCCTTTTTTGACAAATCTGCCTCTACCACCGTGGAGGCAAAGAAAAGTAAACAAGATGTACCAGAAGAAGGGACAAAAACCATTGATGTACCCCCTCCTGCTGCTGCCAAGAAGGTTGGCGAGAATCCCCCTGTGGCTCCGAGCAAGACTGTTGCTATCTCTCCTCCGAGTGAGGTTATTATCATATCACCAATAAAGATAACGTCATTAGTTGAAAATGCTCCTGCTCCTCTGAGGAGGTTAAAAAAAAACTCTTCTGAGAGACCTGCTGAACCTATCTCTCGACCTTCAAATGTTGAAGGTAGTGTTCCATCTTTTGTTGTTCCAAGCTCTGTTGTGAGTTTAGTAAGATCCTGGACTGTCCCAGAATTCCAAGGCATTGAAGATACTCTTTCTCGTGAGAGAATTACTACTCTGGCTGCTCAACACATTACCTCAGTAAGTATTATTAGCCCGAGTCTTTAACTTTCTACTATTATGTTCATGTATTAACTTAAAGTTATTTCTTTGTTCAGCTGGTGACGTGTTTTAACAGCATTTTGAAGAAGGATGAAGCTATTAGGGCTTCAATCTCCTCGGGTGGAGTAGAGGAAGCTTTTGTTGGGCTGTCCCAATCTTTGAAAGATTCTCGTCAAAAGTGCAAGGAAGATAAAGTTAATTGGGAGAAGTAATTCAAGTCCATTGAGCTAGAGAGAAATCAAGTTGTGAATGCCTCCAAGGAATTGGAGAAAAAATTAAAGGAGTTTGAACAGAGCAATAAGGATTTTGAACAGAGCAACAAGGAGTTTGAGGCTAAGCTCAAGTCTACTGAAGAGGAAGTTGTTAAACTTCAAGATGTCGAGTGACAGAAAACGGAGGTGGAAGAGAAGTTGAAAGCTGCCGAGGAGCTCCTTAGGGAAAGGACCTCCTCGGAAAGGGCAAAAAGAAAAGATGCAGTTAAAAAATCATTCAGTGCTGGTTGGGACAAAGGCTGTAATAAGTGTCTAACGGCCATGTATTCTCAAATGGAATATGCAGGTGTAAAATATTTTAGGGATGGATGGGTAGCAGCCTCAAAGGAGTTGAAGGTTCCCGAGAATTCTGAGTTATTCCAGTAACACACTCATGGCCCTCCTCCCTCTCCTGGAGAAGAAGAAGAAGATGAAGCTGCTTCAGATGAATCTTCTATGATGACTGGAGATCAAGTTCCTGTTGTTCTTGTTGTTCATCCTTTCGAGCAACTCCAACCAGCCAACACTTCTACCAAGCAACCAACCCCTTCATTCAAACCTTCTGAGGAAGTCATAGGAAATAAGGATAAGGTGTAAAGTTGTTTGGGTTTTTATTTTGTTGTTCTCTTAAATGTAACCTCAGACTTTGTATTTTCTCTTATGATGAAATAAAATTTGAACTTTGGTTGTTCATCTTGAATTTCTCTTTTACTTGTTTTGTTCTTTTTATTTCTTCTCTTTACTAGTTTATGGCCAGGATAGAGCTCTTATTAGCTCATGACACAGAATTGATGAAGAAATGCAATAGCTATTTTAAAGCTAGTCATGCATATTTTAATGAGTCCCAGATAATTGACATCCTCGGATCAGGTGCTTCTGACCGAGCAGTTGAAGCTTACCAATACCTTAAGTGTTTTCTCGATCGTGCAGTTGCCAACAATGTGGCCTACTATAAGATGATTGAAGATTTCCAATGAATGACCGAGGAACTTCAGCAACAGTACAAAGAGTCCTCCACACTTTTGCATCAAGGATACAAGAAGAAATATCAATAATGATGTGCTGACAAAGGGTATGACAAATTCATCTCTACTTATGAGAAGAAAGAGAGTGTTCTGAAGCTTGAAGTTGAAGAGCACAGGCATATCGCTATGCTATTGGAGCAGGAGAACATTGCTTTGCAAGAAGAGATAAAATAACTCGAATTTATTGCATCTTCTTCGGGAGCCTTGGTCCCTGTTAATGATGAAGGTTTTTATTTCTTGGAGGTAGAAAATGCCAACTTACGAGATGAGTTGGAAACTTTGAAAAGAGCTGGACCTTCCACATCTACTCGTGGATGAGAAAAATCTTCTTTTCGTGGACGAGCAAGGGATGGTCAAATTTCTATTGAAGAAGCGAGAACTCAACCGGCCTTGGAGAATCAGGCATTTCAGTTGATGGCGAAGAATCAAGCTTTGGCAAAAATGTTCAAGAGGATTCTGAATTTTACTGACCAACTCTCTTCCAAGAGTTCTGCTTTGGAAAATAAGGAAATTCCGGTGAAGAGTCTCCACGAGCAACTAGAGAGGTTAACTTATCAGTTTCATAAATAACCCAGGGAGTTTTGGATGGCTGGGTATAATGAAGCCCTTTACCATCTTGATGCTCGGATCCAACAGTCAAATAACGAGGGGTACAAGCAAGGGTGGTTGAATGCAGTGTGTGTGCTAAAATTGGAGCAGGGCCACTACTAATGGGATTATTATGACCATGGAGTGCTCAATTTTCCCGTGCCTCCTTTTAAGCTTGACATTATTTAGATTCCTGCTCGGGCAATTCCTCAATGCTTGATCTCTAAGTACCTCGACGATTTCAGTCTTCATGCAAACTTTGAGATATCTCGCCCGGAGCACTTACTTGATCGGCCTTCCGTAATGAATGTTCGAATGCTTCGCGTCTAAATTTTATAAATTCCCCTTATGCATTAGATGATCCTCCTGCTGGGGTGGAGCCTATTTCAAAGGCAGAAGGTAAAAAACCAATAGAATAGGGTTTTTTATGTAATGAAGTATATTTTTCACATCATATTTAATTCTACTTGATTTGAATGAAGAAATTTTTAGTCTTTTGCCATTTTATTTTCTTCAAAATATTTTGTAGAATTTCCTTGCTTGTTGGTTGGTAAATATATATGTATATATTATACTTATTCCCATTTGTCGTTTGATTATAGTGACTTGTCACTCTTTGGGCCTAAGCAATGGAATGATTTGCATCCCATGTTCCTGCTTAGTTTGGGACTAACTAACCGGAGTTGATTGTAATTGATTTACTGACCAACCGGAGTTGGTGGTAATTAGTTTCCGACCAACCGGAGTTGATGGTAATTGATTCGCCAACTAACCAAAGTTGGTGGTAATTGATTCCCGACCAACCGGAGTTAGTGGTAATTGATTTTTCGACCAACCGGAGTTGGTGGTAATTGATTCGTCGACCAACTGGAGTTGGTGGTAATTGATTACCGAAGTTGGTGGTAATTGATTCGTCGACTAATCGGAGTTGGTGGTAATTGATTCCCGACCAACCGGAGTTGGTGGTAATTAATTCGCCGACCATCCGGAGTTGGTGGTAATTGATTTCCCGACCAACCGGAGTTGGTGGTAATTAGCTCCCGACCAACCGGAGTTGGTGGTAATTTTCTCTGAATTTGGTGTGTAGTGTGTAGCACTAATATTCCAAAAATATTTCAACAAAGAGAGAAACTGGGTGAAACATCACTTTATTCATACTGAAGAAATTGTATTACATAGGAATTTCAATTACTGATAATATTTGGACAGATGCTGTGCATTCCATGCATTCTTGAATTCTTCTCCTTTCAAGCTTTCAATCCTGTATGTCCCTGGACGAAAAACTATTGTTACTCTGTAGGGTCCATGCCAGTTGGCTTCCAGTTTGTTATGATTTTGGATCACTTTCTTCAACACATAATCCGCTTCCTTAAAATCACATTTTTTCACTCTTTTGTTATAGAACAAAGTTATTCGTTATTGATATGCTGCATTCCTGATTTCTGCTTCTTCCCTAACTTCTTTGAGCATATCTAGGTATAATCTTCTCATCAATTCAATGACAGGGGAATTGAAATTAAGCACCCTATGCGTAGGTAAACCTAATTCAGCAGGTATGACAGTTGTTGATGTAAAAAACTAGATTTGATCTAATTATTTTAATCACAGATAAAAATGAATAAAGAAATACTAGACAATAGATTTTTAAAGTGGTTCATCCTTGTGAGAATGGCCTACATCCACTGTTTTTGTATTGCTGTCTGTTTGCTTGGAATTCTTGATAAGAATGGTTTTCTCAAGAAATTTCGGTCCCCTTAAAGTGAGGAGCTTACAATGTATTTATAGCCTTAAGGATGCAAAAATGAAAGGACAATGCGCTGTTGTCTAGTAGACATGTACATCTGTATGATAGTAATGACCATTTAATGTGCAATCGTCTCTTTGATTTTCTTATTCTGCATGCTAAGTTGCTCGGGCCGCCTGAGTTGCTCGGACCGCTTAAATTGCTCGGTACAATGAAGTTCCTCGAAGAACATGGTTTACTCGGGACGCTTGAGTTGGTCGGGGAGTTTAAGTTCCACGGAATCAGTGTGTTGTTCATTAAAAGTGTTTGTAGGTGCCATTTAGGTTGACATGGGTCTCCACATAATTGATCCACGTCAGCAGACTAAATTTGGTATCAACAGAAGCCCCCAGTGTTTTATAGTTTGATGTCGAAGAAAAGTATAGGACATTATTCTTGAAAATTTCATAGATTATCGGTTTATATGGTTTTTAGGGAAACGATCATTGTATATAACTCCTTTTTGAATGCATAGTATCAGGCCTCATAAATATATTAAATGTTCATGACCGCTTTGATTTTTGTGCCCCTTTTCTTCTTTTTAGCCGCCGAATAAGCAAAAGTTCGCCCTTGTAATCATTGCTTTTCTCGATTCCCGAGGTAAAGTATTTAAGTGCGGAAAAAATCCTATCGTCTTTCACCTTTCAAATTTGTATCTTTGAGCTCTTCCTTTTCTCTCTATCTCGTACCTTTGTTCTTTCCATCATTCATTATCACCTGATCTCTTTTTCTCTGTAAGATTTTCTTCCCTTTCTATTTACTTTGTTCATCATGGTTTATCTTGTTGAGTCATTGTATAAATTTCAATCCCTTCGTAGGTTATTCTGGAAGAACTTTCTGAACCCTCTGATTATTGTTCTTTGGGTGAGGGATGTTGGTTCCCTAGTCTCTTTGTGTCTGAATGTGGCTTTTCTTTTCCTCCAAATCCCTTATGTTTGGAGTTCTGTCAATATTTTGACGTTGTAACTGCAAAAATAGCTCCAAATAACTGGAGGATAGTTAATGGTGTTCATAGATTGAACCCACTCTATGGAACCCGTTTAGGGATTCCAGAGATTATGTACTTCTATAGATGGGTTGTCAGTGATTCCACATTTTATTTGAAAATTAGGTTTTTGAATAGGGCTTTAGTTGTCAATCTTCCAAACGCCAATGGGGATTACTTTGAGCATGGGGTTATTATGAAAAATTGGCAACATGCTCCATTAAATGGAGATGATGTATATCAGGGTCCCAGGTGTCCCCCTTATGGCAATGGAATAGGTTGTTTTTATTCTTTGAAATATTGTTTTCTTGGTGTTTGATAAAATGTATCACTGACATTTATTTTAATTTTATTATAGTTGACAGTAAAAGAAAACCTCTAAAAGAAGCTGACGTTAATTTAAAGCATTTGAAACTTATCTAGGATTTGCACCAATCTGTTACTGAGGAACATATTAGGTCTGCCTCTTATTTATTGCAGTACAAGAGTTATACCTCGTCTTTCACTGCTCGTCCTTGTCCAGTGGTAATTAATTTTGACCAAGTACTAGATTCTGAGACTAGTGTAGAAGTTTCTTCCTCTGAGTCAATTGCTCCCATCAGTAACCTAATGAAGAGAAGAAGAGCTCATGCCTTCTTTGATAAATCTGCCTTTACCAATGTGGAAGCAAAGAAAAGCAAACAAAATGTTCCAGAAGAAGGGACGAGAATTATTGATGCACCTCCTCCTTCTGCTACTGAGAAAGCTGTTGAGAAGCCCCTGTGGCTCCGAACAAGATTGTTGCTATTACTCCTCCGAGTGAGGTTATTGTTATATCACCAACAAAGATAACGTCTTTAGTTGAGAATGTTCCTTCTCCTCCAAGGAAGTTAAAGAAAATTTCTTCTAAGAGACTTGCTGAACTGGTCTCTCAACCTTCATCTGTTGAAGGTGGTGTTCCAACCTTTATTTCTCTGAGCTCCGGTGTGGGCTTGGTAAAATCCTGGACTATCCTAGAAGTCCAGGGCATTGAGGATTCCCTTTCTCGTAAGAGAATCACAACACTGGCTGTTCAACACATTGCCTCAGTAAGTATTATTAGCATGATTCTTTCACCTTCTAATAATATGTGCATATATTGACTCATCGTTATTTCTTCCTCCAGTTGGTGACATGTTTCAACAGCCTTGTGAAGAAGGATGAAGAAATCAAGGCTTCAAGCTCCTCGGGAGGGGTACATAAAGACTTCGTTGGTCTGACGCAGTCTTTAAAAGACTCTCATCAAAAGTACAAGGAAGATAAGGTTTCCTAGGAAAAGCAACTCAAGTCCATTGAGTCGGATAAAAATCAAACTGAGAATGACTCCAAGGAATTGGAGAGGAAATTGAAAGAGTTTGATCTGAGCAACAAAAATCTTGAACAGAATAACAAGGAGTTTGAGGCTAAACTCAAGGCTGCTGAAAATGAAGTTATTGCTCTTAAAGATATTGAGCGACAGAAGAAGGAGGTGGAGGAGAAATTGAAGGCTGCCGAGGAGCTTATTAGGTAAAGGACCTCCTTGGAGAGGGCAAAGAGGAAAAAGGTAGTTAAAAAGTCTTTCAGTGTCGGTTGGGATAAAGGCTGGAACAAAGGCCTGGCTTCCATGTCTTCTCAAATGGAGTATGCCAGCCTTAAATATTTTAAGGACGGATGGGTCGCAGTCTTGCAAGAGCTGAAAGTTGCTGAGGATTCTGAACTATTCCAGCGACACACTCATGGCCCTCCTCCCTCTCTTGGAGAAGAAGAAGAGGAAAAAGCTGCCTCAGATGAGTCTTCCATGATGATTGGAGATCAGGTTCCTATTGTTCCAGTTGTTCAGCCTATCGAGCAACTCCAACCAACCAGTACTTCTGCCGAGCATCTATTATTGTCTTTCGAGCAACCAGCCCATTCATCCAAACCTTCTGAGGAAGTCATAGGGAATAAAGAGAAGGTGTAAATTTGCTTGGATTTTTATTTTGTTGTTCTGTTGAATGTAATCTAAGACTTTGTATCTTTTATTATGATGAAATAAAATTTGAATTTTTAGTTGTTCATCTCGAATTTCTCCCCTACTTGCTCTTTCTGCATCCTTATTGATTCTTTATATTTCTCTTTGCTAGTTTATGTCCAGGATAGAGCTCTTATCAGCTCATGATACAGAATTAATGAAGAAATGCAATGACTAGTTTAAAGTGGGTCATGCAGATCTTGATGAGACTTAAATTATTGATATCCTGGGTTCAGATGCTTCTGAACGGGCAGTTGGAGCTTACCAATATTTGAAGTGCTTGCTCGACCGCGCTGTTGCCAACAATGTGGCTTACTATGAGATGATTGAGGACCTCTAAGGAACGATCGAGGAACTCCAGCAGTATAAAGAATCCTCCGCACTTTTACATCAATGGTATGAAAAGAAATTTCAGCAATTGAGTGATGAAAAAGGATATGATAAATTGATCTCTGCTTATGTGAAGAAAGAGAGCGTTCCGGAGCTTGAGGTTGAAGAGCATAGGCATATTACTAAGTTGTTGGAGAAGGAAAATATTATTTTGCAAGAAGAGATTAAACAATTCAAGTCTGTCGCATCTTCCTCAGGGGCCCTGGTCCCTGTTAATGATGAAGGTTTCTCTTTCTTGGAGGTAAAAAATACCAACTTGCGAGATGAGTTGGAAACTTTGAAAAGGGATGGACCTTCCACCTCCACTCATGGACGAGAAAGATCTTCTTATCGAGGATGAGCAAGGGCTGGTCGGGTTTCTATTGAAGAAGTAAGAACTCAAGCTGCCTTGGAGAGTCAGGCATTTCAGTTGGTGGCGAAGAATCAAGCTTTGGAAGAGATGTCCAAGAAGATCCTGAACCTCAGCGAACAACTTACTACCCAGCGTTCTGTATTGGAAAATAAGGAAATCCTGGTGAAGAATCTTCACAAGAAACTGGAAAGGTTAACTTACCAATTCCATAAACAACCCAGAGAATTTTGGATGGTTGGGTATAATGAAGCCCTTTACCATCTTGATGATCGGATCCAGCAGTCGAATAATGGGGGGTACAAGCAAGGATAATTGAATGATATATGTGTGCTGAAATTGGAGCAGGGGCACTACTTATGGGATTATTATGAGCCTGGAGTGCTTGACTTGTCCGTGCCTCCTTTTAAGCTTGATTTTAGTTGGATACCTGCTCGGTCCATTCCTCGATGCTTAATCTCCAAATATCTTGATGACTATAATCTTCATGCTAACGTTGATATATCTCGCCCAGAGCATTTGCTTGATCGGCCTTCTGTGATGAATGTCAGAATGCTGAGAGATGTAAATTTTATAAATTCTCCTTATGCCTTAGAAGACCCTCCTACTGGAGTAGAATCTTTTTTAAAGGCAGAAGGGGAAAACCCGATAGAATAGGATTTTTATTGTAATGAAGTATATTTTTCACATCATGTGTAATTCTATTCGTTTTGAATGATTTTTTTTTGCTATTTCATTGTCTTCTAAATAATTTGTAGAATGTTCTTGCTTGATGATTGATAAATATATGTGTATATGTAATACTTATCCCATTTATTATTTAATTTGAGTTAATTACTTTTTGACCAACCGGAGTTGGTGGTAAATAAGTTTTCGACCAACCAGATTTGGTGGTAAATGTTTTCCGACCAACCGAAATTGGTGGTAAATAAGTTTCCCTTCCGACCAATCGAAGTTGGTGGTAAATAAGTTTCCGACCAACCGGAGTTGGTGGTAAATGAGTTTTCGACCAACCGGAGTTGGTGGTAAATGAGTTTTCGACCAACCGGAGTTGGTGGTAAATGAGTTTCCGACCAACCAGAGTTGGTGGTAAATAAATTTCCGACCAACCGAAGTTGGTGGTAAATAAGTTTTCGACCAACCAGATTTTGTGGTAAATGTTTTTCGACCAACTGGAGTTGGTGGTAAATGCTTTTCGACCAACCGAAGTTGGTGGTAAATAAGTTTCTGACCAACCGGAGTTGGTGGTAAATAAGTTTCCGACCAATCGGAGTTGGTGGTAAATAGGTTTCCGACTAACCGGAGCTAGTGGTAAATAAGTTTTCGACCAACTGGAGTTGGTGGTAAATAGGTTTTCGACCAATCGGAGCTGGTGGTAGATAAGTTTTCGACCAACCGGAGCTAGTGGTAAATAAGTTTCCGACCAACCGGAGCTGGTGGTAAATAAGTTTCCGACCAATCGGAGTTGGTGGTAAATACTTTTTGACCAATTGGAGTTAGTGGTAATTACTTTTCCAACCAACCGGAGTTGGTAATTGCTCTGAATTTGATGTGTAGTGTGTAGCACTAATATTCCGAAAAAAATTTCAACTAAAGAAAGAAACTGGATGAAGCATCACTTTATTTATATTGAAGAAACTGCATTACATATGAATTACAATCATTGATAATACTTGCGTAGATGCTCTGCATTCCATGCATTCTTGAATTCTTCTCCTTTCAGGGTTTTAATCCTGTATGTCCCTGGGCGAACAACTTCTGCTACTCTGTAGGGTCCGTTCCAGTTGGCTTCCAGTTTGTTGTGCTTTTGGGTCACTTTCTTCATCACATAATCCCCTTCCTTCAAATCACACTTCTTCACTCTTTTATTATGGAACAAAGCTGTTCGTTGTTGATATACTGCATTCCTGATCGCTGCTTCTTCCCTAACTTCTTTGAGCATATCTAGGTCTAATCTTCTCATCAAGTTACTGACAGGAGAGTTGAAATTTAGTACTCTATGTGTAGGTAAACCCAATTCAGCCGGTATGATAGCCTCACTCCCAAATGCCAGCATGTATGGTGACTCCCCAGTTGCTGTTTGCGGTGTGGTGCGATAAGCCCATAACACATATTGTAGTTCATTAATCCAATTTGGTTTTACACTATCTAATCGTTTCTTCAATCCATTTAGTAGTGTTCTATTTGTCACCTCAGTTTGTCCATTGCTCTGGGGGTGACCTGGTGCAGAATGATTTTTTAGTATATTAGATTGATGACAGTATGTAGTAAACTCCTCGTTATCAAACTGGGTTCCATGGTCAGTGATGAATACATGTGGGAGACCATATCTGCAAATAATGTTTTTCCAAATGAATTAATAGACTTTGTCGTATTTCATATCAATAAGGGGCTCTGCTTCCACCCATTTTGTAAAATAATCCACAGTAACCACAAGGTACTTGAATCTTCCCTTGGTCATCGGGAGTGGCCCGACCAAGTCTATCCCCCACATGGCAAAGGGCTAAGGGGACGTTATGGGTGTTAACAATGCTTGAGGAGTTCTTCGGATGGACGAAAAGCGTTGACATTTATCGCACTTCTTAACATAAGCTGCGCAATCAGCTCTCATTGTCGGCCAATAGTACCCCTGCGTGGTTATTCTTCGTAAGAGCGTCCGACCAGCTACATGGGCCCCACAAGACCCTTCATGAACTTCTTCAATCAAATCTTTCACTTCAGAGGGATGGACACATCTTTGTAGACCTACTATAATTCCTCGTCTGTACAAAATGCCACCGGTCAATACATAACGAGCAACTTTAAACTTTAGTTTTTTGGCTACGAGTTTATCTGTTGGTAATGTCCCATCTTCAATATAGGCCCTGATGGGATTCATCCAAGATTGTCCTAATTCGAGGTCAATGAAATTCATCATTAGATCTTCGTCTATGCTCCGACCAACTAGGATTTCTGTTGGGATGGTTCTTCGTAGCTCGGTACGAGTGGCTGATGCCAATCGAGCTAGTGAGTCTGCTCTTACGTTCTCCAATCTTGGTATTCTAATCAACTGTACTGCAGTAAGACTTGATACAACCTCCATTGCTCTGGTGTGATACTTGATCATTAATTCTCCTTTTACTGCATACACCCTCAGAACTTGATTTACAATTAATTGAGAGTCACTGTACACAACGAATTGCTCTGCCTTTATGGTTTTGGCCAAGTTTAGTCCTACGATCATTGCTTCATATTCGGCCTCATTATTAGAAGCTTTAAATTGAAAGCGCAGAGCATACTCCACATCAATATCATCCGAACTTTTCAAAACAATACCTGCTCCACTGCCCGTAGTGCACGAAGAGCCATCCATAAACAAATTCCATATTGGTAACTTATCATCGAAATTTTGATCAGAGAGAGTTCCTTGGTGGAATATCTGGTACTTTTTTTGTCCTTCTTCAGTACTTCTCGCTGCTCGTCAGTCATCTTTTCCTGCTCGACTGTCCGTTCTTGCTGCTTACCTACCGATGTAAGTTGGTCGGGGTTTGCATTTGATGATCCTGTAATATCCACAGGTTGATCAGTATTCAAATTCTGTTATTCGAAGGTATTTTCTTGAGTAAACTCTACGATATAGTCCGCTACTGCCTGCCCTTTGAGCAACGACCTAGGCTCATAAATTATATCATATTCACCCAGCTCCACTACCCAATACATCAATCTTCCTTATTTTTTCGGTTTATGCAGAGCTTTCCTTAATGGTATGTCAGTGTACACCACTACAGTATGGGCTTGGAAGTATGGCCTCATTCTTCTTCTTGCTTCAATCAAAGCTAGTGCCAACTTTTCCAACCTTGGATATCTAATTTCTGCTCCTCGGAAAGCTTTTCTGGTGTAGTAAACTGGTTTCTTCACTCCATCCTCCAATCTTATCAATGCCGAACTAATAACATTCTCTGAGATTGGTAGATACAAGTACAGTCTTTCTCCCATCACTGGCCTGGACAATAATGGAGGTGTCCCTAGATATTTTTTCAACTCTTTAAAAGATTTCTCGCATTCATCATTCCACTCAAAAGTTTTTTGGAGTGTTTTGAAGAATGGGAGGCATCTATCAGTTGCTCGTGACACAAATCTATTTAGTGCTGCTACTCGTCCTGTGAGGCTTTGTACTTCCTTCTTCGTGGTTGGAGATCGTAGATCTAATAGAGCCTTGATCTTTTCAGGGTTCGCCTCAATCCCTCGTTGATTAACAATGTATCCGATAAACATACCTTCTCGTACTCCGAATATGCATTGGTGGAGTTCAGCTTCATTTGATATTTCTCTAGTTGATCAAAGGTCTGACCTAGATCAACTAGATGATCAGCAACTTTCCTGCTCTTCGTCAGCATATCATCAACTTAAACCTCCATGTTATTACTAATTTTCTCTGCAAACACCTTATTCATCAGCCGCTGATATGTTGCACCTGCATTTTTTAATCCAAAAGGCATAACATTATAACAATAAGTTCCCCTTGGGGTAATAAAAGAGGTACTCACCCTATCCTCAGGCTTCATTTTAATCTGGTTGTACCCAGAATAAGCATCCATGAAACTTAACAATTCATGGCCCGAGGTAGCATCCACCAACTGATCGATTCGGGGCAAAGGAAAATGATCCTTTGGGCAGGCTTTATTAAGATCAGTGAAGTCCACACACATCCTCCATTTGTTATTTTTCTTCTTCACTATTACCACATTTGCTAGCCAATCAGGATATTTGACATCCTCAAGAAAAGAGGCTTTTTGCAGTTTCTCTACTTCTTCCTGTATGGCTTGGTTCTTCTCGGGACTGAATACCCTTCGTCGTTGCTCCACTGGCTTGATTTTCCTGTTCACGTTGAGCTCATGACACATGAAATTTGGGTCTATCCCTGGCATATCTTCGTGACTCCATGCAGAAGTCTGCCTTTTGCGTCTTAAAAATGCTATCAGCTCTTGTTTTATTGATACATCTAGTAATGCACCGATTTGAGTTGTTCGTTATGGATGCTCGTCGTCCAGAATGATATTTTTGGTATCTTCCATGACCTGACCTTTAACGAGTTGAGACTCGTCTCTTGGGTCCAAAGTTTCAATCTCCACATCCTCTATTTTATCTACCTGATAAGTAGTAGTCTTCTTCATGGACTCTTCATGCTCCTCCTGCTCAGCAGATGAATAGTAGCATTCCCGAGCTACTTTTTGGTCGCCTTTCATAATTCCCACTCCAAAATTAGTTGGGAATTTTAAACATTCATGTATAGTAGAGGGTACTTCTTTGAACTTCTTCAGGCCTACTCTTCCCATGATGATATTGTAAGCTGATTGGACGTTTTTATCCATTACAAAAAGCATACTTTTTTTGTTCGGCAAGCAGGCATTGTAACGATAAGCATATCCAACTTGATCGTCCCAAGTGGAAAAACCTTCTCGCCAGTAAAACTAAGGAGGGGTCTATGATATGGCTCCAACTGGGATAGCTTTAGATGGAAACTATCAAAACATGGGTAGAACATGATATCTGCTGAGCTACCATTATCCACTAATACTCGTGAAATCACTACTTCCTTCATTCTCATTTTGATCACTAATGGGTCATCATGAGGATATATCACACCTTCTAGGTCGTTCTTAGAGAAACCAATGACTAACTTGTCTTTATTTACCTTCCTCGGGCGATCATCTTCAGCTAGATTTATTCGTTGAATGTACGAGCAAGCTTGAGCTTCATTGAGGTAAGCTTTCCTCTCCGCAGTAAGGTCTCCACCTCCTGCATCTCAACCTGTAATAACATTACAATCAAATGAACCAAAACGAATAGAAAATACCTCACGTTCTGGTTGTCTTGGTCTTTTGGGAAGATCGGGATCATCTTGATCCTCTTCTGGATCTTCTTCATGACTTCTTTTCTTGTCTTCTTTTGCTTGACGAGGAGATTTAGACCTTCTTCTTCCTCGGTCGTTGGTCTTTCCACCATTTTGGCGATCAACATACTTAGCCAATTTTCCTCTTCTGATGAGTGCTTTAATTTCATTCTGAAGAGCTATGCACTGTTTGGTCGTATGACCATAGTCTTTATGGAATTCTTAATATTTGGACTTGTCTCTTCTGTCCGGATCTGCTTTCATTTTCGTTAGCCAGGTTAGTTCCTCGCTATTCTTGATTTCCTCCAGAATATGATTTATATCTACCTTTAAAGGAGTGTAATTTCTAAATTTCTTCATCTGTTCCAATGGTTGCTTTGCCTTCGATTGCCTGTTACCACCATTATTCTTCTGATCATTTCTTTCGGTTTTACCATCATCCACCTTGGTCTCCTTAGTGTCTGGGTTCTTCTTCGCAGCCGTGGCTTCCTTGGCATTCATAATTTTGGCTGCTTTCGCCATCAGTTCTGCCATGGTCCTGGGCGGATCTTTGGCTAAAGTATAGTACAATTTATTGGGCAACAGTCCACTCATCGGAGCAGTAATTGTTGTTTTTTCTTCATAATCAATTACTTCAAGTTTCTCTATATTGAAACGAGTAATATAGTCCATAGTGCTTTCACCTACCTTTTGTCTAACACTTAGCAAGTATGCTACTCTTTTGACTGGTTTTTCTCCAAAACAGAAGTTCTCGATAAATAGCTCTGCTAATTTAAAGAAAGTCTTGATTTCACCCGAGGAAGGTTATTGTACCATATTCAAGCTGATTCGGTAAGAGTTCCTGAAAATGCTCTACATCTCATCTCGTCCGGCACTGCATAGATATCAACAGCTGCTTGGTATTGTTCTATATGAAGGATAGGGTCAGTTTTTCCATCATATTTAGGTGTCACTACAGGAGCTTTGAATTTTGATGGTGTGGGAAAGTCCACAATTTCTTGTACAAATGGTGTTCCTTGAACAAAAGTTCTTTGTAGAGGATTTTTGGCCTTAGCCATTTTCCCTAATCTGTATTCCAACCTCTGAATAGAGCCCTTCCATGCATCATTTTCCTCCCTAGGCCTATTGGTTCGAGCCACTGATCGCACTGAATTTGCCTCTTGGGACCTTTCATGATGAGCAGTTGGTCGTGATTGGGCAAAGACTTCCTTCAAATCAGATGGTCTTTAAGAGTTCCTCGACACAATCCTAGGGGGACTTTTATTCCTCCTAGGTCCCAAACGATCAAAAGGATAGATTCTACTCAACCTTTCAAGGGCACTTGTCCTCTTTGGAGATAGAGTGACATTTTGTTGAATGTTTGTAGTTCGTACTGATGAAGTTCATCCAGGCTGATAAGAAGGATCATTAGATTTCTCAGTACGATAGGAATCGGTGTGTCTGGATCGAGATTCCTCTAGAAATAATGTTTGCTTATTTCACGAAGAAGGTAAACGAGTATTTCTCTGAATGCTTCTTTGTCCTGATTGGGCTGGCACTCCGCCTTGAACAGTTTGTATGAGTTGACGCATGGTTTCTTACATGGCCATCTGGTCTTAGGCCAAATTAGCCATTATACCTGCTAGATCTGAGAAATTTGGGGGAGAAGAAGGGTTTCGAGGAATTCCAGTGTTTTGATTACTAGATTCTGGATTATCAGCCATTGATGATGAATTATTTTGATGAAAAATGCTAAGTACAGTCGTTTCCTACAGACGACGCCAATTTGTTGATGTAAAAAACTAGATTTGATCTAATTATTTTAATCACAGATTAAAATGAATAAAAAAATACTAGACAATAGATTTTTAAAGTGGTTTATCCTTGTGAGAATGGCCTACATCCACTGTTTTTGTATTGCTGACTATTTGCTTAGAATTCTTGATAAGAATGGTTTTCTCAAGAAATTCTGGTCCCCTTAAAATGAGGAGGTTACAATGTATTTATAACCTTAAGGCTGCACAAATGAAAGGACAATGCGCTGTTGTCTAGTAGATATGTACATCTGTATAATAGTAATGAGCATTTAATGTGCAATCGTCTCTTTAAATTTTCTTGTTTTGCACGCTACGTTACTCGGGCTGCATGAGTTGCTCGGACCACTTAAGTTGCTCAGTACAATGAATTTCCTCAGAGAACATAGGTTGCTCGGGATGCCTGAGTTGGTCGGGGAGTTTAAGTTCCTTGAAGTCAGTGTGTTGTTCATTGAAAGTGTTTGTAGGTGCCATGTAGATTGACACGTGTCTCCACATAATTGATCCATGCCAGCAGACTAAATTTGGTATTAACAACATCCTCACTCCCAAATGCCAGCATGTATGGGGATTCTCCTATTGCTGTTCGTGGTGTGGTGCGATAAGCCAATAACACAGAGTGTAGCTCGTTAATACAATTTTCCTTTGCATCATCCAGTCTCTTTTTCAAACCATTTAGTAGCGTTCTGTTTGTCACTTCAGTTTGCCCATTGCTCTGGGGATGGCCTAGTGCAGAGTGGATCTTTAATATATTGGATAGATGATAATATGCAGCAAACTCCTCGGTATGAAACTGGGTTCCATGGTCAGTAATGAATGCATGGGGAAGACCATATCTACAAATGATATTCTTCCAAATAAACTGATAGACCTTATCATATGTTATATCAATGAGAGGTTAGGCCTCCGCCCATTTATTAAAGTAATCCACAACAACTATGAGGTATTTGAATCTTCCCCTGTTCATTGGAAGTGGCCTGACCAAGTCTATTCCCCATATGGTGAATGGCCAAGGATATGTGATGGGTGTTAACAATGCTTAGGGAGTTCTTCGGATAGAAGAGAAATGTTGACATTTATCGCACTTCTTAGCATAAGCTGCGCAATCAGCTCTCATCATTGGCCAGTAATACCCATGCTTTGTTATTCTTTGTAAAAGCGTCCGACCTGCTACATGGGCTCCGAAAGACCCTTCGTGAACCTCTTCGATCAAATCTTTCACTTCAGACGGATGGACACGTCTTTGTAGCCCTTCTATAACTCCTCGTCTATATAAAATGCCACTAGTCAATACATAACGAGCAGCTTTAAACTTCAGCTTTTTGGCTGCGAGTTTATTAGTTGGTAAAGCCCCCTCTTCAATATAGGCCCTGATAGGGTCCATCCAAGATGGTCCCAAGTCAAGGGTGATGAAGTTTATCATCAGATCTTAGTCAATGCTCCGACTAGCCAGGATTTCTATTGGGATTATTCTTTATAGCTCGGTGTGTGTGGCCGATGTTAACCGAGCTAGGGCGTCTGCTCTTGCATTCTCCAATCTTGGTATTCTAATCAACTAAATTGTAGTAAAACTTGATACCACCTCTATCGCTTTTGCATGATACCTGACCATTAATTCTCCTTTTGCTGAATACACCCCCAGAATTTGATTTACGATTTACTGGGAGTCACTGACCACAATGACTTGCTTTGCCTTCATTGTTTTGGCCAGACTTAGACCCACAATCATTGCTTCATATTCGGGCTCATTCTTAGAAACCTTAAATTAAAAGCGCAGAGAATACTCCACATAAATATCATCTGGATTGTTTAAAATAATCCCTACTCCACTGCCTGTAGAGCACGAAGAGCCATCTACATACAGATTCCACACAAGTACTTCATTATCAAACTCTTGGTCAGACAGAGTTCTATGGTGGAATATTTGATGCTTCCTTTTGTCCTCTTCCAGCACTTTTCTCTGCTCGTCCACCGACGAAAGTTGGTCGGGGTTTAAATTTGATGATCCTGTAACATCCACAGGTTGGTCTGTATTCAACTCCTGCTCGTCAGAGGAATCCTCCTGAGTAAATTCTGCGATAAAATCCGCTACTGCCTTCCCTTTGAGCGACGATCTAGGCTCATAAATTATATCATATTCACCAAGTTCTACTGCCCAGTACATCAATCTTCTTGATTTCTCCAGTTTATGCAGAGCTTGTCTTAATAGCATATCGATGTACACCACTATAGTATGGGCTTGAAAGTATGGCCTCATCCTTCTGCTTGCTTCAATCAGTGCTAGTGCCAACTTCTCCAGCCTTGGATATCTGATTTCTGCTCCTCAAAAAGCTTTTCTGGTGTAATAGACTAGTTTTTATACTCCGTCCTCCACTCTTATCAACGCCGAGCTCACTACATTTTTTGAAACTTCCAGGTACAAGTATAGTATTTCTCCCATCACTGGTCTAGATAATAATGGAGGTGTCCCCAGATATTTCTTCAACTCTTTAAAGGCCTCCTCGCATTCATCATTCCACTCAAAAGTTTTTTGGAGTGTTTTGAAGAATGGGAGACATCTGTCTGTTGCTCGTGATACAAATCTATTAATTGCTGTAACTCGCCCTGTGAGGCTTTGCACTTCCTTCTTTGTGGTTGGAGATCGCAGCTCTAATAGAGCCTTGATCTTTTTAGGGTTCGCCTCAATCCCTCGTTGGTTAACAATATATTCGAGAAACATACCGTCTCATACTCCGAATATGCATTTGGTGGGATTCAATTTCATTTGATATTTCTCTAGTTGATCAAAGGTCTGACCTAGGTCAACGAGATGATCAACAACTTTCTTGCTCTTCGTCAGCATATCGTCAACATAAACCTCCATGTTATGACTGATTTCCTCCATAAACACCTTGTTCATCATTCGCTAATATGTTGCACCTGCATTTTTAAGTCCAAAAGGCATAACATTATAACAATAAGTTCCCCTTGGGGTGATAAAAGAGGTACTCTCCCTGTCCTCAGGCTTCATCTTAATCTGATTGTAACCAGAATAAACATCCATGAAACTCAACAATTTATGCCCCCAGGTAGCATCCACGAGTTGATCGATTAGGGTCAAAGGAAAATGATCCTTTGGGCATGCCTTATTAAGATCAGTGAAGTCTACACACATCCTCCACTTGTTATTTTTCTTCTTTACCATGACCACATTTGCTAGCCAATCAGGATATTTGATATCCTCGATAAAAGAGGTTTCTTATAGTTTTTCTACTTCTTCCTGTATAACTTGGTTCTTCTCAGGACTGAACACTCTTCTTCGCTGTTTTACTAGCTTGATTTCCTTATTCACGTTGAGCTCGTGACACAAGAAACTCGGATCTATCCCTGGTATGTCTTCATAACTCCATGCAAAAGTCTTCTTTCTACGCTTTAGAAATGCTATCAATTCTTATTTTATCGATACATCTAGTGATGCACCAATTTGAGTTGTTCGTTCTGGATGCTCGTCGTCGAGAATGATATTTTCAGTAGTCTCCATAACCTGTCCCTTCACGAGCTGAGACTCGTCTCTAGGGTCTAACGTTTCAATCTCTGCATCTTCTATTTCCTCAACTTGATAGGTAGTAGTTTTCTTTCTGGATTCTTCACGTTCCTCCTGCTCGGCAGATGAATAATAACATTCCCGAGCTACTTTCTGGTCGCCTTTCATCACTCCCACTCTAAAATTGGTTGGTAATTTTAAACATTGATGTACAGTAGATGGTACTGACTCGATCTTCTTCAGACTACCCTTCCCATGATGATATTATAAGCTGATTGAACATTTTTATCCCTTACGAAGAAGCGTACTCTTTATCTTCGACAAGCAGGCTATGTACCAATAAGTATATCCAACTTGATCGTCCCAAGTGGAAAAACCTTCTCACCAGTAAAGCCAAGGAAGGGCCTATGATATGGCTCTAACTGGGTTAGCTTTAGATTAAAACTGTCAAAGCATGGATAAAACATGATGTCTACCGAGCTACCACTATCCATCAGTACTCGTGAAATCACCACTTCTTTCATTCTCATCTTGATCACCAATGGGTCATCATGAGGATATAGTACACCTGCCAGGTCGTTCTTAGAAAAAATAATGACCAGTTTGTCTTTATTCACTTTCCTCGGGCGATCATCTTCTGCCAAGTTTATTCGCTGAATGTACGAGCAAGCTTGAGCCTCATTGAGGTAAGCTTTTCTTTTCGCACTCAGATCTCCTCCTCCTGCATCTCCACCTGTAACAATATTACATTCAAATGATCCAAAATGGATTAAAAGTACCTCACGTTGTGGATGCCTTGGTCTTTTAGGGAGATCGTGGCCATCTTGGTTATTTTCTGGATCTTCTTCGTGACTTCTCTTCTTGTCTTCTTTTGCTCGATGAGGGGACATAGACCTTTGCCTTCCTCGGTCGTTAGTCTTTCCACCATTTTGGAAATCAACATACTTAGCCAGTTTTCCTCGTCTGATGAGTGCTTCAATTTTATTCTGGAGAGATATACAACTTTTGGTCGTATGACCATGGTCTTTGTGGAATTCGTAATATTTAGACTTGTCTCTTATGTCAGGATCTGCCTTCATTTTCATTGGCCAAGCTAGCTCCTCGCTGTTCTTGATCTCCTCCAGAATATGGTTTATATCTACCTTCAAAGGAGTATAATTTACAAATTTCTTCATCTGCTCCAGTGCTTGCTTTCCTTTCGACTGCCTGTTGCCACCATTGTTCTTCTGATCCTTCTTTTTCAGTTTTACCATCTTTAACCATGGTCTCCTTAGTGTCTGTATTCTTCTTCGCAGCCATAGCCTCTTCGGCATTCATGATTTTGGATGCTTTTACCATCAATTCAACCATGGTCCTAGGCAGGTATTTGGCTAGAGTGTAGTACAACTTATCGAGCAACAATCCACTCATCAGAGCAGTAATTGTTATTTTCTCATCGTAATCAATTACCTCAAGTTTCTCATTATTGAAATGAGTAATATAGTCCTTGGTGCTTTCACCTGTCTTTTGTCTAACACTCAGCAAGTGTGCTACTTGTTTGACTGGTTTTTCTCCAAAATAGAAGTTCCCAATAAAGAGTTCTGCTAGTTGAAAGAAAGTCACAATTTTCTCCCAAGGAAGGTTATTGTACCATAACTGAGCAGATCCAGTAAGAGTTCCTGAAAATGCCCTTCTTCTCATCTCGTCTGGAACTGCATAGATATCGACAGCAGCTTGGTATTGTTCTATATAAAGGACAGGGCTAGTTTTTCCATCATATTTACTCGTCACCATAGGAGCTTTGAATTTTGAGGGTGTGAGAAAATCCACAATTGCTTGTATAAATGGTGTCCCTTGGACAAAGGTCTTTGTATAGGATTCTTGGACTTAGCCATTTCCCCTAATCTGTCCTCCAACCTCTGAATAGAGCCCTTCCATGAATCGTTTCTCTCCTAGGGCCTATTGGTTCGAGCAACTGATCGCGTTCAATTTTGCCTCTTAGGATTTTTCATTACGAGCAGTTGGTCGTGACTGGGCAGATCCTTCCCTTAGATCGGATGGTCGTTGAGAGTTCCTCGACACAATCCTAGGAGGACTTCTATTCCTCCTAGGGCCCAAACAATTAAAATGACAGAATCTACTCAACCTTTCTAGAGAACTGGTCCTTTTCGAAGATAGAGTGACGTTTCATTGAGAGTCTATAACTTGTACTGAGGAAGTCCTACCAGGCTGATAAGAAGGATCATTAGATCTCTCAGTATGATATAATTTGGTGCATCTGGAGCAGGATTCCTCTGGGAATAGCGTTCGCCTGGTTTGTGAAGAAGGTAAACAGGTATTTCTCTGAATACTTCATTGTCCTGATTGAGCAGGCACTCCGCCTTGAACAGTTTGTATAAGTTGTCACATGGTTTCTTGCATGGTCATCTGGCCTTGGGCCAGATTAGCTATTATACCAGCCAGATCTTGAACATTTGGGGGAGTAGATGGATTTGGAGGGATTCCAGTATTTTGATTAATGGATTCCGGACGATCAGCCCTTGATGATGAATTATTTTGGTGAAAAACGCTAATTGCAGTCGTTCCCATAGACGGTGTCAATCTGTTGATGTAAAAAATTAGATTATCTCTAATTAATCAATCACATATAAAATAAATAAATCAATTAGATTATCTCAAGGCTACGTCCACTGTTTTTGTATTGCTATCTGTTTGACTGAAATTCTCGATAAATGGTTTACCAAGAGATCTAGAGTCCCCTTCTAATGAGGAGGTTACAATGTATTTATAGCCTTGAGGCCGTACATGTGAAAGGACAATGTGCTGTTATTTAGTAGGCATATACATCTGTACGATAATAATGAGCATTTAATGCACAGTCGTCTTTTTTATTCTCATGATTTGGATGCTCTATATGCTAAGTAGCTCGAACCGCCTGAGTTGCTCGGTGCGCTTAAGTTACTCGGAGCCTTAAGCTTCTCGGGGCGCCTAAGATGCTCGATATGATTGAGTTGCTCGGGGCGCTTGAGTAGCTCGGTGACAGTATGTTATTCATTGAAAGTGTTTGTAATTGTCACGTAGGTTGACACATGTCTTCAAGTGAATGGTCCATGTCAGCAGACTAAATTTGGTATCAACACATCGGATGCTGAATATATTTATCTGGGGAGGAAGGAAAGATCTTGGGTGGAAATACCAGTGGAAAAACTTTGAGTTCTTATGCAGAGATGTTAATGAAAAAGTCCTAGCTCTTGTGGACTTTAATGTTTTATCAAATGATTCTTTCATAAAGCTATATTGGAAATGATCTACTGAAAATTCTCTATGGGAAAATTTCAAGTCCAATAGGTACAAGAATTGGAGCAATTTGTCTTATGGGGGTTCTCATACATATAGGGAAATGTTGGCAGTGAAAGACATGTGTAGAGATCAAATGGAATCTATTGATGAATAATGGATGTGGTTATCTAAAACCTCTGGAGAATTTTCTATTGCTTTGTGACACCCCGACTAATTAAATACCGGGTAGCTACTCCTTTATTAAATTAATTCAAAATGCTAAGTTGGCTCAGTTAATAGCATCAATGTCGAAAACATTTTAATTTTACTAACCACCTAGTATTTAAAAAGTAAGTTGCCAAATTTTAATTAAAGTCTGATTAACATGCAACAAGTGTAATGAAGAAATAAGTAACACCATTCACCATACTGAAGTAAAACGAATAACCATCACATAATGTAAATAAAATCTGGAGGAAAACTCCTCACTACAAACCCACAACTGAAACAACTAAACTGAATACTGAAATAATACATGCCAAAGTTTGAAACAAAACTGAAATGTAAAAGATGTCTCTAAATAGAAATGGGCAACATGCCCTACAACTGATAGATAGTGACTCTGGAATCCAAAAGATAGAAGCGTCTACAAGCAAATCCCTGTAGCTTCCACAAACAGCTACAACTCGTCTCCTGAATGAGTATCCTATGCTTGGTGTCCTTGTGGCTGGGCACCTAAAATGGTTTTACAAGAAAAAGATTTGAAAAGCAAACGGGTCAGAGCCCGAATGTGGAGTTATATTTTAAAAACCTGCAAGTGCTTTAAAAACATTTAAAACATTAAATGCAAAGTACATGTTAGGACGTGCACTCACATGATATTCTCACCTCTCGTCTAACTGTGCACTCCTAACGTAAGTACCCATCTATAACGACGCAAACCACTAGCTAAGTGACATCATCTCTAGCTAGACTATCATAGGTCCTACCCATATTACTCGGTTCTATTAACATTATAACGCTCGTAATTAAGTAGGGGTTTAACGTAAACTCAGATGCTCAATATGCAATATATATATCACTATCAGCTAACTCGTTACATTCTCGAAACAATACCGTAATTATATTCACAACATTAACATGAAGGTTCCCATTAATTAAGTGTATATCATTCACATCATAAATATACAGTATAAGCACCCCGAGAACTAAGCTGCGGTGCACACATACTCTGCTATCCATCCCGGTACATCACGTACATAAGGATTACATATTCCGAATCTCTCAGGAATAGTTCATAGATAACAACATCACAAATAATGGAGGCGAACACAGTCACATCACATAGGTCACGCACATACCTACGCTCCTACGATCAGCGGACTTATTAATATCCCAATAAGTCTTTCTATGACCTATGTTCATCAAGGTAACCAGTCTAAATCCGGGCAACACAAGGATTAGAGGGTCCTAAGCGAACGCAAACCTCCCGTGATAGCAAGTATGGTAGGTATGTCATACACACAATTCATATACCAATACTAAGTTAACACACGTCTTAGTAATACCGTAGTTTAATCGTAGTACATATCGCATTCTCGTACTAACTATAATTATCACAATTTATACTATTCCGGTTTATAATCATACGCGCCATAATTTTCTCACGTCGTAGTAGACACTCACGTCTCAACCCAAACCGTCCATTTAATATAACTCGCGTATATAGTTTACTCCTCTTAATAACCCAAAAGTCCCAAATCTATCCTTACATCATCAAAGGAAGGTTATCGATATCCTCGAACAAGTTTACGGGACTCCAAAAATCAAAACAGTCCAAAAAGGACCAAACTGTTAACTCGTTAGAAGTCTCGTTCGAACGAGACTGTTCGAACGAGATTCCTCTGTCAACTCGTTAGAAGTCTCGTTCGAACGAGGCTGTTCGAACGAGATTCCAGTTCGTTCGAACGAACTGTACCTTCTAACGATATTTCGTTCGAACGAGATATCGAACGAAATCCCTTTTCGTTAGCAGCGACTGGTCAACTTGTTAGAAGCCCGTTCGAACGAGTTCGTTCGAACGACCTGGGTAGGTCTTCTAACGAGGGACCAGTTTCGGCCCAGAATTTTCCCCATCTCGTTTTTATCCATTTTATCACTCCTAATCTCTTCCAAAGTTCATCCCAACAGCTTTTTAGGGTCTCTAATTCATCCTAAACATATTCAAGTCAACTCCTAACATGTTTTCAAGGATTAAATCTCTTTAACATCAATCAAAATATAAATCTCTATACTTTTTCCCCAATTATTTCAAGAACATGAACCCTAACTTTTGAATCATGAATTAACTCACTATAAATCCGTTTTAATTCCTTCCTATCACAGATATTATGAGAATAATCATCTACCTATAATTCTACATGCAATTCTCCTCAATATTTTCAAGTTCTAAGCTCCAAACTACATGGGTTTTCAATATCTTTCAAGAACAGTTGTAATTCATCAATTTTTTTAACATGGAAGAAACATTCTACGGATTTAAATATGATTAAAACACTTTCCTTGATTGGATTTCTGATTTTGGTGTTGGTTTGGTGAAGATTTCTGCAGAATTCCCTCTCTCCAAGCTTCTCCTCCAATGGTGGCTTAAGGTGGCTAGGGTTTTCTTTGGGAGAGTTTGTAAACCTAATGATAGCCTCCGTAGCTTAATGGGTTAATATGGGTTGGTTAGTGGGTTTAGTGGGTTAAATACACATCAGATTAAAACCCCCAATTTTCGTCACTTTTAATTCCTCAAAATGTAAAATTACCAAAATACCCTTTAAGTTGTCGGTATGGCCTAAAAATACCCCGGAATCCAAACTACACCCCCGGCTAGTGTTTTCTGACTATCTCGACCCTTCCGGACGCGTTGGCGCACTCAAAACGACCATACGATTTATAGATTTTAAATTCACTTTTTATAATCAAAATATTACACCGTGACGCGGCGGTCCCACGCGTCTCAACAAAATTTCTAAAATGCCGTATATAAATCTCACGATACCTTTTATAATACCAAATACATATATCAAAACATGTATGCACATAATCAAATACCAACTCGCATCTCGTTAGTATTTATAACCCGGATTAATTTCCAATTAATACGCATTTAATTAATTAATCCCAAAAATAAATATAGCCAAAAGTACGGGGTATTACATACTTCCCCCCTAATAACTGAATTTCGTCCCGAAATTCGAAACTAGAAAGTACCTGCTAAAAATAGCTCTGGATAACGTTCGCGCATCTCATCCTCGCGCTCCCATGTGGACTCCTCGACATTGTGATGTCGCCATTGAACACGCACTAACGGGACTATCTTTGACCGCAGTTTCCTCTCGCTTCGGTCCAAAATAGCAATTGGCCCCTCCTCGTAGGAGCTATCCGGCTGGAGATCGATGTCCTCCACAGCAATGTGAGAATGAGCCAAATCATCTCTGAGATATTTCCTTAGCGAGGAAATATGAAATACATCGTGAATCCGATGCAAATGTTCTGGTAGTCCAAGTCTATACGCAACCGGTCCGATCCGCTCAATAATAGGAAACGACCCCACATACCTTGGTGCCAACTTCCCCTTCTTCCCGAAATGCATAATCCCCTTCATAGGAGATACTCTGAGCAAAACCTGGTCCCCCACTTGGAACTCTCTGAAAAATCTCTTCGCATCAGCATAACTCTTCTGCCTGTCTTGAGCTACTCGAATGCGACTCCGAATCAACTCAATCCTTGCCGAAGTATCCTGAATCACTTCCGGTCCAAGCAGTTTGTTGTCCCCCACTTCTAACCAACATACTGGGGAACGACAAGGCCTACCGTAAAATGCCTCAAACGGAGCCATGCCAATAGTGAACTGATAGGAGTTGTTGTAAGCAAACTCCACCAGTGGAAGGTACTGCTCCCATCCACCCCCAAAGTCAATAATGCACATGCGTAGCATGTCCTCCAACATCTGATTCGTGCGCTCAGTCTGCCCATCAGTCTGCGGATGATAAGCCGTACTCAATCGCAATTCCGTGCCCATGGCCTCCTGGAAACTCTCCCAAAACCTCAAAACAAATATCTTGTCTCTGTCAGACACGATATTTAGGGGCACACCGTGAAGTCTCACAATCTCTGAAATAAAGAGCTGGGCATACTGTCTCGTAGTGTAATCAGTCCTAACGGGTAAAAAGTGAGCGACCTTGGACAATCTGTCCGCAATTACCCAAACGGAGTCGTGACCCCTCTGCGACGTAGGCAACCCCGTAATAAAGTCCATGGATATGCTCTTCCACATCCACACCGGGACCTCCAATGGCTGTAGCAATCCTGCTGGTCTCTGATGATCCACTTTTACAAGCTGACAAGTGGCGCATTTTGAAACAAACTCAGCGATATCTCTCTTCATACCGCTCCACCAATACTGCCTTCTCATGTCTTGGTACATTTTGTCCCCTCCGGGATGTACCGCGAACCGTGAGCTGTGCGACTCTGCCATCACATCATGTCGCAATTCCTCCCCTTCCGGAACCACCAATCTCCCATTGAAGCGCAATCCCCCGTCTGAGCTAACGGTATAGGACTCGGCTCCCTCTGCTAGTAACCGAACTATCTGCTCCTGACAGAACGAGTCATTGGCCTATGCCCATACTACCTTCGCGATAATCTGCGGTGTAACGGTCATCACAGACATGAAAGATCGGGCTACTGCATCCTGGTGTCCCAATTCCTTCCACTTAGCCTTCCACACCTCTGCCACCTCGTCTGCTGGCCTACGGCTCAACGCGTCTGCTACCACGTTAGCCTTACCTGGGTGATACTGGATGTCGAACTGGTAGTCCTTCACAAACTCAAGCCACCTACGCTGCCACATGTTCAATTCCTTCTGCGTGAACAGATACTGTAGGGACTCGTGGTCCATGAACAGTTGGAACTTCTACCCTAAAAGATAGTGCCTCCAAATCCGTAGGGCAAATACCACTGCCGCCAACTCCAAATCATGCGTGGGGTAATTCTTCTCATGAGGCTTAAGCTTACGGGAAGCATAAGCTATGGCCTGTCTCTCCTGCTGCAATACACCTCCCAGTCCTTGCAAAGACGCATCGGTGTAAACCAAATACTCAACTCCCGGTCTCGGCAATGCTAACACAGGTGCTGAGGTCAATTTGTCCTTCAATTCATCGAATGCCAACTGACAGGCATCACTCCAGATGTATGGCACACCCTTACGAGTCAGATGTGTCAAAGGACCTGCTATCTCTGAGAAGCCCCGAATAAACCTCCTGTAGTATCCTGCTAAACGCAAGAAACTACGAATCTCCGTTGGTGTCGTGGGCTGTCCCCACTCCCTCACCGCGGATACTTTCCCCGGATCAACCGATATTCCCCGATCGGAAATGATATGTCCCAAAAACTGGACTTCCTTCAGCCAAAACCCGCACTTCTCATATTTGGCATACAACTCGTTCTGACGGAGTGTCTACAAAACCTGCCTCAAATGCTCGGCGTGCTCCTCCTCTGTCTGGGAGTAAACCAGAATATCATCAATGAAGACAATGACAAACTGGTCTAGGAAATCCCTAAACACTATGTTCATCAAGTCCATAAACACAGCTGGAGCGTTGGTCAAACCGAAAGGCATAACCCGAAACTCGTAAGAACCATATCTCGACAAGAACGCAGTCTTCGAGACATCCTCCTCCCTGATACGCAACTGATGGTATCCCGATATCAACTCAATCTTCGAGAAGAAAGAAGCTCCTCTCAACTGGTCGAATAAGTCATCGATTCGAGGCAACAGATACTTATTCCGTATCGTGACCTTATTCAACTCTCGGTAGTCCACACACAATCTCAGTGAACCGTCCCTCTTCTTCACAAACAGAACTGGAGCGCCCCAAGGTGAGGTACTCCTGCGAATAAAGCCCTGACCTAACAGCTGCTCTATCTGATCCTGTAACTCCCTCATCTCAGCTGGAGCCATACGGTACGGTGTGCGTGCTATAGGTCTCGTACCCGGTAGCAAATCTATAACAAAGTCTATCTCTCGACTGGGGGTAAGCCTGGTATCTCCTGAAACACATCCGAATACTCCATGACTACTGGGATAGAATCTAAAGGGATCACTACCTCCTTAGAGGTATCCTCCTCAATGTAATATAGATGAGCGGTCGATCCTCCCTCTGGGCGAGGCATCGCCACCACAAACATCTCTTGCCCCGGAATGGCAAAAATAATGCTCCCGCTGAAGCAATCAATCATGGCCCGATAAGTTACGAGCCAATCCATACCGATAATCACATCGTGAACATGCATGTCTAACACTAACATGTCTGCAGGTAATACCAAACCACCAATCTCTACCCGCACTCCCCGGCATATAAAGAAAATAAGTGACCCACTCCCCAATGGTGAGTCGACACACGTCACTGTGCTCTATGCCGTAGCTAACAATCCTAAAACTTTCGCGAAGTGTGTAGCTATAAAACAGTGTGTAGCACCCGTATCAAATAATACCGGACCCATAGTGCCATGGATAGGAAACGTACCCTCGATCGCGGGCGGTGCCTGTGGAACTGCAGCCTGGTGGACGTTGCAGACACGTCCATACTGTAGCTGCCCCTGCTGAGCTGGGACTGCTGGAATGGGTGGCAATGCTGCCATCTGTCGCGGTGCGGGAAGAGCGGCGGGAAACATAGGCCTCTGTGGCTCCTGGCGAGCACCCTGCTGCTGCTGCTGTGGGGCCCTACCCCTATCAGGACAATCCTGTCGCTTATGGCCAGTCTTGACACAAACAAAGCACTTCCCTGGGAAGTTCCCTCCTCTCTGTCCCTGCTGTCCCCGACCCTGGTGAAACTGCTGCCCATTCTGCCCCTGTTGGCCCTGATGGCCGTTTGGACCCTGATGGCCCTGACGAAAACCTCCCTGCCCCTGCCTGTAGTTCCCCGACCGGAACCTCTTATTATCCCCCTGCTGGGAGCCCTGCTCATTCTGTCTCTGCCCCTGACCAGATTGTGCCCCGCTGGCACTATGTCCTCCAGTCCTGCCCTGATGGCTAGACTCCCCCGACCTCTTGCCCTCGGCCATATAAAAACGGTGGTCTTGGCAGTGTAACAATGCAGCGTTAACCACATCAGAATAAGTGGCCAACGATAGGTTCCCTAGCAGATGTTGACGGATCCTCTAAGTCAACCCGTCCGTGAACTTCTCAATCTTCTTCTTCTCTGTTGGTATCTTATCTGGAACGATATTCAACAGATTAGTGAACTCGGCCTCATACTCGGCCACTGTCTTGCCCTCCTGCTTCAGACTCATCAATCTCCTCATTTCCGTATGAACAGCTGATGGAAAGTACTTGCGGTCGAACCGCACCCAGAACTCCTGAATCGTGAGAGTATCCCTCTCCTCCATGGTGGTAATAGACTCCCACCACTGTAGTGCAGATCCAACCAGCTTGAAAGTAGCTAGCACCTGCTTCTGAACATCCGTGCACTCATACATCCGTAAGTGCCTCTGCATATCCTTTCTCCATTGGCTCGAGACTACCACATCTGAGCTACCTGCAAACTCTGGCGGATGCGCTTTTTGAAAAGCGTCACGTACACGCTCCCAAGCAGACGGGAATGCATTAACCTGTACTGGCGCGGCAACCGGCGCCTGAGGTGGTGCCTGCTGAACAACGGCAATGGCGGCATTTACCGCTTGGGCTACTATAGCTGCAACCTCAGCGGCGTTCATCATGCCCTGAACTGGAGCGGGCTGGGGTTCGGGCGTTGCATCCCTGGGAACTCGTCATGCACGTCATGGAGGCATCTGAAATAAGAACAAAGTTTATAAGTTCACGGTTATAAACTTAATATAGCTGAAGAACGGAGCATACACAAAAAGAGTACAACAGTCCTAAAATATAGGGCTCTATATCAAAGAAACGTAGCGGAAACATAATAGCCGTACAGATCCTAACGGACACTAGAACCTGATGCTCTGATACCACCTGTGACACCCCGACTAATTAAATACCGGGTAGCTACTCCTTTATTAAATTAATTCAAAATGCCAAGTTGGCTCAGTTAATAGCATCACTGTCGAAAACATTTTAATTTCACTAACCACCTAGTATTTAAAAAGTAAGTTGCCAAATTTTAATTAAAGTCTGATTAGCATGCAACAAGTGTAATGAAGAAATAAGTAACACCATTCACCATACTGAAGTAAAACGAATAACCATCACATAATGTAAATAAAATCTGGAGGAAAACTCCTCACTACAAACCCACAACTGAAACAACTAAACTGAATACTGAAATAATACATGCCAAAGTTTGAAACAAAACTGAAATGTAAAAGATGTCTCTAAATAGAAATGGGAAACATGCCCTACAACTGATAGATAGTGACTCTAGAATCCAAAAGATAGAAGCGTCTACAAGCAAATCCCTGTAGCTTCCATAAACAGCTACAGCTCGTCTCCTGAATGAGTAGGTGTCCTTGTGGCTGGGCACCTAAAATGGTTTTACAAGAAAAAGATTTAAAAAGCAAACGGGTCAGAGCCCGAATGTGGAGTTATATTTTAAAAACCTGCAAGTGCTTTAAAAACATTTAAAACATTAAATGCAAAGTACATGTTAGGACGTGCACTCACATGATATTCTCACCTCTCGTCTAACTGTGCACTCCTAACGTAAGTACCCATCTATAACGACGCAAACCACTAGCTAAGTGACATCATCTCTAGCTAGACTATCATAGGTCCTACCCATATTACTCGATTCTATTAACATTATAACGCTCGTAATTAAGTAGGGGTTTAACGTAAACTCAGATGCTCAATATGCAATATATATATCACTATCAGCTAACTCATTACATTCTCGAAACAATACCGTAATTATATTCACAACATTAACATGAAGGTTCCCATTAATTAAGTGTATATCATTCACATCATAAATATACAGTATAAGCACCCCGAGAACTAAGATGCGGTGCACACATACTCTGCTATCCATCCCGGTACATCACGTACATAAGGATTACATATTCCGAATCTCTCAGGAATAGTTCATAGATAACAACATCACAAATAATGGAGGCGAACACAGTCACATCACATAGGTCACGCACATACCTACGCTCCTACGATCAGCGGATTTATTAATATCCCAATAAGTCTTTCTATGACCTATGTTCATCAAGGTAACCAGTCTAAATTCGGGCAACACAAGGATTAGAGGGTCCTAAGCGAACGCAAACCTCCCGTGATAGCAAGTATGGTAGGTATGTCATACACACAATTCATATACCAATACTAAGTTAACACACGTCTTAGTAATACCGTAGTTTAATCGTAGTACATATCGCATTCTCGTACTAACTATAATTATCACAATTTATACTATTCCGGTTTATAATCATACGCGCCATAATTTTCTCACGTCGTAGTAGACACTCACGTCTCAACCCAAACCGTCCATTTAATATAACTCGCGTATATAGTTTACTCCTCTTAATAACCCAAAAGTCCCAAATCTATCCTTACATCATCAAAGGAAGGTTATCTATATCCTCGAACAAGTTTACGGGTCTCCAAAAATCAAAACAGTCCAAAAAGGACCAAACTGTCAACTCGTTAGAAGTCTCGTTCGAACGAGACTGTTCGAATGAGATTCCTCTGTCAACTCGTTAGAAGTCTCGTTCGAACGAGGCTGTTCGAACGAGATTCCAGTTCGTTCGAACGAACTGTAACTTCTAACGATATTTCGTTTGAACGAGATATCGAATGAAATCCCTCTTCGTTAGCAGCGACTAGTCAACTCGTTAGAAGTTCATTCGAACGAGTTCGTTCGAACGACCTGGGTAGGTCTTCTAACGAGGGACCAGTTTCGGCCCAGAATTTTCCCCATCTCGTTTTTATCCATTTTATCACTCCTAATATCTTCCAAAGTTCATCCCAACAGCGTTTTAGGGTCTCTAATTCATCCTAAACATATTCAAGTCAACTCCTAACATGTTTTCAAGGATTAAATCTCTTTAACATCAATCAAAATATAAATCTCTACACTTTTTCCCCAATTATTTCAAGAACATGAACCCTAACTTTTGAATCATGAATTAACTCACTATAAATCCGTTTTAATTCCTTCCTATCACAGATATCATGAGAATAATCATCTACCTATCATTCTACATGCAATTCTCCTCAATATTTTCAAGTTCTAAGCTCCAAACTACATGGGTTTTCAATATCTTTCAAGAACAGTTGTAATTCATCAATTTTTTTAACATGGAAGAAACATTCTACGAATTTAAATATGATTAAAACACTTGCCTTGATTGGATTTCTGATTTTGGTGTTGGTTTGGTGAAGATTTCTGCAGAATTCCCTCTCTCCAAGCTTCTCCTCCAATGGTGGCTTAAGGTGGCGAGGGTTTTCTTTGGGAGAGTTTGTAAACCTAATGATAGCCTCCGTAGCTTAATGGGTTAATATGGGTTGGTTAGTGGGTTTAGTGGGTTAAATCCACATCAGATTAAAACTCCCAATTTTCGTCTCTTTTAATTCCTCAAAATGTAAAATTACCAAAATACCCTTTAAGTTGCCGGTATGGCCTAAAAATACCCCAGAATCCAAACTACACCCCCGGCTAGTGTTTTCTGACTATCTCGACCCTTCCGGACGCGTTGGCGCACTCAAAATGACCATACGGTTTATAGATTTTAAATTCACTTTTTATAATCAAAATATTACACCGTGACGCGGCGGTCCCACGCGTCTCAACAAAATTTCTAAAATGCCGTATATAAATCTCACGACAACTTTTATAATACCAAATACATATATCAAAACATGTATGCACATAATCAAATACCAACTCGCACCTCGTTAGTATTTATAACCCGGATTAATTTCCAATTAATACGCATTTAATTAATTAATCCCAAAAATAAATATAGCCAAAAGTGCGGGGTATTACATGCTTCACGTTTTAACAGTGTTCAAACTCACTATTTAACATCTAAAGTCATGACCAACATATGGGATCAACATATTCCTAAAGAATGTTCAATCAATTTGTGGAAAATCCTTAATAATTGCTTTCCTATTGATGGTAAAATCAAATGAGTTGGAAATAGATTATGTTCAAGATGCAAGATTTGTAATAATCATGCAAAATCCATTGATAATTTTTTTTATCATGTCTAAGATTCATCCTGTTGGAAAGTTCTTCTTAGGCCTTATAGGAATTGAAATTAGCATAATTTTATGTCTTCCATGCTTTTGAGTTGGTGGATCAAATCAAGCCCTCGGGACTATTCCAAATTTCTGGGTGAGTGCATTCCTATTGTAGTTTGCTGGGAAATATGAAAAAGTAGAAATAAGGCCTTTTTGAAGCCTCATATATAAATTTCAATTCCATTATATCCCAATCTTCAGTAATGATTTCTAGAATTTGTAAGGGGATGAGATTTAAAAATAGTAAATCTTGCTTTGATAAGGGTATTCAAATTTTTTTTAACATTAATATCTCTAGGAAGTTCTAATTGATATAAGTAGTCAAATGGAATTTTCTATATTTTAAATGTTTCAAGCTCAATATTAATGGCCTCAAAAGGTAATCTAGGTATCAGTGATTTTAGTGGGATTTTGAGAGATGATAAAGGGGATATTGTATTTGCATTTGCATTTACAAAATATGAGGGCATTTCTTCTATTTCTATGGTAGAGCTAAGAGGCCCATGTGTTGGAATTAAATTGTGTTTGGACTTCAATATTAAAGATATGCATATTGAATCATATTCATTGATTGTGGTCAACTTAATAAACAAGAATTGAAAACCTGCTTGGTGTGTATAAAGTTGTGTTGAACAAATCAAGTCATACTTAGAGCTTCTAAACTTCTCCTTATCTCACTATTTTAAGGAATCAAATATAATGGCAGATGATCTATCTAACAATGGCATCATTCATTCCTCACTTAAAGTTTTCTAAAGCTTCATGGATCTTCTTAAGTTTCTTAGAGGTTCTCACAAGCTTGATAAGATGGGTTGCCTTTACATAAGATTAAGTGTCAAATAATCTTAATTTTGTCTTTTTGTTAATTGTAATGGGGGTATTAATAAACTCCCATATTTTTAGCTTCCAAAGTTAGCTCATTTGGCTTAATAGTTTACTTTCAAATCTAGTAATTTGTCTGCAGATCTTGTAAATTCCACTAGAGAGGCCTTTTCTCTATGATTTCTAAAAAACATATGGGGGTACTGTCCCTCTTTGTTAAAAAAGATACGTAACTTGTGGGTTTGAAATTGACACACCATTTAAAGGGTTTGAATAAACCAATATCAAGTCTAGAGGAACCGACCATCCAAACCTTGTTTAAATCTTCCAAAGACTCGAAATACAAGCTATAAAATCCCTTTCCTTTTGGCATGAGTCTGCAATGATTTTGGTTTTCCAAATACCTGTAAGAATATTATGAATAGATTCTATACTAAAAAGTTATTTGCCTTTTGACAATATTAACCTCTCAAGCAACCTTTTTTTACATGACTCTAGAGAGGATTTGTAGATTGAATCCGAGATTTTAATGATAGGAGACTCACCATTATAGATCGGATCCGAAAGATGAGAGAAATTTGAAGTTATAGATTCCAAGTTAAGAAATTCGTTATGAGAAAGTAGAACCTGATTAGATGAGGATTATTTTATTGAACCATTTTGTAGAACTTGAGCAAAGGTTTGATTTGATGAGTCCATGAGGTTGAATGATTAAACAATAATGGGGCTATAGGATACTAAGGTCATGAAGTTGGTGTAACTTTTACAGAAAAGACATAGATTCTCCCTCCCGATGCACCTCTTTCTATGAATATATTGTTTTATTACCTCTCATTAACTTTTATTGACTTTAATACTTTCTCCATTAATTGTTAATTAAAAATCACAAAATGACAACAAAAAAATCAACATTTAAATAATTAATATTTCTTCTGATTTTTAAATATATATATTTTTTAATTTTAAATGGTCATTTTTTTGTAAAGTGACCTTTAATTTTAACAAAATACTTAACGAAAAAAATCAAAAAAAATTGTAAAGTACCAAAGTTTAAAAAGGCACACTATAGAGCTATTTAATGAAAAAACTAAAAAAATACACTATGATTATATTTTCAAAATAAGGACAAAATATGATTTGAAAAGATTTTTTTCAATAATGATTTATTATTTTCACTTTCTTGCATTTCTCTACACCTTATAATACAATTGGCAAGCTTTATACTATACAATATCCAAACTAGTGCTAATGTTATTTAGCATCAATAGTTTGTTGGTTGTGAAAATCTTTAATTTATTAAGTTTTCGATGTTATTAAACAATTTAACATCAAGAATTTTTAATTTTTTTAATGTTATTGGGAAGTTTATGAAGATGCAAGGACTTTCTTAGCTATGAAAACTTTGCACATACTGGAGTTCTACTTGGACACAAAAGGATAAGTATTTTTTCCCAAACAACACAAACTTTGATGCTTCAAGATTTGAAAGAGCATGTCCAACTCCTTTATTTTACATTACGTTTGGAGGGGGACCAAGAATGTGTCTAGGGAAAGAGTTTGCGTGTCACGAAATACTCATTTTTTTGCACAATGTGATGCATAGGTTTTAATGGAATTTATTAATTCCTAATGAGAAAATTATATATGATCCCATTGCTACCTTGATAGAAGGACTTGCAATTTGTCTTCCACCTCACGAATTCTAAGTGTTATAATTTTATTTCGTATATTTAGGATATAAAATTATAATTACAAATATGATTTTTCCTTATTTATATTAACAATGATACACATCATACTAATAGAAATTCTTGACATATGGGGGTTAATGTGACACCCGCCACTAAATACCGGGTGGCTAACCCGTGATCAAAATAAAATGTTGGTCTTATAGGGCTCATTCTTAGCATCACTATCGAAAACATATTTAAAGTTACTAAGAACCTAGTAATTTAATTAGACCGGTTCCAAATTTTATCTTTCAATAATTAACAACATGCAAAAATAAATAATAATGAAACCATCAACACAACTGATCACTGAATCCAACACAGACTAATAATATGAATAAAGATGACCAAATCAACTATCGGTTCAACAATAAACTGAAATTATAATCTGGATACGCAAGGTCAAATAAATTAACGGAATACTAAATCTAAGGGCGACGTGCCCAAATGAGTACGAAGTAAAGTCCCTACACTAGGAATTAATGAACGAAGTGTCTATAGCAAGGCCCTACAACTTCCACATAAGCTTCAGCTGCGCATCCCTGAACAGAATCCTCAAGTTGGGCATCTTGGTAGATGGACACCTAAAAGGTTTTGGAAAATATTTTGACACGGGTCAGAGCCTAAGAAAAATATTTTGAAAATATTTAGCAAACACTTAAATCGTAATAATTAAATATGCATGCACTCTCTTCATATTTAATCTAGTGTCACACTCTCTTGAGGTATAACTCACCCCTTATCTAATGTTCACACCTAACTCTTGCTTTCTAACCTTCCTAGTTATGTTACCTCGCTTAACTGGCCATATCACATCTCTTTCTACCGCTCTACTCTAACCCGAGTATTCTTACTTTGATTATTAAGTTATCAGCTCATTCACTTATTAATCGGTTTGACTATATTAAATCATATAACATTCACACTAGTTACATAACAAACCCCTTTTTAATCATATAACTTTCACACTAGTTATATGAGAAACCCATTTTTAAGTCATATAACTTGCACACTAGTTATATATAAGAAATACATTCACACTTATGTATTAATCCCGCATATAATCATCTACTCATATTATATATGTACTAGTATACTGCAACATTCACACACACGTGAACTACAATAACCATCCCTTCCCTAATAATAACTCACCGGATGCTTTCTCTAAAATGCTATCATGTTCCAAGTATGCTCACTCAACCCGTCTACCTCAAGATGGACTCACTCTCGAGATTGGGTAAAAATAATAAGCGTAGTAGAGGCGATCATAGTTCCCCAAGTGTGAGACCGAATCATACCCAAGATGTCTCACCCTGAAAAGAATCACAACATATAAATACTAGACACTACGACCTGGAGATTATACTCTCCCTGTTCCTCAAGTCAGGGGATTCACCCACATCGCGCAACCTCCTATGATAGCATTAGAGGGGTATGTATTCCTATAAATATCATTCACATAGATATCTATAATGCACACACACATATATATATATATATATATATATATACACACACACACACACACACACACACACACACACACATACACACACACACACAATATCACACTAACCGTATACATATATTTAACAAAAGTCCCGCTAACCCGTGCCCAACACCCATAGCACTAGCCCAAAATACCAAAGTCTATATCCCGACTTGTAATTTAATTAATCGCACATTAATTATTTTATCATTTAAGTAGTGTCACCCAACTACAATACCCAGACTCACTCATTCGGTCCGTATCTTCACTCAGAATTTGTTACACAAAATCCCACTATTAAGGTTAACACCCCTTGTTAATTTAATATTCAATAATTTATTATATATCTCTATAATAAATTAAACCAGTTACCCCATGTCTAACTCCCGTAGCACTAACCTGAGAAATATCCGAGTCAAATCCTCGGCCCTAAGATTAATTAATTTTATTCCCGATTAATGTTATTCAAGTGGTGTCACTTAAACATAATACTCGGACACAATTAATCGACCCGTAATTTTTAAAACTTTTTAGAATTTATCCTTTTTGATTCCACAATTAAATTTCACCCTTTTTATTTTTCCTTTCCCATTTTCTGTATTTTTCCCCTTTGTCCCTAAGTATGGAAAAACAAAGTTCCCATCATTGTTAATTCCATATTCCGCAAACAAGTCTCAGATCAAATAAAAAAAGGGGGAATTGGGAGAAATTCACCAGCGTCATTCGCACGACGTCCCACGTCGTTCGAACGACTTGCTGGGTTTTACCCACTTCATCTTCCAGCTTCATTTTTCCGCCATTAACACACTACCAAACTTTTATTTCAAACTAGAATCACAACTTGATAATTTTCCCAAGATTTATACATCCCACATTTTCAATTTCTCCATCCATTGTTAACTATTATCAATTTATAACAATATTCGTTTGAATCTGAATTTCGTTCTCACAATTTACCCTACACGAGTTTTCTAAATTTTTTTATTTCAAGACTCTAAATTTCCCCACTTCAATTATTAGTCTATGAATACAACTAGGGACCTCACACTTTTGAGTCAGAATACCACATCAATCGAGTCTCTAATCTACATAAATTGTCCAATTCATAAACACTCGTTTTTTATGTGAACACACACCCAAAAATAAATTTGATTTACACCCACCATGATATGAATCAAAATACTGTAAATTAAATGAAAGCGAGTTTAACTAATTTCCTGAATAAATTTGTAAGGTCTGATTTTCTTTGGTGTAGACGAAGATTTGACGAAAAACACGCCCCTCTTCTTGGTTTGGTTCCCAAAAGCTCTCATAATTTCTCCCTCTTTTCTCCTCTGCAAAACTAGGGTTTTCTTATTGAGTTGTGTCTACCATAAACTCCCTAATGTAGGTTTTATATTGCTAATCCCGAAATTAATCCTATGAGCCAAGCGCAAATGACCCGAACACCCCCGTTTGAGCCTAAAAATGCCTCGAGACCCAATTACTACCCCCTGATACTCTTTTCTGACTATCTCGACCTATTCAGAATCAACCATGCACTCAAAATTGTCATTCGAGTTACTTTGTTAAAATCTCCAACCTCGACCTCAATTTACGACGCATGTAAATTTTAAAAATAACCCGAATTAATTAAATCTTAATACACTAAATTAAATAAATCCTCCAGATTAATTAAATCCTATATCACCAAATTAATTAAATTCTATATCCTCATAATTACGGGGTTTTACAGTTAAGATTGAAGTCAATGAGTTGGAATTAAGTTAAATATAGAAAACCTAAAACAAATGGGTTTAAGATTTATTGTATTAATTGACAATGTCTATTCCTAATATAAAAAACATCGGTAACTAACTTGGTGTAAAAATCGGGCAATATTAGTGAAAAAAATATAACAATTACTTTTTCGATCAACATTATCTTTAATAAATTCGTAGTATATATATACATACACATAAAGTCTCACGTAAGGACTTCTTATGGCGCCGACCCAGTACATACCATTTTTTTTAAATAGTAAAAAAATTAATTTTCTAATGAAACTTCATTGATATGATGTCCATGGTTAGAAGATTATATCTAAATTTTTTCATCAAAAAATTCAATAAAAAAACCGTTGAGATGAGGTGATATGTAAAAAAATGGTATAAATATTCATTTTCAACCGTTGAAATGTTGGGTCGGTGCCAACCACTTTATTGACTAAATTTTTTTATGAAACTTCATGGATATAATCTTCTCACTGTCAAGGCCATATCCATGAAGTTATTCTAAAAATTCAATCAAAGTGTGGGTAAGATGATCGCCAACATTTCAACAGTCAAAAATATATATTTAGACCATTTTTTTACATATCACCTCATCCCAACGGTTTTTTAATAGATTTTTTTATGAAAAAAATTGTAGATGATGTTCCCACCGTGAAGATAATATTCATGAAGTTTCATTAAAAAATTCATTTTTTACTATTTAAAAAATTGGTATGTACCGTTGTCTGCACCATAAGGAGTCTTACAGAAGAGGGCCTCTCTCTCTCTCTCTCTCTATATATATATATATATATATATATATATATGCATATATATATTGTGTCTCCAATTATAACTTTTCCACATGGCTTCAATATTTAAAGTAATGAAGCAATATGGAGCCCATACCTCATATATCTTTGCATTTACTCTCCTTTCCTTCCAAATTTTTTTTTTCATTTCTTTGCGATAGATTCCTAAACCCAACCCTATCTCTTCCTCTACCGCTCTCTCCACAAATATCTAAGTCGATATAATCATTCCATGTCCATTAAATTTCATGACTTTCTCACTTCTACCTTATAAATTTTAGTTAATAAAACTTCATATACTCCCCAACATCAATCGCGTTATTCCTCCTTTCCTCACCCGAAATGTCTCTCTTCAAATCCCATATCGCCCATCATTATTTTCATACAATAAAGCTTCGTTGTCATTAAAAAACACCCTATGAGAAATACCCACTCATAATGGCTTTGAAAAGCCACCATCGATCCATGAGAGGGAATCTTCTGTTGTGGAACCCATTGAAGAACCAAAAAATATATAAATAGGTCCAATAATGCCATTGAAGGAATTTTTCTACCTCCTAATTTTATTTCGTTCTAATTCATGGGTTTATCATAAAAGAAGATAGTTTTTAGAATTTAACATGATATGTGGGAGAAAAATCCAATGTGACTAACGTGTCACTTTGGGTATTATTTTTAGAATTTTGAAACTCAAAGAATTCCCAGACTTGGGCTAGTGGTAGCGTACTAGTACTAAAGCTCTAGGGTCGACTGGGTTTGCTCCCCAGTTCGAGTCTCGACAGCTACAAACAATCTGGGGGCCAGCGACTGGCCACTGATTCGCGAGTGAAGATTAGTCGAGGTGCGCGTAATGCTGGTCCGTACACCTCATGGTACCTCAAAAAGGGGGAATATTACCCAAAAAAAAAAGAAACTCAAAGGCTCTTTTTGTTCGACGAAATTACACAACCAGTGGACCTGGCTTTGTAGATTGTATATTGTTGTCCCTTTTTCATATTCTTAGTGATTTTTATGTCTATTGACAAAAGTGTTAGATGACATTCATATCTCTTTGACTCATATTCATTTCCCCTAATGTTTATCACATTGTCAAGGTCTATTTAGTCTGTTTTTTTCATGATTTCACTCTTATGTGGGATTATATTGGTAGGTAATGCTTTATTTAATGATAAGTTTTCCCATTGAAGTTGTTTTCTCTTAATATTTATAGACATAGTCGCTATATATACATGTGTCAATAATAAATCAAAATTCTTTCTTCATAGTGCCCATCTCATGTTTGATGAAATTACATAGAAAATATAAAATTTATTGGTAGTTTTTTATTATTTTCTTAATGTTTGATTTATATTGTAAATGTATAATGACATCGTTACCATAATTATTTGTACTTTGAAACGTTCAATTGGATTTTGCTCATAGAAGGGTTAGAGAAATGGGTTTTCATTTGCTAAGGAGTACTTTTTAGGAAACCATGCTTTTGAAGGGGAAATTTTGTGTATGTATATTTGATTTATTGATGGGTTTTGTTTGTGTTTAGACTTGAATTGGGTCTTATTTTTTCAATACTTGATCGTTTTAATTATTGGCGCATTTGAGATATGTGTGCATCATGATAATATTATAATAATCTCCAATTATATTATCTATTTCTATTTGCTTCTTTTTCTACAGGCCTTAACTTCAGAAATTATATTCACTTGGAGAGAAATTAACGATTTCACTTTGATATGGATTTGGGGTTGTCTCTTTTTTATTCTTTCTTGGAAGGTTAGCTTCAACTTCTATATTTTTGTAACTTGGACACGTTATGAAGGCAATTAATGTATTGTTCATTCTTATTGTGTTATGTATTTATATGTTTCCTTTGTAATTGTTACGAAGTCTATGATTTATAGTTTTGGGGGTTATTTATTTATTTTGGTATGCACTTCATTGAAAAATAAGAACTATAAAGGGCTCGCGCACGCAGGGCTAAAATCTAGTTGGTAATAAAGAGGGCGCCGTTGGTTATACTAATGTTAATTTTAAAGAGTCAAGTTATGCAACTACTTCAAAGGAAACATAATAACCAAAGGTTAATATAAATATTATATTTAATAGAGTAATTCTAGAGCGACACATGATTATGATATATATTGGAGGACAGTAACGTGTCATGTTTACATTGGTTAGTGTTTTGAATGATAAACATCAATTAATACAAACACATCACGTCATTGTGTCTGCCAAAGTGTGTCAATATCATGAGTCTCTCTAGAATTTTCCTTCGTAAAAATTATCCTATATAATAGTTACTACCTCATAGTAAAAGTAGTGGTATATCATACCCTTAATGAAAAAGGTACCAAACCCAAGGCCAATTCATAAAAGGTATTAAACGAAAAAAATTTAATTATGAGCGTATTAATTTACAAAATCATTTATAAGTACCTATATCTATATTAATATATAAAACCAAAATTTTCAATATCCCACAATTCACACTTATTTTAATGGTTATGACAAAGATACCCATCCATTTATCTCCCCCACAAGAGTATAACTTTTTAAACACATAGTACAATGTGTTTAGAAAGTGACACTTGGCTGGGGGAGATAATAGTGAGAGATGTCTTTATCACAACCCTTTTCTTAGTTGACACACTTTAAACGAAGGGAATATAATAGGGCACATATGAAAATGAGGGTTTACACCAACAACTCCTCTATCACTTGTTTAGAATACCTAGGGGTGTAAGATAATATTAAAAAAATATGAATACGTCCGAATTCGAATCCGTTTTTTGCAGATATTTATCCGAGTAGAAATCTGGGAGAGAGAATTTAAATACCACTTTTAAATATATGTAAAAATGGATAGATATATGGATAATAATGTATCCATCATGGATAATCCTTATCTGAACCGAAATATCCGTATGTATGGATATCCATAGCACTGTCATTTATCTATTATTTTAATTATATATGCTTGTAATTTGATTATCCAGAATGTTTTTTGGAAACATTTAAACCAATAATTATTTAATGTAAGAACACAATAAAGATAACCACATCTCTTTATCTTATCTTTAATACCATCTTGCATGCTATGTATCTATTTTACATTGGGTATCTTGTTATCTAAAGTCACTATATCTCTAGATATTGTCCCATTCGGTTGATATATTCATGACTCGTAGATAATGTCCTTGTTAATATAAAGGTAGTTGACACATAATATTTCTTTCTTTATGTTTTCATTCAAAATATTTCTCAATCTCTCATTATCCCAATACAATTTGTTAGCAGGTCAATGAAGAGTAACTTAGTACCCATTAAATGTTAGAACTTATTTTAAAGAATCCAAAATTTTTATCCTCTATTTTTCTATAGTGATATTTAAATAAATATTTTATCTTATGTTGTGTAAAAACTATTTTTGTTAAGATTTAGAAAAAATTTCAAATCAATGCTTGATAACCACAATGTATGTATATGAATCAATAGAAACGGGTACGAATATTATCGGATCTGGGATATCTAAAAGGATACTGATAAGTATAGTTGTGTTTACTATCTAAGAAGATACAAATAAGAATATGGATAGTGAACTTATAAATGGATAGGGATAGTGGATAGTATAGTATCCACTCCGTATCTGTCCGCTTTACACTCTTAAGAATACCTCAACAATATTCGTTTAGGAACTCTTTCTGACTTACTAACTGCCCTCATCCATTGGTTCTTTAGGCATTCTCTAATTCATGTTTCGATCAAAGTGAATTTCTAGTTTTAGTGGAAAAATTTAATCAAAACTCAAGTGCTCAATTCAACAAAAAGACTTTCAGAAACATGAGGGGATCCACTGACCAAATAGAATCATCATTCACATTTTGAACATATTTAGCTAAAATGTGAGTCGAGATATTCCCCTCCATGGATATTACGTATATGACAATTGTGAAAGTTTCTTACAAGCTTTTTTTTATGCCATAAAACATTAAATATAAAGGAAAAACACTCATAATTACTTTGGAGCTCATAAAGCACATTTACACAATCACCCTCAACGTCAATTTTTGTGAGCCCACACTCAGAAGAAACATTTGTTGGTTCATTTGCTGTTATTGTTTCAACTTCTTCTATGTTCAGAGTAAAATAAATGTTCTTTGACTTGGCCAAAAATAACTCACCTATATGATATCCAATAATTACGCCAACCCCAATACTATAAGAATTCGAGAGTTTCATCATAACTCACTTTATATTACCCTCATTGAAGGCCACCAAAAAATGTTTTCCCGATTGAATTTCCTTTTAGATTTACCCTCCTCCCATCCTACAGAAATTTTAATTTTTTTTACCACCCTTGTTTATTTTATAATGAACCCCAATGGATGTGCTTCCTCTTCCCTATACGCCAATATATTCGGGTTGGACCAAGTGCACCAAGTTGTGATTTACATGTTTGTAAATTTTTGCACATGCATTGATTCCAAACACGATTTTATCATATTCATTGATTTGAATTATGAGAAATATATTATTTTTCATCACCATTTATCAATGTATAAATGGAGACTCATGTGGAAGATTTTAAGGGTACCTACGTTCTTGGTTTTCTAAAAAAAATTAATGAGAAATTCGTGAATAGAAAAGACTATTGGATACCAATATTAAAACGTTTTATCATATTTGAAAATATGATAAGTGGATAAGTGAATTTATAGAATTATAATGCCAACTAAGTTAGGTATGGTTTTAGGAAAAAAAATATTGGAGATGGACTTGCATTACTTTTTGGTTCCAAACATCAAAGAGTAAACCCTTAAACTTTTTTCTTAGTGGGTTGTCCATAATAAAACCTATGCTCATATTTATCATTACTAATTTTTCATTGTCTTCGCAACACATATAACTCCTTTTAAGTATGCTTTAATTTTTCAATTGTATATCTACCACTCTTTTTATACTTCGAAACTCTAAAAATGTATTGAAACTACCAATTTTGTATTGCAATCCCTAAAAATGTCTTACCCCTACTAGGTATATGCTCAAGCAAGGCCGGACGCATAGGCTTTTGGTCGGCCTCTCCAATTAGACCATATGAAAAAACCTAATGCAGTGTCTTACCCCTTCTACGTACATGCTCGAGCAATACTCGATGCATAGGCTTTTGGTTGGCCTCTCCAATTGGACCATATGAAAATCCCAATGCAGAGTCTTGCCCCGACTAGGTACATGCTCGAGCAAGGCTCGACACATAGGCCTGTGGTCGGCCTCAACAAATGGACCATACAAGATCAAAAGACAGGGAGATGCCCTAAACTTAATGCACGCTCGAGAAAGCCTCAGCAAATGAATTTTGAACAAGACTGTGGTCAGCCTCACGAATTGGGCCATGCAATAAAACAGAACAATGAACTACGTTCGACCTGATCCCAAGAGGGTACGTAGGCAGCTCGACACTCTCGAGTCCAGTTCCCATATCAATTGAACGTCTCTCAACTCAAGTTAGGCATTTATCTAAAAACCTATAAAGGCGAGAAGATCAACCAAAGAAGGCTTAAAAGTTAAACGACAGCTCAAAGAACGCCAGTCTAGTTCACATCAACAACCACGTACATTTAAAGAGATTATGGACCAGCTCCCAACTCATATCAGAATCAACTCAGCTGAACTGCGACCTGTGGGGATATTGTTGGGGGGGGGGGGGAATATGCCTACATAATAGCGTGACACGTGGATAGAACCCTAGTCAAGATGGCAAGCAATAAACGCTCCAATAAAATAGGGACGACTAGAGTCCTTGATAAACTAGAAGACCGAGGAGCAGTATCTGATTGGAATTAAACTCCATGAAGATAGGACTCATACATATTTATAACCCTAATGTAACCCCTAACTCTATATAAAGTGGACACCGCCATTGTGAAAGGGGGTTTAGAAGCTTGAGAAATACTCTCATGTAAAACTCTCTCATAATTCTAATGGAACACATCAGCAGCCCCGTGGACGTAGGCCATTCATGGTCGAACCACATAAATCATTGTCTCTCTTTTATTTATTATTATGCGTACATCATGGTCCATGGGCACCCCCATGTCCCAGGTTTTTTGATACCACAATTGGCGTCGTCTATGGGCAATGTCACAAAAAGTCTTTCTTTCCTGTTTACGAGATGGAGATTTACGTTGCGACCTCATGGTGTACACGCACGATAATCAAGAGATAAATTTACTTTTTTTTAATCTCCGTATGAATAATTATATATTTTGTATAAACATCATTTTATTAATGCACGATTCTTTGCACATTTGTATTCATTCTGTGTAAATAATTTTTATGCATCTGCAAATATGCACAACAACTTTCATTCTAGATAATTTTCATTGTTTGTTTCAGACGAAATTCACTAGCGGAGATGTCTATGAAGACTCTCCAAATATCTGGACTCTCAACGAGACTTTTCTGGGCAGACACAGTTATTTACTGGGTTACATCATAATATTGATTCCCATATCCCAGATTCTTTGGTAGGGATAAACGTCTAACACATTTCTCTCTCGTCAAGAGGCATGGGGACCACATCTTTACAAATATTTTCGAAGGAAATTATCTCAAGGGATATGGTTCAATAAAGGTAAACAGATTCTGGGCTCATAATCAAGTCATCAATCTTTATCTCCATTTACACAGTAAAAGTGAAATCATGAAGAAATTAACCAATTTCTGGTTCTCCTTTTCGGTCATCCCCCGTATACAGCCTGAGGTTATCTCCAGCCTATGATCCAGCATCGTTGTCCAGTCAGGCAGCACCAACCGCTACTCAATGGAAAGGGGGCAATCCGTATAATAGAGGATCCAACAATATATTTGGCATCCCTTCCAATCATCTCCAAGCAAAAGGAGTACGAACTCCGATGACCCATCATCGATGGAGGACCCATCATCCACATCACCATAGGTCGGCGACCACTATACGAAGCACCTCTCATATGTGCAGCAAACTCATCTGTGTAGCAGCACCTCTCCTTCGGCTAGTCGACGACCACGACGAGGATGACCTGATAATCGTAAAACTTTGCATACCTAACTCCGAGCATTATATTTCAGGCATGAAACCCACGAATGGGCGGCGAGCTCAATAAAGATCACCAATGGACCAAACTACTATTCATTAGCAACCTCGCCGGATATCCCATCGTGATTGACGATCACTAGGCAACCAATTTTGCTGGTCGGCGACCAAAGAAAAAACCTAATGACAGGTCCTTGTGAGAAGACCTCGGAAAAATCATACAATACGGCAATCAAAATCAACAACCTAACTAGACAGCCCATCGTTATCGACGATCACTGGGAAACCAATTTTGGTGGTCAGCTACAATCGAGCATCAATCGAGTATCAGCGAGCTCACCTCCTGTGGTCGAGTTCACCTCCTGTGGTTGAGCATCAACGAGCATCAGCGAGATCACCTCCCTGTGGTCGAGCTCCCCTATGACCTGCAACCTACCTGGCCGGGTAACCCCTGTGGTCGGCGACCCATTTGTGACTTACTGGTGACCGGTTTGTGACCTACCGGCGACAATACTCAAATAATTTTCTTTGGTTTTCTTTTCGGCCATGCCGACTAGTAAGGAAACACAAAGGTTTCTTCTCACGATTTCTGATCATCGGCATCATCGGCTCCGCCCCAGCTGGTCGGCGAGCAGGGACAAGCAACGACGAGCACAATAGCACACTCAGTGCATGTTGGTAAACACGAATACAATAACTCTGGGGCTTAGGTTCCCAGTTCTATTTAACTTCGTTAAATCCCAACTTCCAGTTTAGAGGATTTTAGTATGCCTCCCTATACTTTCATGATTCACAGATTTCTGTGAAAATAAATTTTTTGAAACCAAACTTGTATTTGAGTATTCACTATTGGACTTCAAATAATTTTGCAAAAATTTCAAATTAATTCCTTGTCTTACACTTGGAATATATTTGACTACTTTTTGCATTGCTCGGTTATCTCTAAAAATAAAATTATTTTAAGGGACCGTGTGATTTTATTACAAAACTTTTAGTTGTCACTTTTTTATGCGACCTTATTACAAATTATTTTGCTCACATAAATGAGTGGGGCACAATTATAGAGCACTCATGTCATTTATTCGAACATTTTAATTTTTAATATTGTCATTCAGCTTAAACAATTCAATCTCACCAAAAGGAGATTATTGGTTATTTAGCTCAGCCCTGACGGATGCTCGGGCACGGTTATCTCAGTGGGATTTCTATCATAAAAATCATTGGATCATTTATTACATTCATACGCTACTATGAATTTTTTCCTCGGTAAATGGCCGAGCGGATGCATATATTATATACTTTGTTGAACATATCATTCTCATGATAACTTCTATTTTTATTTAGCGTTAACGGATGGTCGAGGAATTTACTAACTTCCACAGGTACAAGATTCAGTCCCGACGGATGCTCGACAATAATATTAAGTCCATGGAAATCTCATTGATTTTTCGACAGATGCTCGAGCATGAATTGCTCGCTGTATCTACTCGGTATTGTACAACTTTTCCACGGAGAACTATCCAGGCACCATTCATTTTCTTAATGCTCCGACGGATAGTCGAGCACACTATAGCACTTTATACCAAAAGAAATGCTTGGGCAAAATTATTATTACTCCAACTGAAGCTCGGGTTCTATGATTCTTAACCCGAAGGGCGGTCAGGCACACTCAAGATTCATCTTAGCAGATAATCGGCAAAATATTTCTATATATTTAGTCCCGAAGATATCTACCGCGCAAGTCTCATTTTTTCCCCAATAGTTGGTCAGGATAACTCTTATACTTAGCAACGCCCCAGTTGATGGATACGCACATTTATTTGTGCATTGTTCGTTTCTGTCTCACGATATTTTATTTTCTCACAAATTATGCTCACGATTTTTATCATCATAAATTTGTCATCAGGGGTCTATCTATACTGCATACTTCACAATTGTGTCACTACACAAATTTTCTGTGAAAAGAAATTTTTGAAACCTACTTACGATTGAGTATTGCTTAGAACTATTGGTAGAAATTCCAAATTAACTCTTATGTCTTACACCTGGAATATATTTGACAAATTTTACATCTTTTATTCGACTTTATTACAAATTATTTGGCTCACATAAATAGTGGGGCGCACTTATAGAGCACTCGTGTCATTTATTCGATCAATTAATTTTCCATATTATAGTCTATCTATTGGTTATACCAATGGATGGTCGGTGTAATATTTTTACTAATACCTAGCATAGCCCCGACGGATGCTCGAGAATGGCCATCGTCGTTAAATTTTTTCATAGAAATTATGGGATCATTCATGTCATTCATTCAATACTATGAATCTTTTCCTCGACACATGTTCGAGCAGATTCACATCATGTATTCCTTGACTGAATAAATGAATTGCATGATAAATTCTATTTGATTTAGCTTCGATAAATGGTTAAGCAACTTATTAACTTTCATAGGTACAAGATTCAGTCCCGACGAATGCTCGGCCACAATCTTAAGTTCTTGAAAATCTTATTAATTCACTGATAGATTCTTGAGCATGGATCTCTCTCTATATCAACTCGGACCTGTACAACTTCGCCTCGACAGACCAGCTTGGCACCACTTATTTTGTTAATGCTTCGACGGATGGTCGAGAACTTTACGCCTCGACAGATAAGTGATGATGAGCTCAAACAGTAGTAACCATGGAAGCCATAGATGTATGAGTGTATATGTGTGTAAGTGTATAGAAGGGGATGAGTATAAGAGGAATAAGGCAATGATGTATAGTGGTTCAGCCAATTAGGCCTACATCCACTATGAGTGTGTGATCCACTAAGTATGGGCACTAATGGCCTTGGATACAATGCACATAAGCTCACTTTCTCTCTCTACTGTGTATACAAGCAGATTTTTAGCTAGGGTTACAATTATCGATCGATCCTTTTCTAGGATTGTAGGTGACAAGTATATATAGGTCTTGGGGGTGTAGTGTACCCCCCAAGTATGCATGGTGCATGTAAATGAAGATTTAGCCAATCTCTTATTGACACCTGTAGATGCCAAATGATGACATAATATTCCCTCACGTAAGGGGGTGATATTGTTATAACGGTCTTCCACGTGCCATGTAAGCCTCACGCGCACTGTTCCAAGCGTCTCCCAAACCACGCGCTATGATGATGTCACCCTCAGCCTATGATATGAGGCCAAGGGCAAAGTTTTGTCTGGCAGTGAGTCTGGCCTAATTTAGGCCTCATACTGTCGTACCCTCGAAGGGTCATCTCGGCCTGATGAGGGGTCAGCCCCTTGGAGGGTCGTCTAGGCCTGATGAGGAATCGACCCCTTGAAGGGTCGTTTGGACCATGATGAGGGGTCATACCCTTTAAGGATCGTCTGGAACATGATGAAGGGTCATCCCCTTAGAGATTCTTCTGGACCATGATGAGGTATCGGCCCCTTGAAGGGTCGTCTGGGCCTGGTGAGGTCATCCTGCCCCATCCAGGTACTGGGTGCCCTCGGCCTGGCCGAGGGTATATATGGATATATCAATCACCCGCTAGCCCTTAGCCATCGATGTCAAAGAGACGACTGAGGGATATTGATGCTTTTGAGATGAGTGTATGGACAGTTAGATCATTGACACCTGTCGAGCTGATGTGACACATGCAGACATCCATTGTTGTTCCAGTTTCCTAAGCGTGGCGGCTGCACACTTTGCTTGGGACTTTGTGCCCTAATGATGCCCTCCTCGTGGGTTGTGTTCTGCCTTGGTTAATGGGCCCACTCATTAGCAAGGTATTTAAATAAATTTTTTAAGTTTATTCCTCTTCTTCTTCGTGCCTGAACTCTCCCTCTCTCTCTATTCTCTCACCAGCTCCATTGCCATTTCTGCAACTTCATCGTTTCGAGCTTCGACAGTCTCGTTTGTTCTTTTATTAGGTAATCCTTCTGCCCTAGTGCCCTCTTTATATTCCATTATTTTTTACACTTCGATTGTTTTAGGCCTGTAGGGATGGATTTTTGTTTGGTTGTTTCATAACTTTCCGACGTTCTTCTCCGGCGTCTTCTTCTTGAGTGTTCTTGGTTAAAACCCTTACTTTCCTTAGTTTCAATCCAAAATTCTATTTTGGTCAACGGCAAACTTGTTTGTAATTGGGCTAGCCAAATTCTTTTAACTGTAGGGTCTTCCCCTTAATGCTTCGGAGGCTTTACACTTTAGTCGAGGAGTTCCCATTCTTGAGAGAGAAGTTCTTTGTAGAGATCAAACGAGTAGAGGAAGAGGAGGAGAGAAGATGAGGGGCCGATCCTAATTGGGTACGACCCATTTTTCCCATTCCATTAGCCACTAGCGTACCCCCTGAGTCCTGTGGGTCGTCCGGTCATCCTACCGAGAGTCAATCGTGCGAGGGAGAGATGGATGATAGAGCATCGTCACCAACAGGTGCTGGCCCTTTCGGGAGGAGAGAAACGTCTGATCTTAGACCAGGCTGAGGGAGTGGTCCCTTCTGAGGCTATTCCTGTGACAACTTTATCCCCTCATGCCTTCCAGATGGCCTTTACTCATGGACCCCTGATAGGTGATGAGGCCGAGGGAGAGGGGACTGAGGATGATGGTGAGAACTCAGAAGCTGACCAAGTTGACACCTCCCACGCCTCGGCTTATGTTTCCTCCATCAGGGATCGTGACCTCCTACTATAGAGGCATACATTTGGTGTGCCCCCCAACATAAGTATGAGGGTCTCCTCTGAGTCTGAGAAAGTATTTGAGGGTGACGAGGGAGAGATCGTAGTATATGAACAGATGTTTAAGGTCGGTGTTAGGTTCCCTCTGCACCCGGCCATAGTCAATATATTATCAGCCCTCGGCGTTGCCCCCTCTTAGCTTCCTCCCAACTCCTGGAGGACGATCCTCGGCTATGTCTCTTTGTGGAAGAATACCTTCACTGATGAGCCTTCAACCGAAGTGTTTTTGGCTTGTTATAATATCAATTCCTTGTCCAAATAACCTGGGTACTATCATCTGGGGGCGAGGAGGTATGATAAAAAACTTCTCCACGTGGCACAAACCTCTAGCCACGACTAGAAGAAGAGATTTTTCTTCATATCTGTGTAATGGGAATTTGCTGTCGAGGCTCAGCCTTTAGACAATGGTTCGAGAGTTCCAAGGAGATGGTCTAACCCCTCTATGAAGGCTAGGTCAGACCATGGACTTAGTTTGGATGAAAAGGTCATTGTCGAGTATCTGAGAGAAGGAGGGAAAGAGGGTGGACTTGTAAAGTTTAAAGATATGATGACCCCTCGGTTACTCAAAGAAGCTGATCTGAGGGTCGGCCCCTTGACAGAGCTATATGAGTTATTATTATTTTTTGCTCAATCTTTGCTTTTTTCCAAGTGTTTCATCTTTGCCTTTATATTTTTTTGATGTGTCGTCTCCTTTTCAGGTCATCCTGCAGGTATCTCTGATTACCTTTGAGAAATCACTACTGCAAGCTTATTATCTGGTTTAGGCAAGAAGAAAGGCAAAGAGCCTCAACATGCTCCGAGGAAGTCAAAGGTCGTGGGGCTGACGCATGATGAGCCACTGCCAAAAGTCATAAAAGGAAAGAGCCTGAAGTCCCTGCTGACCCTCGGTTGAATTCTAGGATGAGGGTAAGGGTGGAGGCATCTGAGGGGACTGGTTCCTCTTCCAGCATGGGGGCCTTTTGGTCCCAAAACTTAACATTTTTGAAGGCTGAACCGTCTTCCCTGATAGCCAATCTGAGGGCAGCCAAAGCTTCTATATTCTCTGCCCCCTCGGCTGCCGACTATGATTTCCTGTCGAAGATGCCCCCGACCAAGGTGTATGACTATGGTCTGCACACTCTGGCTTAGGTATTTGTTTTCATTTCACTTAGTTTGAATTTTTCACCACCTGTTTCCTCGGTCTCTTAACGAATGTCTTTTTTTGTGCAGTCTGTCTGTGCTTTTACCTCGTCCACTAAGTGGATGGCTAAAAACCAATAAAAATTTCATGAAGCCGAGAGGTCCATTCAGCATGAGGCTGACCTGCAGACAAAGCTTGAGACTGCAAAGGCTGAATTGGAGAGTGCGAGGTCTGAACATGAAAGGGTCCTGGACGAACTGACGAAGCAGCATGATGCAGACCTAAAGTCCAAGGACTTGTTTATAAAAGAGAAGGATGAGGCCTTGATCAACTTAGGGGTTCAATTCAAGATTGATCTTGAGGGGGCTGTAAATAAGGCCGAGGTCGATACTGTGGAGGCCTATAAACTCTCACATGAGTTTCAAGGCTTCGGTCTTGAATACTTAGAGAGGGGGATTAGGACGGCCTGTCAGTGGGTCATCCTTAAGTTTGCTGATGCAGTATCATCTGTCTGCCCCTCTCTTGAGGTAGTTCAACTGGACAATCCCCTTATTGCTGAAGCCCTAGCTCAAGTGGAATCCCAGCATGTAGAAGGCACAGGCACGTCTGAGGCTCGACCTGTATTGATCATAGAAGAATCTCCTGTAGATGTTGAGGCCTTTCCCTCTGACGTTGCTCCATAGGGTGGCTATCTGTATCCCATACCCTCTTCATGTAACCAATATTTTTGTACCTTAGTTTTGTTGAACAAATATTAACATTCTGTAATATAATGCCTCTTGCTGTCTTCTATACTTGTCTCTTGCTGTCTTTCTATACTTGTCTCTTGTATGACTTGCATTGTGATGTTTTTAAATTAACAATATCACTAACCCCTCCCTCGTCTTTCTTGAGGGAAAAGGAGGGGTCATCCCCACCATTGACCCTCATTATAGCCGAGTGTGGTTTTTACCAACTTAATAGTTTTTTTTTTCAATTAAGCCCCCCTCGTCTTTCTTGAGGGTAAATGAGGGGTCGTCCCCACCATTGATCCTCATTATAGCCGAGGGTGGATTTCACCAACTTAATGATGTTTTCAATTAAGTCCCCCTTCGTCTTTATTGAGGGCAAAGGAGGGGTCGTCCCCCCATTGACCCTCATTATAGCTGAGGGTGGATTCCACCAACTTAATGATGTTTTCAATTAAGTCCCCCCTCGTCTTTCTTGACGTCAAAGGAGGGGTCGTCCCTACCATTGACCCTCATTATATCCGAGGGTGGATTCCACCAACTTAATGATGTTTTTAATTAAGTTCCCCCTCGTCTTTCTTGAGGGCAAAGGAGGGGTCGTCCCCACCATTGACCCTCATTATAGCCGAGGGTGGATTCCAGCAACTTAATGATGTTCTCAATTAAATCCCCCTCGTCTTTCTTGAGGGCAAAGGAGGGGTCTTCCCCACCATTGACCCTCGTTATAGCCGAGGGTGGATTCCACCAACTTAATGATGTTTTCAATTAAGTCCCTCCTCATCTTTCTTGAGGGCAAATGAGGGGTCGTCCCCCCCATTGACCCTCATTATAGTCGAGGGTGGATTCCACCAACTTAATGATGTTTTCAATTAAGTCCCTCTCGTCTTTCTTGAGGGATAAGGAGAGGTCGTCTCCACCATTGACCCTCATTATAGCCGAGGGTGGATTCCACCAACTTAATGATGTTTTCAATTAAGTCCCCCCTCATCTTTCTTGAGGGCAAAGGAGGGGTCGTCCCCACCATTTACCCTCATTATAGCCGAGGGTGGATTCCACCAACTTAATGATGTTTTCAATTAAGTCCCCCCTCGTCTCTCTTGAGGTCAAAGGAGGGTCGTCCCCACCATTGACCCTAATTATAGCCGAGGGAGGATTCCACCAACTTAATGATGTTTTCAATTAAGTCCTCTCTCGTCTTTCTTGAGGGTAAAGGAGGGGTCGTCCCCACCATTGACCCTCATTATAGATGAGGGTGATTTCCCACCAAATTAATGATGTTTTTAATTAAGTCTTCCCTCGTCTTTCTTGAGGGTAAAGGAGGGTTCGTCCCCACCATTGATTCTCATTATAGACGAGGGTGGTTTCCCACCAAATTAAGGATGTTTTCAATTTAGTCATCCATCGTCTTTCTTGAGGGTAAAGGAGGGGTCGTCCCCACCATTGACCCTCATTATAGCCGAGGGTGGTTTCCCACCAAATTAATGATGTTTTCAATTAAGTCCTCCCTCGTCTTTCTTGACGGTAAAGGATGGGTTGTCCCCACCATTGACCCTCATTATAGCCGAGGGTGGTTTCCCACCAAATTAATGATGTTTTCAATTAAGTCCTCCCTCGTCTTTCTTGAAGGTAAGGAGGGGTTATCCCCACCATTGACCCTAATTATAACCGAGGGTGGTTTCCCACAAAATTAGTGATGTTTTTAATTAAGTACTTCCTCGTCTTTCTAGAGGGTAAAGGAGGGGGTCCCCACCATTGGCCCTTATTATAGCCGAGGGTGGTTTCCCACCAAATTAATGATGTTTTCAATTAATTCCTCCCTCGTCTTTCTTGAGGGTAAATGAGGGGTCGTCCCCACCATTGACCCTCATTGTAGCCGAGGGTGGTCTTAACGAGTATCACCCCCAATCACACTAGAATTAATAAAACACAACATGAGGTACCATTCTCATTAACATTCCAAGTGTTCTATTGGAGCAACACATTCATTACAACTGTGATCCGATAGGACTTTAAAAAATTACTAATAGTATTTCTTCAAATGATCTGCATTCCAGGGGTTGGAAAAGGGTTCCCCTTCTAGGTTTTCTCGTTTATAGGTTCCAGGAACCACTTCATTGATGACCCTATATGGGCCATGCCAGTTTGGGTGGAGCTTGTTGGGCTTCTGCCAAGTCTTTGTGAGGACTAAGTCCCCCACTACAATTAGCCTCTATTCACCCTCTGGTTGTAAAACCTTGTAGTCCTCTGCTGGTAGGCGGCTTGCCTTATCTCGGTGTCTTCCCTCCTTTTCTCAATCAGGTCTAAGTCAAGTCTCCTCTCTTCCATATTTCTTTGGGGATCATACATTTGGACCCTGTGAGTAGGAAACCCAATCTCGGTGGGGATGAAGGCTTATGAGCCATAAGCTAGCATGAACGGGGTTTCTCCAGTAGAGGTCTTTTTCGTCGTCTTGTAGGCCCACAGTACAACATATAACTCCTCAACCCATCTTCCTTTTGCCTACTCAAGTCTCTTCTTGATCCCATCTAAAATTTTCATATTTGTAACTTCCGTTTGCCCGTTGGCTTGAGGTCGGCCTGGGGTAGAGAAGAATTATTGGATACTCACCCTTTCACAGTACTAATCTAGAGATGTATTCTTGAGTTGAGTCCCGTTATCCGATATGAGGGTGTTGGGGAGACCATATCTGCATATAATATTTTTCTAAATGAACTGGAAGGTCTTCTGTTCGGTAATCGTGACCATTGGCTCTGCCTCCACCCATTTTGAAAAGTAGTCAATTGCCACGATGAGGAACCGATAGTTATTGATGGCCCTAGGTAAGGGGCCTACTAGGTCAATCCCCCACACTATAAATGGCCATGGGGATGTAATGGAGGTAAGAGGCTGATGGGGTTGGTGAGGGATGTTGGCAAATCTCTTACATTTGTCACACTTTTTTACATATGTCGTGGCATCATTCCCCAAGGTCAGCCACTAGTACACTTGGATTACTATCCTCTTCGCCAAAGACCTACCCCCAATGTGGCTTGAACATGACCCCTCATGCACGTCTTACAAAATGCGTGGGACTTCAAATGGGTGCACACACCTAAGTAAGGGGAGAAAAAACCCCTTTTTGTACAAGGTGTCTCCGATGACAGTGAATTTCACAGCTCTGTATCTCAGCTTTTTCCTTTCTTGCCTTGCTTCTAGAATCTCACCCTCTTTAATATATCTGATCAGATGGTCCATCCATGAAGCTTCCTTAGAAACATTTAAGAAAGTGCCAAGTATTCCCTCAGCTTCTTCAATAGTTGGTCAAAGCAAAATTTTCACTGGGACTGTCCTCCTTATATCTGTCCTAGTTGCTGAGGCCAACCTAGCAAGTGCATCAGCTCGGCCATTATCGAGCCTAGGTATTCTCCTCAATTTCACTTCTCTGAAGCTCCTTAGTAATGACCTCACCTTCTATAGGTACTTGGCCATCCTCTCATCCTTGGCCTCGTAGGCTCCTAGTATCTAGTTCACTACTAGCCTTGAATCACTATGGACCAAGATCTGGCCGACACTAAAAGACTTGGCCAAGGAGAGGCCTGCTATCAAAGCCTCATATCCAGACTCATTTTTGGAGGCTTTGAAGTTGAACCTCATGGCGTACTCGATGTCTGTGCCATCTGGTGCAGACACTATTAATCCAGCCCCACTTCCGCTTTCGCAAGAGGACCCGATGACAAAGAGGCTCCACACTGTCTTTTCCACTAAGAAATTTCCCTCGGTGAGGGACCCCTGTCTAAAGAGATATCTTCCCTCTTCGTTTTCGACCACTTTCCTTCTAGCGGTGCTTGTCTCAGCCTTATCTGCAGGTGTGTTGGTGAGCCTGTCTTGTTGGGTATCTGTCTTCTCGAGGCTCTCATCCTCAGTTTCATCATCTTCCCAAGTAAACTCGACCACAAAATCTTCCAATGCTTGACCCTTAATGGCTGTCCTAGGTTGATACACAAGGTCAAACTCCTCCATCTCTATAGCCCAGGACATTAACCGACCTAATTTTTAGGTCTTGTGTAGGACTTGCCTAAGATGAGAGTCAGTGAGGATGACCATTGTATGAAACTGGAAGTATGGCTTCATCTTCCTTGAGGCATGGATCAAGGCATAGGCTAACTTCTCCATCCTCGGGTATCTTTGCTCTGCACCCTAAAATTCCTTACTGTTGAAATACACTAGCTTATGTACCCCGTCCTCTTCTCTCACAATGTCTTCGCTAATGGCTGATTCTGAGACGGCTAGGTACACATATAGCCGTTCACCTTGTACTGACCGTGACAACAACAAGGGAGACCCTAGGTATGAATTTTACTTCTTGAAAGCCTCATCACATTCTTCACTCCATTCGAAGGCTTTTTTGAGAATTTTGAAGAGCGATAAACACTTGTCTGTGGCCCTGGACATGAACCTATTCAAAGCGGCCACTCGCCCCGTGAGCCTCTGAACGTCTTTAATGGTCTTGGGGGTCTTCATCTCTATAAGGTCCTTTATCTTTTTAGGGTTGGCCTCGATGCCTCTTTGGTTGACAATGAACCCCAAGAACTTCCCTGCTCTGACCCCGAAGACACACTTGGCCGAATTGAGCTTCATTTGGTACGTGTCCATTGTATTAAAGGTCCTCTCAAGGCCAGCCACATAATCCTCTGCCTTCAAACTCTTAGTCAGCATGTCATCTATATAAACCACCATAGACTTCCCAATTTGGTCTTCAAACATTTTATTTACAAGGTGCTGATACGTTGCCCCCTTATTTTTTAGGCCAAGGGCATGACCCTATAACAGTATGTCCCCTTGTCGGTAATGAAAGCTGTCTTCTCCAAGTCTTCAGGGTCCATGGAGATTTGGTTGTACCCTGAATATGCATCCATGAAGCTCATGAGATTATGGCCTGCGGTAGCGTCTACCATCTGATCAATGTGGGGGAGAGGGAAGCTGTCTTTGGGACAATGCTTGTTGAGGTCTGTGAAGTCTACACACATCCTCCACTTTCTGTTGGCTTTTGGGACAATGACTGCATTGGACAACCATTCAGGATAGACGACCTCCCTGACAAACTCTATATCTTCCAGCTTCTTGACTTCATACCTAATGACCTCATACTTTTTTCGAGAATAAATTCTCCTCTTCTGCTTCACTTGCTTTGCACCCTCTACCACGTTGAGCTTATGGCTTAAAATTTTAGGGTCGATCCCCGGCATATCTGCATGACTCCATGCAAAGATGCTCTATCTTCTCCTTAGCAGATTGATGAGGTCTTCCTTGATATTTGGCTTTAGAGCTTTGCCGACTTGGACGATTTTCTCCGGTTTATCCTCATTGAGGATGACAGATTCTACCACTTTCGCGACTTCTCCTTTCCCGAGTTTTTTCTCATCCCTAGGGTCCAGGGTGTCAATATTGTAAGTGGCTGTTGCCTTCTTGTGTGCCTTTCTTTCTTTGACAGAGTTTACATAATATTCTCGCGCTGTCATTTGGTATTCCTGAACTTCCCCTACCCCGTAAGGGGTTGGAAATTTAATCATCTGATGGACCGTAGATGACACAGCTTTAAACCCCTTGAGGGATACCTACCTCAGTATAATGTTGTAGCCCGAAAAGATATGTTCATCCATCACGAAGAAGCTGACCTTCTTGGTAATCCATCTCGGCCACTCGTCCCCCATCCTAACATCGGCCTCATACACTCCAAGGGGATGAACCTTTTCCCCACTGAACCCAATCAATGGGTGATGGTATGTGACGAGTCTAGCATGGCTGATACCTAAGGCTTTGAAGCATGGCCAAAACATCACATCTGTAAAGCTACCCCCATCTACCAAGATCCTCGGCACCTCGCACCCGTGCACCCTGGTAGTGATGACGAGAGGGTCATTATCTGGGGCTAAGAGGCCTTTGAAGTCCATTCTTAAGAATCCCACTATAAGAGTATCCATATCAACCTTCTTCCTCTTCTCTGACTTTGACTCCAGGGAGGTTGAGTGTACAGTTTTGTCACTGCCTTGGCTTCAACTACATAGGCATTCCTGTCTGCGACCTCTGACCCTCCTCCTGATAGACCCCCGGAGATCATTCCCACAGTGAGCGAGATCATATTAAGTCTCTTGACAGGGCCATGGTCATCTCTTGGAGGGAGGTCAGAGTCGTCCTCGTCATTAGAAGGGTCGTCCCCTCTTTTTTGAGGACCTTCTCTCCATGCATCGCCTTGCTTCTTTCTAGGGTTGTCCCCTCGGCCCCTCTTGAAGGCACCTTTATCCACGTGCTTCCTTAGATTCTCTTCTTTTAGCATCTTCTCAATTTTATCTTTCAGGGTAAAACACTTGTCGGTGATATGGCCATGGTCTTGGTGAAATTCACACCACAGGTTTTTGTTCCTCTTGTTGGGGGCTGCCTCAACTTCTCAGGCCACTTCAGGGATCGGTCACTATTTATCTCATTAAAAATATGTTCATAGCTTACCGTTAGAGGGTTATAATCAGCGAACTTGTCGTCCGTAGACCTCTTCTTCCCCTCTTTGTTCTTCTTAGGGTACTTACCCGCTGACGTGCCATCTTTTTCATTTTCGTACTTTGCGGCCATCGCCTCTTCGGTGTTTATCACCTTTCTTGCTATCGACAGTAATTCAGCCATTGTCCTCGGAGGGTCTTCAGCAAGCTTCCATAACATCTTCCCCTTTTGGAGTCCTCCAATCAGGGCTGTCATAGCTATACTCTCCTCATAGTCTTCAACCTCTAACTTTTCTTTGTTGAGTCTGGCTATGTAGTCTCTTAGACTCTCATTCCTCCCCTGCTTAACATAGAGCAGGTGTGTGGTCTTCTTCTGTGACCTCACGCCAAAGAAAAAGTTGTGGATGAATCGGTCTGCCAACTGCTTAAAGCTTTCAATGGAGTTTTTGGGAAGAGATATATACGAGACGTGTGCATCCCCAATGAGAGTGCCAGAAAAGGCATGACACCTCATCTCATCTGAGATAGAGTATATGTCCGCCGCTGACTGGTACATCTCTATATGGTGGACAGGGTTGGTACTCCCGTCATATCTTGGGGTGATCATAGGTGGATTAAATTTTGATAGCGTTGGGAAGTTGATTATCTTCGCCACAAAGGGTGAGCCTATGGACTATCCTCTCTGAAGAGGGTCTCGAATCTTCAGAATATCACCAATCTTATCCTCCAGTCACTGGATCGAGTCATTCTATGGCCTCGTAGGGTCGGCTTGGCCGATGTTATCCCCCGTCGCCTCTTTGAGATGGACGGAGGGTTCTGCGGTGGCAGGCCTGTGTCAGATATTTACTTCCTCCTGACCATCGTCCCGTCCTAGGGGTCGGCCCCCATGGGGTCGGCCATCTACTGCCTCCCTTCTGGACCTCGCAGCACTCCATGATCTGGATATATTTTCCTGCAGGTCATTTACTGGGCGCAGCCTCTCAAAGGCCGACCCCCTGCTCAAGCGATCAAAAGTAGAGCCTCTCGGGCGATCGTCAGGATTTTGCCTTCCACACTTCCCTCTGCTCTCCTGGAGGGGTCGTAAAGTATTGTTGGATACCTCATACGACTCCCAGCACTCTATGGGAGCCTCCTCTCCCTCCAGATCATTATACCTATCCTCAGGGCAAGGGTTTCCTTGCCTCCCCAGGCATAGATGTCGGGGGTCAGTAACATCCCTCCGCCGCTGTGGGAATGGAAAGTCTTTGCGTGGTGCCTGGGGTGGTCCCCTGGCCTCATGCTGCCCTGGACCTGCTGCGGGAGTAATCATCTCAGGTGAGACCCCTAGTGGTCTTAGTATGTTTTGACTTAGAGCTGTGAACTGCTCCTGCATGATCCACTGGCTTGCTTCCAGAGACTTCAAGGCTGTCACCACATTAGCCATCTCAGACTGAGGTGGTGGATGACTAGAACTGGGTCCTACTCCACAATCTAGTGGAGGAAGTGGTGGGGGTGGCATCTCCGGTGCCATGTGTTTGAGCTATGAAGAGCTGAACTGAAGAAAAGACTGGTGAACTTGAGAACCTTAAAGGGTCACTTTCAATGGGGAAACATCTCCACAAAGGGGGAGAACTGGCTCACCACCAGAGTGCCCAGTGAGGTTAAGATGTACAAAGGAAGAGATGTCTTTTCATTCCCACAGCCGACACCAAACTGATGATGCTGAAATCTAGCACCACCAGATAAATGATGATGAGCTCAAACAGTAGTAACCATGGTAGCCAGAGATGTATTAGTTTGTATGTGTGTAAGTGTATAAAAGGGGATGAGTATAAGAGGAATAAGACAATAATGTATAGTGGTTCATCCAATTAGGCCTACATCCACTGTGAGCGTGTGATCCACTAAGTATGGGCACTAATGGCCTTGGATACAATGCACATAAGCTCACTTTCTCTCTCTACTGTGTATACAAGCAGAATTTTAGCTAGGATTACAATTATCGATTGATCCCTTTATAGGGTTGTAGGTGACAAGTATATATAGGTCTTGGGGGGTGTAGTGTACCCCCCAAGTATGCATGGTGCATGTGAATGATGATCTAGCCAATCTCCTGTTGACACCTGTAGATGCCAAATGATGACATAATATTCCCTCACGTGAGGGGGTGATATTGTTATAACGGTCTTCCATGTGCCATGTGAGCCTCACGTGCACTATTTCACCCGTTTCCCAAACCACGCGCTGTGATGATGTCACCCTCGGCCTATGATATGAGGGCAAGGGCAAAGTTACCTCTGGCAGTGAGTCTGGCCTAATTTAGTGCCTCATACTGTCATACCCTCAGAGGGTCGTCTGGGCCTGATGAGGGGTCGGCCCCTTGGAGGGTCGTCTAGGCCTGATGAGGGATCGGCCCCTTGAAGGGTCGTCTGGACCATAATGAGGGGTCGGCCCCTTGAAGGGTCATCTGGACCATGATGAGGGGTCGGCCCCTTGAAGGATCATCTGGACCATGATGAAGGATCGTCCCCTTGGAGGGTCGTCTGGACCATGATGAGGGTTCGGCCCCTTGAAGGGTCTGCCCCTTGAAGGGTCGTCTGGACCATTATGAGGGGTCGACCCCTTGAAGGGTCATCTGGGCCTGATGAGGGGTCGGCCCCTTGAAGGGTAGTCTAGGCCTGGTGAGGTCATCCTGCCCCGTACAGGTGCGGGGCGCCCTCGGCCTGGCCGAGGGTATATATGGGTATATCAATATTCAAACCTAATAAATGGTTTGGAAATTTAGTTTTCACTAACGTTGCAGGATCGTTCGTAATATTAGCTTGGTCCTTTTTGCCTCGATAGATGTTCGAGCATGAATCACTTCCAATATCTACCAGATTCTCTATAATGTTTGCCTCGTCAGGCATCCAGACATCATTTATCTTATCAATGCTCTGACAGAGGCTCGAGCATGGATCGTTCGCAACATCTACTAGGTCCTTTGCAATTTTACCTCGACGGACCCTCAGCTTCGATGGATACTCGACAATATGTGATCACGTCTCAAGCTTTAATGGACAGTTGGGCAATACAATTCTTATTTAATTTAACCACAGTGAATAAGAATTCGGCGATCTGTAGAATAGATATCCAATAACACATAAAGCAACATGGAGAGCAACGATCAGTCATATTTATCAACAAGGACGAATCCAACATTTAAGAAGTCACATATCCAGCAAAATCACAGGCAACGAACAGAATATGTGACCACCTTGAATATATCAAGCAATATCGTCAGATAACTTATGGTGATTGGCGATCAATAAGTAATAAATTAATGCATCTTCAACACTAAAATATCCACTTCAGAGGAACGGTGTTTCTTGAAAGCCATATCAAATCAATGCATTTCTGCGCGAAGATGCTTTGAACTCATATCAATTTCTTTAGGTGCATAAGTTATATGGATCTTCCTCAGCCTCCTAGAACCACCATTCAAGGTCGACGAATAAGTGTGCCCTGAGGAACGATACATTACATGGAGCTATATGAACAAGACAATCCTTAATTATATCCAGCTCGATGAACGATCAACACGACACTCTTCAACATAATAAAGCCCCGAGGAACAATCGAGCACACTTATCATCTCGGTTATATAGATCGAATAACTCGATGGATGGTCAGGCAGTTTTATCTTTACAACCCGATTGGGGGCTCCATGGCAACGATGACATGTGAATAGATTCACTGCAACATTTAAAGCAAAATATAAGAGGTCAACTCAGGATGGATGCCAACACAGTTAACACCGGAATTAGTCTTTCAAATGACGATCAAAGACTAAGCTTGATTTAATTACAACAGCCTTGTTGCTTGTTCTAATTAAATTAAGAAAGTCCACATGCCTTTGTCATCTCAAAACACAAATGGCCTCACGAGTTGCCCCGACAACAATAAAGGCCCTACGGGGGATCCCTAGGCAAAAAGCCAACTCAGGTTGGTCGCCTACTATGTTGGTCGGTCAAAATGCTGAATGGGTGGATGGCCCTTAAACTAGTTGCATTTTTGCCATCGTCTTTTAGGCCTAAGGAAGTGTGACCACACAACCTAAAATATAAAATAGGCGGATATTTACATGAGAGGCATTAAAAAATGGACAAATGTGAACAAAATTGGTATTATATTGATTTGCAGGAAAGGCCCAAGTATAATAAGCGTACTGATTACATATTAAATATGAAAAACCTAATGCAGGGTCTTACCCCTACTAGGTACATGCTCGATCAAGGCTCGACGCATAGGCTTTTGGTCGGTCTCTCCAATTGGACCATATGAAAAGCCTAATGTAGGGTCTTACCCCTACTAGGTACATGCTCGAGCGAGCCTTGACGCATAGACTTTTTGTCAGCCTCTCCAATGGGACCATATAAAAAACCTAATGAAAGGTCTTACCCCTACTAGGTACATGCTCGAGCAAGACTCGACGCATAGGCTTTTGGTCGGCCTCTCCAATTGGACCATATGAAAAACCTAATGCAGGGTCTTACCCCTACTAGGTACATGCTCAAGAAAGGCTCGACGCATAGGCTTTTGGCCGGCCTCTCCAATTGGACCATATGAAAAAAACCTAATGCAGGGTCTTACCTCTTCTAGGTACATGCTCGAGCAAGGATCGATGCATAGGATTTTGGTCGGCCTCTCCAATTGGACCATATGAAAATCCTAATGTAGGGTCTTGCCCCAACTAGGTATACGCTTAAGCAAGGCTCGACATATAGGCATGTGGTCGGCCTCAACAAATGGACCATATAAGATTAAAAGACAGGGGGATGCCCTAAACTTAATGCACGCTCGAGAAATCCCCAACAAATGAATTCTGAACAGGCCTGTGGTCAGCCTCACGAATTGGGCCATGCAATAAAACAGAATAATGAACTACATTCGACCTGATCCCAAGAGGATACGTAGGCAGCTCGACACTCTCGAGTCCGGTTCCCATATCAATTGAATGTCTTTCAACTCAAGTCAAGCATTCATCTAAAAACCTATAAAGGTGAGAAAATCAACCAACAAAGGCGTAAAAGTTAAACGAAAGCTCAAAGAACGCCAGTCCAGTTCACATCAACAACTGCATACGTTTAAAGATATTATTAACCAGCTCATCTCAGAATTAACTTAGTTGAACTGCGACCTTTGGGGCTATTTTGGGGGAAAAAATATGCCTACATAATAGCGTGACAAGTGGTTAGTACCCCAGTCAAGATGGCGAGCAACAGACACTCCAACAATATAGGGACGACTAGAGTCCTTGATAAACTAGAAGACCGAGGAGCAGTATCTGATTGGAATAAAACTCCATGAAGATAGGACTCATCCATATTTGTAACACTAATGTAACCCCTAACTATATATAAAGGGGACACCCCTATTGTGAAAGGGGGCTTAGAAGCTAGAGAAACACTCTCATGTAAAACTCTCCCATCATTCTAATGGAACACAGCAACAGCCCCGTGGACGTAGGCCATTCATGGTCGAACCACGTAAATCTTTGTCTCTCTTTTATTTATTATTATGCGTACATCATGGGCCATGGGCACCCCCCATATCCCAAATTTTTTGACACCACAGGTATGTGTGTACTTTTAAATGGCAGACTAATGTTTTTTTATCATGATAAAAAAAAATATTTATCATTACTAAATCTAATGACATTATCTCAGGATAGTGATTATGATGTTATTTAGATCATATATAAAAAATTATCACTTGCTTTTCAAGTGGTGGGTTGAGATTATGGATCTTATCCCTTAAGAACCGAGGTGTAACCAATCTAAGAGAGATTTTGACAAAGGACCGAGGTGTAACCTATCTAAGAGAGATCTTGATAAAAAGCGAGGAGATGACAATGAGCATTTAATAACAATGAAACAACGTTAATGCAATAATAATATAAATAAACAAAAATTATGGACATCTCATTGTTGCTCGGGGGAGTGGTAATGTAAGGCCCAACCCGAATATATGGGTTACCCGTGGTCAACCCAGTCCTACCCTAAGGTTAGGTTTGAAGTGCAATGATACAACTTAAATGATGTTGCTAGTCCAATTTTATTTGATTAACATTTCGCTTGTTTAGCATGTGATTTCACGTTAAATCAATCTACGTGAGGGATCTGTGGAAAGCGTCCCCGGAATCCAAGCATACAAAGCTACTAAGGTAAAATAAAAGGAATACTTACCTGTACATGCTCTCAAATTATGGAACCGTACACAACTTGTCGTAGCAAAGAAGAAGGAATAAGTCAAATGCCCAATTGGAAAATACAACAATGCAATATAGAATCGAATGGTATAAAAGAGACTCTAACACGTTCACCTACATACACATGAAATTACTTGGTATACACACACACACACACACACATTAATGCATGAAATCATTTTATTATGAAACGTCACTTTTACAGATTAACTCACCTTACTCTTATAAAGAAACCCCTCTTACTTGACTTGACATTTATTTCCCGATTTAACACACCCGGTTAAATACTTTAAATGAATAATCTTTATTTAGCAAAAGACACTTCTTTTATCGCAATTTCCTATTTATTTATACCAAATTTACCTCAGTATTTTCCTTTGAAAATCACCTTTCAACCCACGCACGCACTATATTGAAAAATACTTATTTTTCATTGAAAACCTTCATAAATATGCTGTTGTGTTAATTATGGGTTAAACCTCTTCAGGTTGCTTAATTACCCATTTAATACCTTTATTTTACTATTCTTTTTCTTTATATGGACATTAACCAATTTCTCACCCCGAAACATTTATCAATTTCATTCAAGTTAGATTATCTTTTCGTATATTCACTACACAATCCATCTCTTGACATGTTCCACTTTTCATTATCTTTTTTTCAGAATCCTCCGAATAATCGAATAATTTAACAAGCTCCACATGGTCGGCTATGCTACCATATGCTCTAGCCAGTGATTTTTAGTCTTTCATCCCAGGGCTTCGGGACTTTCTTAATTATTTTCCGATCTCATTCGAGTACTTATTAATGTGTTTTAATATTTATCAAATGTCCACATTATTCCACTTTTATCGACCAAAGCCAAAACTTAGGAATTTCACCCCACCTTGTGTTACACTTTAAAAATCATCGTTTCTTATCATGTACACACTTGCATTGATTTAATCCCAAAAATCACTTTCATTTAGGACCACTCATGTAACACCATTTTCAATATTTTTATTTCATAAATATGTTCCACTTTATGCAAAATTATCATTTTACCCATTTATTTCCAAACTTGTATTTTCTTCTATTTTCACAAGTGATTTTCCCACAAACATTACATACTAAATTCTCAAATGTTGTCACTCATTAACACTTATTTTGCACTTTGGAGTTAACACCATTTTCAAGTTGGAAACATCTGTATTTCATTAGTTTCTTTACTAAGAGAACCCTTTGGGTATTTGGAGACTACTTTACAAGAAAACACCATTTTTTCTTTAATTTCACATGTAGTATTGATTGAAAACACCATTTTTTCTTTAAAGAAAACACCATTCTTTAATTTCATATATTTTACATTTTTAACATACTTTAATGATTGAAATTTCTATTTTATTTATTTTATGTTTAAACCCAATAAAATCTTCATTAAACTTGTTTATATGCTCGCTATAAAAATACTACAAGTTTATATACATGAGAAGATGGATTTTAAGTCCAAAAATCCATAAGAATGAGTTTTACACATTATTTATTCAAAAAAATTCATAATATTTGCATAAACATGCATGTCAAGCTAAAAGACATTTTTGTTTCTTCAAAACATGAGTAAATGTCTATTCACATAAAAATTCCAATTTTCGCAATAAATCTTTAGGCATTTGCCCATAAAATATTTTCAACAAGATAAATATTATTTCAAATATTTTATTCCACAAAATGTTTAATACCAAGTTTTCTTGAAATATTTACCTTTCACCAAAACTTCTTGAAATCATTTATGAACTGTAGATGCAGTTATTATGCAACACAAATAAATATGAGAGAAAGATTATCAAGAAGAGAACAAGGAATACAAGATGCCAATCACACAACAAAGGATGTACGTGGCTCAGCCAAGATGTGCCTACGTCCATGGTGGTGCAGTCGATATTATTTCTATATACTCCGGAGACTGATTACAGAGAATACAACTTGTCCTTTTGCCCCGGACCTAGGGTTTAATATATACATGTGCATGTAGATGAGTGGAGGTGATGGGTTCCTCCATGTTTTCCATTTCCCCCATAACTTCCCTTCATGGGATCGTGGGGGGAGACCGGATCAATTATAAAAGATGAGGGGCCTGGACTTTGGGCCGCCAGGACTGGGCTACTCGTCCAGGCCCATAGTTCTAAATTTCGGGTACCCACAATTGCCCCTAAATTTGTTGGGCCATGTTTATGGGTTCAATGGATTTAAATGATCAGCCATTATGGTTGATTTGCGATTCTTCGAAAACTGTGAAGTTGCTTTGGCGGCACCCGCTTCGCTATTTGTGCGCTATGATTAGAATTTGAAGGCTTGTTGGAATAGCCACTTTTTCTTTCGTCGCTTCAGCCTTTCTAGTACTCTTCCTTCTTCTGAGAACTTTAGCGCCTCGTACCTTCTTCTCTGAATCCCCATTCCCATTGCTTCTTTGTCGTCTTGAGCTCGTGCTTCTTCATCACTCGAACTAATCTTCTGTTTTGTAAGTTTCTCGTGCCCTTTCTTTGCACTTTCTCTTTGGTTTGTAGATTATCTTGAGTTTTTCAATGGCGAAGATTGGAAATAGGTCAATCTCTGAGTCCAGGAAGTTCTACAATATTCCTGAGTGGGTAGATGTTGAATGTTGTGCCTCCCCTCCTAGGAACGTTAGGGATATAGAGTATGCCCATTGGATCCATGTTTTGTTGCTCTCCCAGGGGGGACTTACTTTTCCCCCTAATGATCTATTTATGCATTTTTTTGGTTATTTTAATATTTTTCTCGCACAATGCTCGTCCAATGTGTGGAAGATAGTAAATGGCGTCCATAGAATAAACCAGTTGTATGGTACTAGGTTAGGACTTATCGAGATTTGTTTCTGTTATTCCTTCTCTCGAACTAGCTCAGGTGTCTTATACCTCAAAACTAGGAGTCCTGATAGGGTATTGGTAGTAAACCTACCTGATTCCCATAAGGACTACTGGCATAAGGGTTTCCTCGTTAGGAATTGGCAGTTCCCTCCCCAGTTTGAAGGGTCGAGGTCTGAGAGGTTCACTGTCCCTTTTTACGGGGAAGAATATATAGGTAGACATTGTATTGTTGTTTCAACCTTTGCTGACTTGTGACTTTTCTAACCTCTCTTTGCTTTTTCTTCCACAGCGAGGACAAAGAATTTGGAGCCTGCTCTTAGCGAGGTTCGTATCTCGAAGTTGGTGAAAGCTTGGAATATTAGGGGGCCTCTGGGTAACGGCGAGCATCCCAGGTCTGTTGCCTTTTTTCTCGAGTATAAGAACGCACGCTCCAGCTTCATAGCACGGCCTGTGGATAGTGTTCCAGAGTTTGATTCTTTCGGAGAGACTACTGCTGAGCCTATCCAGTTGGACGAAGAGGAGAGCAGCTCTGAGAGTGAGCCTGCAGGAGCTGCGAGTAATTTAGGTGGAGGGAGCTCTGACAGTAGCAGTTCTTCTGAAGAGGATTCTGAAGCTCGAGGATCGTCGAGCACTTCCAGTAGTTCAGGCGAAGAGATGCCTTCAAGGAAGAACCTGATTAGAGATGATGATGATGAGGACCATGTGCTTCTTACACAGAGGTCAAAGAAATAAAAGTCTTCTTCTGGGGTCGTGGCTACTGGTTCTCGGTCTTCCACTCAGGAGCAAGAGAGGAAGAGGAGAGAGGAAGAGCAGGTGAGAGAGAGGGAGAGAAAGAAGGAGGAGGAGAGAAAGAAGGTGGAGGAAAAGAAGAGGATGGAGGAGAGGAAGAGGATAGAGAGGGACAGAGAGGAAGGGAGGAGGAAGATGGAGTCGAGGATGAAGGCTGGGCAAGCCTTGGTCCCGGTGTCTGCTTTTCCTGAGGGGGCCTCAGTTGCTACTTCTTCTCAGCTGGCACCTGCGCTGCTCGAGAGGGAAGTTCTTCCTGCAGATCGCCAGAGGGCGCTGGGGTCTGATCAATTAGACCTTCAAGCTAGCCAGAGACTAGCCTTGGTAAGTTTCTCTCCTTTTATCAATTCCTTAATAAGTTTTAGTTGTTTCTCCTTCCTGATTTCTTCTTTATTTTTTATAATTTATGACTGACTTCGCCGTGCTTTACCGTTCTCGCGATGAGTTGGTGAGAATGAATGGAGAGCTGGAGCAGCAGAAGTCCACTCTGGAAGTCAGGGGTTCTCAGTTGGAGGCTAATTTGAAGGCGGCTGATGCCGCTCGAGCTTCCTTTGATCTGGCCCTCATCAATTCTAATCGAGAGAGGGATGTGATGGTTAAGGAGCTGAGCGAGCTGAGGCAGGCCTATGACCTGGTCTGCTCGAGCAAGCTGGGTGTCATGGAGGAGAATAAGGCTCTTACTGAGCAGCTAAAGGAGAAAGAGTCCCAGGTAGCCACCATCAAGGAGGATTCATACAACTCTGGGTGGACTGCTGCTTATGAAGACGCCGAAGTTCAGATAGGCTACATCAACCGTTTGAACTTCAAGAAGGGCTGGAACAAGGCCCTCATAGCTACTGGTGTTGATACTGAATATCTTCTGTTCGACGAGCATGACCCGGGTCCGAGGCCAACTGTGGACGAAGAAGCCCCTTCCCTAGCCATCGAGCATGTTGATCTTGCCTCTCAGACAACTTCTGCCGATGCTGGTCCTGCCCAAGCGAATAAGGGCATTCCTGTGGAAGGGGATACCTCTACTGCTGCTAATAAGGGGAAGCAACCAGCCACCTCTAGGTAGCCTGAGGTTGCTAGTTAATATTTTTTTAGGGCTTTTCTTGTACTTCTGCTTGTAATCTTTCCAATTTATGCTCGATGTACTTGAATTTTATCAATGAAATGAAAATACTTCTTTTTCTAGTGCATTGATTGATTTTTCTTTCCATTTCCCTTTTATGTCTTGTAGTTGACTGATGTAGAAGAGTATATTCCTGCCACATCTCAATTGGGCAAGACTCTTGGTCCCAATGCCAGTCCTCAGGTTCGTCAGGCCTTTGTTAGGCTTTGCAAGTCTCTCAGTTCAAGGAATCAAAAGTATAAGGAGCAGTCCGAGCTAGTGGCTAAGCTGAAGGATAGGCTCCAAGAGATGGAAGGCATTGGCGCCTCTGTATAAGAGGAAGTCAATGTACTGAGAGCAAGGTTACTAGAGGCCACCGAGATAAACCAGGTTAGGGAGTTCCTGCAGCAGGAGAATGAAAACTTGAGGAGGGAAGTCGTGAAACTTAGAGAGCATGCGCCGAGCACTGTTTCAGCGGTTCTGCAAGGCTCCTCGTCTTCGCGAGCTGGACATACTTCTCCTATGCCACGAGGTTCCACTCGTCCTCCCCTCCCGCGAACTGGTAGGAGCACAAGGGGCAGGAACAGGGAAGCATAAGAACAGCGGGATAAGGAGATGGAAGAGCTCCTCGATGATGTTCGGCGAGCATATGTAACTGTTGCTGGGCTTCAAAGGGACGTTACCCGATTGCGGCATTTATTCAAGATGGGTCCTCGACAAGCGTGGGCTGACGGTTATGATCAAGGTTGGCTAGATGCTCCCACAAGACTATCCGAGTTTGAGGAAATTTCTTTCATCATAGGGTGGTTGAGTGCCTTGAAAGAGCTTCAGGTCCCGAGGAACTCGGTGTTATGGTATCGTCACGAGATGTCCTCCTCTACTCTGATGCCCAACCCATTCAGGAGGGATGATCGATGGATCCCCATTGATGCTATTCCTCGGCAACTATTAGAGTTGGACGCAGATGAGGTTGTGGAAGAGCTGGTCCCTGCTCCTGATGATGGACGAAGGGCTAGAGTGGCAGATTATCTTATCCGGAGGCTTCCACCTTCTTGAGTTTTTTGCAAGTTATTTTTCTTTTGATAATGTAAACGCTTTGGGCGAGCTTCGTCAACTAAACGTGTATTATCGTTGTTGTAAATATAACAAGTTGTTATTCTTTTGTCTTTTTTTTTTTGATAATGTAAATGCTCTGGGCGAGCTTCGCCGACTAAACATGTATTATCATTGTTGTAAATATAAGAGATTAATGAAAAGTTCATGTTTTGGGCAATTTTGCCGACTAAACGTGGTCATCCAATCTTTTTATATTCTTGCTGCTTCATGATACTTTTTGTTTTGTCATGCAAGTGTCCCCCCAGTCCAGTATAATACCAAAATACCATTATGCCCCAATTTACCTTTTAGGTTGTGTCGTCACACTCCCTTAGGCCTAAGTAGGTCAATTGGCGAGGACACGCCTGGTATTGGATGTCTTCATCCGATCAGGATTTTGCTCAACCAAAGTAGGTTTGATGGCCAATATAAAAGCTGGTCGCATTGCCTAAGAATCCTCTGTAGGGCTTTATATATTGCCAGGGGCAATGCTAAGAGGTCTATCGTGTTTCATGACGATGACCTAAGGAGGGGTATTCCCCTGCTATATCGACCATCGTGCCAGTGATTTGGAAAGAGATGTGCGATAAAATGCAGTTACTTATTACATTAGTAATGAGGGGAATGAATTGTTCCTTTCACATAACAAATACAAGAAAAAGATTCAACAATAGAATTCCTTGAGAATTTAAAAATAGAATTTCTTGAGATTAGCTGCATTCCATGCTCGTGGTATCTCTCTGCCCTCCATCCTTTCCAAATGATATGCACCTTGCAGGTCGTCTTTAGTTACTTTAAAGGGTCATTCCCAGTTTGGGCCTAGCTTGCCGTCTGATGACCTTACTGTGTTTCCCAGGACTTTCCTTAGAACATAGTCCCCAACTTGGAATCTTCTCGGGTTAACCCTTTTGTGGTAATGCTTTGGGAGCTGTTGATGATAGCTCGCAAGCTTCACTAGGGCAAGTTCTCTACGCTCGTCGGCAAGGTCGAGTTCAGCGAGCAACGCCCCATCATTCTGGCCTTGGTCGACAAGGTCGAATCTCATTGTTGGCAAGCCCACTTCTAGTGGAATGACTTCTTCCATGCCATATGTTAGCGAAAATGGGGTTTCTCATGTTGCTCGCCGAGGAGTTATTCGGTATGCCCATAGGACATGGGGTAGCTCGGTTGCCCATGCGCCCTTGGCTCTCTCTAGTCGCTTATTCAATCCATCGATCATAGTTTTGTTGAAAGCTTCTGCTTTCCCATTGCTTTGAGGGTAGGCCACCGAACTAAAGTTGTGACTGATCCCGTATTCGTTATAGAAGTCCTGAAAGGGGCCACTCTCGAATTGTGTCCCATTATCGATGATGATGGTACTGGGGATTCCGAATCGAGTGATTATATTCCTCCATATGAACCTTATCATATCAGCGTCTCGGATGTTTGCCAATGGTTCTGCCTCGATCCATTTGGTGAAGTAGTCAGTTGCAACCAACAGGTATTTGCGATTGCCGATAGCAGTGGGTAGTTGTCCCACGATGTCCACCCCCATTGGGCGAAGGGCCATGGGATGGTCAGGGATTTTAGGTCGCTGGCGGGTTGGTGGACCATTGGAGCGTGAAGCTGGCATTTTGGGCATTTGCGAACATATACTGCGGAGTCCTTTTGCATATATGGCCACCAATAGCCTTCCTTCATTGCTCGAAAGGCTAGAGACCTTCCTCCGACATGACTTCCATAAATTCCTTCGTGAAGCTCGCGCAGCACTTGCTCGACATCGCCTGGGTGGATGCATCTAAGGTAGAGACCGGAGAAGGACTTCTTATACAAGTCGCCTCCCGTGGATAAGTGAAAGCGAGCAGCTTTGACTCTTATCTGGTGGGCGGTTTTCTTGTCCTCTGGGAGTGTTCCCTCCTTTAAATAGTCTCTTAAGGGGTCCATCCAGCTGGGGGCTGATCCCAGCTGGAGTATTTGTTCCACGTTTGGCAGCTTGCTGTTGTGGTTAATGCTTGGAAAAATGAGGAAATCGATGGGAATGACCCTTTTAAGGCTAGAATCAACTGCCGAGCTTAGGGCTGCTAAGGCATCGGCATGACTGTTTTGCCCTCTGGTAAACTGCTGGATGGTGATCTCCTCAAAGCTCGTCATTAGATTTCTCACCAAGGCGAGGTAGGCTTCCATTCTTTCATCCTTCGCGTTATAGTCTCCACTTATCTGATTGGAGACTAGTTGAGAATCGCCAAACACCTGTAAACGTTTTGCTCCTAGAGTTTGCGCCTTTTGGAGGCCGGCTATTAGGGCTTCGTACTCTGCCTCATTATTAGAGGCTACAAATCCAAGCCTGATTCCTTACTCAAGGATGGTGTTTTCTGGGGTGATAAGAACAATGCCTACGCCTTCCCCCTTTGAGTTGGAGGCTCCATCAACGAATAGTTTCCAGGTTTCCATTGTTGTTGGGTTCTCCTTTTGCTTTGTTGGTTGAGTTTGGTCGGGGAGTTCTTCGCAAGTGAATTCGGCTATGAAATCAGCGAGGATCTGACCCTTGATAGCGGTCCTTGGTTGAAATTGGATGTCGAACCGGCTGAGCTCAACTGACCACTTAGACAATCTGCTCGATTAATCCGCTTTCCTTAGGACCTCCTTAAGGGGGTGAGATGTAAGGACGATGATAGTATGAGCTTCGAAATGATGCTTCAGTTTCCTCGAGGCTATCACTAGTGCAAAGGTGAGCTTCTCCAATGGCAGGTACCTTTGCTCGGCGTCTAATAAGGTCTTTCTCGTGTAGTAAACGGGGTGTTAGATTCCTGCGACCTCGCATATTAACGCCGAGCTGGCAGTGTGATTGGATACCGAGAGGTACAGGTATAAAGAATCCATTTACTGTGGTATGACAAGCAGCGATGGAGAGCTTAAGTAGGACTTGAGCTCGTCCAAAGCTTGCGAGCAGTCCGGACTCCATTCTATTGGTTTACTCCCTTTTAGAAGATGGAAAAAAGGTTTGCACTTCTCGGAGGATTTGGAAATGAAGCGATTTAAGGCAACGAGCATTCCAGTGAGCTTCTGCATGTCCCGGACTGTTTGAGGGGGTTGTTCCCTGTTAATTGCATCGATCTGGTCCGGATTAACTTCTATGCCTCTCTTACTGACCAAGTATCCAACAAATTTTCCTGACTGGACACCGAAGGAACACTTGCTCGCATTAAGCTTCATTCGGTACTTCCTGAGGATTTCGAAGGTCTTTGACAGGTCTGAGAGGTGATTTTCCTTATTCTTCCCCTTAATGAGCATGTCATCAATGTAGACCTCCATTGTGTCTCCCATTTGATCCTTGAACATTTTTGTTACCAGTCGCTGGTAGGTTACCCCCGCATTATTGAGCCCAAATGGCATGACCTTGTAGCAATACAACCCAACAGTCATGATGAACGCCGTTTTGTCCTGGTCTGGGGCATACAAGGGGATCTGGTGATATCACGAGTATGCATCCAGGAAACTCATTCGCTCGCGAGCTGCAGTGACATCTACTAGTTGGTCTATCTTTGAGAGGGGGAAACTATCCTTTGGGCATGCTTTGTTGAGGTCAGTGAAGTCGATGCAAACTCTCCACTTCCCATTATTCTTCGAAACAACTACTGGGTTGGATAACCACTTGGGAAATTGTACTTCAAGTATGGATCCTGCATCCAGCAATTTTCTGACCTCCTTTTCGACCACGTTAGCCTTCTTGGGTGCAGTTCTTCGTGCCTTCTGCGTGACTGGCTTGAATGTGGGGTCGACGTGCAGCTGATGACAGACCATATCAGGATCAATGCCAGGTAGGTCGTATGGTTCCCATGCGAAATATCTATGTTGTGTCTCAGCAAGGTCGTCAACTCCTTCTGTTCTTGATCGGTGAGAGATGCTCCAATCAAGACGACTCTGCTACTGTCACCAACTTTGGCTATAACTTCTACCAGGTCCTCGATGACACGCTCGAAGGGGAGGAGCCTGGTCTCCTCTACTCCTGCTCTTCCATACTTTAGTTGCTATTTAGAAGGTATCACACCCTCTTCAACTTCCTCGCTAGGTTAACCGGCCTTCTTCTCTGGCTTTGGTCGGATGGATGCTATGAAGCACTTCCTCGCCATCTCTTGGTCGCCGTGAACCTCCATTACTCCTCGCTCGGTTACATACTTGAGCTTCTGATGGTAGGTCGAGGAGACCGCCTTCATTGCATGAAGCCATCCTCTGCCGAGGATGGCCTGGTACAGTGATTCGATGTCAACTACCAAAAACTCAATCATCTTGGAGACATTCCCAGCACGAACTGGTAGCACTATCTTGCCTAGGGGCATGGTCATTTTCCCAGCGAAGCCGACCAAAGGAACAGTAGCTTCCTTTAGGTCGGCGACGCTTAACTTCAATTTCCTGAACATGTCGAGGTACATTACTTCGGATGAGCTTCCTTGATCGACGAGCAGCTTGTCGATGTCAAAGTTGGCTATCCTGAGTGTAATGACCAGGGCATCATGATGTGGGGTCCTTACTCCCATCAAATCTTCATCCGTGAAAACAATATGCTTGTTATAGTTGACGTCCTCTGCTCGTCGACGCTTTCCCGACTGTGATTTTGCTGGATCGATTTGAAAAGCCTGTATTACCACTGTAAGTTTTTTCATCTCCATTCGAGCTGAGTTCCCTTGTATCTGCTTGACGTCAGATGCTCCGTGAATTACGGCGAACTCGTGTCCAGCATCATCCTCCAGCACATTATCGGGTCTCATTTCTCTGTTGGCAGTCACTTTCTCTACCCTTTTTTCCATAAAGTCATTCAAATGCCCGGACTGGGCCAATTCTTCGAGGTGAGACTTAAGAGCTTTGCAGTCCTCGGTCTTGTGCCCTCCCTCTTTGTGAAAAGTGCATCTTAACGCATTGTTCCTCTTCGAGGGATCTCCCCCCATCTTCCTGGGCCACTTGATGAATGGATCATCCTTGATCTTCGTGAGAACCTTGTAAATTGGTTCTTTGAAGACGGTGTTGATCGCCTGGAATGCTTTCGATGCGTCCTGGTTCCCTTCGTTTTTGGAGCCATTTTTGCCCCCGTTCTTTCCTCCTTTCCAATGGTTCTCAGTTTTCTCACCTACCTTGGTAGTGAGCTTAGCTCGACCATTTTCTCCTGTATTAGGGCGGGTGATATCTTCCACCTTTGCGTATTTCTCGATTCGGGCCATTAGGTCGTCAATAGTCATAGCTTCTTTCTTCGTCAGGGACTGGTAGAGGAGGGAAGAACAAGGGAGCCCAATTTTGAAGGAGGCCACTGCCACTTCCTCCGCGTAGTCCTCGATCTCATTGAATAACTCCCAGTACCTCTTCGCGTATTCTCGGAGGGTCTCTTGAGGCGTTTTCTTCATTGTCAGTAGAGCATCCATCCTTTTGGGATGGGAGCTACTGGTAATGAATCGGGTCGTAAAGAGTTCGGCTAGGGATTTGAAATTCTTGATCGACCGGTGGGGGAGCCTTTCGAACCACTTCTGTGCTACATCATGAAGGCTCGAGGGGAAAATACGGCACATCAGGGCATCCCGGTGACTCCAGAGGGTCATGGCCTGTCGGTGTTGCCTGACGTGATCGCTGGGATCAGTCTTTCCGTCGTAAATCTTGAACCTTGGAATGGAAAATTTCTTAGGAGCCTCCTCCTCTTCGATTTCTCTTGTGAAAGGTGACTTCATCTGGGTTTTGAGAGCTCACCTCGCGAGTTCTCTAGTTGATCTTATTCCGTGGTGAGCGGGATGCTGGTCCATCTCCCTGCGGACCATGTTTCGTATGTGCTCGTCGCTGCGAGCAGGGCTCTGGTGGCGGCGAGCTCTTCGCAGCTATTCACGGAGGTCATCGTTTGGAGCAGGGCTCTAGTAGCGGTGAGCTCTTCACAGCTGTTCGCGGAGGTCATCGTCTGACTCACCTCCTTCGTCCCTTTGAGATTCTAGCTTAGGGCTCCTTCCTCGATTGCGAGACTTGCTCGCTGGAGGGCTAGGAGTGTCATATGGGCATCTTCGGTTATTAGGACGAATCTCCCTTCGTAGTCTTTCCAGTCTTCTTTTCAAGCTAGCATTCTCAACCTCGTATATGCGAGAAGACTCCCTCTGCTCGTGGAGCCTTGCCTCGTACGCATCAATCAACCTGGATATCTGCGTGGACCTCGTTGGTCCCTGACTTTCTTCTGAGGCTGGTCTTTCCAGGCGAGCTCTCTGATATGAACGTCGGACTTCAGACCTAATCCTGCGAGGAGTAGGTGGCTCTTGAATATCTCCTGCTTGGGGGGCATTGCTGTTGTCGCCAGACATCTTAAACACCTTTCTTGACGTGGGCTCTTCTCAGAGAAAGATGAACGCTTCCCACAGATGGCGCCAATCGTAGATGCAATTATTATGCAACACAAATAAATATGAGAGAATGATTATCAAGAAGAGAACAAGGAATACAAGATGCCAATCACACAATAAAGGATGTACGTGGTTCAGCCAAGATGTGCCTACGTCCACGGTGGTGTAGTCGATATTATTTCTATATACTCCGGAGAGTGATTACAGAGAATACAACTTGTCCTTTTGCCCCGGACTTAGGGTTTAATATATACATATGCATGTAGATGAGTGGAGGTGATGGGTTCCTCCATGTTTTCCATTTCCCCCATAACTTCCCTTCATGGGATTGTGGGGGGAGACCGGATCAATTATAAAAGATGAGGGGCCTGGACTTTGGGCCGCCAGGATTGGGCTACTCGTCCAGGCCTATAGTTCTAAATTTCGGGTACCCATATGAACCATTTACACAAAACCATAAGAAATGACCTTGTTAATCATGGATGCATTCTATTCTTACAAACTCTAACTACAATACCAATAATATGGGAAAATAGAGTTGTTAAGCTAAGATTAGAGTTTCCCACTTTAAAGGAATCATTAATAATGGTGGATGAAGTTTAGAAAAAGGTGACAACCTCCCACCTCCTAAGGTGACCTTATAGAGGTAGCTCAACTAATCTTGCTCCTTGAAAGATCCATGAAAAACCCCTTCAAACTCTATAATTTCTCCTTCTTCTTCTCCAAAAATCCCCAACAATATCTCTATAAAAAACCCATCTTGCTAAACGTGTGGCGTATTTGGGTTTTATGAGCTTAAATATGGAAGAAGATGGCTAATATTTGGTTATTTTCAGTGAAGGGATGGTGGTGTTAGGGTGGTATGTGGTGGTTGGTGGAGGAAGAGCTCCAAGATCTAGAGAGAAAGAGACCAAATCTGATTGGAATGGGTTAAATAAGCCAAAAAATCACTTAAATACCCCCATAACCCAAAGGGTTAAATCCCATAAATTCCCCTCAAATCATTCTTTAACCAATGGTCCATCAAGACTTTAACCCACATTTTGATATGGTTCTCTGAGAATTCAACACGTCTAACGAGGTACAAACGAGAGCAATCGTAGGGTTAAAGGGTGTCAAGAGATACACCTCAATTTAACGGAAAAGCCCCCCTCGTTCGAACGTTGGTGCTCCTCGTTCGAATGTGGGCCTTCCAATGAGATTCTAGAGAGCGAGGGAAATCGTCCAATACCTAATTGTCAAAGTTCATTCGAACTTTATTCGAATGACTCGTTCGAATGACACCTTCACCTCGTTTAAATGACTGCCAAATTCTATATTAACTTTAGGCCATAAAAACTCCAATTCAATTGGTTTCGATCCACTACATTGTCCAAATTTGACTTATGATCCTCCTAACCAAGCCCAGAGCCCAAATAGGTATACCAAGTCACCAAATCATGCGCATATGATCAAAGTGGCGGGGTGGGTGTTGCAGGTAATGAGGAAAACTTTAAGTGTTGTCTAGTAGGGTGAGAGGAGTTTTGTCAACTGATTAAGGTGGGGAGAGTTAGTGTGAAGAACCTAGAGTGATTAAAAAAAGAATTGTTAGAGAAGTGGTTGTGAAGATTCCCCCACGTGAAGAGCAAGATACGGAGGAGAGTTGTGAGAGGTAGAGGGGTTACACACATCTCGAATGGGGGTCGAGAGTGGGTCGATTTTCCCATGGGGTAGGACTGTGGAAGCATATTTCGAAGGAGTTAGGGCATTTCATTTGATACACGAAGTTTCAATTATGGATAGGTAATAGGATTAGGTTCTAAAAGGACAAATGGGGAAGGAATGGCACTCTGCATGATCAGTCTCCCGATATCTTCAGCGTAGGAGGGGAAAAAGATGGTCTAGCGACAGATCACACGATGATTATTGTGGACCAGGTGGTGTGGAATCCGAAGTTCAAAAGGAGATTATAGGACTGGGACCTAAAGGAGGCTAAGGATTTTTTTAATTGGTTAGGTTTTTCCCCTCATGCGATGAGTGGGGATGACGTGTTGAGATGGTCGATGGGCAGTAAGGGGACTTTATGGTGAGAGGATATCACTCCATTTTGAGTGGTAATGGGAACCATCACAATTATTTTCGATGGAAACAAATATAGAAGAGAAAGGCACCCTGAAAGTTATGCTTTTCATTTGGACAACATCGGGACAGACTATATTGATGACTGAGGGCTTGTAGGAGAGAAGATGTCCAATGTCTAGTCGTTATTACTTGTGTAAAGAGGAGGATGAGATGACCAATCATTTGATTTAGCATTGTTGGATGACGAGAGGCTCCTTAAGCTTGATTCAGTGGGTTATACCTGAGTCGATAAGGGCGTTATTAGAGGCTTGGCACCCCCCAATAGGCTGAAGGGGGTCAGAAAAGTATGGCATCTGGTACCACACTTTATCTTTTGGATGATCTAGATCGAGAGCAACTTGAGATGTTTTGAAGGTAGGTAGATTCTACCTTCTAGGCTCTATTACCTTTTCCATAGTACATTGTTGAATTGTTTAAGGAGAGATAATTCACTCGTCTTCCTCATTTTCTAGACTTTGTGGATGAGTTTGCATAGAATCATGTAGTTCTGGTAGTTTTCTGGTGGTGGACCTTAGATGGTTTTTATAATACATTTATTGATATACAAAAAACTATGGAGGCAACCTAGATTAGTATGGGGTTATGATAATTCAAATGGTTGTTGAGAAATATGAGAGGTAAAATGATGGGGAGAACAAATATTTTTTACGTTATGATCTCTTTTAAGACAAAAAGAATGTTCCTTCGGCGTCTTTCAAGGTGTTGTGATGTAGGTGCAATAATGTGCCAACTAACTAAAGTTAAATAGGGGTTAATGGTATTTTATAATTAGTTTTGAAGAGATATCGACCCTTTATTTTGATCTTCCTCTTCCCTCAATTAACGTGCTTCACACACCATGATTGTTTGGGGGAAAAAACCCTGCAAAACACCCTACCCTTAGCGTAGGGATTACATATGCTTTATTACAATGATTACACTCCCACTAAGCACAAAATGGATGCATGCCATTTAATAGACAACTATTTAGAACAACCACGTCAACACGTGCATAATTTATCAAAGAATAATTAGGCGGATCGGGCCTCAAGGCTGAATGACCCAATTTCAAGAGTAATTTCAGGGACAACTAGCCTAATATACCATGTGATATGACACGCGACATTGAGATATCAAAGCGGAGTAGTCGTCCGAAGATCAAAAAACCATTGAGGGAGAATCAAAGAAGATGGTGATCGAATTTGGACGAATAGAAGCCTATTGTTATTCTACTACTTCAAAGATAATATTAAAGTTGATAGATGATAACTATGAGGAATGCCTAGAATCATAGGATATTTGTATTTATAAATAGTGATGGCCCCAATGACTTGGGGAAAGAATTTACACACTCTGGTATCTATGACTTAGACTCTTAGCTAGAAACCTTTGCACTCCAGTCTTCTTTATTTTTTCTTCGTAGGCGCTGACATATCGAACCACGTAACTTTGTGTGTCATTTTCATATTGCACTTATATATTGGGGCCAAATTGGAATATTATAACTATTGTAGGATTGATATCCCCTGTGGACACATTTATAATGTTTGCTTATAGTGTCTTTTTTAAGTTATATATGAGAAAAAATTATTCGATTTTATTTATTTTAATAAATTTTTGAAGGCGAGAATAGATTCAAATAATTCGAAAACCATTGGTTCGAATTTGTTCGGTTCTAGACATAATCGGTTCCAATTTGAAAAATATGAAATCGATCAACCTCGATTTTGGATTTGGATTAGTAGTGGAACCGAACCAACCCAAACAATGTGCAACCCTACTCTCCATATGTGTATTGAGATTGCCACCCACATTTTAAAAGATTTATGACTTATAATGCCATATAAAGATTATATTAGTGCATAATTTGAAGAAAAAGTTTTAAAAAAACTTATAAATGCGCATTTGGGACATGTATATCCAATTAGAGCATTAAACATTAATGACTAAGTTAATCCAAATTGAATTCGAACCACCAAGATATGAATTCAACTCTTGTTATGCATAATCCAGATGCAATTCCTCTAAGTGGAATGTTTTTATAAATAACTTCACAAGTGAAATATTCCCATGTAAATATAGTCTTACGTACAATTTTTAAACTAAAATCGTGATAATAGACAATCTCACAAAGGTAATGATAATAACCCACCTAAACAAAAATGGGTTCTTATATTGAGGTCCTATTACGGGTGTAAATGACAAAATAGGCCCTGCAACCTTTTCCCATCAAATAAGTTCTATTTTTGAATTTCTGAAATTTATCCTTACTAATATACCTTTATTTTAATTTTTCTCAAAATTTAAAGTGGTAGTTAATTTTTATCCATTCAAACTTTAAAAAACTATAACTCCCGATATACAATATAATTTTTTATAAAATTGATATTTTTAAAACATACTAACTGACCCCTATTAAACAAGATTCATTTTCAAATATAAAATATTTTTAAAATAAAAAATGATGTGTTTAATTCATTTTTGTGTATATGGTCAAAATTATTAATTCGTATTATATTAACATAGTAAGTACTTAAAATGTTTGAACATTTTAGATATAAAACAGTTTCCTTTTGTGGTGAACATATTACATATTTATTATGTGTGTAATATAAACATTGTGTTTTCTTCATCTATTACAACCATAGTAACTTTTGATATCTATGTGAGAGTTAGTGTTTGGTTCATTCTGTAGCATTGTCAACAGTTAATATTATTTCTAATTATATTCTCCTTCTTCTTTGTCGTGTATTCATTCTTAGAAGCTATTAAATATTTACTCTTGCCATAAATATCTAGTATTATAGTGGATTAAGTTTAGTGTAAATTTTACAAATAGATTAAATATTTAAGGTCTTTATTTTTTTATTAAGATTTTTATAGTGATTATGCATATTGTTTTATAAGTCTCAAAGAGTAAGTTCCACAAAAATAATTATTTTGAAAAACAAATGAGTAAATCAAAACTTATAATCATTAAAGTTTGTAACGAGAAAAAAAAATAGTTCATCTGGCTAGAACTTATGTATAAAAGGAGTTTTTGGTAAATTTAAAACACTGTGAATACTAATAATGGTTACATAGTTAAAAAAGTTTTTGCAAACTTATTTTACTACATTTTATATATTTGAGACTCATAATCGAAATCCCTGTTAAGAAAAATGGCACCCTATAAGTACCATATAAATGCAAAACCTTAACGCTTAACATCGCACTCTTGAACCCTGATTTTTCTTTTTAAAAAGTTACAACAAAAAAATACAACTTTAAATTAAACTTGCACTTTTTAGGGAAACACGGTGATAAATCCCTAAACTCTTTAAAAATTAACGATAATAACAAACTAAAAATAGTTTTTTCAATAAGTACACATGTGCTGCAATTATTAATGTAGATACTATTACACTGATTATTATAGATACAATTACACTTATTAACGTCAATACAATTACACGTATTAATGTAGATAGAGTTAAAATTGCAATTGTGTCTACATTAATAAGTGCAATATCCATTTTGGTTAGTCCAGCAGTAAGGGACGAATGGAAAAAATCATAGGTATCAAGTTCGACCCCCCCACCCCCAAAGTATATTAGATTTGAAGCATGGCGTGCGTTAAGGTGGATCTGGCACAACGCCTCCCCATTTAGCTCGTATGGGGGCGTCTAAAGAGTTCGGTTGTGTGGAGGTTCAGGGTTATAGAAAAAATAGTAATTGTATCTACATTAATAAGTGAACAGTTTCATTTGGACTTATTGTTAATTAATTGAAAAATTTATGAGTTTTAAGTACCAACAACATTATCCCTTGGACTAATCATATATAAACAAACTTTTAAAAAATTTATTAACTAAAGCCCCTCTTTTTATAGTGCAATATTTAAAAATTACCTATGTTCACAAATAAGTTTTAAAATGCCCCAATTTCACATGGGTTATTTAGAGCACTTACAAGTAACTGTAAGGCCCTATTTGATAGAAAAGTGAGAAAATGTAAATGATTCTAGGGTAATTAATTGTACAACAAGTAATTTCAAGGTAAATGAGTGTTTTTCAACATGTGTATGTTTGATACAAGTTGAAAAATCATCAATTTTCCCCGTATTCAATCAAACACAAAAGCTGTAAAGTAGAAATAAATGGGGGACAATTCGTTTACGAAAATATGTATATATTGTACTGGAAAATGACCTACCCATATTTACCCATATCACTGGAAAAGTGAACTGATGGTGGGGATGAATTGGAGACAATGAGTTGAAAGAGAGAGTCGGGTTCAATGACGGATCCAGGATCTCAATCGGGGGGGGGGGGGGGGGGGATTTGGCCATGTTATATACATAATTAAAAAAATTACAAAAAAGTAAATCAATTTCGGGTATGAAAAATAAAGCAAAAATTCAGCAATAATAATATCGTATCAAACCAAATTAGTAAAAAAAAAAACGTATTCTTCTAAATTCAGGGTTCAAAAAAGGAAAGAACTATAAATATTTTTACTACTACTTCATACTCAGTAATGGTCATTAAAGAAAATGAAGGGTAGATAAGGAAGTTGGAAGTAAATCACGCTAATATGAAGAAAAAAAATGCAGCTAGTATTGCAATACATACATATGTTTATTTTACATTTCTTTTTTGGAGATAACAAACTTTATTCTTCCTTTGGTTGAAAGAGGCACTCTAGCGGGGAAGGGTTACATCTTTCATCTTTGGCACCAAAATGGAAGGAAGAAAACATCCAAACAATAATCATTTTGGATCTCTCATGATAAAGGGATGGGTATATTTTGTTATTGGCTTAAAAATATCACTTGGATGAACACATACTAACCATTAAGATTACTGGTTTAAAAGGAAAATGCACGATTGCGATTACTTACCTTTAGATGTGAAGTATAGTTGCGAGACACTCGTTGAGAGATAACAGCTGTGGGGTACTCATTTAAGTCAACACAGGAAACATTTTTGTAAGAGGCCATATCTAACAAAATACATATAAAATAAATATTTGGCTTTAGCCCTTGGGTACTCATGTTTGATTTAATTTCTTATTTTCAATAATATTATTCTGGTATTTTTGGTACATTAATTTTGGTATTTCATTTCGGTATGGTATAGTCAGTAAATCAATTTTTTAAATGTTAAAATCAAAACCAACAACAAAAAATTCGGTAATTTCAGTTTCGGTAAGTAAAAAATGTAAACTATTACCACTAATTTTCGATAAAAAAATGGTAAGGTACGGTACGGTACGGATTTTTAGCATACCGCGAACACCACTAGGTGCTATCAAGCAGGCTCAAGTTAAATACTAAGTCTTGAAGTACGCTTAAGTAAAAATTGTAAAAATTGCCCGATTTAAATGTATAATTAACTAACACATAGATAAGATGGTGATATTATTGGATCACTCCAATTTCACCAACTTAATAAATATTGAAATGGAAACGAGACTTAGTTGTAAACCTATATTTTTTTTTTCTATCAGATAGTTGATACCTTCAATACTAAATTTTGCTTTAAACTCCAAAAACATGCCATTAGAGTTAACTAGGTGTAAACCCGCGCGATGCACATGCATAAAATTGTGTTCTAAAAAGAAAAAAAATTAGTGTAAGGACATTGTCCGTCAGAATTTAGTATGTTGTATACCGCTACAAGTTGTTACAAGTCGTCAAAGTATTAGAAGATCACATCTACAAGAGACGAATCAAAATTTCAAGAAGACTTGAACATTCAAGCCCAACAAAGATGAATTTTGTAAAATGTGTTTAAGTTTCATTTACATTTCACATTAAAAGTGTTGGGATATTTTTATAAAAGATAAAATGATTTTTGGAATTTTAATAAAGGATTTTTATGTTTCAATAACATTTTTATCATAAAAGTTTTTAGATAAACGTCTCCTGATCCTGTGAATAGTTTTGGTTTTTAAGGATTCCAAGTTATTTAAATATTTAAAACTTTTTAAGAGGATCAGTGACTGTCGTTGAAATGACCCTATGCTAGTAAAGATGTCTATTTTAAGAGGATCGGTGCTAATTTATCACGTATTCCTATTTTTCGCAAACTTGTGTGATATTGATTTTTGAAAGTTTGTCGCAATGTTTCCAAACGAGCACTTATATAATTGAATGCCTATTTTTAATGGATCCAATTATGCCTATTGGAAAGCTCGCATGAAATCCCATTTAAAAACCATTGATGAACGAGTCTAGCTGCTTTGTGAAATAAGGTGGACTCGTCCCACTATCAATGCTAATAACATCACCTCTTAGAAACCTATGTCGGATTGGACCAGAGATGATTTTAAAATGTCTAATTTTAGTATTTCCCATGGTTTGAGTGCTATTTCGGGAGCCGTCACCCCTAACGAGTTCCATCGAATTATGATGTGAAACACATTTAAAGAGGCATGGGATGTCCTCTAATTGACACATGAGGGTACGAACGCGGTTAAAGAATAAAGTTACAAAATTTGGCCACCCAATTTGAGACCATTACCATGTCCGAGTCTGAATGTTTTGATGAGTTTTATGCACGTTTGTCGAATATTGTTAACTCGAGTTTTAATTTAGGTGAGCCCATTGATAACACACGTGTCGTTAAAAAGATTTTCAGATCTCTTATAAAACATTTCGTTCCTAAAGTCACTGTTTTGAATTCTTTAGGAAAGTTAAATTCACTTAAGTTAGAAGAGCTCGTAGGAGACCTACAAACTTATGAGATTCACATGCTTCCCCAAACCATTAAGGCTAAGGATAGAGGCATTGATTTAAAGACTCAAGTTAGGAAGAAAAATAAAGAGAGAGTGTATGATTCTAATTCTGAGGAAGAGTTTAGCATTGATGATGTGGCCTTATTTGCGAAAAAATTTAAAAAGTTTCTCAAAATGAACAAAAATAATTTTTTCAATAAAAAGTCATTTGAGAAAAATAAAAAGAAAGAAAAGGCCACAGAAGAGAGTGAGAAAGAAAAAGAGGAAGATAGTGGAGAAGATTTAGATGAGATGATTTGTTTTGAATGTCAAGGGAAAGGGCATAGGGCTTTTGAGTGTGCTACTAGGCTTAAGAGAAAAGGGAAGAAAGTAGCCATGCCCGTCACACTTAGTGATAATGAGGAAGATGAGAGTGATACTGGGGATGAAAAATCATAAGGGAAATGTTTATCTTTTTCGAGTCATATGATCATACCCACTTTGTCTCACAATGATAGTATTCACGAGAGCGATGGTGATGACTCGAGTGTTTCTAGTGGAGATGAGAGAGAGTTTCAGAGTGGAGATGAAAGTGATCTCCAAAAGGCTTTTAGGGATTTGTACACCGAGACCTTGAAAATAAAGATGTATAATAGAGATTTAGGACGTGGGGTTTTAGATTTGGAGAGAGAGAAGGATGTTTTAAAGAGGGAAAAGTGTGACTTGACCAACACGGTGTCTAGTCTGACGAAACATGTATTCCAACTTGAGATTGATCTCGAACGTGCCCGGGAGGTCAAAGTCCCTTTAGAGAACACATCTAAGAAAGTTGAAAAGATGATTATCAATCCCGTTTTGGGTGGTGATGAGAGTTTAGGACAAGGTCATGAAGGTGCGTTCACTTATTTTATTGCACTCGAGACGGTTCCCACTTTGGTTATTGATTCACGTGATTCTCGTCCCAACCCACCTAGGCGTCTCATTCCCGTTAGGAGAACACTTCCTAGAATTCTTGAAAAATTAATTCCTAGGCCGGTTTATGTTTTCTCCCATTGTAAAAAGTGAGGACACCTAAGGGAATTTTCCTTTAAGTTGGGTAATGTGTCACGCTATACTCCTACACATGCACCCACTCATGACACTTTACTTCCATACAATGATAGAGAGTTTTCATATATTCACGAGTAAGTAAAGTTTTTGATCAAGACTTCACATGATTTAATGGAGTTGTTTCAAAAGATGTCACCATCTTTGGAGAACTTCACCGCACTTCCCGGTTGAGATCTAGACATCTTTACTAACATAGGGTGATTTGCATGTTTTTTATAAAATTTTATCACTAGACAAAACTGCATGTCATTCTAAATAATCTGGAAAATTTATGTATTCTCGTTCTAACGAGATTGCATCTCGCACGAAGTCTTCTCACGAGATCGCCCGTCGTTCGAATGACATGGCATCTCATTCGAACGACCCTGGAATTGTTTTTGTTTGCAGTCCTCTGTTTTATTTTGATATATGTTATTGGTACTTATGGGTTGTTTCTGAACAGTGTTTGAAAAATACAAAAAGATATTTTCTTTTTAGAAAAAATTTGAAAAGTTCAAAAAGAGTTTTGTATTTTATTTTGCACCTTATATGAATTGACATTTAGGATGACCAAGTCACAACTTCATGCCATATCCATGTGACTGTTTGATAGTATTTTGAGACAATATATTGTGTTATTCATGTGCTTTACAAAGTTTGGAGTCGTTGAGTGGATATAGTGTTACTACCTACATGGTTGACTCTATTTGTCATTTATTGCACACATGCACTGTATTTTTTTTTTACTTTTGTGCTTATCTATCACATGTTGGTTGAGTGTTTCCATCTCAATTTTGTCTATATAACGAACCAAATGCAATAAAACTTGACAAAAAGTAATGCATGTTATAAACCGTTTGTGAGATTTTGTGTGTTTTATTTTAAGAAATAGGGAAGGGCTACGAAAGGTACTCATTTATCCTTTACGATTAATCCACCGTTCAAACGAACCTAAAAAGTGAGGAATTGAAAATTATATGGGGTCCAATGAGGTTTAAAAGAGCCCGGAAATTATATGGGGTCCAATGAGGTTTTTGTATAGTTTCATCACCTCATAAGAAAAATAAAAAGAATTATATTTTAATGAGGGTGTTTGGACGGTATTTATAATGGTTTGCATGTCCTTGAAAAATAATTACATAGTTTTGGACGTTATTGGTGTGGAAATCATTTATATTTTGATTTGTTGATATGATTAAGACGATGTCATATAAATTCAACTTCTCTACACCTAAGGACTATTTTTTATGTTCATTCGTTAGGAGTACACTTATGCATCATGCACATATGATATGATTGATTTGATTTTCCTATCGAATCTGTTCACACCCATTCATTCCATTTACACGATTTGGTTATCTTAGTATAAATTCATGGTGTGATTTTTTTTTGTAACATCAAAAATTTGCATTTTTGTATGAAAAATCTGAAATATCAAAAATAGTTTGTTTGCTTGGTTTACCGGGACATCCCGATTTGATTTTTGTGATCTATTCTTTTCTTTTTCTATTTCGGAGAAGTAAAAAGGAGGAGAACGAATTATGATTTTATGGGAGAGTTTAAGTATGGGGGATATTTGATTATGCTTACATGTTTTATGTTTATATCATTTCAAACACGATACGTCACGAGGTTTTTTCTTTGTCTCATGTGTATAGGTACAATTGAAGATCACTAGGTTGCACACCCTGATGAGAAAAGCTTGGAGTTTTGAAAAGTTGATTGTTGAAGCACAGTTTAAAGACTTGTTCAGATTATCTTTCCACGTTTGAGTTTTTAGGAGGGTAGATTTGTATAGGTCATTTGTATTTGATAATTTGGATATTTTTATTTTGTACTAATATGACATAAGGGGAGATTTGTAAGGACATTGTCCGTCACAATTTAGTATGTCGTATACCGCTTCAAGTTGCGAAGGATTAAAAGATCACATCTATAAGAGACGAATTCGAATTTCAAGAAGACTTCAACATTCACGACCAACAAAGATGAATTTGGTAAAATGTGTTTAAGTTTCATTTAGATTTCACATTAAAAGTGTTGGGATATTTTTATAAAAGATAAAATGATTTTTAGAATTTTAATAAATGATTTTTATGTTTCAAAAACATTTTTATCATAAAAGTTTTTGGATAAACGTCTCCAAACCCTCTGATATTTTTTGAATTTTAAGGATTCCAAGTTATTTAAATATTTAATTTTTTTTAAGAGGATCAGTGATTATCGTTCAAACAATGTCACATCTCGTTCGAATGAGATGGAGTGTCGCTCGAACGACGTCATCTCTCATTGGAACGAGAAGGTGTTTTGCTTGTGCACGGCACCGCCTTAGATTTTAAATAAATAAGGGTGTCAGGCTACTGAATTTCGTGTGGAGAAATACTAGTTTTCACAGAAAACGTTTTTCTATTCTCCAACCAACTTTGGAGCGTTCAAAGGTGTGTTGTACAATTCACAAATCCAAACACTTTTGTGTGATTTGTCTTTCTGGAACCCAAGACATATTTGCTGGGAGTGTTGCTGCTGAAACTAGGTGCCTTGTAAAGGTACTGGGATGACCATAGGTACCACTTGGGGGAGGTACTGGGCTGATCGACTGCTTGTCATAGGGAGTGTTGCGGTGTTCCTGGGCTGATGACTACGAACCGACACTTGCGGGTATTTTATAAGTCAATTGTATTTTCGTTGTAATTCGATTGGAAACCGTTCCTTTACAAATTATAGTGCAACTAAAAGGTTTTTTCCCTCCGGGGATTTTTTCTTGAATTCTTCTTTTGTTAGCATTGTTCATCGCATGTTTTAATTTGATATTTGAATTGACACGTAGATGCATGTTTAGGAGTTGATTTAATTGGTATTTGGTTTGAGTAAATTTAGACATCCAATTAAATAAGTCTGAATTGAAAATTGCGAATCCATTAAAATCTCTATTACACACGCATTTTGAAATAGAAAGTCCTCATTATTTTTATTTCTCAGAGTATTTGACTATTACACCTACAATTATACCACAGTTTAGATCCGACCCGTATTTTTGGAATCTCATTTTCAAGGTTAAAAAAAATAGACACGATTAATACTTTCCCGCTTGAATAAATTACAAATGGCATTATTATTAGTTGAAATAAAATTTTAAAAATAAATAAATGAAATACAAAACTCGAATAAATATTCGATATTATAAAGAACAAACCCAAAGTTTGTATCGATAGCTTGAAACATAACAATAGAAATTAGATTAAGCATTGAATTGCATCCTCCAATTCAATGAGCTCAACAACAAAAGCACCATTATTTCTATTATTTTACCTTGAAATACAAATTTTGGATCTCCAACCTGATTAAGAAAAACACATATTCCCATATACATCAAATTCATGGCTACTCAACAAATTCAGAAATATATCAAACATCTAGTGCATTAAAATAGATACATATATATTCCCATGATTTCCATTTCTTATAAAAAAATTACCTACAAACCCTCATTGAGAGGCACTTTAATCTCCTCTATTTTGATTGCTACTGATAAATAGGCCACAAGCTCCCCACAACTAACATTTGGGTTGCCCAAGTTTGACCTCTCTATTTACCCAGGAACAGTTTCATAGATAATAAGCATTCAAACACATATAGACTAAACTAATGAGAGAAATAAAAGTTTTAATCTTATCGGCAATTCGTAATTTGATAAAAATCGATTCGAAAAATTCACTGAGAGACAATACTCAATGGTCCAAAACTGAAATGAGCATGCGCTTGTCAAACACAACACACAAAACTCATTCCAAGAATCAACATCAGCAACATTTTAAAAACTTATTCCTCATTAAAAAATAGTAAAACATTAAGTCTAAGTTCATTGAGTTAATGCTCCCCAAGTTTTTTAACGCAGCTTATCTTTAAGACTTGGATGTCGCAGAATATGAAGAAGGCCCTGCCATAAATATCAATATGACATATGGAGTAAGTTTTCGATCCCTTTATTTCAGCTAAGACCACTCTTAACAAATATGTTAGAACTGGACAATATTATGAAGAAGTAGCCACGCCAATATTATGCAAGTTTTAAAATCATAATATTAGCCACAAAATTCTCTCTAATTTGAAGAAGCATCTCCATGTGAGAAGATTGGGTGTACATCTTCTATATAAAATATCTCATATGTATGGATCACACAAATAAAGCAATGAGGAGCTCCAAGATATGTTGTAGGTAATTTATTTTTCACGCATCCCGGTCACTGAAATATTTTTTAGTTTAATTAGAGAATCGGAGAAACAGGTGTGTGGTATAATGAAAACCTTTGAGTGAAATATGGAGGGAGAGGGAGAGGAAACATATGGGTAGGGCAAGAAACACGGGTGTTTGTTAATGTGGAGAGAGAAAGAGGGTTTTCGATTTTTGTAGAGCAGAGGGAGAGATAAAAGAAGGTGCGTTAATGAAGAGAGGTTGGAGACCTACTGCCACGTGGATAGCTGGTTTGATTGAGAAAAATTAAAAGTATACTGCATTTTAGAGTATATAATAGATTAGTGTTGAGCCCCGCTCGATGCGCACGCGAAATAGAGAAAATGCCAAGAAAACTTGATAAATTATGAAATACTCATTACAAAAAGTCGTAATATATATATAGTCCTGCTCTTGTGCGGACTAGTCCACATTTTAAGAATGCGGACCGGACATGTGTCACCTGACGATGAGCCCAGAAAAGAGAGAGTGTGCTTATAATTTAGGCGATAATTTTTAGACGCACCGTTAGGTAACACGTGTCTGTTTCACATTCTTAAAATACGAACTAATCCGCACAAGAGCAGGACTATATATATATACAGTCCTGCTCTTGTGCAGACTAGTCCGTATTTTAAGAATGTGGATCGGACGTGTGTCACCTGGCGGTGAGCCCAGAAAAGAGATAGAGTGTGCCTATAATTTAGGCGATAATTTCTAGGCGCACTGTCAGGTGACACATGTCTGCTCCGCATTCTTAAAATGCGGACTAGTCCGCAGAAGCGCATTATTATATATAAGTTGACTCATTGCAAATAACTACTTTTGAGTTGTTTTTTCATGGTTTTCAAACATTTCAAGGAATCCATAAAAAATCCAACTCAATATGATTTTTTTTGCTATTTTAAAACTCATCATAATATGTGAGTTTTTAAGCACCTTAAACACTGATATATTTTGATCGATTTTTTTTAAAATAGCCAAAAAAATTATTTTGAACTGATTTTTTATGGGTTCCTTGAAATGTTTAAAAGTCATAAAAAATCAACTCAAAAATAATTTTCACTCTTTAAAAAGAATGGTCCGTTTTTTAAGGTCTGTCAAGTGAGGTCCATTTTAAAGTTTTTTTCTATATCTCTCTATAAAATCTTCAAGGCTCAAACCAAAATGCACGAATAAATAAGAACCCCTACTGTGAAATTTGTTAAAATTAGCATATATAAAAACAGTGGAAGCTCGAAAGTTTAATAGTAATTAGAAGAAGGGAAAAAAAAGAAAAGAAAAAGAGAGAAAACGTTATAAATTTATAAAGAAAGTCAAGAGTTGTTATTCCAAAGAAATAAAAGACGAAGAGATGTATGTTGATAGAATCAAGAGACCTTCCTTCTTTTATTCTAAATTTATTAGATGAATTAGGTGGTGCCTTAAAATACCAACATTAAATATAGGACATGTGGTGCAATAACATTTGCAGACACCACTTTTATATTATAATACTAGCATACAACTCATGCGATGCACGAATTGTACAATAGACAAATATAATAATACTTATAAAAATTAGTATGAATCATAAATTCGATATCTTATCTTAAAAACATTATAAAAGGTTAATTTTTTCACAAATAAAATTTGTCTATTATTTTTAATATTTTTATTATATAAAAACTATTTTTTTATAAATAAAACTTCTAAACAACTATATGTATTTTATAAAAGAAATTATACATATTTTTATTTGATTTTAGTTTACAAAATTGTATGTCATTTATAGATACAAACTTACAATTTTTTCTACAAATAAAATGTTAAATTTTTTTTTATAACCATTTTTTATTTATATTAAAAAAATGAAATTTTGAATAATTTTTTTGACTTAAAAATTATTTTTTACAAATAAAGACTTCAAAAAAACTATACGTATTTTATATTAAAAAATTATACATATTTCTATTTTTTTTTAGTTTAGAAAACTTTATGTCATTTATAGATAAAAACTTAAAGTTTTTTTTATAAATACAACGTTAAAAATGTTTTTATAACCAATTTTTTTATTTATATAAAATAATTTTTAAATTTTGAAAACTTTTTTCTAGAAATATAAACATTTTATTGAAATAGTAGCATTAGTATCATTGTGCAATGTGATTTTAGTGGAGAATGATAAAAATAAATTAATTGAATCTAAATTGTATTGGATCGAGAGAGTAATTAATGGAGTCAATAATTGATCATCTTTTTATTTATTCATTTCTCTAGTTTCAAAGAGATTTGTAATTAATCTATTTAGGTGAAAGAGATCCTTAATTTTAGGAGGAATGAGACGTAACTAAATAATTAGGGCGCATTAATTATCATTTACACCTCTAATACTATCGTACTAGAGGTATAATATAGACTAGTTTTTAATCCCGCGCGATGCGCGGGTACTTTGCATTTATTGTTAAAAAATACAATGCGGATATACTTACAAAAACATAGAAAAAATCTACAACGTTAGAAAGACCTATTTTATATTTTTATGATATATGTCGTTAATGCAGAAAAATTATAAAAGGATAACGAATATATGTATTTAATTTATAGAATCTATGATACCAACTAAATACTTGCATGTAAAATTGAATTGCGGAAAGGAAAACATTTAATGATGAAGTAAGTAAAATTAAAAAAAACAAAAAGAATAGAACACACACACACACACACACACACACACACACACACACACACACACACACACTATATATATATATATATATATATATATATATATATATATATATATATTAAAAAACTGTTTTATAAGTAAAAATTATTTTTTTAAACAATACTATTTTTACAAAAATATAAATATATTATCATTTTTTTTAATAACACTACGGTGTTAAAACTTTTTTATAATTTTTTTTGCAAAACTTGATTTTATAAAGATAAGTATAAATATTTTATTATAAAAATTGTATTTTTATAAAGTAATTTTCTAGAAATATAGTTTTTAACTTCATTTCTTCATATAAATTGTGGTTTAAAAGACTGTTTTATAAATATAAATATAAATATAAATTTAAATTTTTTTTATAATCTAATGTTATTGTTCAGAATTTATAAACTGTATTAGTAAAATTTACATTTTTTATTTAAAAAACATTTTTTAGCTATATGAAAAAACTATTTGTTATATAAATATTAGTATTTACTAATTAAAGAAAAAGATATTTCACATAAAATACTTTCATATGTATAAAAAAAGTTTATATTATATGAAACATTTTTTCTTCAATGAATAAATTCTAATATTTATATAATAAAAAGTTTTTTTTTTATGTATAACTCAAAAAAAATGTTTTTTATAAAAAAAAATGGATACTTTTGCAAAACAGTCTATAAAATTTTCATGTTAACATTACTTTATAAAAATAATTTTTCCTTAAAGAATAGTATTTAAATTTTAAGAACATTCTCTTAAAACACAATATATGTAAAGAAACGAAATTAAAAACTCCACTTTTTAGAAATTTACTTTATAAAAAATGATTTTTAATAGAAAAAAAGAGTTAAAACTATAAGGTTGGACTTTAATCTTAAAATCATTTTAACCCCTATTTTTAAATCATTGAATCTAAGTTAGAATATCTAACGATCGAAATGTCAATATATATATATATATATATATATATATATATAAAGAGAGGGAGATAAATTATTGGGTGTATATAATCTTCCTGACTTTGAGGATCATCTCCGTACTATTTCTTGGAGATCTTAGTTGTTAAAGAGATAAGAGTGAACTTGGCACAGAGATAATAAGAGGATAAGAGAGAAAAAATAATTCGGTGAAAGAGAGATAATAGGAGAATAAGAGACAAAAAAATTATTAGGGAGAAAGAAGAAATAAACTTACATTAGAGAGAACCATCTTTTACACGTTGGTTAAGATATATATGGGGAGATACAGTTGATTAAGATATATATGGGGAGAGAGGAGAATGAGAACATCATGTATGTATTTAATAATGGTCATTGGAAGGATTGGGAAATGAAGAGATGTATTTAATAATGGCCATTGTAAGGATTGGGAAATGAAGAGATTTGAGGATTTTAAGAGAAGATATTATAAATGAGGAAAAATTAATTATTGCTATGTGTCTAATACCTATGCAAAGACTAAGATGTGCAATTAATGTCATTGCCACGTGTCAATTCTCTATAAAGAGACATCAAAATTATAATGAAGTGATGTGCCACGTGGATAGGCTAATTGCAAAGCATAATAAATGCCTTATTTTGCATTTTATAGTATTAAGAGATAAGGGTAAGAAGCAATTGGAACATCTACGAAGTATACACGTGTTATCGTGTGGACGCGAGAAATGTCGTTATTGTGTGTGAGGGACCATGTACCCCAGGCAATAGATTCGTCCCTGCCTACCTCCATATCTCCACAACAATAAAACACACACACACACCCACATACAAAGAAAAAAAAAAGAGAGATTTATTTACGTAACAAATCAAACCATGCCCATTACAATATTTTTTCTATCAAACACACCAATAATCTTGATTCTCATAGCCATCTTTAGTTTTTTTCTCTATGTTTTTGTTTTTAACACTAAAAAAAACTCAAATCTTCCACCTGGAGATTATGGGTGGCCAATTTTAGGAGAAACCCTATCTTTTCTCCGCGCAGGGCGCGAGGGAGACCCGGAGAGGTTTATTTCAGAGAGAGTGAAAAGACATAAATGCCCTCAGGTTTTCAAAACGTCGTTAATGGGTGAGCCTTTGGCTGTGTTCTGTGGGCCAGCCGGGAATAAGTTTCTGTTTGGTAACGAGAATAAGTTGGTCACTATTTGGTGGCCTGGCTCGGTTAGGAAGCTGTTTGAGAATTGTCTGTTAACTAGTGTTGGTGAGGAGGCTAAGAGGATGAGGAGGGTATTGTCGTCTTTTCTGACTCCTGATGCTTTCACAAGGTTGTATATTACAACTATGAATAAGGTGGCCCAACAACATATCCAAACACACTGGCAAGGTATGAAAAACATATTATTTCATCGTTATTAAGTTTGTTAACTCACTTGGGTGGTGTGTATAATAGAAGAATTGTTGATAACTTATATTTTTGAAATTTGCAATTGCTTCCCACAAAGTTGAGCTAAAGGTGTTTTGTAATTCTCAAATTATCGACACACACGTTGGCTTATGCCGAGGATATAAAGTCGCAAGAAATTAAATAATAGTTTTTTTTTCGATACCCCCTATATCAATTCATCGAGCTCTTGTTTTGGATATGATGGGTCATGTTTATATCCGACGATAAATTGTAATGAAACTTGTACCAAAATTTTAGGGTTAATTACACTGGCCCCCCCTATACTTTGACTCTCTTTTCACTTTCCACCATGTACTTTCAATTTTTTCAATTTACACCTGTAACTTTGAAAACTCCATATCTGCCCATCCCCACCCCAGATCTGTTCGTGTGTATGTGTGTGTGTGTTCTCATGGGTGAGTGTGTGTGTGTGTTTGAGAGAGAGAGGGATAAATGGGTGAGAGGAAGAAGAAGAGAGAGAGATCGTGGGTGAAAGTGTGTGTGTAGGGTTTTTAAAAATAAAATGACCAACATACCCTCTATTAAAGCCCACAGGCAATTCACGTGAGTTATTTCCCTCCAAAAAATAGACGGCAGCCACGTGCAACTTGAGGTGTCAGTTAAATTATAAGGTGTAAATTGAAAAAATTAAAAGTATGTGGTGGAAAGTGGAAAGAGAGTCAAAGTATAGGGCCCCCACTGTAATTAATCCAATTTTTTTTGTTAGTTTAATATAATTCTTATTTTAGCAAAAGTCAAGTGAAATTTTTGCCCCATATTATATAAGATTTAATAGTCAATTGGTTTTTGAACGACATGTTTCAATGTTTAATGTGGAATTAGAGTGGGCTTCGGCTACAGATTGAACTCTATGTCAATTGTGGCCCCTTCACTAACTACTATTTGATATTTATAAATGCGCAATTACTTTACGTCAACCAATGTAATTCCCCCATATATCAAGCTCAAATCAACCCACATGTCTGTGAGGAGGGGCTGGGTGGGTGGGGTGGTTAAGAAATATAAAATCCTAATATCATGAAATTAAAGTCTTTGCAGCACAATATATAAAATGTTGATCGTTGTTAATTGGTTATGGGTTGCATGCCATAATGCAATATAATTTTTCGGGCTCAAGTTATGCCACATGTGAGGGAGCGTCCCCACCTAGTTTTTCATTATATTTTATTTTCATTATGAGGAGTATATTTAATTCGTGCCGATGGAAAAATAGACTCAATCAAAATCTTTGATGTTTTCATTCATAGCTCACTCATAAAAGATCTTGGTTGTTCAAGGTATCAATACATGTATAAAGATTTGTACTAACCATGGTGCATCAAACAAGCCTTTAATAGAGATAGGCGCAAAGAGTCATTCAAATTATACCCATTAAATAGACCCAACCGAGCTGTCAAGAATGAATTGGCTGGTGTGTGGGATTCACATGAGATTCAGGTCAAATACTAACCAATTCATTTTTGACAACTCAGTCGGTCTCCTTAGCGGGTATAATTTGATGGACTCTTTAGAATTGTTTGGGGGATACATCCCAGGCATTATCGTTGACTATCCACCCTTGTGTTTTACTCTATCTAAGCTTGAATTATATTTTGCTTGGACTATCCTAACATATATCCGGAATATTTAAAGTTACGAAGATGCTCTAAAACCCATCAACTTAAGCAACGATAAATAATTTAAAAAAGCAATATGTAGATGTTATTAAGAACACGTGGATAATTTTAAAACGGCCAATTTATCATAATTTAAAAGATTTTTTGGTACACAAAACTAAATGTTTGTGAAAAAAAATTAAATGACATAATGGGTTAACTAAGAAGACCTATTTATTATTTATTATAACATCTAACGACAAAATCTATTTATTGTCCATTTTGATACCTAATTTTTTATTACATGTACAGGTGTAACAGAGGTGAAGGTCTATCAAACCATCAAATTATACACTTTCGAACTTTCATGTCGCCTACTCATGAGCCTTGAAGACCCAACACATATTTCAAAGCTTTCTACCCAATTCAACATTTGCTTAAAAGGGGTAATAGAAATCCCTCTTAACATACCAGGCACAAGATTCTATAGTGCAATGAGAGCTGCAGCTAATATAAGAAAAGAACTTCTCATTATAACAAAACAAAGAAAAGTGGATTTGCAACAAAAAACAGCTTCACCTTCACAAGATCTTTTATCACACTTGCTTGTCTCTAGTGATGAAGATGGGAGTTTTTTAACTGAAGCTGAGATTGTAAATAACATAATTGTGCTACTATTTGCTAGCCATGACACTTCAAGTGTTACTATAACTTTACTAATGAAGTACCTTGGGGAATTGCCTGATGTTTATGAGAAGGTGTTGAAAGGTTAGTATTACTATTTTTTTCTCTTTTTTTTTTAACATTTTTCTTTAGGCTCTTACATCATAATTAAATTTTGAAAAATGCTAAGGTTACAACTAAATTGTAGAAGTTTTTTGTACAAACTCACCGGTGCCACAAGATTACTAATTGGTGTAACATGAGTTTGTACAAATAGTTTGTAAATTACAAGCATAGCTTTTGTGACATCCTGCCTAATTAAATACCGAATGATCAATCCTTTATTAAATTAAAATAGAATATCTAGTTCGTTCAATCATAGCATCATTGTTGAAAACTTTTTAATGTTTACTAATCACCTAGTTGGTTCAATCATATCTAGTTGGTTGCATGCCAACTAGGTGATTAGTAAACATTAAAAAGTTTTCGACAGTGATGCTATGATTGAACCAACTAGATATTCTATTTTAATTTAATAAGGGACTAATCACCAGGTATTTAATTAGGCGGGGTGTCACAATTTTATCCGAAGGACGGACCGATAACTAAAAGTTTTAAAAATATGGATTTTTTTTATCAAGTTGACCTATTAAGGATCTAATACTAAATATTTATAAAAATTTCTTATCTCTATCAGAGGTAGTGTAACACCCCGCATAATTAAATACCGGGTGGCCAGTCCCATACCAAATTAAAACAGAATATACAGTTGGCTCATTCTTAGCATCACTGTCGAAAACATTTACAACTCCCCCAATACCCAATTAAGCTGGTGTTAAAAACTTTCCAAATTTTAATTTAACAAAATCCCTTTCCAAATTAAGAATAACATAACACATTTTATTCTACAACACAGATCACTAAATAAATAACTCAAAATAATTTAAGTGCAACTAGAATAAATATTCCCAAATAATATAAATCCTTTACAATAATCCCAACAATGTTAAATGTATTAAAAAGTCCTGAATACAATAGAATTTGACCTCAATAGAAAAGATAACTGAATCCCTTGGGCGACATGCCCTAACTAAGAATACCGTGAATCAAAAGATGATAAGCGTCTAAACAATACTTCCATAGCTCCATAGCTCATCATAATCAGCTATGGTTGGCGTCCCTGTTGCTGGACACCTGATATAGAGGTACAATAGAAGAGAAAATATGCAAGGAAACGGGTCAGAGCCCGAATGTGTAGAATATTTTTAAAACAGTAAGTATTTAACAAGTGCAATAAAGCATTTATTATGTACATGTTAGATCCAACTCTCACTTGCAATACTCACCTCTCAACTAGAGTGCACACTTAACATTTCCTATTAACCTCATATTTAATGGTTCCTCTTTCTAGTCTCCATATTAAAATTCCATTTCCATATCAAAATCCCCGTATGTCCCATACCATACGTCACCTTATGATGATTTTACATCCCTTCTTTAAATGATTAGTTTCTTATTAACATGAATCATTACTCATTAATATGAATCGTTTCTCATTAATATGAGTTAAGCTTTTCAATTCTATAAGCATCAACATTTATTACTTAACTCCATTATCTTTCTCTATTCACCGTTATCTACAATTATCACCGTAGATAGATTTAAACACAATAAATAATTATGTAACCATTTAATCCATTATATATATATTCATATATAATACAGCACCCCGAGTCACAGCTGTGGTGCAATGCATTACTCTGCTATCATGTCCCAGCATCGCAGGTCGCCGAATAGGGGACTACAGGTTCGGTAAGATTCCACGAACCACAAACAACAAACAAATTGGAGGCGAACATAGTTCTCGTATCCATGGGTCACGCACATACCTACGTACCCACAGTCAGCGGACTTATCAACTCCCCGATAAGTCTTTCATAGACCTATGTTCTCGAGCGACAAATCAAAGATCCCATGGATTCATAGGATATGAATGCCCTCACGCGTAAACCTCCCACCGATAGCAAGTAAGCTAGGTATGTCATACACATAAATCAATAATCAATCAAATAGGTATTATCATACCTATAATATAATATTAATAAGGTAATTATCACTACCCTAAGATATTTCCCATACGTAGCATTATATTTCTTTTAAAATATCATATCTTTACTTCATAAATTAATTATCCTCGCATCCTATAACATCTCTCCACTACCGACGTCGTTAAGGTTCATGCGCGGAACGTCTCGCAAAGCGAAATCCAAACAAGGAACCCCTCTAATACACTACTACTTAACTTTTTCGAGCGAGGAGGTCTAAAAACTTAAACTATGCGATCGGGATAACCTCATAACCTCTTTCAACCAAATGTGTTCCAAACTCCCATTTCTATCTAGGAGCCATACCACTACGCTCTTATAATATAATTATTCTCGTATCCTAACATCACTCCACTCCCGACGTCGTTAAGGTTCATGCGCGGAGCGTCTCGCAAAGCGAAATCCAAACAAGGAACCCCTCCATTACACTACTACTTAACTTTGTCGAGCGAGGAGGTTTGTCAACTTTAAATACGTGATTGGGATAACATCATACCCTAAGGCTACCCTCTCTCAATGTACAAGATTCAAATAAGATTTTCCTCAACATATATTCAGTAAGAAGTCTCTAATATCCTACTGGTCCATAACATTATTTCTCCCGAACTACTACGAGTTTAGTTCTCCTTTTTAATTACGGTTAAAACCGATAGTTTCAAATCTCTTATAAACACATATTCTTACACTTAGGATTAAACCCTCTTGTAAACTTAAGGATACCCAGGTGTTATATAAAATCACCCCTACTGGTCCTATCTTAAAACCTCATACATCACCATTTAGATTTTAACAAATGAATCTAGCAACCGAAATTCCATTCAATATAATTTCCAACATTTAAATCACTCGAATCCAAATCAAATTTAATTCAACTATTATCAAGCGTTTACTGATATTTTCTAGGTCCCATAATCTCCAAATAATAATCACCAAAGATCCACACAAAGTTTCGGGATAAGAATCAACATTTAAAAAAAAACAACTTTACTTAATCAGGGGAGGTCGATCGATCGAAGGCAGGGGTCGATCGATCGATCCCTCAGGTCCAGGCCTGATTTTCTGCATTTTCTGCAACTACGGGTTTAGCAACTTTTGATCATTTAAACCTTCATCTAAACATCCCAAATGACTTATAATCTTTACTACATGATATACCAACATATATGAACGATTTCCAATACTCTAAACATCCTAGAATCATCAAAGGATTGGATTAAAAAAGCATGTTTATCTCCTTATTTCCAGAAATTTATTATCATAACATCTTCAAGAACATATCAATGGTTTTCACAATTTCTACAACTGATTCATGACTATTTCGTGGATTATTATCATCCTAACACATGAGTTAAATTCCTATATCATTTCAGTTTTCCAGAACTCTATTTAATGATCCATTATTTCTTCCAAACATGAATAATCTTCTCTTTTCATACTATTCTAACATGAACAATATACAAACTTAAATTGCTATCATTAAACACTTGCCTTTAGTGTAGGTCTGATCCTTTGGTGTAGTTTATCTCAGTTGGTTGTCCCTTCTCCGGTCAAACTCCGGTGGTGGCTGGTGGTGGTGAACCTTGGTTCTAGTTCTTCTCCTTCCCAAGTGACTTTTCCCTTCCCAAGCACTCTTACTCTCACTCTAAGAAGATGGTTGCTCTTATTTGTGAAGAGGAAATGAATAACTCCCATTAACTTAATCTACCTATTCTTATAATGATCCCAAATCCGAAATCACTATTCATCCCCCTAGAAAAATGACCAAAATGCCCTTTCGGGTTGTCTATTCATTCCCAAATGACCCGAAACTCAAAATTGACATCCAAATAGACTTTTCTGACTATTTCGAACCTTCCGGACGCAACGACACAGTCGAAATGACTATTAGATCGATAGAAAATAATTTTTTTTTTAATTTAATAAACTAGTCCCGACACGTCCCATACCGCGACTGACTAAAAATATAAATTACCGAATTTATATCATATAGTCATATCAATGACATCACATTTCATATATTACCTAAATATCTTTAAGTAATATTCAGAACCATCCATTTTAATATCCACCGTCCGGATAAACCCGAATGAATTAATTAATAATAAAATCTAATTAATCCATTAATTTAAAATATAACCCATTTTAAAAATCATTTAAAATTACGGGGTATTACAGGTAGTAGTGGCAAATGGGCGGTTATGGGTGGTTATGGATGGGTTAAAAATGGATATGGATAAATTTGGGCGGGTCAAAAGCGGGTCGGACATAATAATTTGGGCTGGTTTGGGTGGGGTAAATCCGGGTCGTGTCAAACCCGGATCGGGTCGGGTTGACCCGAATTTTTTTTTTTTTGAAAAAACAATTATTAGACCATAAAAAAATAAATATGGTATAATAATTTTGAAAAAAAATATACAAGTAAATACTTGGATAAAAAAAATCTTTTAAGTTTTTAGTAATTTAAGTTTTATTTTTGTGAAGGTCCAAAACCATTTTGACCCGCTAATGACCCGTCAACAAACCGTTTTATTGGATCGTTCAAACCATTTTGACCCACAAACACAATTAATGGGTCCCGAACATATTATTTTGGATGGATTATGGGCGGTTTCATCTTTAAGAGCCCATATTGCCAGGTCTCATCAGAGGTGCACACGATTACGATTACTTGAATAAATTAACTAATTTATCTCCTCTTGGATTTTTTTTCCCGTTTATTCAAGGTCTAGTGTGATGTGAAGTGAATTTAAGTTACATCACTAACAACATTTGTGACTTCAATTTTGGGTTCAGCTTATACGTAAATCGAATGTAATTGTAACTTATACAATATGTTTTGTCAATTGATCTTATAAAGTGAGTTTTCTATTTCTGTATATATCTTTAATCAAACCAGCACGGGTGGAATATATAGTACACTATTGGAATAACAGTTCCTAGAATCAGGGAGCATTTGAATTTGAAATCAGGTGCCGTCATTGCTGTTGGGAGAGCTGCTGAGTCATCCATGTGATGCTAAGATTTCGGGTATCTGGTAGCTAAGATTTCGGTTAGCAGGTAGCAGAAGTAGGCTTGGTCAATACCCCCCCACAAGCTGATGGGGGTTTTAAAACAACCATGAGCTTGTCCCTCATAAATTCGAATTTCGCAGTTGTGAGTCCTTTGGTAAAGATATCAGCGATTTGATCATGAGTGGAGATGAATTGGACTTGGAGTTGTTGTTTAGCAACTTGGTCATCTACAAAATGGAAATCAATTTCCACATGTTTTGTACGAGCATGAAATACCGGATTAACGGATAAATATGTGGCACCAAGGTTGTCACACCAAAGAATTGGAGGTTTTTGTGGTGGGAAGCCAACTTCATGTAACAAGGATTTCAGCCAGATAAGTTCAGCTGTAGCATCAGCCAAAGATTTATATTCAGCTTCAGTGGAGGAGCGGGACACAGTCTTGTGTTTGCGGGATTGCCAGGTGATGAGATTAGAACCCAAATAGATTGCAAAGTTACCGGTTGATTTACGATCATCAATGCAGCCAGCCCAGTCAGAGTCGGTAAAAGCTTGGAGTTCAAGTGATGAGGATTTGGTAAGGTGAAGGCCGTGAGATGGGTGGCATTGAGATAACGGAGAATGCGTTTAACTAAAGACCAATGAGTATCCGTTGGCTGATGCATAAATTGACAGGCTTTGTTGACAGCGAATGTAATATCAGGACGGGTAAGTGTGACATATTGAAGGGCTCCAACAATTTGGCGATAGGGAGTGGGGTTGGGTAATGGTGTGCCTTCATTTTTAGAGAGAGAAAGTGTGCAGGAAATGGGTGTTTTAATAGGTTTGGAAGAAGACATGCCGTGGCGATGGAGAAGATCAGAAATGTAGCGTTGTTAGGATAGGTGTAAGCCGGAGGAGGTAGGTGTGACTTCAATGCCAAGGAAGTAATGTAGATGACCAAGGTTTATAAGAGAAAATTCGGTGCCGAGAGAGGAGATAAAAGAAATCATGAGGTGAGAGTTGTTACCACTTAACAAGATGTCGTCAACATAAATAAGAAGAAACATGATGTTTGTGCCATCTTTGTTAATAAAAAGGGAGGAATCGGTTTTAGAGCCAAAAAAGTTTTGGGTGAGAAGATATTGACTGAGACGATGAAACCAAGCACGAGGGGCCTGTTTTAAACCATAAAGAGATCGATTAAGTTTGCAGACAAAGTTAGGATGGGCAGGATCTTTAAAGCTGGGGGGTTGTTCCATGAAAACATTTTCTGTTAAGAACCCGTGAAGAAAAGCATTGTTTACATCTAACTGAGATATAGGCCAGTGGTGGGCGACTGAAATGGATAGAATGGTTCGAATTGTGGTAGCTTTGACAACTGGGCTAAATGTTTCATTAAAGTCGAGTCCATATTTTTGGTGAAACCCTTTAGCGACTAAGCGAGCTTTGAATCGTTTAAGAGAGCCATCAGATTTGCGTTTAATGCGATAGACCCATTTGCAACCAATAACATTCATGTTGGGAGAGGGTGGAACAAGGGACTAAGTGTTATTTAGAATAAGAACATTCATTTCAGTAGTCATGGCTTGGCGCCATTGCGGGTCTTTATTGGCGGAAGTGAAACATGTGGGTTCGGTGGGTTGGACAGTGCTGAGATGAAGTTGAGGATTATTAGAAGGGACAGGTGTTGAGTGTGAGCGGAGAGTCATGGAGTGAGTGCGGGTGGGGGGAGCTTGAGGCAGGGGACCAATATCAATTGAGATATTAAGGCCATTCGGGTTTGAGTATGATGGGAGAGGTGGGGTGGAACGATCAGGAGGGGGACTTGACGTGTGTGACACAGCAGTAGCTAGTATGGTTGGCGAGGAATGGTTCATTGGAATCAGGAATGCAGTTTGGAGGTGATATTGTGGGTGGGGATTGGGTGGGAAGGGAAGCGGTATTTGGTGGGTGTGTTGAGTTGGGTAGAGCAGTAGGGTGGGGATGGGATGTGGGGAGTGCACTGGTAGAAGGGGGTGACAGCGTAGCAGGTGACGGGATAGATGTGTGTGGTGCAGTAGTGCTGTTAGTGTGAGGCAGTGAAGAAGATAGTGAGTGGGTGGTGTAATTGTGTGCGAGTGGCAAGACAGTAGGGATGCTTAGCCAAGGAACATTAGAAGGAGGAGTGCGGGTAGTTGGTGTAGATGTTGTGGTAGAGAATGGAAAAGTATTTTCATCAAATCGAACATGTCTTGCAAAATAAATGCGACCGGTTTGGAGATGTAGACAACGATAACCGCGTTGATGGGAATCATAGCCAAGAAAAACACACGGATAGGAACGATAATCCATTTTGTGATTATTATAAGGGAGGAGATACGAAAAACAGAGGCAACCAAAAACTTTTAGAAATTTGTAGTCAGGAGGATGTGAGTGAATATCAAAAGGAGATTTATGAGAGAGAGTACGGGTGGGCATAAAGTTAATGAGAAAAACCGCGGTTTCAAAAGCGTAATGCCAAAATTTTTGGGGAATAGAGGCATGGGCCATGAGAGTGAGACCCGTTTCAACAATATGTCGGTGTCGGCGTTCGACAAAACCAACTTGTTCGTGTGTGTGTGGATATGAGTAACGATGAAGAATACCACAGTTTTGGAAAAATGAGTCTAATTTACGAAATTCACCACCCCAATCAGTTTGTATTTGTTTAATTTTAGAGTTAAATTGGCGTTCAACTTGGTTTTGAAAATTAATACAAATGGAGTAGACATCAGATTTGCGCATTATAGGAAATAACCAAATATAATTCGAAAAATGGTCAACAAAAATGACAAAGTATTTATGGCCATTAGTAGACATTATTGGCGAGGGTCCCAAACATCACTAAAAATTAAATTTAATACAGAGTTTGAAGATTTATTACGACTCGGCAAGTGTTGCCTACATGACTTGCCCATTTGACACGCTACACAAATATTATTCTGATTGGAAGAAGTAAATGGAAGTTGATGTTGATGAAGAACTTGATGAAGGACTTGAGCATGAGGATGACCTAAGCGATTGTGCCAGCACGTCGAGGATGCTTTAACTGAATGATGAGCATGTGGAGAAGAGGCCAATGATGTTGGAGTGAGTGTGTAGAGTCCATTTTTACTCGTGCCGTGAATGAGAGGTTTCCGAGTGTGGCGATCCTTAACAACACAATAAGAGGGATGAAATTCAAAATAAACATCATTATCTTGGGTAAATTGTTGAACGGAGAGAAGAGATTTTGAAATTGTAGGAACATGTAAGATCTTATTTAAAAGTAGTCTGGATGAGGGAGTTGAGAGAGAGGAATTACCAATGTGAGATATAGGTAGTCCTGTGCCATTTCCAATGTGAAAAGTGTCAGGTCCATGATATGCAGTAGGATGGGTAAGATTAGTAAGGTCAGGTGTGACATGATGAGAGGCACCGGTATCTGGAAGCCAAGATGTAATAGGGAAGGAAGGTGTAGGGAGGAGGCCAGGTTGAGAGTTTGGGGTGTGAGTAAAATGAGCAGTGGGTGAAGTGTTGTTAAAGCGGTGAGGACACGCAGGTGCAGTGTGATAAAAACCATTATAGAGTTGACAACGGGGTTGGTAATTGGGACGAGAGTAGGAGGAACGTCCTCGTCCACGGCCTCGACTAGGGGAAAAACGACGACGGTTGGAGAAATGTTGGGTATAGCCTGAATTGGGTTGAGGTGGGTGGGAGGGTTGGTGAGTGGTAATATGAGCAGTAGGGGTGTTATTTGGAGGCTGGATGGTAAGAGATGCGAACTGGTCATTGTTGATAAACTCGTGACTGAGTAGGAGGGAGTGGAGTTCGGAAAATGAAACAGGAGTGGGACGGGCTGTGAGAGTAGTGATTAAGTCTTTAAATTCAGACCTGAGTCCTTTAAATATATGAATGTTAAATTCAGCTTGGGTAAGGAGATGACCAGCAGCACTGAGTTCGTCGGAGAGAGCTTTTGCTTTTTGTAGAAAAGTGGACGTAGAATCATTGCCTTGGTGAAGTCTGTGAAGGTGTAGATGAAGATTGAGGATACGAGTTTCAAAGGGGGATGCAAGAGCAGTGGTTAGAGTTGTCCAAATTTGGTGTGAAGTTTGCAAGCCAACGACAAGAGAAATCATGGATTTAGACATGGAGGAGACAAGCATGCTTATGATTAACTTGTCCTGTTGTTTCCACAAAGTTGCATCTGGTTCAGTAGTGGGGCATGGATAGCTGCCATCAACAAAGCGAAGAAGATTTTGGCCACTTAGAAATGGCTCCACTTGAGTTTTCCAGTGAAGATAATTAGTGTCATCTCCTTTGATATTGACATAGTGATGAGAGGGGCCAATATTGATATTGGCTGGTGGAGAGGAAATATCACTATTGGTGTTTGACAATGTGGCCATTGAAAAGAAAAAAAAAATGACAGAAGAAGGATGTAAGATAAGTGTTGCAGAAGAGAAAGAAAAAAAAATATCAGGTTGACAGCTCTGATACCATGTCAACTGATCTTATAAAGTGAGTTTTGTATTTCTGTATATATCTTTAATCAAACCAGCACGGCTGGAATATATAGTACACTATTGGAATAACAGTTCCTAGAATATGTTTATACATATTAGATGGTCATTGAAACTTTTTATTATTTTATTTATTCATTTCTATTTTTATTACATTGGAAAACTATTTCTTTGTTCTTAATTATTGAAATTTTGGCAAATCTAGGAATATTGGATCCGGTTAGGTATTATAGTTATTAGACGGTAACTAAATTTGGTTTCTTTAATTTCAAAAGAATTGATTTGGAGTAACTTAGAAGCAATATTAGTTTTGGCAGAATTAAAGTTCAACCAGCATAAAGAAACATGTTCCTTCAGTATAATGGAAACAACTTTTATGGCAAATATGGAACTAGTTTTCTTTTTCGATAGATTTTATCATCATCTTGTGGATTCATTTAGGGTGGGTTGAATTTTTTGTTCATCCTTCCTCTACCCGCGCAACCTCTTTAAAAACTTTTTGAAATTGATTTTCCATGGTAAAGAGATTGTTGATACTTAATTATGGCCTAAAGTCGAAACGATTCTTATACATACTGTTCTTACAAAAAAAAACTTTCAACGTGTTGTATGAGGTTCGTTTTGACATTACTTCATAAAATTAGATATCACGACACTTTTAGGAGAATCATATTTTCCAAATTGATCAAATATTGTGGATCGATTTGGAAAATCTTTGGATATTGGGACCAATTTGGGAAATTTATATGGAGGTGGATTTTTTTAATGTGGTTGAATAGGATTGTTTGACATTATCAATAATTTAATTCCTTTTCTTTTTCTAACATTCTCTATGAAATATTACTTTGATATCTTGTTTGTTTTAAATGTTTTTAGGAAGAGTAAAAGTAGTATCGCAATATTTGTTATACTTTAACAAACATAAGGAATACATTTTCTTGAACTAGAAACAACATGGATGAGTTTTTTTGGTTCATTTAATTTTTTTTCATAGAACTTTTAAATACTCAATAGCAAACTGAATCGTGTGCACCCCTAGAATGTTACTATTTTTTTTCTAGTTTTCTTATTTATCCATCTTAATTTAACTACCCCTAAATTACAAGTTGTATGATTTCAAAAACAAACAATTTTAAGAGTTTATTTGCTAATAAATCATTTAAATTGAATGGCTTTGGGGAACTAGAGCAAATGGATATTGTAGCATCAAAAGAACAAGGGGATTCGTTACATTGGGAAGACATGCAGAAGATGAGGTACTCGTGGAACGTTGTCTCCGAGGTTATGCGAATATCACCGCCTGTACTTGGGGCTTTCAGAGAAGCGTTAGTGGATTTTACATATGCAGGTTATACCATTCCCAAAGGATGGAAGGTAATTAACTTTTCTTTGTTCATTTCATACTTAAATCATTTATTTTTCGCATGTTCGGTTGTTGTTGTGTATAAATATGGAAATCAATAACTTTATATGCGCTAAATTAATGGAAATTTATCATATTTTCTTTAGGATAGTAGGAAAAGAAAGTAAAAAATATAAATTTCAAATTTTACTTAGTTGTAAATCATGGTTGAGTGGAATATTTTTCAAGGAAAATGTTTGCAATCAAACTCACCTCAAGATTTAAAAAAAATGGCATACTCCTTGTTTATCATAATTGCGATTAACTAACTAAACCTTAATAAAAAAAAATTAGGAAAAACATAGATTCCTTTCACTCAAACAAAGTTAGCTATTTATGTTCGTTCTCAAATTAACTTTATCCCACTAATTAAGAAATTGAGATAAATGTTTTATAGTTAGGGTACATACCTTAATTTGAAGTGCATTCTGATTGATATATTTAAGTGGACAAGATTTATTTAGAAATTACAATGAAATGTTAAATATATGATAAATAAATCATATTTTATTATAAACCGGAAACTATTGTAAGTTTTGAAAAACATTTCATAAATTTAGGATGCCAATTTCAAAAATGCCTGTTCAAAAATTACGAATTTTTCAATGTTTTTAATTCCACTCTCAGAATATTTTCAAACTGAAATGCTGTTAACAAAATATTATATACAAGGTGCAAAATCTGGAAAAAATCAAATCAAAAATCAGAAATTTCAAAATTTCAGAAGAAAACAAATTGTCACCAACAAAGTGCATATTGAATTAACACTTTTCTAAGGTAGAAAACAATAGGGAGGCTTGGACTCTCTCTGTACAGACCCAAAGTTCATACACCTAATGTCATCCTTTGATAGCAGGTGAAGTATTGTACGTTAAGAGTTTTTTATTATTTTTTTTGGTTGCGTGTGTGTTATTACTAAAAAATTGTTTTTGGCTTAAATAACTCCATAATATAAACTTTTTAATGACTCTCACTAACTTTTATTAACTTTAATACGTTTTCCATTAAGTGTCCATTAAAAATCATAAACATAACAACAAAAAAACCAACATCTAAATAATTAATATTTCTTCTGATTTTTAAATATATTTTGAATCTTAAAAGGTCATTTTTTGTATAAGTGACCTTTAACTTTAACAACTACTTAACGAAAAAAGTCAATAAAAATAGTGAGGCACGAAAGTTTAAAATCCACAATACAAAGATATTTAACAGAAAAACTAAAAAATACACTACAATTAGATTTTGAAAAGACGGGGAAAATATGATTTGAAAAGATTTTGTTTTCAATTATGCTTTAGTATTATGACTTTCTTGCATTCCTATACACCTTATATAATACAATTAGTAAGCTCTATAGTTTCTAGTATCCAAATTAGTGTTAATGCAATTTAACATCAAGAGTTTATTGGTCGTGAAAATTTTCAAGTTATCAAGTTTTCGATGTTATTAAACAAATTAACATCAAGAGTTTTCAAGTTTTATATGTTATTATAGGGAAGTTGAATAAGATGTAAAGACTTTCTTGGCTGTGAAAACTTTCCATATATTGTAACTTATTTTCATGCATTTTTAACTAGCTATATTGGAGTGCGGCTTGGACACAAAAGGATGAGAATTTTTTCCCAAACAACACAAGCTTTGATGCTACAAGATTTGAAGGAGCAGGGCCAACTCCCTTTTCTTATGTTCTGTTTGGAGGGGGACCAAGGATGTGTTTGGGGAAAGAGTTTGCGCGTCTTGAAATACTCATTTTTTTGCACAACGTGATACAGAGGTTTAAGTGGGATTTATTAATTCCTAATGAAAAAATTATATATGATCCAATGGCTACCCCGATTGAAGGACTTCCAATTCGTCTTCGACCGCACAAATTCTAAGCATTATGATGTTAATTTCGTACATTTAGCATATGATACAATTACAAATGTGATTGTGCCTTATTTTATTGATAATGATACGCATCATATTAATAACATAAATAATATAAAATGTTGACATATGGCTGGATTAAGATTGAAAGCAATAAGTTGCAATAATGATACGCATCATACTAATAAGATTTCTAATGTTTGGATTTCTATCATGTTTAATGGAAGTATTCACGGATTCTTCCTTGCTACTAATGGTATTAGATAAGGGGATCTTTTTCCCCAAGTCTATTTATAATTTTTGCAGAAGTTCTCTCAAGGAGCTTGGACATTTGTGCTCATGGCCCCTCATTTACTCCATATAAAACCCCTATCTCCCATCCTATCATATCTCACCTAATATATGCAGATGATATTACGCTTTTCTCATCTGGTGGGGTCAAATCTGTAAAAAAAAATCAAATCCATAATGAGCAAGTATGAAGTTTGTATTGGTCAGCTTGTGAACAGGTCAAAAAGTTTCATCTATGGATCCAAATCTATCACCATTCTGAGGAAGCATTCTATATCAAATTGCTTGGAAATCTCCTTCAGTAATTCTCATCTTACTTATTTGGGATGTCCAATCTTTTAAGGTAGGAAGCACAGTTCCTTTTTTGACCCTTTGATCCAAAAGATTAGGAATGAGATTTCCTCTTAGCAAGGCAAGTTTCTCTCAATGGAAGGAATAATAATTCTAATTCAACATGTCTTGAACTCCATTCCTATCTACACTCTGGCAGCCCTTGATCACCCCAAAAGTGATGAATTGTATTTATTCTCTTCTTTCAAATTTTTTCTGGGGTGATTATGTAGAGAGACATAAATACCACTGGAGAAAATGGTCTGATATATGCTTTCCTAGAAGTGAAGGTGCTATGGGGATTAACTCAATTTGGGACATCAACCTTTGTTTTGGTATGAAGCTCTGGTGGAATTTCAGAACCAAAGATTCTCTATGGAGCACTTTTACGTTTAGGAAATATTGTAGAAAACATCATACAGATCTATTTCATTCTCTACAGGATCTAACACTTGGAGAAGGATGCATAGAAGTAAACCATATGTTGAACAATTCCTATGTTGGCTCATTGGTGTAGGAGACTGCACTATTGTATGGGATAATTGGTTAAAGTCGGGTGTTTTGCATGAGTTGGGATTCCAGTCTAACTTAAAAGTGAAATCTCTCTTCAATTCTTCGGGAGTGTGGGACTCTTCCTTAATTTCTCTTCAGTTTCCTCCTCAAATCTTATCATCTATCATTTACGCTCACATCCTTCAAAGTTATTTTCACATTCCTTTATGGTCTGTTGATAATTCATCTTCTTTCTTTATATCTTTATCTTGGAACATCATTCGAGCCGATAAACCTACTGTTTGGACTAGTAATTTCATTTGGCACAAATCCATCCCTCTTAAAATTTATGTCCTTCTATCGAAAGTTCTTAGAGAAATTGCTCTAGTTAACTCAGCCATTAAAAAATAGGAATTTGAGGCCCCTCTAAATGTCTTTGTTGTACTCATTCTCAAGAAGAAGACACATATCATGTTTTTTCTAAGGGCCAAATTGTTTCTAAAGTTTGGATTCGCTACAACTCAAAATTTGGTATTTTAATTTCAAACACTTCCATTAGAGCTATCCTAATTTCTTGGTGGATTAATGATATTAATCCTCATCTCAGATTCTCTATCCCTTGTTTCATATGTTGGTGTCTTTGGTGTGCTAGAAATAAATGCAAATATGATAATGTTTCTATCAAAGTGGACCAAGTAATCTTCAACATTGACTCTTTTATTTCCTCATACACCAAACCTACTCTAAAGAAAGATTTCCTCCCCAAAGCCATTTAATGGATTCTTCCTATTCCTCCTGATTACAAACTTAATATTTCTTGGTATTCGAAGGATGATATGCAAGGTATTTGTGGAATTATTAGAGATCGTGAGGGCAAGTTCATTTTAGGATGTGCAATCCATTCTCTGATTCAACCATATCTGATTTGTATTTATGTTTTATGGTTAACTTTGTATTATTGTGCTGATTTCCTCAAATATATCACAGTAGAATCAAACTATCATATCCTAGAGAAATCCATCCATTCCAAAGGTCACTCATTATGGTCCTTCTCTAAAATGCTTGATCTTCATAATTGGATCTCAAGTCATGATATCAAATTTTCTAATATTCACTATTCTGGATACAAGGCTACATTTCTCATTGCTAAATTTGGTGCTTCATGCAATTCAGATATTTGTTCTTCAATTTTATCTTTTTTTCCTAGTTTGTTAAGATGTCTTATTTACATGGATAAGTTAGGAATGCCTAACTTTCCTCCGTAATCTCACATTTTTGTTATATTTGCCATGTTGGAGGGCTTTTCTCCATCTATCCGTATATTTTGTTTAAAAAAAAAGAAATGGGGTAAGATTAAGTGCAGCAAATGACAATGTTTATTCATAACAATGAAAACATAGGTAATTGACTTGGCAGAAAACTCAGGTAACATTAGTTTAAAAAAATATAACAATTACTCTTTGAATCAACATTATCTTTAATAAATTCATAGAATTGATAATTCGTAACGAAGATGCGGTCGTTTATTATAGTTATGCTAATATTAAAGAAGCAAGGTATGCAGCTACTTCAAACGAAACGTAATAATCAAAAGAAAATATAAATATTATATTTAATAGAGTAATTCTAGAGCAACACGTGATTCCGATATACTTTAGACAACATTAACGTGTCATGTTTGCACTGGTTAGTGTTTTGAATGATAAACATCAATCAATACAAACACAATACGCTAGTGTGTCAGCCAAAATGTGTCAATATCACGAGTCTCTCTAGAATTATCCTTCTTAGTAATTATCCTATATAATAGTTGCTACCAAATTGTAGTATAATTTGTAAAAGGCATTAAACTAAAAACAATATAATTGTGAGCATATTAATGTAAAAAAATCATTTATAAGTATATTTATCTATATTGATATATAAAGCCAACTTTTTCAATTCCCCACAATTCACCCTTATTTTAAGGGTTATGATAAAGACACCCATCCATTTAACTACTCCACGAGAGTATAACTTTTTAAACACACTATACAATGTGTTTAGAAAATGATACCCGGGTGGAGGAGATAAAAGTAAGAGGTGTCTTTATCACAATGCTTTTATTAATTGACACTATTTAAACCAAAGGAATATAGTAGGGAACATATGGAAATGAGGGTTTATACCCACAACTCCTTTATAACTCGTCTATAATTCTTAGCGGTGTAAACATGTATTCGAAAATTTGAATTCGAATCCTTTTTTTGCAGATATTTATTTGAGTATAAATCCGGAAGTGCGTATTCAGATACCGCTTATAAATTTTCGAAAAAAATGAATATAAATATGGATAGTAAGGTATTTGTCACGGATAATTCGTATCCAAAATGGACTATCCTTATATAAGAATATCCATAGTGCTATCATTTATCTATTATTTTAGTTTTATATGCTTGTAATTTGATTATCTAAATTGGTTTCTTAAAATGCCTTAAACTATTAACTATTTAATGTATGAACACAATAAATATATCCATATCCCTTCTTTCTCTTCTCTTTAATACAATCTTACGTGTTAAGGATAATCACATGATCACATGCACCCTTGTAATCCGGATAGCATGTCAGCAGTACGCATATCACAAGAAGACTGAGTCGGGTCAATAACTGCTGCAACATATTAATAAACTAGTAATTTATTTCTATTTGTTGTATTTTCCTTTTATCATGAAAGTTGCTATAGGCTTAGGCTATAAATATCGCTGCAAATTTTTTGTGAAATATATAAGAGTTTTTCAAGTTCTATAGTAACTTTAAAACACTGATACATCATTTCATGGTATCAGAGCCCCAGGTTTCAATGGAATAACTAAGACATCCTCTTGGCCAGTGGAAAGTCTTTGGGGTTGGGTCGGGTTGCGTTCAATCCCCGGCTTTATCAAAATAATGCTTGACTAGCGAAAGCCATGAACCACGAACGTGAATTAGTTGAAGTGCGTTTAAAGCTGGCTCGAACACCACGTCATATGATACAAAAAAAAAAAAAATCTATTTACAAGCCACCAAAATAGAGAATTTCAACTAAAGCAATAAATTTAAAACATCAAATTGGAGGGAAAATCAATCGATGAATACCTGAAGGAATTTCATGGTATATTTGATGGTCTCTCAATTATTCACAAACTTCTTGACAAAGATAGCAAGGTTACCAGTTTTACTAAAGGTCTTGGTCTAAAATACAAGACCTTTAGAGCTGTGATGTTAGGAAACAACTCTTCACTCCAAATTAAATCTAAAGAAGTTATAGTTGCTCCCAATATTAAAAAAATCTGATTTCAATAAGCCAACTTACACGAGAGAATCAATGTTTATTGGAGTTTACTGATAATTCTTTACGTATTATGGACCAGAAGACACAACAACTACTAGAAAAGGGCTCTAAGAAGAATGGACTTTATTGTGTGGATGAAGGAGGATTACAAGCTCTAGCTTTTATTCAAAGTGGGAAGGCTTCTGATCGTGTGTGGCATCAAAGACTAGGACACCCTAGTTCCAAGGGCATACAGTCTTTGAATAAAAACCATTATCTTGGTGTAAGTAGTTAGGAAAAAACTTCCACTGTGTCTAGTAGTTTAAGTTAGGAAAGAGTTGTAGACTCCCGTTTTCACTGTGATTTATAGGGACCTGCTCCCACTACCTCTTCTCAAAATATGAAGTATTATGTGCTCTTTGTAGATGACTGCATTCGCTTTTCATTTATATATCCACTGAAGCATAAATCTGACTTTTATTCCACTTTCCTCAATTTTCAAGCAATGGTGGAATGACAGTTTAATATTAAGTTGAATATTTTCCATTGTGATGGCTGGGGTGAATTTAATAAAACTGAATTTTTGGAAAATCTCAGTAAAAATGGAATTTTGAGACAAGCCTCTTGCCCCGCAACACCTAAATACAATGGCATTGCTAAGAGAAAGCATGGCCACAAAATACCTTATTTTATGGGTGGAAGCTTTTCTCACAGCCAACTTTCGTATTAATAGGCTTCCCTCTACGGTTGTCCACATGAAGAGACCATTTTACTCTTTTTATGGACAACATCCTACCTATTTATCGCTTAAAATTTTTGGTTGTAGGTGTTACCCATTTCTCAGAAGTAAAACACACCATAAATTTTAACCCAAGTCATATCCCCGTGTCTTCACTAGCTATAGCCAGCATCACAAAGGATACCGGTGTTTTCAACCAACTACTCACGCCATGTGTTTCTTTGTGAATACAATTTTGCCCTATGTTAACTATTCCCATACACAACTTTGCTGCTCCCATGCATGACACAACCAATATCAATTCTACTCCCACGCCAGCACTAGCTTCTCATTCCATATATCTTTCACATGTCAGTGCTACACCTACTACACCCCATGCCTCACCAACCTTCCCTCATCCTCCCATTACTGTTACTAATCCAGGAAGGTTCTCGCTCACTATTGATCTACCATTACTATAGCCTCAACTTTCCCTTCCATCCCCTACCTCCCTCAATCACCATCTCATGAAAACACATGCCAAAGTTACATAATTCCCTCCCATCCATTACTTCTTCTCTTTTTAAACCACACACAATTTCCTAAGCACTATCCCAGCCACATTGGATTCAAGAAATGCAAGATGAGTTGGCCTCTCTCCACTCCAATCACAGTTGGGATTTAGTTCCCTTTCAACCTTCTATGCACATCATTGGCTCCAAATGGGGTTTCAAAGCAAAGCTCCAATCTAATGGCACACTTGAACGTTATAAAGCATGCTCGGTCTTTGTTTTTGCTCATTGAGGTTGTTGTTCAGCATTTGCTTCAGTTATAGGACTTTGAGGATATTTTGGATCGTTCTGAATAACTGTTGGAACTAGTCGTTGCTCGTCCTCCTCAGGCTGCTGCCTTCTATCCTCATTTTCACCATTAAAATCTGCTGGAATTGATTGTCCGGCAACATTGTTGCTCCATGACCAGCATCTGTCTTCATCAAACACAACATCACAGATGATAACAATTTTCTTGGTGATAGGATTGTATAATGTGTAAGCTTTCGACTAATCACTAACACCAAGAAAAATGCATTTTTCTCATTTGTCATCCAGCTTTCTTCTCTTCGCATCTGGAATATAGGCATATGCAATACACCCAAAAATTCAAAAGTAATCAACTGTTGGTGTGCGACCGCTCCATGCTTCCTCCGGCGTCATATTTTGAACAGCAAAAGTGGGACTTCTATTCAAAACATGAATGCTCTAATTAACTTCTTTAGGCCAAAAAAACTTTCGGAATGCCGCTACTTCTCAAGAGACTTCGCACCATGTTTAGAATTGTACGATTCTTCCTTTCACTCACACCATTTTATTGTGGTGTATAAGCTGCCGTCAGTTGTCTTTTGATGTCATATGCCTCACAGAAATTTGCAAATTCATGTGAATTATATTCTCCTCCACGATCGGTGCGTAGCACTTGTATTTGGTTGGTAGTTTCTTTCTCAACAAGAAATTTATAACTTTTGAAAGCTATAAAAGCTTCAGATTTCTCGTGTAAAAAGTACACCCATATTTTTCGACTATAATCATCAATGAAAGTAATGAAATACTGTTTACCTCCATTAGATGTTGGATTTATTGGCCCGCAAATATCGGAATGGACCAGCTTTAACACTATTTTTGCTCTCTATGTTTTTCCCTTTGGAAATTGCTCACGGTGTTGTTTACAAATGACACATTCTTCACAAACTTGAGAAGGACTTGATATTTCAGGAAGACCAATCACCATATTTTTCTGTTGGAGTGTCTTTAATCCACCAAAATTAAGATGCCCATAGCGAAAGTGCCATAGCCAAGTTGCATCTTTAAACTTTACAGGAAAACAAGCATGAGTATTATTATTCAGATATAGAGGAAACATACGATTGGTTGTCATATTGACTTGAGCGATTAATCCTCGTTTCGGATCTTGAATTCGACAAACTCCTTCTCTAATAGTGATCTCATATCCCTTCTCTTGAAGCTGACCAATACTAAGCAAGTTTATTTTCAGATCTAGAATAAAGAAAACATTAGAAATAACTTGGTCAAAATTTTCTTTGGTTCGGATTTTGACATTTTCTTTTCCCATGACAGAGATCGTAGAGTTGTCGCCAAACTTTACTGTATTCCGAAAAGATTCTTCTAAGTCGAAAAACAAAGACTTATCACCACACATATGATTGTTTCATCCGGTATCTAAATACCACAAGTTTTTATGAATTTCTTCCTTTGCGTGACATGCCAACAAAAGAGACACTTCTTCTTCTCTACAAAGTTAGATTTTTCTGCACGATCTTTATTCAAATTAGTTCGACATTCAGACTTATAATGTCCATATCTGTGACACCAAAAGAATTCAACTTTTGATTTGTTTACTGACTTTGGCTGGTAAGAATTTGAATGATGATCGTCATAACTTCTTTCTCTTCCATGCAAACGAGAAAATTGATTATCTTCTGATTTCTGGTGTGGGATTTTACGATCATTGTTTCATCTGCCTCTGCCTCTGCCTCTTCTTATTCCTTAACCTCCTCTATTTGACGTTGAAAAATAATTATTAGATAAGACTTGCAATGATTTCTCCTCTTTGTCTTGTCGGTTTATTTTCTGTTCATGAACCAACAAAGAACTCTCCAACTCATCAATAGAAAGAGCATCAATATCTTTGGATTCTTCTATCGAACAAACGATGTAATTGAATTTCACTGTCATTGAACACAAAATCTTCTCAATGATTGTGACGTCCTCCAACTTTTCTCCATGAATCCGTATCTTGTTTGTAATTGCCATCGTCCTCGAGAAGTACTCTAAAATCGACTCTCCCTCCTTCATGCTTGAAGTCTCAAATTCAGCACAAAGTGCTTGAAGTTGTGCTTGCTTTGCCCTTGCTGTCTCTTTATATTTCTTCTTCATAAAATCCCAAATTTGCTTGGAAGTTTCTTTGCAAAGAATGGTTTCCAATATTGATCGATCAATGGCCTGGAATAGGTAGTTCTTGGCTTTAAGATCCTTCAGCCTCTGCCCATCCAGTTCGGCTTTTTACAGACCAGTTAACACGACACCAGCTGCTGGTTCTTCTATTCCAGTTTCAATAATTTTCTAGAACTCCTTTGATCTCAAGAAGTTATCCATCAGCATACTCCAGTGATCATAATGACTAGGGGTGCAACTGGTACGGGTTTTTACCGTACCGTACCATTTTGGTCCGGAAAAAAAATGGTTTTGGTTTCATATTATGAAATATCGAAAACCGATTTTACCGAAACCGAAAATACCGTAAAAAATTTGGTTGGTTTTGATTTTTAGATACAAAAAAACGATTTACCGAATTTACCGTACCGATATCGTACCAAAATTACCGTACCAAACTTTTTGTCCAGTGTCAAATTATTTGGGTTATCATACTACTTCTATTTATTTTATTTCTCATGAGTGAGTTTTTATATTCTCTTTGAATTTAAATTTATTTATTTGAGTATTTGGTTTAAGTGTTAAATAATCATGTTAATTAAACATATATTTTGTTTAATTAATCAAACATTTAACACAAAATGAATTAGGCAGCATTTTGTTAAAAAAAAAAAGAGCCGTTTGTTTTGTTGGCTATATTTTCGTTTTGCCCTTATTTCATTTGGGCTTTATATTGTGGTTTGTGTAGAGATCTTTTTTAGGGTTTCCATTTCATTTTTTACCTCTTTCTCTCTAAAAAAGTGTGGCCGTCATTTTTATTTAAGTTCTCTCTCTCTCATTTTTTTTCTTCAACCTTGGGTTGATTTTGAGAAATAATTTTTTGGGGACTTTTATTTGAGAACACCATTTTTTTGTTTTGAGATTTGGCTTTCGATTTGGTGTGGTTACTTCGTTTTGAGATCGGATTTCCAGTGATAATTTTTTCGGCGCCAGCTATATTCGGATCTGAATTCCCTCCGTGTTTTTCGGTGATTTTTTTGCCCAACGAGTTGGCTTTTCCGGTGAGTTGGCTTTTTCGGCGAAGGTTTGTTTTTTCGGTGTTGGAGGTGTGGATGATTTTGACTTTTCGGCGAACATTTTTTGAGGTAACAACTCCCTCATTTTTTTAGGCTCATCATCTTGGCTCACTCTCCTCAGGCACCAGCTCCCTCATCTCGTCTCACTCTCCTCCGGCTCCGACAAAAAACAAACCGGTTAGTTTGGTCTCGTATCTGTTCAAATCTATTGTTCCAAATGCTACAAATTGTACCTGTTTGTGTATGTTTCTATTTGTTCCAAACAACTAGAAATGCTAGAAATTGTAATAGCTAGAAATGCTAGAAATTGTAACAGCTAGAAATGGGTATATCGAAATATATACTAGATTTATCGAATGTATAAACCGATTTGAAATTCTAGTATTTACTGGGAAAAAACCGAATTGAAATCGAAATTACCGAAACCATAAAAACTCAAAAATACCGAAAAAACCGAAAAATCGGTCGGTTTGGTTTTGGTTTTTGTTTTGATGTACCGGTCGGTAAATTGTTATGGTACGGTTTTACCATATAGAATGTGGTTTTGGTATTGGTAAGGGGTCGTTACCGACCATATCGTACCGGTTGCACCCCTAATAATGACCATCAAAACGTGGAATAGAAGGTTGAACGAAATTTTTCAGAAGTCATTATATATTGCTACTGCAGTGCAAAATGAAGAGGATAAAAACTGTTGTTATTTACTCACTCTGCTCTCTTAGTGGCTTTGATACCGCTGTTAGATAGGAAAGTAAAAGAAGAAGATTAGAGCAGTAGGAGGATAGAAGATATATTAAAGTAGAAGACACACTTAGTACCATTAACAATAAGCCTTTATATAGGCAAATACACCACCAACTATCTCCACTAAACCAAGTGCAGCAAACTAGTGCAATTGACTAGATAAACACTAAACCATGTGCAAACAACTAATGCTATTGACAAGGTATGCACTAAGAAATATGAAAATAAGAAACTAAAACAGCATTTCCAACAACAACTTCTCTCTTACCCTCATTCCTCTTAAGTGTTAAGTGTTGCCTTTGCCATGAAAGCTATGGGTTCTCCTAACTATTTTCTCTATATTGAGGTGCGCACATTCTCAACAAGGCTTTTCTTATTCCAATCTACATGCCATGTTGTATGTAAAAATTGTTCTCCCACGTGGACCAATGAATAATAGACACATGTCCTCCTATGTGGCCATTTCAATATCTTGATCGACAACCGAGGTACCTAGTTGGTTAGCATACCGACGAACACTAAGAATGTGAACCATCATGACTGACAAAGGTTACTCGAATGGAATGGCGACCAACACTGAATATCAATAATCTCATTTATTATATATAGATGTAAATGCCTGGAGATATAAAGACATTCCATCTTTAGGGTTCCGAACCATTATAAGTGTATAATCTCCCTTAGCTGAAGATTATAATTCAATCATTTGCAAGAACATCAAACTAAGCTATTGTAACCACCGAAAATAATACCAACAGTAGACATAGCCATTTTATAGTTGAACCACTTTAAAAACCTTTATTTCTTGTGTGTTTGTTCAGATTTCTTTCATTATTTTATCTGTGATTATAATATTGGACCAATCCATTTTTAGACATCAACATATTGGCACCGTCTGTGGAAATGAATGCTTATTGTCGTTATCTACTTATTACTTCTCTTTATCCACTCTTTGTCTTAAAGAATGACCAACGTTCCGGAGAGCAGCGTGGCGACTGCAAGTAGAAACCCAAACATATTTTCTCCCCCTAGTGAGACAGATTTCGAGAGAATTTTGCTCAACTTCGCTAGAGGACACGAAGCCATGCAATAGTCAATTTGACAATTAGCTCGTATGATGCAAGACAAATCTTCCAATTCTAGGAGGGATATTCCAACTCTAACATCTAGGAATGAGAGGAGTTATCAATTCAGGTCTTCTCGTGATAGGTCATACCATCCTGAAGCAACATCATCATTTTGATTAATAAATTACTATAATGGTCGGTCTTTTTCCAAGGAAAAGCCAAGTGTGTTAAAAGGCTAATTAGGTAATCCGCCTTTGACTTTTTGGGTCCCCGAAAAACTAGAGGTCATCGCAAGGAGAAGGAACGTCAGTGTGAGCACAAAAATAGATCCATGAGATCCAGAGCTAGCATGAGAGGCTTTGTGCGTATGGAGCAGACTTCTCAGGAAGAGAGATCAACACATGTTCATAGAAGATCCACAAAAGCTATTTCAGCTAAGCCTAAATCGGAGGAACATTCCTGGAAAGGGTCCATGCAGCGATTTGAAGATCGGCTAGGGGAAATGGAAAAAATTAAAAATCCTTTGCAAAGGAGTTTTGTCAAAGTCTCACCTTTCATCTAGGCTATTTTGGACAACCCCACACCTTCCAAATTCAAACCACCAGTAGTTACTCCTAAGTATGATGGTAAAACTAATCCAGTCCTCCATATTAAACAGTATCAAGCTGCTTTCGACATCTATTTTATCCCCAACGAAATGAGGTGCAGGGCTTTCTCTAGTTCCATCATAGGTCCATCCCAAATATGGTACAACAATCTTCCCAAAGGTAAAATATCTAGTTTTCATTTACTGGATGAATTATTTATCGATAACTTTTCCTTTGGAGCTAAGCCGATCAAGAGTGGCACTCATCTCTTGATCGTGCGCCAAAAATCTGAAGAAAGTACCCCGGGAGTATATCACACGTTTCAACAATAAAAAACTGAAGGTGGTGGATTATGAAGAAATGATAGCCATTACAGCATTGATGAGTGCACTTCTCGCCACGGATCTCTATTATGCTCTAACAAAAAAATCCACACAAAACTATGACAAAACTGATGTCTAAAGATGGAAAGATTATGAATGCCAAGGATGCTATGGTAGCAAAAGAAGTTTCGAAGACAAAAGCTGAAAGTCAGAAGAACAATTCATTCAGGAAAGATCAAAAGGACAAGAAGAGTGATAAAATCAAGAAGTATGATAAGTATACTCCACTCACTAAAGGTGTCCATCATATACTAGAGGAAATCAGAGGCAACAAAGACTTGCACTAGCCTTAAAAATTAAAGTCACCTCCTAACAGGAGTGATATGTCCAAGTATTGTAATTTTTACAGAGATCATGGACACACTACTGATAGTTGCATCTCCTTCAAGAATGAAGTGAAGACTCTTATTCGGTGAGGAAAGTTAGCTAAATTTGTTCATTGAAATGGTATTCGAGATACCAAAGAGGGTCTGAGTGACCTGGACGAGCAAAGGATGACATGAAAAGGGCACACAACAATAATTATAAGGATGATACTGACCTACCGAAGAAACATGATGAACTAGAGGTATATGTAGGGATGATTTCTTTTGATCGTCTCTTCATTAAAGGAGAAGACACTGGTGGAGAGATGGACTTGTCAAGAGCAAAGTCTATCTAAATAAAGCCAAATCGTGTCCTACTATCAAGAAAATTGACATCTCTGAGAGAAATGATCATTGGCCTAGGAAAGTTAATAAAGACAGATTAGTGATCGACTTCACTGAAAATGATTTAAATGGAGTGATTTATTCGCATGATGATCCATTAGTTATCACTTGCAGGGTTCACCATAGTAGAGTGGTAAGAATTCTAGTCGACATGGGAGTTCTGCAAACATCATGTTCTATAACTATTGTAGTAGCCTAAGACTGCGTGACAATAAACTAGAACCTTACCACAGACTAATCATATGATTTTTAGGAGAAAGGGTGTATCCCATAGGAACCATTAATCTCGATGTGTTGGTCGGTACTTAGCCGATGAGTAAAAAGGAAAGCATTCGCTTCTTTACATTAGAAATAAATGTCACTTCAGCTTACAACATAATTCCAAAATAGTAGTAATGAATCAATTAGAGGCAGTGTCATACACTTTGCATTAGTGCATGAAGTTTCCTACCAATATATGGTCGGCGTAGGTAATGATAATCAGATGGAAGCTAGGGAATGAATCTATACCTCAACCAGCCAATAGGAAATACAGATGGGAGCTACTACTAATTTCCATATTGATACCTTAGATCCTCAAGACGAGGAAGATTGGTGAAGGGGCAGGGTATAGAAAAACATAAACCATTGTGCTTGATGATGAAAAATCAGAAAGGACCATTCAAATTGGTTCAGGACTCACACCATCTCTCAAATTGGAATTACTTACATTCCTTAGAGATAGGAAGAATGTGTTCACCTGAAGCCATGAGGATATGACAAGGATTGACCCCAGCTTCATCTGCCATGAGCTCAATATTTACAAGGACTCTAAGTCAATCAAGCAAAAGCACGTAGCTTTTAGCCCTGAGAAGAATATGGAAATCCAAGAGGAAGTAAAAATGATGCGAAAATCATAGTTTATAGAAAATGTCAAATAAACGACCCGGCTGGACAATGTGGTAATGGTCAAGAAGAAACATAATAAATGGCGTATGTGTATAGACTTTACTGACCTTAATAGAGCATGACCAAAAGATTAGTTCCCTTTAAAAAGGATTGATCAATGGGGAATGCAACTACATGACATGAGCTACTTAGTTTCATGAACGCTTATTCTAGTTACAACCAGATTAAAATGAAGCCAGAGGATAAGGAGACCATATCCTTCATCACCAGTCGAGGAACATACTGCTACAATATTATGCCCTTTGGGATAAAAAAGCTGAAGAAACATATCAGAGGTTGGTAAATAAATTATTTGAAGAATAAATTAGCAAGAATATGGATGTATATATAGATAATATGCTCACTAAGAGAGAATTTATTACTGACCATATTGTTAATTCGACCCAAATATTTGACCAACTGAAGAAACACTAAATGAACCACAATCCGATTAAGTGTATATCAGGAGTATATAAAGGAATTTTCTTGGGGAATATTGTGAATCAAAGGGGAATTGAAGCCAATCCCGATAAAATAAAGGCTTTATTAGAGATGCAGTCCCGGACTAGCAAGAAGCATATGCAAAAATTAACTGGATGAATGGAAGCTATGAATCATTTTAGTTTTCAAGAAACAGATAAATGTCTACCATTATTTAAAGTTCTTAAAAAGACTTTTGAATGGAATGATGAATGTGAGAAATCTTTTTGAGATTTAAAGAAGTACTTGGGATCTCCCACACAACTCTCCCAACTAGTTTTGGGCGAGAAATTATACTTATATTTAGCTATTTCAAACTCCACAGTTAGCTCAGCCTTGATCTGATTAGAGGAAGGAGTTCAAAATCCAATGTACTACACTAGCATAGAATTTTGAGGAGAAAAAATTAGATATCCCTGCTTGGATAAATTGGCATTACACTGACTTACCTCTGCGACAAGCTTTGCACAGACCTGAAAAATTAAGAAGACTAATGTCCTGGTCAGTTGAACTTAGAGAATATGAGATTGTTTATGAGTTAAGAACCTCCTTGAAAGGGTAAGTAGTGGCGAATTTCATAGAAAAATTCACTTATGCAGAAGTACCAAGCAACCCATGTTTGCTCACCGAGCAGACTTCTCCAGAAGATAGCTCAACTAAAAAGCAAACTGATATTTTTACCGACTAACTCGAATCATCGATTTCTCAAGAGAGAGCTCGGTGACTAGATCAATAAATCAAGAAGGTGTTCAAATCTAGAAAACTAGCAGAAGACTTTAATAACGACATCCTTATTTTGGAAATTGTTCGTATATGGATCCTCATGTACCACTAGCAGTGGGGATGGACTCATTATCAACACTCCTAATAATTTAGATTTGGAATATGCGTTGAGATGTCAATTTTAAGCCTCCAATAATGAAGTTGAGTACGAATCATTAATTACAGAATTGGAACTAGCCTCATCGCTAGGTGCCGAGCAAGTAATAGCGCACAGTGATTCCAAACTTATTGTTTACCAACTACTCTAGATATACAGTGTTAAAGGATAAATAATGGTAAAGTACTTGAATAGTTATATGAAGGTCATCTCTTCATTTCCTGTTGTCAAGATGGTCTAAATTCTAAGAGTGGACAATGCCCAAGCAGATGCCCTTGCTCGACTAGCCACAACAACTCCAATGGAGCTCAGAAAAACTATTCCAGTGGAGATTCTCACCAGCAGAAGCATTAATGTAGAAGATTTCAGTATAATCTCTATAGAAGTGGGACCCTCCAGGATGAATCTAATTGAGGATTACATTAAAAAAGGGTTGTTACCATCCAACCAAAAAAAAAAGCAAGAAAGATGAGATACAAAGCAATCAGTTATGTCTTGGAAAAGAGTGTTCTGTATAGAAGAGGCTACAGAGTCTCTTTACTTCAGTGTGTCCATCCAACTAAAGTAAATGATCTGATCAAAGAAGTCTATTAAGGCTCATGTGGCACTCATTCAGACGAAAGGTCTTTGGTACAAACGATATCCATACAATGCTACTATTGGCTGAGGATGAAAGCAGATTATGTTTCCTTCACTAAGAGGTGTGATAAATGCCAAAGGTTATCTACTATTCACAAGAGGTCAAGGGCTTTCCTAACTCCTATTACTTCTCCTTGACCTTTTTTAATTTAGGAAATAGACTTCGTCGGTCCATTTCCGACCACCAAAGGAAGGTTCAAATGGGTGGTCGGTGAGCCCTTAATCGATATGCCTTATTAGAGATTCTTTTAGTTCATATGGAAGCAGATCATATGTCGCTATGGAATGCCATATGCTTTCACCGTTGATCATGGTACTCAGTTCGATAATAAAGAGTTTGAGGAATATTGCATCCAATCTAAGATTCTGAAACTACATTCATCACCTGGACATCCACAATGCAATGGTCAAATATATATTACTAATAAAACTTTTCTCGATGGATTGAAGAAAAGGTTGGATGATGCTAAAGGAAACTGGATTAATGAGCTTCATACCGTCCTTTGGCCTTATAGGACTAAGCCGAGAACGACGACGGGATAGACTCCATATATGCTAACTTTCAGTAATGAGATAGTAGTACTAACTGAAATAGGTCTGCCGACTCACTCAGTACTAAATGATTCCCCTAAGAGTGATCTCATAAGGCGACTAGATCTCGACATGATTGAAGAAGTCCGGGAGGATGTTGTAATTCGTATGGTTGCTTATTAATAAAGGACTGCTATGTTTTATAACCAGAGGGTTAATCTGACTGGCTTAAAATAAGGAGATCTTATCCTTAAGAAAATGATTCAAACGAATAACAAGTTGGAGCCTAACTGGCATGGTTCATACTGTATCTCGGCACTTATCCGACCAAGAACTTATCGCTTAGAAACATTGGAAAGTGAGAAATTTAAGAATCCCTGGAACACCGACCATCTCCTCAAATATTACTAGTAATGTCATTTTTTATATAGTCAGCTATTCAATTTAATGAAGTTGCCAGATTCTCTGAATTATACTTCCTTTTTTATGGTTTTCTTTTCGAAGTATGGTGTGATACCACCTTAAGTTCAAACTTTTCCAACTACAAAAAAAAAGTTTAGTTTGGAATAGTTCAAACTTTTATTTTAACTTTTCCAACTTCAGAATAGTCATTATTCAAACTTTTCCAACCACAAAAAGATTTAGTTTGGGTTTTTTTCACTTTTCCTACTTAAAAAAAATTATTATTCAAAGTTTTCCAACTTCAGAAAAGTTATTCTTTAAAACTTTAAGTATGATTTCGTGTTCGACAAATCAAGAATAAGAAGTTACTGAAACTTTATGTAAGACTCAAAGTCAAACACATGAGGTTTTACCAGACTAAGTTAAAGCACAGGGATAACTATACATTTCTAATACACTTAGTCTCCACTGATAACTAACGATACACTTAGTTTATCAAAACTTTTTATGTTTTATCTTAGAGAATTAGTTAAATGTAAGGCATTACAAATAGGTTCATCCATGAATACAACCTTTAACATTTCAGCAGATTACTTAGTCGGCAAGCTGATTAACTAATCACTAGGCAGGATACCTAGTCAACAAGTTGATTAAAATCAATTATAAAGCTTAAATAAAAATAGAAATATATCATAAGAGTACTTATTGAAAAATAAGTCCATTTTATTCCAAACACTTGGCATTATAATCATAAAAGAAAGAAAGAAAGAAAGTAAAAAGTCTACCCTACTGGACGCTTTCCTTCGATTTTTCTCATCCCAGCGGGAGGCCCATTAAGGGTGCTCAGCAGAGTGGTGGATCTAAAATCCCTTAGTTTGGAGCGTCTGCTACTGCTCGGTCGATCTTGTAAATATTGGGGGTAAACATGCTTATCTTCTCCTTTAAGGCCATAGTCCCAATATACTTTTGGATTAAGCTCTGAGGAATAGAATCAGGAGGAAACCAACTAATATCAATTGAGAAAGGAGGATCAATATATTCCAACATTCGTGGGTCATACTAATGCCACAGTTCATCGGCCTTAGGAATTTGTAATAGAACAAGAAGGTTCAACTAACCCCATTGATATCCCTCATTCCTAGACTAATCTATGTTCTTATCCAAGTAACTCAGGTCTTCATCATACCCATCCATCCAAAAAAAATTGGGTTACTTGTGGAAGTGGAAAGTAAGTCGGTCCTTCTTTTGGAGCATCGCAACTTGGCCTGCCAATATTTTCTTAGTTGTCTCTTCATCAATAGTTGACTGAACAACAATACTTTTCATAGAAGATTGGCCAAATCAAGTTTTTTCTTCTGTAACATGTCTAACTCTTCTAACAATCTATCATTCTCAGTCTCCAAGAATGACATCCCCTCATCTGGACTAATGTTAGCTGATTTCTTCAGATTATCAACCTCATTCTTTATAGCATTATTTTCCTTCTTCAGAAGGGTAGCAATTGATTGGGAACTCTTAATTTCTTAGTTTAATTCCATTTCCTTCTTGTTTATGGAAGAATTAATATCTTGTACCTTTTTATCAAAGCCCCATCCTCCACTCAATGCCTTATATTTAGCCTCATAGTCAGAATGAAACAAGGATAGTGAAAGTTTATGGTCTTCTTGAAGTTTCTTGGATCATCTCATAATAGGAAGCGTTATTCTCTACTGCTCTGTCCAAAAGGCAATGAAGATGAACATAGGACTCCTTCACTTAATCGGCGACATCAGGGTCGAGCACCTCACTAGATCTTCCTCAGTCAATGGGTTATGGACAGTCTTTATAAGATCCCTCCTAAGTAGGTCAAATTCAATAGAGACTATCGTTTTCATCCTATCATCAAACTGGAAATTTACAAGTATGAGTTTATAAAACCCAGGAAGAATACTTATAATATAAACAACATTGAGGACAAAAAGCAAGACAACGAGCAACAAGCAATCAATATCACATGAGCTTGTAAGAAATTGGTGAAAAATATATCTTTCCATTGATCATTTCATAGTTACAGAGTTGGCTACATTGAAAAAGACAAAGAGGAGGAAATGGAAAATATATAAAGGAAAAAGTGAAAAAAAAAACTAGCTAAAAGGAGTTAAACCTTCTCCTTATCCTTCTTTTGCTCATTAGTCTTGGCATAGTCAGAAGTAAGCAGGTCGACATGATCAGCAGACACCATAGAAGACTCCTCAGAACCCTCATCCTCCTCATAAAAGTCTTTATCTAGGTTGGGAGGAGTTCCTAGGTCATATCTCTAAAAAAGTTCAGAGTCTGCCCGAGTGTCGATCTTCTTCAAAGCTTTAGACCAACCCTACTTGAAGGATAATTTTTTGGCATACCTTACTTAGATGGCGCCAACAACGAAGGCCTTTTCACATCCCTTATTTGTAGCCTCTTCCTTATCATTCGTGCCCTTGGCCTTAAGGTCAGAGTTATCAGTAGTCAGGTCAATAATTTTATCTTCAGCAGCCTTTGCCCGACACTCAACTTTAGTAATTGTTAACTTAGCATGGGTCAATTCATTAACAACAGTCTTTTATGCCTCCTCTGCTCCTCTGTCCTAGTCCTCGACAGTCTTAATCTTGTACTTTTAAGCTTATTTTTATCTCTCTAGGTCTTCATTAGATGCTTGAAAGAATTTTTTTTAACCCTTAAAAGCTTCCTCAACATCAGTCGAGGAAGAGGACCATATTTGGTCATCCTTCTCCATCATCTGATTGAAGTCAACTAATAACTGTAAGAGAATGAATATGTTATCTGTTTATAAGAAAGGTGTTAAAAGATCATTAAATGTCAAACAGAAAGATTAAGAATTTACCAAGGCCAAAGTGTGACCAACCCACTCAGTTAAGGATAGAGATGATACGGAGTCGTATTCAGGTAGCTCAGGTCCGGAAGAAGAGCCATGCTGATGCCAAGAGGTTCTTCAAAGAATTCAAGGTGGGGGACCAAGTGTTACTCAGAGTATCTCCTATGAAGGGGATCATGCATTTTGGGAAGAAGGGGAAACTGGCACCAAGATATGTGGGGCCATTTCCTATCATCGAGCGTATTGGGCCAGTTGCGTACAGACTTGGGTTACCGGAGCACTTGCATAGGATTTATGATGTGTTCCATATTTCCTCGCTAAGGAAATATCTTAGAGATGATTTGGCCCATACTCACATTTCTTTGGAGGACATCGATCTTCAGCCCGATAGTTCCTACGAGGAGGGGCCGATTGCTATTTTGGACCGAAGCGAGCGGAAACTGAGGTCGAAGATAGTACCATTAGTACGTGTTCAGTGGCGGCATCATAATGCCGAGGAGTCCACATGGGAGCGCGAGGATGAGATGCGTGAACGTTATCCAGAGTTATTTTTACCAGGTACTCTTTAGTTCCGAATTTCGGGATGAAATTCTGTTATTAGGGGGGGAAGTATGTAATACCCCGTAATTTTATTGATTTTTATTTAAGGGATTAATTAAATTAAATGAGAATTAATTGAGAATTAATACGAGTATAAATACTAGCGAGAAGTGAGTTAGTATTTTATTATGATGTTAAAATTTAATATTTGTGGGTATGTATGGTAATACATGGGTATTGAAAATATTAAAATTTGTCGCGAGGCAGAAACACGACAATTTGGAAATTTAGTTGGGACGTGTGTGTCAGTCGCGTCAGGAATGAAATTATTTAAATTAAAAAAATGAATTATATTTTTATCAACCGAATGGTCATTTTGAGTGCGCCAACGTGTTCGAAAGGGTCGAAATAGTCAGAAAACACTAGCCGGGAGTTTAGTTTGGGTCCCGGGGCATTTTTAGGCCATACCGACAACCCAAAAGGTAGTTTGGTAATTTTAAAAATAGGGGAATTAAAACCCACGAATTTTAGAGGTTAATTTTATTATAGTAATGAACCCATTAAGTCCATTATCAGCATTTATCAAGTAGTGGGCTACGGGAGTTAAAGGGAGAGTCCTAAGAGGTTCCAAAAGAAACCCCTAGCCACCATCCCCATCTTTGGGAGAAATCTGTAGAGAGAAAGAGGAGAATCAACCTTCATCCTTCAACATAAAATCAGAACATCTAAGGCAAGTGGTTTAATTACATGAATTCAAGTGAATGTTTCCTCCATGCTTAGAATTGAATATATGTCTTATATTGAAAGTTTGATGAAAACACATGAAATTGGAGATAGAAGTTGCAATCTTATGAGAATCGCATGTAGAATAGTTACGGACGAATTTCATATCCAAAATATATCTATTGATGATTTTAAAAATGGATTTATAAGAAATAGTTATAGACATTAAATTCTGTGTTCATGTTTATAGGGTTTGGGACAAGATCTGGGAATTATGATGATTACATGTTGATTTAGGAGGTATTGTCCCCATATATATGTTAAAAAGTGACCTAGGAGGACTTAGTGTAGTTTAAACACATTAAAACTTAGTTTGGATGATCATAGGATGGATTTAGAGAAAAGAGGAATGAAGAAAAAATGAATTTGGAGATTTCTGGGCGCAGTCTGCCATCTCGTTAGAAGACCTGCCCGTGTCGTTCGAACGACCTCGTTCGAATGAGTTTCTAACGAGATGACAGTATCCCTTCTAACGAGTTAGTAGTTCGTTCGAAGCCTTTCGTTCGAATGACACTCATTCGAACGACCTCATTCGAACGAGACTTCTAACGAGTTGACATAATGGCCTTTTAGGCCTGATTTTATTTCAAATGTCCCGTAGACTTAATTAATGAAGAATTAACCTTCCCTTATTGACTAGTGGGTATAATTGTGAGGATTTAGGGTACGTTGAGGAGTAGAACTTAAAATCTCATAGTAGACCGGATGATAATTGTGGATTTGGAGACAAGTACCTAATTACGACGTGAGAAGAGTTGTCAACTCTAATGCATTTAAAACGGGAATTTATAAACGTATAATAGTAAATGATGGGATAAGAACGAGAAGTATACCTCTATTAATATACTAAAATATCTAAGAAGTGTGAATTTTAGTATATGTGGTTATCTGTGTATAACATACCTACCATGCTTGCTATCACGGGAGGTCGGCGTTCGATTCAGGGTCATCTAATCTTTGTGTGACTACGGGGGGGATTTAGATTGGTACCTCGAGGACATAGGTCAGAGAAGGACTTATTGAGAAGTTAATAAGTCTGCTGATCATGGGAGCGTAGGTATGTGCATGACCCATGTGATGTGAACTATGTTCGCCTCCACTATGTGTGTTTGTTACTTGTCAAAACGGTTCCTGAGAGATTCGGAACACGTGATCCTTATGTATGTGATGTACCGGGATTGGACAACATAGTATGTGCGCACCGCAGCTTAGTCTAGGGGTTCCAGTATTGTATAATTCTGAGAAGATTGATGCAATGAAATATTGATGCGAACTGTCTTTATAAGTGCAAGTGTGAATTAATGTTACATCTTGTAGAATTAAAAATGGAAAAACGCTTAGAAATTATTATGATTAATTCTGAGAATTAAATGAAAGTAAAATTCCCAGTTTATATAAAGGCGTCGGGAATTAAACCATGATTAGTTTAGTAAATACCAAATATTGAAGCTGACTAGTTTGATAGTAGAATAACTAGATTTGGTTACGGATACGTTAGGAGTGCACAGATAGTCGAGAGGTGAGTATTTCATGTGAGAGCACGTCCTAACATGTATTTTGCATTTATTGTTTAATATCGTTAAAACACTTGCTATATTTTAAACTATTTTCACACTCGGGCTCTGACCCGTTTGCTTCCAAATATATTTTCTTGTAAAAACCTTTTTCAGCCACAAGGACACCAAGCATAGGAGTTCCATTCAGGTGACGTACTGTAGCTGCTGTGGAAGTTACAGGACCTTGACAGTAGACGCCTCTACTTTCAAATCTTGACTCTATACTATCAGATTTTCTCATTTGTTGGGCATGTCGCCCTATTTCTTTTAGAGACATTTTATCTATTCAGTTATTTCAGATTTTGGGTTGTAATTAATTTAGTGATGCGGACTTGGTATTTGTTTATTTTAGTATTCGAATTGTTATGAGGAGTATTCCTCCAGATTCATTATTATTTCATGGTTATTCTATTGTGACTATGTTGTGGTGGTTATGTTAGCATTTCATAATCTACTTATTGCATGTTAATCGGATTTAATTAAAATTAACAACTCACTTTTTAAATATTAGGTGGCTAGTAATTGTTAAAACGTTATTCGACAGTGATGCTATGAACTAAACCAACTTGGCATTTTGTATTAATTTAATAAAGGAGTATCTACCCGGTATTTAATTAATCGGGGTGTCATAACTTCTTGGCTAACTCAGAGGACTTTTTGGCCTGATCTTGATGGCCAGGCAAACCTTTCTTCAACCTCTTGAATTTAGGTTCTTCACTTCAGGCCTCCTCATTGTTGAGAACCTGAGATCTCTTCTCAATGGCTTGAGACCTCTTATCGGCATGAATGGTTTTCTTGGCAACAAGGGGAGGGGACTTGGTCAGCAGGTTTGGAATTTTCTTTTCACTATCTCGGTAGAAGGATATGTGGGGATGGTGGTGATATTAAGGGATTCAAATGAGGAATATGTTCCCCCTTAAGCAAACTCAACTCAAGCTAAATTTATAACCGAAGAAGTGGATATATTTCCTCGCCTAGGTTGATAATAAGATGGGGAAATGAAAGTGGTGGCCGAGCAACAAAAGAAGTCAGTGAAATCTAATCCTCTAACAGTACAGAAGAAGCTCTGGGATATTATTATCAAACACTTTGATTGAGACCCCACAAGTATTTGAGGTCTTCAAGATTAACTTCACCCTCCTTAGGGAACTTCTTCTTACTTTCCTCTCTATCAAAAATAAAATAAGAAAGTTAGTCGACAAATCTTTGAATAGATGAAAAAATAAAAGAAGTTTACGAAAAAAAAATATGACCTATGCCATGCCCTTCCTGGGGGCATCTAGAACCAGTGTATGATGCCCCCTCAATAAGGGGGCATATTGTCAATTTGTTACAAAAACACCATAATATCAGTAGTCCTTGTTGGAATCTGGGAGGTTGACCACTAAAGCCCTATTGGCTGGACTAGTCTTTAAATAGTAGTAATTATCACTAATAGTTCCCCATTTATAGCAAAACATTAATTCGGGCATACCAAAATGACTACCATAAATCTCATTCAACCTATTCACTCCATTCATTACCCTCCATATATTGGGATCTATTCTTGCTGGAATAACATCAAAATATTGGCAAAACTGAAGAAAAGGTTGGTTTGGGGGAAAGGTAATACCACACTCAGTAATAAAAAAGTGGGAATCCAATGACCCTCTGCTAAAGAATACACATCCACAGGACCGCGAGCAATCTCTAGACCTACCCAACTAGGAATTTTCCTTTTCTCCATAAATTACTCTAAGGAATTATCATCAATGATATAAAACATGATTGAAACAAAGGAAAACAGAGAAAAGAGGGAAATAATATCATACAGAGATCTAAAAGTAACAGCACGAATCGAAAAATTATGGTGGCTAGCAAGCAGAAAGATATCGGAGGAGAAAATCTTGAACACGAAGGGAATTTTGGAAATAAAATACAAAAGATTTGAGGTAATAGAAATGGAGGGAAATCTTCGTCTAGTTATAGTTTGCCTTAAAAATAGGAACGAAATGATTAGCTGCACGAATGATTCAACTACCGTTGAACGCACGCTTCCCAATGTATGAAAGGACTAGTATGCCCTTTAGCGATTCGAAAAAGTTTGAATTACTTACTAAAATTCCATCATCAACAGTGCCTATGAAATGTTTTTACATTTATGGGATGTCGGTTGTCGAGCAATACTTGGACATTGCGTCGAGTAACATTTTGAACAAACACTCCATACTTTCGATAAATCATCAAGCATGGAGCATTGGGGGCTTTTGTTGTATGTAAAAATTTCTCTCCCACATGGATCGATGAATAATAGACACATGTCCTCCTACGTGGCCATTCGACTATCTTGATAAGCATTAGAGGTACCTAGTCAGCTGGCATGCCGACCAATACCCAAAATGTGAACCATTAGCAATGGAAAAGGTTACTCGAATTGAATGGCGACCATCACTTCATATTAATAGTCTCATTTATTGTATACGGATGTAAATGCCTAGAGATATAAAGGCATTCCATCTCTAGGGTTCTAAACCATTATAAATGTATATTCTCCCTTAGCTCAGGGGGATAATTCAATCATTCACAAGCACACCCAACTGAGCTATTGTAACCACCAAAAATAATACCAACAGTGGACGTAGGCTTTTTACAACTGGACCACTTTAAAAATCTTTGTCTCTTGTGTGTTTGTTTAGATTACTTTCATTATTTTATCTCTGATTATAAAATTAGACCACTATATTTTTAGACATCAACATGTCACAAAAATTCTTTCACGAGTTGATTTGCTCAGTGTTAATCCTAGTGCTACATTCTCTATACCACACTAACAGGTTGTTCCTCTTTCCACCACTCCTGAAGATGCCACTTTTTTCTATCTATTGTTGGGGAATTATAATATTTAACATTAACCTAGCCTGATATCACCCTCTCAGTTAATCAAATCTATCAATTTATGCACAACCCTCAACAAGAACATTTTCAAGTCGTTAAGTGGTTATTTCGATATATCAAAGGCACTCTTCACTTTGGCATTTAGTTTCTTCATCAGTCCTCTCTCAATCTCTATGGGTTCTTAGATGATGGCTAAGACGACTACCCTCTCACGCGTCTTTCCATTTAAGGGTCTTGTATCTACTTAGGCAAAAACTGTATCTCTTGGTCTTCTAAGAAGCAATCCACTATTTCCCGCTCCAGCTCTGAAGTGGAGTATCATGCTCTTGCGTCTATCGTAGTTGAAATAACTTGGGTAACCTACATTTTATTTGATCTTAGGTTTCCTACTTCCTTGCCTCTAGTTCCCTTTACTGACAATATCAGTGCTCTCAAATTGACAATAAATCATATCCTTCATGCTCGCACCAAGCACATTGAGTATGATTACCATTTTATTCGAAGGAAGGTGATCAATTATGACTTACTCACTAAAATTGTTCGCTCTTATCAGTATCTCACAGATATCCTCACAAAACCTTTACCCTTAACACCATTTCAGTTTATCGTAACCAAGCTTGGCGTGGGTATTCCTCCCACTCTAAGATTGCAGGAGAGTGTTAAGGATAATCACATGAATCGCATGCCCCCATGTAATCCGGATAACAACTCAACAGTATGCATAGCAAAAGAAGACACAGTTGGGTTAATAACCATTACAAAATATTAATAGACTAGGACTTTATTTTTGTTGGTTGTATTTTCCTTTTATCATGAAAGCTGTTATAGACTTAGGTTATAAATATCGTTGTAACCTTTATGTGACATATATATATATATATAGATAGAGAGAGAGAGAGAGAGAGTTTTGAGTTCTATAATAACTCTAAAACACTGATACATCATTTCATTACATACTATGTATCTATTTTACATCGGGCATCTTGTTATCTAAAGTCACTATATCTCTAGATATTGTCCCATTCGGTTGACATATTCATAACTCATAGATAATGGTCTTGTTAATGTAAAGGTTGTTGACACCTAATATTTCTTCCTTTATATATTCATTAAAATATTTCTTAAACGCTCATTAACCCGATACAATTTGTTATCAGGTTAACGAGGAGTAACTTAGTGCACATTAAATGTTAGCACTTGTTTTAAAGTATCAAAAAATTTAATTCTTTATTTCTCTATAGTCATATTTAATAAAATATTTTATTTTATTTTGTGTAAAAATTATTTTTGTTAAGATTTAGTAAATAATTAAATCAATGTTTCCAAACCACCATGTATGTATATTAAATAATAAAAATAGATATGGATATTATCCAAATTCTGGATATTCGAAAGGATACGGATACAAATAGTTGTGTTTACTATCCGAGAGGATACGAATAAGGATATGGATAGTGCACTTGTAAATGGATACACATAGTGGATAATATTCAATCCACTATGTATCTGTCCCTTTTACACCATTAAGAATCCTCAACCACATTCGTTCAGGAATCTTTCTTACTTGCCTTAGTGCATTAGCTATTTAGGCTTTCTCGAATCCGTGTTTCTATCGAAGTGATTTTCTATTTTTAATTTCATTATATCATTAAAACTCAAGATTTTAATACATCATTCAACAAATAGACTTTCAAAAACTTGAGGGGATCCCCCGACCACAAAGAATCATTATCCACCTTTTCAAGATATTTAGCAAAAATATGAGCCCAGATATTTCCCTCAGTGGATATAACATATATAACAATTGTGAGAGTTTCCTACAAGATTTTCTAATCCATAAAACATTGAATATATACTAAAAACACTCATCATTACTTTGGACCTCATTAACCACATTTACACAATCACCCTCAACATCAATTTCGATGAGTCCACACTCCATAGAAACATTTGTTGCTTCGTTTTTTATGACCGCTTTAGTTGCTTTAATGTTCAAAGTAAGAGAAAAGTTCTTTGATTTGTCCACAAGGAACTCACCTATATTATTTCTAATAATCACACCAACCCCAATACTATTAGAATTTGAGAGTTCACCACATCATAATTGGCTTTATATTGTCCTTAGTGGAGGCAACCTCACAATGTTTTCCTGATTAAATTTACTTTTAGATTTACCCTCCTCCCATCCTATACGACTATTATATTTTGTTGTGAACCCTTTATCTTTGATAATGAACCCCAATAAATGTGGTACCTCTTCCCCATATGCAAATATATTCCGGTTAGACCAAGTGCACAAAGTTGTGATACATATCTTTGCAAATTGTTATGCATGCATTGATTCCAAACATAATTTAATCATCTACATTGATTTGAATAATGAGTAATATATAATTTTTTCATCACTATTTCTAAATCTATAAATGGAGACTCACGTAGATTAATTTAAAGGTACCCACGTTCTTTGTTTTCAAAAAAATAATAATGAGAAATTGATGTATGAAAAAGAATATTGGACAATAAATATTAAAATATTTTTATCATATTTTTTTTAATTAAATGCATTATAACAAAAACTAATCTCTTAGGGGTGGACCCCGTATACAGGGAGTATACACCAAAGTCAACAAAAAGAAAGAAGACCAAAAAAGGCCTACATTTGCTAAAACACCACTAGCTACATGATTCAATGAAGATCCTCCATAATGTCTAGAAAAATAGGCATAGACATGGGTTGTCTTTTCATATAACACCTCAACAAAGTACTAAGGAAGGAGTAATGCAACCTCGACAACTCAAACTACATCCCTTCAAAATATCTCGAGTTTCTCTCCTTCCAAATCATCCAAAAGATACAGTGTGAGACCAGATGACACATTTTTCTCACTCCCTTCCAACCCTTAAGGGGTTCCAAATCTCTAATAACTCCCTCATCGAATCGAGAATCATGCCCGGTACCTGACTCAGTATCAGAAAGACATCCCAAAGGTCACTTGTCACCCAATAATGCAAGAGTAAATAATCGATCGCCTCCTACGCCTCCTTACACAACCGGTCATGGCTATACATTAACCGCCTCCTCTTATGTGAGCCCTCAATCATCAGAATACCCTTCTTTGTCTTGGTCGAAACAAATAACATGAATTTAGGGGGAGACTTAGATTTCCATATCTATTTCCATGGGAAGTAAGCACTCTGATTTCCTTTTCCTCTCAAATTTGAGTAATAACTCATCACTGTGAAAGCCCCCTTCTCGTGTGTCGTCCAAATCATCTCATCATCATCGATCGACTAATCCCACAATCGTATTTTAAAATTAGTATTACAGAATACTCGGTCCCTATTAACACCATGTGATCTATAACCATCCCATATTTATCCTTTCCCAAGCTAAACATTTCGGTGAACTGATCCTGAAGGGACCCATTTTTTCCCCATGTATACTTCTAAAATGTGACCTTGTTGCCTCTACCCACCTGAAACTCTGTGTGCCTTTAGAAGTATTCCAACTCCTTTGTTTGGGCCTCTATAATCCTTCCCCATTACCGTACTTCCCCATCTGAGACCTTACCCATGATTCGAACTCCCCTAGCTCTGACTACTCTCCTCCATAACCCATTCTCTTCACGAAACCGTATCCACAACCACTTTCCTAATGGCACTTTGTTAAAACACTCTAGGTTTTTCACTCCCCCCTAAACTTCATTGGATTGCATACCTCATCCCAGCTGACCATACAATACTTAAATCTATCCTTAGTATCTCTCCATAGATAATATGTCACCGTCTTCTCCATCTACTTATGCACTGAGGAGGGTAATAATAAAATGTACAAAAAGTACATGGGTAGACTAGACAGCATATTTATTTTATCAACGTCAGGCTCCCACCTTTTGAAAGATAGCAATTAATCCACCCAACCAACCTTATTTTCATCCTCTAAAAAGTTGGGTCCAAGATAACTTTTGATTTAAATTTAGCTGCTAGCGGTAAACCGAGATAAGATGAGGGGAAAGAGCTAACCCTACAACGAAGCATCTTGATCAATTCTTCTACACTACCTACACCCCAAATTTGAATCATCTTGCACTTCCCTACATCTTGAGTTCGTTCTCGGATGCCCAATCACATAACCTCTAATCAACCCCACATCAACCACTCACCCCACCATCCAGTTGAATACCTCCATCATAATAATGAACAGAAATGGAGACAAATGATCACCCTGCTGAAGCCCAAGAGAGTTAGGAAAGAACCCCTTTGGCACCCCATTGATCAAAACCAATAATATAACTGTAGAAATTCATCTCTTGATCCAACGAAACCATCTGATTCTGAACCCCATCCTCCTCAATAAGTATAGACGAAAATCCCAATTAACAAGATCATATGCCTTCTTAATGTCCAACTTATTCACAGTGCCTAGTTCCCCACTTTTAAGCATAGATTCCACACATTCATTGGCCACCATAACTGCATTTAGAATTTTCCTACCCCCAATAAATGAATTTTAGGAGTCATAGATAATAGGGCTAATGACCTTCATTAGCTTTACTAATAATATGTTGGCAATAAGCTTATAGACACTCCAGATCAGACTTATCGGTGTGAAATCACTCACATTACTTGATCCACCTTCTTAGGAATCAAAGTTAAGAATGATGCATTCATACTCCTCAAGAAGTAACCCCTGTCATGGAATTCGCTGAAGAACTCCATCACATCACCTCTGATAACTACCTAACAATGCTGAAAGAATGCCATTGTGAACCCATATGGGTCAGGGGCCTTATCTCCATGCATTGATTTTAACACTTGTGCTATTTCCCCCTCTGTGAACAACCCCTCTAACATCTCGTCATCATCCTCTTAAATGCTACACAACTCAATCCCATCAAGAGAAGAGCATCACATTTCCTCCTCCCTATATAAACCCAGATAAATATGAGAGATAGCCCCTCAACTCTCTGTCCTCTATATACTCAACCGCACCCACTAAGATTTTTCTTATTTGATTAAAGCGTTGGTGAGAGTTAACCACTTTATGGAAGAATTTAGTGTTCTTATCCCCCTTTCTTAAACACAATGCTCGTAATTTATGGCTCCAATAAATTTCCTCCTAAATGAGCCTTCTCGTTATATCATCATTCCTCTTTTTCGTTATCATTTTCTCCTCCCCTTTAAGATCGTCTCTCCTTTCTTTTTCATCTAGATTCCTAACTTTCTCAATATACCTCGCGGTGGCCTCACTCACATTCCCGAACACCTCTCCATTCCACCTCTTGATATTTTTATTGAGAAGTCCTATTTTTTTCCAATATGAAACTAACATTTACCTCCACCTCATAACTTATCCACCACTCCCTAACTCTATCCCTGAAATACGACTCTTTAAGCCACATGTTCTCGAATCTAAAAGGGGTTCTCCCTCCTCTCTATCCCCCACACTTCAACATAATTGGGCTATGATCTGACATGACCCTAGGAAGATAAGACTTCACCACTCTAGGAAAATGATCTTCCTACCCCTGAGAAATAAGAAAGTGGTCAAGGGTAGATAGGCAGAGAGGGTCTCTATTACTAGACCAAGTGAATACGCCTCCTTCTAATGAAAGATGCATCAACTCCTTCTCATCAATGAAATTGAAGAAATCCCATATACCTCTATTGATTCTACCTCCCTTACTCCTTTATGACGTGAATCTAATCGCAATAAAGTCTCCCCCAAACACCAAGGAATACCCTATACCCCACTAATGCTAGTTAGATCCTCCCACAACTCTCATTTACTAGTGCTTCCATCGACCCATACTGAGAAGCAACAAGTAAAATCGTACTTCACATTCTTAAATGAGCATGACGAGTACTATTTTCTAACCACACTCTTCTAAATTTCTACGATTCTCGAGTCCCACATTATGATCACTCTTTCTAAAGCCCCCTCAGTGTCCAAACTAGACCATTTAATACTATGCCCTCCTCATATAGAAGTAGACATCCCTATATTCACTTGACTCAACTTAGATTCCTACACGTATAAGATATCTTGCTTCCACCTAGATATGCCCTCCCTCATAATGCCTTGTTTCTCTAGATCGTTCAAACTCCTCACATTATATGATATCAAATAAAGATTCATCATAAACTATTATCCTCCCTCCACTACACCAAATATGCACTATTGTCACGGTCATTGACCTTGACAAGTTGGACTTGTCAAGGTCAATGACCGTGACAGTTTGGGACGAGATAACTTTTTTATCACGGACGTGTCACGATCATAGACCGTGACAACCTCGTAAGAATTTTCATGGTCATGTCACGGTTTAAGACCGTGACACGTTTAGTCACGGTTCATAACCGTGACAAATTCTTATCCTCTTTTAAAAAATTGTCGCGGTCATTGACCGTGACAAGTCCGTGATAACTTTTGTCACGGGCTTGTCACGGTCAATGACCGTGACAATTCTGGGTAGAATTGAAAAAAAATCTACTGGGCAGTATGGCCACTGCCACTGCCCAGCAGTATATTTGTAGATGTTATATCAACGTTGTACCTATTCAAATATCATATATCCAAATAAACTAGAGATAACGCAAATATACATTCAAAATAGAAACTATTTAAGAAGAAACAACATCACCATCAATTATCTCAAATCTACAAACTATTTAGCTGGAAAAGAGATTTTGTACCGCGACGCTCGGGGACACCTCCTTATCCTTTCCTTCTCTTCCGAATAGCCACATAAGTATCGAGCATATATGGCCTACCCTCAGGGCCACTCCCTGTCCCCTGAAATAAAATAAAGTAAAATTAGTATCTGCCCCGCAAATATAGGTAAATATAAATCGAAATTGAAATCGAAATCGAAATTGATATATAAATATAAATACATTACCTGTAGTGTCACCCAAACAGCTAACTTGAGCTCATATGACACCTCCTTCCAACAAATGTACCCCGGGCAATCGTGTCAAATATAATTCCCTTCATATCTGAACACTAAGAAATGCCATAATCCTATGGAGTAATGCGCTGCAAATTCCTTCCAACCGTTGTGTAGCCAAAAATCAGCAATTGAAGTTGTCAATTCCACCTTTCAATGGTCTCCCATGTTTTGCTAGAGGTTCCAAGTGGTGGGGTGTGGAAAGTGGAATTGACAACTTCAACTGTTAATGTTTGGCTACATAACGGTTGGGAGGAATTTGCAGAGCATAACTCCATAAGATTATGGCGTTTCTTAGTGTTCGGATAGACGAAGAGATTCAGTCTCCTCTCCACAAATAGGACACCCCAAATAACTATGTACTAATCACCTATTAAAGGTAAGATGCGTATATTCATGGATTAGTATAAACAAAACTTAGATGTAGTTGAAATATTTATGTATTAATCTCCTCTCCACACACGCACACTACACAAGAGTGAAAATGATAAAGTGAAAATCAATTAAAAGCATTAAAAATTGATGTTTCGGTACAAATTGAAATATTTATTACAAATTGAAAAATTATTTTAAATTCGGGTTATCATAAAAAATGGAATGATATTCGGTAGGAGCAGCCAAGTCATCCACACTACTATTTAGACGCCTTGGAGCGTGTTGGGAAATTGACCACGGCTCGTTGTTGATATACTCCGAATAAAACACTTGCTTAGCCATTTGAAATGCACAAACAAACGGCTCATCGCTCACGTGGTCGTTGCTCTTCAACTTGGACAAGTCAACCATGATCAAATTGGTGACAGGATCAACTTTACAAGCATTTTTATCCTCAACTCTGACCCAGTCACAGTAAAATACAACCTTTTGATGCTTATATAATCCAATTCAAATATGTTTTGGATTACACCATAGTAAGTCATTTCAGCTTCAACGAGATTTTTATCTTTTACGCTCGCTCGAAAGATAGTAAGAACTTTGTATGAAATTCCTGAGTTCTGTACATTTGTACTTTCCTCGTACACTTTAGAGCCGAAATTGTAACCATTCAATCGATACTTTTGTACTCTTGTACCACGAATAAGGGCCCAGTGGCTAGATGAGCAAGCCTTGATGTCGCATAACCCGTCTTTAGGAGCTGAGAATATAGATAAATTAATTATATTAGTGGTAAAATTTGAGTGTAATGTAACGTTATATAACGACTGTTTTCATACACTTTGGCCCAGGTATCAACAAAGCCATCATCGAAAATTCAGGTCTCATACACTGTGAAGGAGGGAGGTTGAGTGGGGCTAGGATCACTGGCCATACACTCTGATTGGTGCTTATATTTCCAAATGGATTGAAACCATCTGTTGATATAGCCAAACGAATGTTGCGTTGTTCTCGAGCAAAATCAGGATACTCAAAATTCATCCTCCGCCAGGCAGTAGAATCAATAGGATGATGCATGATATTACCCCCTACTTCTGCCCTAGCATGCCAAGTCATTGCCTCTGCAATCCATGGTACTGTGAAAAATCGCTTTAATCTAGGCCCAACGGGAAAATATTTCAATACTTTTTGAGGCACTTTTGAGCTTGTGCCTTCCTTACTAGTAGATTGGACATATCTAGGTTCATCGCATACCATATAACGATCAAGATTTTCATATTCCTTTCGATACAATATGCAGTCATACACACAAGCATGAATCGATTTATACTTCATTCCCAAACCTTTCAAACTGTTCTTCATAGCAGGATAGCTATTTGGAAGTGTATTCACCTTGGGTAATAAGCCCTTCACCCATTTCAGAATTCCCGTCATGCTATTGCCAGACAAACCGTACTGCGTCTTCAAACTGTGCAAACCAACTATGGCATGTAAAGTTGTTTGATCTTTCTCACAGCCAGAGTATAACGGTTAGGTCACCTTAAATTTTAAACTTTGGTAGTCATCGTCAAGTTTTATCGTGTTATCTTCACGAACACTTGAATCTTCTACATCATTAGTAACCTCATTCTCCTCTGCTTCATAAACTCCGTACGCATCATCAACTAAATCCTCTAACATATTATGATCTACGTCGTCCCCTTCTACATCTATTCTGCTTGTTGAAGGTTGTTGTGAAGGTTGGTCGGGGACAAAAGGAACTTTTAATTCACCGTGAAAACTCCAAAATCGATAACTATCTTGCATACCCGATCTTAACAAATGTAGTTCAACTGTTTTCCTCTCAAACACCTTACCATTCTTACACCTAGCACATGGACACGGAAACTCTTCATCATTATGACATCTCTTTGCATATTTCACAAATTCGTTAGCACCTCTGCGAAACACATCCCCCATTCTATTAGTCTCGCCCTTCCACTTTTTGTATTTCGGATATCCCATCACAGCTACCACAACTAAACACCTATTAAAGGTAAACAAAACTTAGATTTATAGTATGTTTTATTTAATTATCCCATCATTTAATTATCCTATTAAAGGGTGAGTGGTCCTATCCCATTCATGACCGCATTTTTCTATAATATACTTAACAGATCATGCACATTGTTACGATTTGAAAAAAATTCGACAGCATATCCCCGTAGTTCTCCAAGTACAAGACGTAGATTGGCAGGTGTGAGTGTTATTTCAATTGAAATAACAGTCACACTTGGCAATCTAGTATGTACCCAGAGAACATTAAGATACGACTGCATAACTTCCTCTAAAAGTAACAACTTTAAGCCAATAAGAATATTATACAGAAATTATACAGTCTCAAACTGTCCAAACGGGACAATTCGAAAGATCTCATTACAGGGGTAATGACTCTCGAACGAGTCTAAGGGCTATTAAATGCGTACGCATAAGAACTAGAAGGCTAATATCTATGCGCACTATATTTAATTTCAAGTATGTTTCATTTAATTATCATACTATACATATATTGTTCGATATACAAAGTAATTTTTAAAAAAAGTTAAAAAATCCCACCCCCATATGGACAATAATCCATTGGTCATGCCACTTTTAAAACTAACCAACCAAACATTTACTAAACAAAATAATCCAACAGCAATGTCAATAATAATTGTGTATCCCGTACTCCTTCTAATTCATCTACTCAATTAATTCATTTCATCAATTAAACTAACAATTAACGTATAGAATTATTAATTTACTAATTTACACTGAGGGGCAATCCTACTAACAATTTGTTTGACAAATTCATGGGTTAATTCAAATACAAAAATACAAATTCATTGGTTAATTCAAATACACGTACACACCCACCCCCACCCCCACCCCCACCTCCCTTTACACCCCCCACCCACCACACATATACACACACACACACACAACACCCCCCTGCCCCACACCCTACCCCCACCCTGTCCCACCCCCCCATATGCACACACACACACGCACATATATATACACACACACACACATATATATACACACAAACATATATATAAATGGAAGAGAGAGAGAGAGAGAGAGGGAGGGAACAGCGGGAGGGAAAAAGAAGGGGTAAGGGTTTTTGCTGCAGAAGTTGTCACGGTCGTGTCAAGGTCCTTGACTGTGATAATTATTTAAAGAATTATCACGGTCAATGATCGTGACAAGTCCGTGACAAGTAAATTTGTAAAGGACTTGTCACGGTCATTGACCATGACAATTCTTTGTCACGGTCGTTTCAAGGTCAATGACCGTGACACAAAATGCGTATTTTTTGTCATGGTCAATGACCTTGACAAGGGTGGCTGGCTGAAAGGTGACAATTTTGTCATTTTGGTGTAGTGCTCGTTCCCTTCTCCCCCTCACTCCTTTCGTTTCCCTCACAATTAATGTTGCATTGTAACCTTACAATTTCTTCTTCCTGCATGTTCACTCTTGAAGAAGAAAACTCTGCGACGAATTTTGTAACTTCCCTTCTCCCACTTCTTCCTATTTTCTGAAATAGTGACACTGCATCACTTTCACTCCCCCCATACTCGTTCCCCGAGATCTTGTTAAAACCTCTTAACATATTCTCAACCCTACCCTCCAAATCATCTTCACATCCCTCCTCAGTCCTCTCCTCATAATCCTCATCTTACTTCAAAAGCTCAAGCTCAACCGATTAATGCCTTTTCTCTGACCTCCTGTCCCACTTGTTTAAAACACAGGGTAGTCTCCAACGACCCCACTTATTGCATATTCACTAGCAATAACAATTTCCATTTCATTATCCTTTATAATTTTAGTTTGCCCTTATATCCCCTCTCTATCATCCGCCCCCTCCATACCCCCCTATATACTTTGTCGAAAATATTGACCCTACTCTCCACTTTAGACTACTGTTCTCTCTGCCTAACCCCTTTTTACCTGCCTTACTCGAGTTGATGAATGTCTTAATATTTTTTCAGCCCAGCATGGAACTCCTGAAATAAACCTCCTCTTGACTAAGCTTTTGGGCGCTGATTATGGGATCCCCATGAGTCTCTTTTAAAATTTCTAGTTGCGATTGTTCACCAATATTGTTACCTAACCATGTGCTTATAACACCCCGCGCGCCCAAAAAGAGACACGTGGCGTGTTACTGCGATAAAAAGTAAGATAAAACCATCCAAAATAAGTATAGAGCATCTAAATTCCACGATTTAAATATAACAAAACAAAAATTCTTCCATTTCCATAATAATGATTTACAATAATGTTTCTCCCAAAATACACAATTCTCCAACAAAAATTACACCACTAATTTATACATAAAAAATTAATCTTCCAATCCTAGCTCTAAAATAATTCTCAAAAATAGTCCATAGCATCCCAATCCACGTTAGTCTGCCACTAAAAGAAAATACGAGGAAGAACAAAATATGATCCGAATAGATGCTAAAAAGTAATTAGCACGCTGAATAAATTGCAACAATATGAATACGCATATACAAATCAAATTCAATACTCAAGCATTATATCAATATTAATTTCTCAACAACACATCAATGGGTCACAAGGCCTCACCTCACCTCCGCTAGGCATCTCAAAGTCATATAATAGTTTTTGGACTATTGGCGGGTGCCCTTTCTCCGTGCCATATTAAAATCTCATGACACTATGCTTAAATCAATAATATAATATATCTCAATAAATCAAATAATAGATTCCAATAATTTTTCAGGATTCCAATGAATATCATAATTCAACATGAGTGAAACTAACACAGAAAACAAACGGAATACTCTCGAGAGAATTTAGCATCATATTGTGTAAGTCCCATACCTTAAAATCGTCACATGAATCATTAAATAAATTTCAGCCTCAAAATCTGATCGCACCATCACGTACCTCTAGCGAAAATAATTAAAACTCGTTCCATCCCAAACTCGAGAAAATACCAAATAATCCTTCAAATATTAAGTTAAACACTTGATTAAGTTTGGTGCTAAAGTTTGTAGATGAAAGGGAATAATTTTGGAGAGGTCTTCTAGTTGAAAATTTTATGAAAAAGTTATTTGAAAAGGCAAGCCACGAATTTGTTGTGATATATAAAGGATTAAGAGTTTGATTAAGAAAAGAAGTCTAATGAGATACAAACACTAAAAAAAATATTTCGGACGATGAAACCGTTGGAATTGGTTGAAATTTAATGGCATCGTAGATGAAGACGAGAGGAAGCTGCATAAAAAAATTCAACTCGATCGGACGATCGAATATTTTTATATATTTTTTTCTAGTAAGTTTTATGTTTCGAGAACTCTTAGAGAGTTTTATGTGTTGAGCGCTCTTCAAAATGCCCCAAGAGTTGTACATACTCATATTAGGAGTCCTTTAAGATAACTTTCCAAATTTCAAATATAAAAACCAACATATTTAATTATTAAAAATAATTAAATCCAAAATTTTATTTTTCTCAAATTTTCCAAAAGTAGTTTAAAAATACCCATTTAAAAAATTCGGGTTGTTTACATACTTCCCCACTAGTAAGGAATTTCGCCCTCGAAATTCGACGAAACTTAATGCTCAAAATAAAATACTACTCGATTCTATTCCCAAAAAATTACAATACTAAAGTCCTCCAATCAATTCTAAACATCCGCACCACTATACATAACACGTTTTCGAAAAAAAATTATTTATAAACAAAACTCGTCTAACGCGCATGCTAGACTCAAAACTCAAGACCCGAGGGTTTTCGTATACCTAAGCTCTGATACCATTAGTAACACCCCGCGCACCCAAAAAGAGACACGCGATATGCTATTGCGATAAAAAGTAAGCTAAAACCTTCCAAAATAAGTATAGAGCATCTAAATTCCACGATTTAAATATAACAAAATCACAATTATTCTATTTTCACAATAATGATTTACAATAATGTTTCTCCCTAAATACCTAATTCACCAACAAAAATTACACCATTAATTTATACATCAAAAATATATCTTCCAATCCTAACTATAAAATAATCCTCCAAAATAGTCAATAGCATCCTAATCCATGCTCGCATGCCACTAAAAGAAAATATGGAAAAGTACACAATATGATACGAATAGATCCTCAAAGATAATTAGCACGCTGAATAAATCGCAACAATATGAATGCGCATTTACAAATCAAATTCAATACTCAAGCATTATATCAATATTAATTTCTCAACAACACATCAATGGGTTACAAGGCCTCACCTCACGTCCCCTAGGCATCACAAAGCCATATAACGGTTTTTAGACTATTGGCAGGTGTCCATTCTTCGTGCCATATTAAAATCTCATAACACTATGATCAAATCAACAATATAATATATCTCAATGAATTTAATAATAGATTCCAATAATTTTTTAGGATTCCAATGAATATCACGATTCAACATGAGTGCAATTGACACAGAAAATAAATGGAATACTCTCGAGAGAATTTAGGAGCATATTATGTAAGTCACGTACCTCAAAATCATCACATAAATTTCAGCCTCAAAATCTGATCGCACCATCAAAACTCGTTCTAGCCCAAACTCAAGAAAACACCAAATAAGCTTTCAAATATTGAGTCAAACACTTGGTTAAATTGATTTGAAAAGTCAAGCCACGAATTTGTTGTGATATATAAAGGATTAAGAGTTTGATTAAGAAAAGAGTTCTAATCATATACAAACACTAAAAAAACATTCTGAACGGTCAAACAATTGGAATTGGATGAAATTTAATAATGTAGTAGATGAAGACGAGAGGAAGCTGCATAAAAAATTTCAGCTCGATCGGACAGTCGGATATTTTTATATTTATTTTCTAGGGAATTTTTTGTTTCAAGAACTCTTATAATGTTTTATGTTTTAAGGACTCTTCTAAATGCCCCAAGACTTGTATATACTCATATTAGGAGTCTTTTAAGATAACTTTTCAAATTTCAAATATAAAACCCAACATATTTAATTATTAAAAATAGTTAAATTTAAAATTTAATTTTTTTTCGAATTTCCTAAAATTAATTTAAAAATACCCATTTAAAAAATTCTGTGCCTTTTAGAGTCTTCCCATATTCCCCCTCTTATTCTCCACTTTTTTTAAAGAATAATTTTAAGGGTGATGATATAGGACCCAGTTCGTGAACACATTTTCTAAACCCAGTGACGTGTCAGATACACATTGAGTGGATTTTTACATCACATGGGGTCCATTACAAAATACATCTAATTCGTGTTTGACATGTCACTAAATTTAAAAAAGGTGTCTACAAACTGGGTCCATGCATGATTTACCCACCTTGTTATTTCCACAATAAATGCTCCTCGTGACCACTTTCCTTGAAGTTGGTAAAGAGACCCCCCTACCCCCACTAAACCCGTTTGGGACATCTCCTCATTCAAGACCACATGCTGAGAGATCGTGGTTTCTTTATCTATTATCCCCATGCTGTTTCCATACACTAACTTATTTCCTTCCTCAAATTGGTTTTGCACCCATACCTAATTTTCCCTTGATCTCTTCCCCGACATAGCCCCTCCACCCACCTCCGTTTCACTTTCCTTTCCGGCCAATACCTACGCATCATTTTCCGAGCTTATTATTATCTGCCCATATCCATGCATGCACTCCTTGATAAGGATCTTCAACAACATAACAAAGATAGCAAGGATTAGAAGAAGTATTCAGTTAGTCAGTTAGTCTATTAGCAGTCAGTTGGATATCTCTATATAGAAGTTAGTTAGCAGCACGTGTCAATATAGAAATAGAATAGGTGATGATCTTGTGTAATATAAATATCAGTAGTGATGTATTGTAATCATTATCAAGAAATGAGAATGAAAATTCTCCTCTCCTAAACTTCTGTATACTCTGTTTTAAAATTCTTCATGGTATCAGAGCTTTAAAAGCTCCAACGATCAAGCTCAATCCTCATCAATGGCAGAAAATACCTCATCATCCTCCACAAACATTCCAATCTCAATTGAATCGACCAATTCAGAAACTTCTCTTACATTTCTTCTTTCTCATCTGAGTTCTCTAGTTACAGTAAAATTGGATCAATCAAACTACATCATATGGAAAAATCAATTTCAAAATCTTATGCGAGCTGCAGGATTACTTGGATACATCAACGGATCAACACCAATACCTCCACAAATCATTCTCAATTCTCAAGAACAACAGGTCCAAAACCCTAATTTCTCAAAATGGGAGAAGATTGATGCACATATATTCAGTTGTATGACTGCAACAATTACATCTGAGATATATACAACTACACTTCATTGCACAAAAAGCAAAGAAGTTTGGGATTTATTAGAAAAACGTTTCACTTCTCTCTCAAGATCTCACATACATCAACTGAAGAACAAACTGTCAGCAGTTAACAAAAAAGGATTGACAATTGAATCATATTTGGCACAAATCAAAAGCATATCAGATCAACTTGCACTGGCTGGCTCTATCATTAATGATGAAGACTTGGTTCTACAAACTCTAAATGGCTTGCCTACAGAGTTTGATGCATTCAAAACTTCAATTAGAACAAGGTCATCTCCAATTTCTATGGAAGAATTGTCTTCATTATTGTGTTCAGAATCTATTCATGTTGAAGAAAGCAAGAAAAGTACTCAAAACACAGATTTGAGTGTAGCTTTTGCTGTGAATAAAGGATCAACAAACTTCTCATATAATTCAATTGGTGGATTTACTCAAGGTCAGCAGTCCAACAGAGAAGGAAGATCTCAGTTTAGAGGCACAAGTTTCAGAGGAGGAGGGAGGAATTTTGGCTATAGAGGAAGAAGAGGAGGTGGTAGAGGAGGCAACTATCACTCCTACAACTCTAATCAACATGGAAACATACCACTGATTTGTCAAATATGTGGCAAAGAAAATCATTCTGCAAAAGATTGTTGGTACAGGAATGACACATCTCATCAAGGAGGACAAACATCTAATCATAACAAGGGAAATGCTAAAGCCTATTATTCTTCATCCACTCAAGTTCCAACTTCTACTCCATGGTATATTGATTCTGCTGCTACAAACCACATAACAAATGATCTTGATAATCTCCAAATTCATCAACCTTACCAAGGAGAAAATCAAGTCATTGTTGGAAATGGTAGCATGCTTCCTATTCAAAATACTGGAGATGGTATTCTCCCTATACCTCATTCTTCTCTTAAACTCAAAAAAATTCTTCATGTTCCGAATATTCATTCAAATCTTGTTTCTGTCCATAAACTCACAAAAGATAATAATTACACAGTGACCTTTGATTCAAATTCTTTTGTTGTTCAGGACAAAACCACTAGAAAAATCTTGTGTCATGGCAGTCACACTCAAGGCCTATATCAAGTTCCTCAATGCACTCCAACCTCAGTTTCAATCTCTCCAAATAAAGTCTGTCTAGCTGCTCAGATCACTGATGATCTATGGCACAAGAGACTAGGACATCCATCTCAGGCAAAATTGTCACATATTGTTCACAAATTTCATCTTCCAGTGATCAAAACTAAGACTCAGTCCTTATGTCCTTCTTTTGTTGTTGCTAAAATACATAAGTTTCCTTTGTATCTTTCAAATTCGTCTGTAAATGCTCCTTTGTCCTTAATTCATAGTGATGTTTGGGGACCTTTTCAGTCTGAATCTCTTACAAAATTCTATGTTCTTTTTGTGGATGATTATAGTAGATTCACTTGGATATATCCTCTTCAATACAAAAGTGAAGTATTCTCTAAATTTCTTGAATTCAAGGCATATGCTGAAAATCAATTTTCTGTGTCATTAAAAATCTTCAGAACTGATGGAGGTGGAGAATTCACTGGTAATCAATTTGAACAATTTCTTAAAACTCATGGGATCATTCACCAACTATCTTGTCCTCACACACCCTCTCAAAATGGAGTTGCAGAGAGGAAACACAGACATATAGTGGAAACAGCCATTACATTACTTTATCAATCTCATCTTCCTCTTAAATATTGGTTTGATACTATTGCTACTGCTGTTTTTCTCATAAATAGACTTCCTAGTTCTAAACTTCACAACCAAATTCCATTCGAGAAATTGTTTAATCAAAGTCCTGAGTTTCTTTTCATGAAAGCCTATGGTTATAGATGTTTCCCATGGCTTCGACCTTATACTCACCACAAGCTTGAACCTCGGTCTAAACCATGTGTATTCATTGGTTATCATCCTACAGTTAAAGGCTACAGATGCCATGATGTCACTACTGGTAGAGTTTACCTATCCAGACATGTTATATTTGATGAAACCATTTTTCCATTTAAAACTGATCAACCTCAGTCCTCTTCTTCTTCCATACCTTCTCTATCTTCAATACAACAATTCTTTTGGTCTCCAGCATCATCGAATTCCACTGTCTCTTCTATACAGCCTCATTCTTCTATTCCTTCTCCTATATCTTCTATCAACAATCCTCTTATCAATACTCAATCCATTTCTCTCCCACAACCTACATCTTCATCCTCTACTGTTCCTCAGTCCTCCTCCACATCTTTCCATTCTCATCATGAATTACCCCTCCCTCTTCCTCCCTCTCCTCAACACCATGGTCATCGCATGATTACCAGATCCAAAGCTGGTATTTATAAACCTAAACATCCAATCTGCCTCTCTATTAGCACAACCAATGTTGATCTCTCTACTACTGAACCAAATTCTGTCAAGGCAGCCATGACCTCCTCGCACTGGCTTCAAGCTATGCATGAAGAATATGCAGCTCTTCAAAAACAACAGACATGGACTCTTGTTCCTCTTCCTCCTGACAAGCACTCTATAGGGTGCAGATGGATTTTTAAAATCAAAAGGAATTCAAATGGGACTATAGCAAAGTATAAGGCCAGACTAGTGGCCAAAGGGTATCTTCAAGAAGAAGGGATTGATTTTATTGAGACTTTTAGTCCAGTGGCCAAACAACCAACTATTCGCATTGTTTTGAGCATAGCCTTACATTATAACTGGTGTATCAAACAGTTGGATATCTCTAATGCCTTTCTTCATGGCAAACTAGAAGAAGAAGTATATTTAGATCAACCTCCAGGCTTCATTGATTCCTCTAAACCTCATTATGTATGCAAGCTTCATAAAGCTCTCTATGGTTTGAAACAAGCTCCAAGAGCCTGGTATTCCACATTTCAATCCTATCTTCTTTCAGCAGGTTTCAAAACTAGTCATTGTGATAATTCTCTTTTTGTTCAGAAAACTACCACCACAATCACCATTCTTCTAGTTTATGTTGATGACATTCTCTTAACTGGGAATGATTCCTCTCATATCAAATCCATCATCTCTCACATGCACACATTCTTCTCAATGAAAGAACTTGGTAATGTCTCCTATTTTTTAGGTATTTCAGTGGCCTCTACTTCTCATGGTTTCTTTCTTTCTCAGCAAAAGTATGCTCTAGAGATTCTTGATAGAGCTGGTATGACCAACTGCAAACCTTCTCCCTCTCCTCTTCCCACCAAACCTCCTCTCTCCATTCAACCTTCTCTTCCCTTTTCTCAACCTTCTCTCTACAGAAGTATTGTTGGAGCACTTCAGTTTCTTACCATTACTAGACCTGATCTAGCCTTTTCAGTCAACAAAGCCTGCCAACACATGCAAACTCCCACTATTACTGATTTCTGTAATCTTAAAAGAATACTTCGATATTTGAAAGCCACTCTCACTCATGGCCTCAACTTCACTCCAATTACCTTTGATCTCACTGCTTATTCAGACTCAGATTGGGCTGGAGATACCTTGGACAGAAGATCTATCACTGGTTATTGTGTGTTTCTTGGTTCTAATCTAGTTTCTTGGTCTGCAAAAAAGCAAGCAACTGTTGCTAGATCATCTACTGAGGCTGAATATAGAGCCATTGCTCATGTCACAGCCGAGCTCTCTTGGATTCGAATGCTTCTTCATGATTTACATATTAATCTTCCTTCTTCTCCTACTTTGTGGTGTGATAACAACTCAGCTATTACTCTAGCTTCTAATCCTGTCTTTCATGCTCGTACTAAGCACATTGAAGTTGATTATCACTTTGTCAGGGAACAAGTTCTTGCTAAGCATGTTATTATTCGTCATGTTTCCACAAATGACCAACTTGCTGACATTTTCACAAAGCCTCTATCTTCTGGTCGCATTCAATTTTTAACATCCAAGCTCATGGTGACCTACTCCCCCATCAGCTTGCAGGGGGGTGATAAGGATCTTCAACAACATAACAAAGATAGCAAGGATTAGAAGAAGTATTCAGTTAGTCAGTTAGTCTATTAGCAGTCAGTTGGATATCTCTATATAGAAGTTAGTTAGCAGCACGTGCCAATATAGAAATAGAATAGGTGATGATCTTGTGTAATATAAATATCAGTAGTGATGTATTGTAATCATTATCAAGAAATAAGAATGAAAACTCTCCTCTCCTAAACTTCTGTATACTCTGTTTTAAACTTCTTCACTCCTGACCTATCTAAACACGTCGAGTGGTCTCCGAGCAGCACTGTCTGTCGACGAGTGTTATCTGACCAACGTTGTCTGCCCCGACCAACACTTTATGCCATTGCATCACAGTTGTTCTGGGAAGCCACATCTACCTCAATATAGCAAAGTTATAACACAATTGCTAGAGAAGGGTGAAGAGTGGAACAAGTAGAACACAAAGAACAAGTATGTAACAATATACTCCCTAAAACAGTGCATATCTGGCCTTCTAAAATTCTATATGCTTCCTGAACCATATAGAATTTTAGCTTGAACTTCCCTGTTAGCTTTCCATCTATCCCTTACCCACTGCTTCATCTTCTCAATAGATGACGGAGACACCTCTGGACTTCCCACTCTCTCTATCAAAGCTTGTTGGAAAAATTTCACCCTAATAAGACATGAGTCGTCATATACAATGCGTTCAGTCTTATGATATGTATCTCCTCCTACATTAATTATAGATAATGGCCATGGCTCCACCGATGTCGCCTGAAGATATGACCTACTTTTATTTGTCTCCTTCATAACTACAACTCTTTCTATGTGCCTCTTATGTTGTATATTGGGAAATTAGATGCCGTTAAATTCCGCCGATAATATTTCCAGGACCTTAGGAATCAATGGGTCAAGAAAATAATGAAAAAACAATAATGCACACACAACACAAGAGATTTACGTGGTTCACCAATTTGGCTACGTCCACGGCTCACACCCACTTTCATTATAGAAAAATATATAAACACTTTTACACACTCTCTTGTATGCACTCTTGCACTCACTATTTTTGTGGAGACTCACACTGCCTTATACACACTCTGACAAGTGCTAATAATGCACGTTCTTTCTCCCTAACTACTCTCTCTTCTTTGATCTCTAATTGCTCTCAAGCTTGAGAGTTTGGGACGAATATAATGAGAGAATTCAAGGCCTATTTATAGTTTCTTGTGAGTCACCATGACCATTGGAACAAAACAAGATTGGATGGTTGAGATTAATGGAGTTCCACCAACCATTACTATTCCTTTGGTAGGCTACTAAACAAGTGTGGTAACTAGTCCTTTGGTGTTCCACCAACCATTACTATTCCTTTGGTAGGCTACTAAACGTGTGTGGTAACTATTCCTTTGGTAGGGTACCATGTGTATTAATTATGGTATTTAAATGGTGGTAATTCTCAAAATTCTCCATTTTCATTAACAATCTCCCACTTGGAGACTTTTAAACTGCAACTCAACCATCGCATCTATCAGTGAGCTGGGTGTGAGGTTTTCCTATCTTCTATCTTTGAAGACTTACTGAAGATGAGCACAGCTTCAGTTTTTCTGTAGTAACTGCCTTGGTTAACATGTCGGTTGGATTCTTGCTCCCTTGGATTTTCTCAAGTGTCAATACCCCATCTTTTAATGGAGATCTGACGAAGTGATAACTAAGTTCGATGTGCTTGGTCCTCGAATAAAATGTTGAATTCTTTGCTAGATGTATTGCATTATGACTATCACTGTGCAGAACATTCTTTTCCTGTTTGAAACCCAATTTTGCTAACAATCCCTGTAACCAAATTATCTCTTTGTTGGCCTCGGTTACTGCTATGTAATCTGCTTTTTGGTGGATAACGCTAAAATTTTTTGTATATGTGAAATCCAACTTACTACAGTAGTTCTGACTTTGAATACATAACCGGTAGTACTCCTCATGTTGTCTACCTCACGGGTAAAATCTAAGTCTATAAAACCTTGTAGTCTCAAATCACCTCTTTTAAAACACAGGAATCTATTAGTGGTGCCTCGTAGATACCTTAGTATCATTTAACTGCTTCCCAATGTTGCTTTCCTGGATTGGCTATGAACCTGCTCACAGCTCCCACTACATGAGCAATATCTGATCTTATGCAAACCATAGCATACATGAGACTTCCATTGGCTGAGGCATATGGAACCTTAGTCATAAAGCTCATCTCTTCCTCCGTCTTGGGTGACTATTCCTTGGATAGCCGAAAGTGATTAGCCAATGGTGTGCTAACTGCCTTAGCATCACTCATGTTGAACCTTCGCAAGACACGACTGATGTACTCTGCCTGAGACAATTGCAAAGTACCTTTTTGCTTGTCTATATTGATTCTCATCCCAAGAATTTGCTTCGCTGCGTTGACGTGACTTAGAAAGTGTCTTTAATGTGCGTTCTCTCTAGGCTCAAGTGCAAGCCTGTCGCGTTAGTAATAAACCCGATAAGTCGGGATCGTATCCACAGGAAAATAGTACAACAGAGTTGTAACGATGTTGAATAGACGAAGAGATCCTACTCTGACTCTAAAAAGAAAGGAAAGGATGATTTGTTTTGAGAATTGACTACAACTAGATGAAATTGTGAAATTATGAAAGAAATGCACTTATTCTAAATTAACTAAAATACTAACAATGAGTGATTTAAAACTCGAACTATATGATGAGAAAAATAAGACGGAAATACAATCCCTCAACCTTAGTGTATTGATAATATAAAACTAATCATAAATTTAAATGATTAATGAGACCCAGAATTTAGTACTCCTAAGCATTACGTATATGAGGTTCAAGCTCGCACCATACTTAATCAGAGGACGAGTTAATCAGTATTACGATAGTTACACTCGAATTGCATTCTGAAGCATCCCGGCTACCCTAAAGCAAACGAGATCCAAAGATCTACAATTGTCGCATTGCTACGCAATACGGTCGTAATCAAATCACTAAATTTAGAGGACTACTTTTATACACATGTAACTACGACATCGGGTTAGGTTCATGCATTTCGACCTTCGAAACTCTAGCCTACCATGATGAAAGTAATGAAAACGATTGTTGATATGCAGGAAATCATGATTACCCTAAGGGATAATTGAAGAATGATGTAGAATGAAGATTAAATAGAAGAAAGCAATCAAATACGTTACCAAAACACAGAATACATCAATTAAAATTACTTGTAATCACAGAAATCTGAACAAACATCAATCTTGGAATTCAATTTCCAATAAATCTTCAAACTAGGGTTTTAACAGAAAAGGGAAAAATTAGATGATTTTTTTTCGTCCTTTAGAATGATAATAAATCGGGTTTAAATACCCTACAAGACTCTAATATTTTTAGCTGAACTAGGACTCTCCATTAGAGGAAGAGTAAAAAATCAAAATTCGACAGTCGGACCGGTCCGGTCCTCCTTCGGTTCGGTTCGGTTCGACTGGGATTCGAATTGGTTCTTTTTATTTCTGGCCGGATCAATCTAGCATGGATCGGTTCATTTGTTTTCCTTCAGCTTCGATCCGTCTTCGGTCCGGGGTTCTCTGGAAGTTTTCATTTCGGATCGGTCCGATCCGGATTGGTCCGAATTTCCTTTGACTTTTTCTTCTACCTTTAACTTCATGTAACTTTCACACCGGGACTCTGAATAAGCTTTCGTTTCTTCCTATGTACTTTTGAACTTGATATCTTCAACTTTTCTTAGATGCCTCTTCCAAATTTTGGGTAAAAATTAAAAAATTTCCCTTTTGACTATCCTTCTGTTCTTTCTCAATCCTTCTAGTTTCTTTCTTTTATTGACATCAAATACCTGTAAAATGAGTACGAAATACCAGAAACTTGGGGTACTCATTGGGATAGTCTGTAGTAAGATTATGAGATAAAATCAAATCAATTACGTTGTTCGAACTCGCTCGATAACTACCTCTTCAATTTCTTAATTTTGCCCATATCTGAACCGACCACTAACATGTCATCAACATAAAGTAGTAAAATAATGTAGCTGCAATCAAATCTCTTGAAGTAGCAACAATGATCAGCTTTGCACCTACAATTGCCATTTGTCTTCATAAATCCATCAAACTTCTTGTACCACTACCTTGGAGCTTGTTTTAAACCATATAAGCTCTTCATCAATTTACACACGGGTTTCTCTTTTTCATGCTCCGAGAAACCCTCTGGCTGATACATATATATCTCATCCTCAAGGTCACCATGGAGGAAAGCAGTTTTCACATCTAACTGCTAAATATGTAAGTTTTCTACTGTAACGATGCTCAAAACTGACCGAATGGTAATCAGTTTTATATCCAATGAAAATATATCGGTGTAGTCGATTCCTTCCTTTTAATAGAAACCTTTGACTATGAGCCTCGCCTTCTATCTCTTAGAACCGTCATATTCCTCCTTAACTCGACACACCCATTTGTTGTGTAGAGACTTCTTTCCCACGAGTAATTTAGACATCTCCCATGTCTTGTTAGAGATAAGGGACTTCATCTCACCATTAATTGCAAGCTCCCACTTGTTAGCATTCTCCACCTGACATGCTTTATCATAGCATTCAGGTTCTCCAGCATCAGTGAGCAATAAATAGTTTATGTACATTATGTTTAGTACATGAGGTCGGGAAGATCTTCTTAGTACAGGAGATGGAAATGGAGATGGAGACTATAGTTCATCAGTCTGTTATTGGTTGTTCGGCGATATGGATTCCTCTGGCTGAGGTCTCTTATTTGTCTTCTTTACCACACTATTATCTGGAATATTATCTGGATCAACGTACATAGGGTCGCCCTGTGTTGCACCACTAGACTATAATTCATCTTTGTCCTTATACATCACTTTCTCATTAAATATCACGTCCCGACTTCTGATTATCTTCCTAGTTTTGTCATTCCATAATTTGTACCTAAAATCATCTCCGCCATATCCAATAAAGGTGCATTTTAGTGATTTAGGGTCAAGTTTATCCCTAGCATGATCACTAATATGCACATAAGCAATACAACTGAAGACTTTCAAATGGGAGAGTTTTACCACTTTTCCGCTCCACACCTCCTCTGATATTCTTTAGTCTAGCGGTACTAATGGTCCTCTATTGATTAAGTAGGTTAAGGTATTGATTGACTCTGCCCAGAACTGATTGGGCAATCCTGTATGTATACGCATGCTTATGGCTCTCTCTGTCAATGTTCGATTCATCCGTTCTACTATGCCATTCTGTTGCGATGTCCCTTGCACAGTCCTCTCTAGTCTGATGCCATTTTCATAACAATATTTCTTAAACCCGGTGTCATTATAATCGCCACCATTTTTGAATCTCAACTTCTTTATCTTCATTTCGGTCTCATTCTCCACCATGGCCTTCCATTTCTTGAACACCTGACACACCTCAGACTTGTGTCTCAGGAAGTAAACACATACCATTCTGGAGTGGTCATTAATGAAAGTCACAAAGTAAGACTCTCCATCAATAAATGAGACGGCAAATGGGCCTTAGACATCTGTGTGAATTAGCTCCAGCTTTTCTTGCTTTGGTGGTCTGCCACTCTTTATGAAGCTAACTCTCTTCTGCTTCCCAAAGATGCATCTTTCACATAATCTAGTGTCAACTGACTGTATATTTAGTAGTTTCCCCTTTGAGTGCCTGATCTTAAGCCCCTTATCACTCATGTGACCAAGTCTCTGGTTCCATAGGTTTGGATCATCTTTTCTTTCAATAATTGCAATTAACCCATAATTGTTCTCCGTCATATAGAGTGTGCCACTGTTCTTGCCTCGAGCGATTGTCATTGCACCTCTAGAAACTTTCCATGAATCACCATTGAAGGTTGTGACATAACCTTTAGTTGCTAATTGACCCACCGAGATCAGATTCTTTCGTAAATCAGGGATGTGTGTCACATCCTTTAGTTTCCATACAGACCCATTCAACTTGATCTGTATATCTCCCTTGCCAACCACGTCATGAGGTTGATCATCACCAAGGTACACCTTGACAAGGTTTCCTGGAGAATAACTCACTAAGAGTTCTTTATTAGAGTTCACATGAAAGGAAGCTCCGGAGTCTAGTACCCATGACTCCGACTTTCTCTCCAAAGAGAATATCACTGCATCGTCTATCACTTTTGCTACAATGTTTGCTTCTGTCTTCTCTTTTTCTTTCTTTGGGGATCTACACTGATTTTGTTAGTGCCCGATCTTGTCGCAGTTCCAACATTCAATCACCTTCTGGTTCTGATTTTGGTTGTTGGAATTTCTAGGATTTTCAGATTGCGACCTGCCATTTCTGGATCTGAATCTATTGCGCCTTCTGCTCCTATTTGAATCTTTGCCTCTACTTTTTACGTTCAAGGCTAACGCTAAGGTGGAAGCACCATTTTACCAATTTCTAATTTCTTAAGTCATAATTGTGTTGACTATATCATCGAACTTCAGTTTTGTCTTTCCCGCAGATTCGGTGATTGTAGTAACTGTGCCTTTCCAACCATCAGGCAACTGCCCAAGAATTAGACAGGCTCGTATCTCATCAATGAAAGACATGTCCACCGCCTCTAACTAATCCGTCACTTCTTTGAACTCACTTAGATGTTCTCTGAATTGTGCTCCTTCTGACATCGTCATAGTAAATAACTTCTTTATCAAATGAATTTTATTTGTTGCAGAAGGTTGTTCATACATACTGGAGAGGGCCGTCATGAGATATGCAATTGTCTTCTCATTTTTGATGTTGTAGTCTACTAACTTTGGCAGTGATAGACTTATGGTTCTGGGAGATTTTTGGTCCAGCAACTCCCATTACGAATCTTTCATTTACGTTGGCTTGTCACCTAAAGGTAAATAAAGATCTTTTAGGTACAAGTTATCTTCTATTTGCATTTTCCAGAATCCAAAATTTATGCCATCAAACTGGGAAATTTTGAACTCCTCTTCTGACGTCAGTGCTCCCACTTGAACAAATAGGATGGATACAAAAAAAAACTTTTTGGAGCAATTTTTGTAAACGCGTGTTGTGCCTTTGGTTCGCCAACCAAAAGCTCTGATACCAATTGTTGCAAAATTAGATGCGGCTAAATTTCGCGGATAATATTTTTAGGACCTTGGGAATCAATGGGTCAAGAAAATATGCAAAAATAATAATGCACACACAACACAAGAGATTTACATGGTTCACCAATTTGGCTACGTCCACGGCTCACACCCACTTTCAGTATAGAAAAATTATAGGAACACTTTTACACACTCTCTTGTATTCACTCTTCCACTCACTATTTTTGTGGAGGCTAACACGGCCTTCTACACACTCTGACAAGTGCTAATAATGCACCGTCTTTCTCCCTAACTACTCTCTCTTCTTTGCTCCCTAATTTCTCTCAAGCTTGAGAGTTTCAGATGATTACAATGAGAGAATTAAAGGCCTATTTATAGTTGTTTAGGAGTCACTATGACCATTGGATCAAAACAAGATTGGATAGGTGAGATTAATGGTGTGCCACCAACCATTACTATTCCTTTGATAGGCTACTAAACATGTGTGGTAATTATTCCTTTGGTGTTCCACCAACCATTACTATTCCTTTGGTAGGCTACTAAACATGTGTTGTAACTATTCCTTTGGTAGGCTACCATGTGTGTTAATTATGGTATTTAAATGGTGGCAATTCTCAAAATTAGCCATTTGCATTAACATTGTACACATAATACAACTGGTTCCATTTACTCAAAAAAAAATCTGCATAGCCCCATCACCCACCCTCCTCCATTTCCCCCAACTAAAAATAATTATCTTATCTTACCTCTCTATTAAACCACCTCCAATTCTTGAATTCCTATAGACAGAAATCTCTATCCTTCTATACTTTATTCCCTTGTAAAACCCTCCAAACTTAAAGGATGCCTACCTTATGCAAAAACTCATCCAGCTAGTCTCCCCCTTTAGTAGCTCGACCTCTCTAGTGTAGCCTCTTCTCTTACCTTCAATTTGAAAAAGTAACTGATTCCTACTTCCTCTTTAAAGAATGAAAATTTTACTTCAACATTCGATTCATTGACTCTCCCCCTCGCCCTCGCCCCACCATTTTCAAATTAACAATAAAATCCCTACATAAAATTTATAGTATTATGCCTTTTAAAACACATTAAGGTTGCAAATTATTATTTTGGGATAGTGATTATTTAGACATATAATTATATGTATCCTCAAATGTACTAATAAGAATTATTTATATTTAGTTATGATTTTATACGTTCACCACACATAAATAAATCATACGTAGAACCTATATGTTTGAAAATTTTCTGACAGGACAAAAGAAAGGGGCGAGGGTCATAGTGATTGAACGTAAATATGATAGGAGATCACTACAATTCCCCAAACTACTGGGTGAAAATTGTGAACCCCCGCCTATTTTTACCACGAGTGACCAGTCCTTTATCAAAATAATGGGGAATATCATTTGGTTCATTCTTAGCATCACTGTCGAAAAATATATAAATTACTAACCACCTATGTTAAATTAAGTCGTCGTTAAATTTTATCTTTCATTAACATAACAACATGCGGGAATAAATAATATAACTCAACCATCCATACAAATATAAGAGCCTGAATCATAACATGATAAATAGATAAATATTGAACACCGAATAAAGCATCAGTTCCTAAACATAATCCAACCCACATGTCTATAAAAATAAAACTGAAATAATGTATCGATTGAAGGGGAAACATGCCCAAATGAAATACTAGATCATAGATCCAACATAAGGAATGAATAACTGAAGCGTCTACACAAATCCTACAAGCATCCAAAAATACTGCAGCTACGCATCTCTAGAATTAGTCATAAAGTTGGCGTCTATGTGCCTAGGTATCTAAAATAATTTAGAAAATAGATTTGACACGGGTCAGAGACCAAAACCTTTGAAGAACATTTAGCAAGTATTATAATTGCAGTTATAAAAGTAATTATTAGATACACACGTTAGTCCAGCGTACACTACCTTGAGTTCCTCACCTCTCATCTATTATGCACACCTACCGTCTCCTATGTAACCCACCTAGCTATGCTACCCAGCCTAACTAGCCATAGCTATATAACTAATCACAATAGATTTAGCTCCCTCGTACTTCCCATACGATATGCTAGTGTCAAGTCAATAATTCATCTTAACTGAATGTTATTATTACACCATTAATTAAGTTTCTCATACTTAAAATGCTTTTAGATATACACTATCTATATTTTCTACCATCACACACAAGTAGAATAATCACACTTGTATATATTTATCACACAATAATCTATACAACTATAGCATCCCTCGGAATGGCCACCGCGATACAGGCATACTCTGCTATCAAGTCCATGTATCTCTCGTACCAAATCAGGGACAATTGATTCAGAATATCTCCTCGAACTATAAATCAAACAACACATAATGGAGGCAAACATAGTTCTAAGCCTTTGGGCTATGCACATACCTAATATACCCAAATGACATATCGCTCCCACTAATACGCGGCACATATATTCAGTAGGTATACACACAACCCATCATATAAACTCGTACGTAGTATATATCTCTCGACTACTCAACGTACTGTCGATTTGCGATTATAACTTCTTATTATATATTTTCGAGAATCGCTCACTAACCGATGGGTTTGTAATACCCTGTGATTTTTGGACTAGTAATTTAATTATTTTTGGGAGAAATAATATTATTTTAAATTGGAGAATTTTAAATTGGCAATTGAGGTCAAAATTTGAGGATGTTAGAAAGTATTTCGAATGGTGATTCTGAGTGTGCGATTGATTCCGGATGGGTTGAGATAGTCAAAATGACTGTACTTGGGTCTTAGTTGGGTTCCGAAAAATTTTAAGTTCGTTTGGCTCAAATTAAAGTTATCAAGTCATTTAAAGAGTTGATTATCATTTAAAGTTGAGTATTATGGAGTTAAGTCTTAATAAGCCTACGAGAGTTAGAAATCTCATTTGAGTGATTAAGAGAAATCCGTAGAGAGAGTGAGAGAGAGAGAGAGAGAAGAAGAAGAAGAAGAAGAAGAAAAAAGGAAGAAAGAAAATAGGAGAAAAGCTTGGAGCTTGGGAATTCCGGCCAAAATTCGCAATTTCGAGGACGATTCAACCTCTACAACTATGAGGCAAGTGATTAAACTTGCTAAATAACTCATGTGTGTATTTTATTTCATGATTTGTGGATAAAATTATGGATTTTGGGACAAAATTTCAAAACCTAGATTTTTGGGTTAAATCTTGCATTTGATGAGTATATAATGGATTTAAGGTTGTAAATTAGTGGGGTGGAATTATTTGATGAGTTTTAATGTTATGAATATGATTGGGTTGAAGAATTGTGGTTGGAAGTAGGTATTTTGAGGTTTTTGGGAAGTTGGAATTCTTCCAAAATGGAAGATGAACGAGATAACTTCTACGACCGGTCGACCGCGGCCAGGGGGCCGATCGATCGCGCCTCAATGGAAAAGACCACTACCTTCGTTTTTAGGGAAAATTAGAAAATGCAGTTGATTGGGGGTCAGGGGCCGGTCGACCGGTCCTCTATTTTTTGTCCAAGTTTGGTATTTCAAGTTTACCCTCTTTCTTTTGGGTTTATAATTATGGACCTTCTTAGTTATTGTATCCTATAGGGTGAAGTGATTATATCAAGGGTTCGATGACCTTAGGATGGTGAGGAGTTGTTTGGCGTCTATTTCGGAAGGGAATTGAGTGTGTAGTGCCTCTCTCATTAAGGAAATGAGAGCAGAATTAGTAGAAAATTTGATGAAATGTAGGGGTCGTATTGGGTTATTGCGAGAGAGTAAGAGTTTGAGTTATCGTATCGATTTAGTGGGGAATCCTCTTAGCGTCGAGGTTTTCATTTGGAGATTATTGTTGGTTATCGATGTGAATTCAGATATAGAGGGTATCCTTAAGGTTGATTGATTGGGGAGGAAAATCATATAAATAGAAGTGATGGATGAGTAAGTTTCAAGTGAGGGGTCGTAGTATGAAATTAATTGGATGATATGCGAGTTAACAACGGTTGGTACATCGATAGTAATATGCTTATAAATGAAATTATTTCATTCATACATTCGAGCGTAAAAGAGTATGTATATCTATATGGCGTGATGTAAATACCTTGTGTAATGGTTTGCATTTATATGATGATATATATATATATATATATATACAGTGTGTGTGTGTGTGTGTGTGTGTGTGTGTGTGTGTGAATGATATATGTATATTTATTATGTGAGCATACCATCCATTGCTTTCATGGGAAGTTACGCACTGTGGGTGAGGCCCCTGGCTTGAGGAGCAGGGTGCGTATAGTCCCCAGGTCATAGTCGTCCATTATTATTTGTGTGATTTTATTTGGGGGTGAGACGTCTTGGGTATGATTCATTCTCACTTTCCGGTTAGGAACTATGACCGCTTCCTACACGTTGTGATTTGTTTTATTACCATCACGGTGTGATAATTGTCCGATATATGGTAACTTGGGATAAAGTGAGTAATTCCTAGAAGATGATAGCATTGTGAAGTATTTTGTATATCCATAAGTGATGGGATTTTGGATATTAATATGTATGCTAAGTGTGTTATGTGTACTTAATTGTTGGGATTGAATGATTGTGCTTTATAACTAAAGTAAAGTTATAGACCCTAAATGTTTCGGAGAATTATCTTATTTATGTGATTAGAGATTATTTCTCCTCATAGTGTATTCGTAGTTATATGTGGGGTACCGAGGGCATAATGGACCTCGATGACCAACATTGTCAAGGAGTAGTGTATCACGGGGGTTCTTTGTTTGGATTTCGCTTTGCTAGACGTCCCACGCACGAAACACAGTGCAATGTTGGGAGTGGGGATAAGTTTAGTCCTTAGTACTCAGATTTATATGTTATAGTGAAACAAGGTTTTATGAGTATAAACTGGAGTAACATTTAAATAAGTGGTTGATGTTATATGCGTCGTGCATTGAGGGCATAATGAATCTCGATAATCAACATTGTCAAGGAGTGGTGTATCGGGGGGTTCCTTGTTTGGATTTTGCTTTGCGAGACGTTCCACGCACGAAATGCAGTGCAGTATTGAGAATCGGGAGAAGTTTAGTCCTTCGCATTTAGATGCTAATAACTCGTGTAAGTTAATATCTAGAATACGATAAATTCTAGTAGGAGTATATTTATAGTTATAATTAATCATTAAGTAAGTTGTGACGCACATTTGGGATTATGGTAGAATCGGAAGTTTATGGTTATGTTTTAGATGACGGGTTACGCAAATGTGGATTAGGCGTAGATTAGATTCTATTATCCCTATAAAGTGTTGGGCAGTAAATTAAGGATCATGTGCATACGCTTAGGTGCGCGCTCTAGTTGAGAGGTAAGTTGGATTTTCTCGAGAGTGCGACTCCACTTTACTCATGTTATAGTGCATTTTAATTATTATGTATTTTAATGCACTTGCTAAAATATTTTCACACCTCGGGCTCTGACCCATTTATATTTTTCTCTTTCTATGCACATATTGTATTATTTTATGTGTTCTTCACAAGGACGCCATTGATGTTATCTATCCCGTGTATTCGTGGAGTTGTGGCAGTAGCGAACTGTCGTGGGATTTTGATATAGCCGTTTCGTATTTTTTGTCCATCTAGAATTAGGATTCAGTTTTTATATCGGTCTTACACCCAAGAGTTAGTTGTAGCATTTTTTTATATTTCTTTTCACAGGATTATTGTATTGTCTGTGACCCGACAGCATATTCGGGTATTTTTCTTTTATGTATTTTTGGTGTACTATAGAACTATTATTTTCTATATTAACATGTGTGTGTTCTTTACCATGTTCTGTAGTTATTATTATTGTTGGTTGGTTATTGCATAGTATGTTTTAAAAAAAAATTGGCACCCTCTTTTTACAGTGGTGGGTAGTTAGCCATGTTTATCTAGTATTGTCAGTAGATGCTGAGAATGATCCACTTGAGATTCCTGATTTATTTTAGTATAGGGCTGGCCACCCATTATTATTTTAAGAGTGGTGTTACAGGTGGTATCACAGTATCAGGTTCTAGTGTCTTTAGGATCTGTGTGGGTTTTTTGCAATCTTTCGTAAGCGTTCTTGATGTAGAGCCCTATTATTAGGACTATTGTGTTCACACGTCTATATTTTCTTCTGCGATGTGTAATCATTTGAACGGTGTTCTAATACAATTATTCTTATTTCATATGCCATCGAAGAGAGGTCGTCCAGGCAGGGCAAATAGAGGGGATGAGAATATAGAACCCCAAATGCCTCAAGGGACTACGTCCACATCTGAAGTTGCAAATATTATGGCACAAGCAGTAACTTCTTCCATTTATGCGATGGCACATCAACCTACAGTTCAAGCAACCCAAGCTCACCCAGGGCCATCCATGTGGGAAAGAGTACGGGAAGATTTTAGGAAGGGGCATCCTCCAGAATTTTTAGGGGGAGTTGATGTGATGGTTGCAAGTCTTTAGAAGAAGAGTATGCAAAGGCACCTTCGAATGGTTGAATGTAGTGAGGTGCAGAAGCAATTTCTCACCAACTTTAAATTAATGGGAGCAGCTCTCCAATTGTGGGAATCAATCACCATATCAGAGAAAAGCGATACGATGCGCATAAAATATTTTTGGGAACTCTTTGACGGAAAGTATTTTCCTTCCATGATCTAGAAGGAAATGAGGAGGAGATTGATGGATGTGTTTTCAAGGTGATCGAACGGTGGTCGAGTACGAAGAAGAATTTACTCGATTAGCGAATTTAGTTCCCAATAAGGTAAAAATAGAGGAGAAACGAATAGCGAAGTTCTAGGAGGTTTAGAATGGCGAATTCGGCAGCACTTATTAGGAAACCCAACATTATTGACTTTCACCGAGGTAGTGAATGCGACATTGTTACCGTATCAGGAATATCATCTTCATTCGCAAGGGGGTAAGAACTTTCGAGACTCGAGTTCCTTAAGTAAGTATGGTGAAGAGAATGCTAGTGGAGAAAGATGGTATAAGCAAGATTTTCAAGGGTCGCAACAGTATTTTATTCCTCAGGATGGGCAAGGAGGATTTGCTAGTAGATGTTTCTTTTGCAAAGAAGTAGGCCACAGGAAGACAGATTGTCCTAAAAGAGGTTGAGGGCCACTTTTTGAGGAAGTTTTGGATGTACAACCCCTACAACAGGTCCTAGGCCATTTTAGGTCAGAAAACTTTTATTGGGAACCCATCGATGATGCGATGCAGTCGGACTAGAGAGGTATGATGTAAATTATTTACTTTCCTTTGTGATTAGGATTATGCTTTGAGGGACATTGGGAGTGTCGCATGTAATATTTTGATGAGTGGTTAGTTGTTATAACCCTATTATATATGGAATGACACGAAAGGGAAGAGTGAGCAAATGAGTCTCTTAGATGATATCTTTTGGGAGAATAGATAGTTTTGTGATGTGCTAGTGGAGAGTTATGACTTTGTTTTGAACGTAGGAATCGCCGAAACGCGTTGGGTAGTGGCGAAAAGCTATTGTTTTATAGTCGTGTTAGACTTATGTATTTGATATGTTCCAGTTATAGAAGACCCTAGTGTATGGCAATGTTTTGTTATGAGGTAAAGGATTCTGATTACTGAAGAGGTTCAGGGTTTAGTGGGTTATTATTGAGCTAGGGATATTAGCTCTGGGTTGTGCTAGTTTTGAGAACTAAATGTTGGTAAGAGTATTGTATTTGTTGACGCCTTATGTCTTGGGCATAAGGTATTTGATTTAGATTTCAAAAGACTTAAACAGTTTTTAAAATAAAATTATTTTATAGGCCTTCGGGCAATATCAAAATGATTTAAAAATATTTTTCCTTAAACTTTAGTCCCGATCTAACTAATCTCAATCCCCGATAGAGCTACATAGTAGTGTATTGGGAGGGTTCCTTGTTTGGATTTTGCTTACGAGACCTCCCCCTCATGAAAGTGGCGAATGTCAGGAATTGAGAAGAGTTAAATCTTCGGACATTTCAATTTTTTATATAATTAGTATGTTAATATGGATTAATTTGTTTCAAGTAATTGTACGAGTTGAGGCTAAGTGAAGTCGGGTTATGTGTTTACGAGTAGAGCTCGGGTACAGGGTGTATGGGCGCCCTAGTTAGCAGACTAGGGTTTTAATTAAAATGATTCGTTGTGAGAAGTGGGAGGAAGAGGTATAATGATTTTGAGGGTAGTTGTTGTAGGAGCTAGTTGAGGTTTGGAGTACTAGGCTAAGCTTAATTTAGAGGGCGAAATTCTTGTAAGCGGGGAAGTGTGTAATACCTCATGATTTTTGGACAAATAATTTAATTATTTTTGGGAGAAATAATATTAATTTAAATTGGAGAATTTTAAATTGGCAATTGAGGTCAAAATTTGAGGACGTTAGAAAGTATTTCGAATGGTGATTCTGAGTGTGCGATTGATTCCGGATGGGTTGAGATAGTCAAAATGACTGTAATTGGGTCTTATTTGGGTTCCAGAAAATTTTAAGTTCGTTTGTCTCCAATTAAAGTAACCGAGTCATTTAAAGTGTGTATTATCATTTGAAGTTGGGTATTTTGGAGCTAAGGCTTAATAAGCCTACGGGAGATAGAAATCTCATTTGAGAGAATAAGAGAAAGCCCTAGAGAGAGAGAGAGAGATAAGAAGAAAGGAAGAGTGAAAAGAGGATAAAAGCTTTGTAAGGACACAAGTCTCCGATTGAGTCTTAATGTAGTGTTGGCTTGATTCCAGACAAAAAATTTGAGTCATAGGATAGTGTTCAAGTGTATCCATCCAAGCCTATGATGTGTTAGTTGAAGACGGAGCAGACAAGATTATAAAGCTTCATCATATGCCGGGTTTAGTGTGCCTCGTTTCTACGTCAACAACATTGGTTTTAATGCTCCTAAGGTATGAATGCATTATATATATATATATATATATATATATATATATATATATATATAGGAGCTTGGGAATTTATTGAGTGTATTTTATAAAAAAAAATCATAAATTGTTTTAACGACTTTGTTTTACTCAGAAAATATTTTTTAGAACTTTTCATAAAACGTTTTGGGCTTACAAAGAATTTTGCATTTTCTGACAAGTCGTTCGAACGAACTGGAATCTCATTCGAATGTGATTCCCAGGTCGTTTAAACGAGACTTCTAACGAGATTCCTTATTTTCTCACTGGAGAATCGTTAGTAAAGTCGTTCGAATGAAAAAGTCGTTCGAACGACTTTGGCGAGAACAGTTTTTTGGCGGTTTTTAGCAGTTTTTCCCATGTTCCCACTACTTTTTCCCCATTACTTTTTAATAGAATTATAAGTGCGGTGTTGATACAAAAATTAGTCAGCTGACGTGGACCAATTATATGAAGACACGTGTCATCCATCGTGGCATATTTACCGAGAAACTTACAGCGTCGAGCTACCCAGTGCGCCGAGCTACTCAATATACCAAGCATCTAGTCAAGGAGATCAAATGACAAAAACAGATTCAATGAACATTCTTACCATGTACAAATGGATATGTCTCTTAATTAATGGCATATTATCTATTCATACTAATAGCCCAAGGGCTATAAATACTTTGTAACACCGCCATAGCGGGGTAAGCTTCAATAAGCGAACATACTCGAGATTAAGGCAAAATACCCAACAATAAAAAACAGTGGACGTAGGCCATTTTCCTAAGGCTGAACCACTTTAAAAATCCTTTGTCTTATTTCTTTATTTATTATTATCTGTGATTAATTAATTATATCAAATCTAGTTTTTTACATCAACAGATTGGCGCTGTCTGTGGGAACGACTATATGTAATGCTTTTCACCAAAAACTCATCCTAAATGGCTGATGTCCCAGAATCTAGCAACAGGAACAATGAAGAGAATCCTCCTAACCCTTTTTACCCTCCAATTGCAAACAATATCACACGAATCTTGGCCAGTTTAGCCAGGGGACAAATAACTATGCAGGATACTATGTGACAGTTCATCTAGACTTTTCAAGATGGAGCTTTCGCCCAGTCTGGCCAACGAAGCATCATGCGACCACCGTCTTCACGATCCAGATGTACTGAACCTCACCGTATCGGAACCTCAAGTGATCTATCATATCATCCTGGTTTGACATCCCCTATAAGAATCGCAAAGTCTCAAGAAAACATTACGTTAACTCCAGAACGTATAAGCTCTCTGGAAAGGTTGATCAGAGTCTACCCCTTTGATCATTTGGGACCCATTAGGAAATGAAACCTTCCTCGAATTACGTCGAGAAATTCTCAATGACCAAATGATTTAAGGGAAGGATCTGCCCAATCACGCCCAAATATCAAGCCCGCAGCTCGCACAGAAAGATCCTGAGAGGAGAACTCAATGCCATATGTTGCTCATACACATAAATTAGAGGCTGGAAATGATGCATGTAAAGGATCTATTCAAAGATTAGAAGATATGTTAGGGGCAATGGCTAAGGCCAGAAACCCTCTCCAAAGAATATTTATCAAGGGAGCTCCTTTTGTACAAGTAATTGTGGATTTTCCCACACCCTCAAAGTTTAAAGCTCCTGTAGTTACACGGAAGTATGATGGAAAAATTGATAATGTCCTTCACATAGAGCAGTACCAAGCTAGTGTAGATATCTATGCAGTCCCAGATGAGATGAGGTCCAGGGCGTTCTCAAGAACTATCACTGGATCGACTCAAATATGGTACAAAAGTCTTCCTCAAGGGAAGATTGCAACCTTCCATCAACTGGAAGAGCTCTTTATAAAAAACTTATGTTTTGGTGTGAAGCCAGTCAAGAGGGTAACACATCCATTAAGTGTAAGACAAAGGGAAGGAGAGAGCACAAGGGACTATGTCACTTGTTTTAACAACGAGAAACTGAAAGTCATTGACTACGAGGAGAAACCAACTATTACAGCCTTCATGAGTGATCTTCTACCAGACAAGTTGTACTACACTCTAGCCAAGGATCCCCCTAAATCTATGGCGGAGTTGATGGATAAAGAAGCCAAGATTATGAATATTGAAGAAGCTTTAGCTGTGAAGAAGAATGCAGGGGCAAAAGTGGAGACTAAAGTTGAAGGCAGATCTGAGAGGAAAGATCGTAAGCATAACGTAGGAAATAAGCAGTCAAAAGACAAGGAAACATTGGAGAACTTGAGGAAATATGCAAATTATACTCCGTTAAAAGTGGATATAAAGCATGTTCTGGAAGAGATTAAGAACAGCGAGGAACTAAATTGGCCATGAAAATTGAGGAACGCTCCTGAAAGAAGAGATAAGTTTAAGTATTGCAAGTTCCATAAGGATCATGGTCAGATGACCAAGAAGTGCGTAGCTCTCTAAAATGAGATAGAAACACTCATTAGACGTGGGAAAATGAATCGATTTGTTAATTTCCAGAACGACGAGAAGACCAACAACAGATCACGGCAAAGGTCCAAATCTCCTCGCCGACTAAGAAATAATAGGAAAAGGGATCACGAAGCTGACCCGGAAGATGACCTCGATCTCCCCAAAAAGCCAAGATAGCCAGACCGTGAGGTATTTTCAATCCGTTTTGGTTCATTTGATTATAATATGATAACAGGTGGAGATGCAGGTGGTGGTGATTATACCGCTGAAAGGAAATCTTACCTCAATGAGGCCCAAGCTTTCTCTTATATATAGAGGATAAATCTAGCGGAGGAGGATCGTTCGAGGAAGGTTAACAAAGATAAACTGGTCATTGGTTTTTCTAAAAATGATTTAGAAGGCGTTTTGTATCCTCACGACGACCCTTTGGTGATCAAAATGAGGATGAAGGATGTAATCATCTCACAAGTATTAGTGGATAATGGAAGCTCGACAGACATCATGTTTTACCCTTGTTTTGACAGTTTGAACCTGAAACTCGCCCAATTAGAATCGTATCACAGGCCTCTTATTAGGTTATCTGGAAAAAAAGTTTTTCCACTTGGGACGATCAAGTTGGACATGATGATTGGTACTTGGCCTGCCTATAGATCGAAAAAGATACGATTCTTTGTGATGGACAAAAATGTCCAGTCAGCCTATAATAAAATAATGGGGAGAGTAGGTGACACATCACGAATATTTCATATTTGCGCCCTTTATCTTTATGCATTCTAGTACTTTTACGTTCTTAATGTCTATATTTATGCTCGTTAACCAGACAACCTCGAATTTGGACATTATATGTTTTGCATGGGTTAATTGTGCTTTTGTAGGTATTGGAACGCTAAATTTGAGGTTCGGTTGCATTCCGAAAAAGTTTTGTCATCAAATGCTACTTCAAGGGAAATTTGGTCTTTTCAAACTCACTAATTTTTATGGAACGAAGTTACCAACATATAGATCATCAAATTATCTTTTCGTGGCCACTGATCGTGCGTCATTCTGACTCCGTATGAGGGAGTTATGGCCATTTTCGAAAGGTTTCGGTATTTTCTTCTACTTCAAGGGCATTTTGGTAATTTCACACTGCATAATTTGGAGGGTTTCAAAATAGAATCATGTATATAATTTAATTAGCTTCGCGTCGGTTCCGACCACGCATCATTTTGATTCCGTATGAGGGAGTTATAGCCGTTTCTGTGCAACGCGTCAAAATTGGTTCGGAGAGGAAAAGGGGGTTGTCAACAGCCCAAGGCAAATTCCAAAAGTGCGGTCGACCAGTTCCAAAACAGAGGTCGACCGGTTCTATCTGATATGGACGAAAATTGACTTATTTTGGGTTTTTTGGCTTGGTTTTGTTTGGGGTTTATTTTGGGGTATAAATAGAATGTTATAGGCTTTTATTTGGGGGATATTATTCATTTTAGATAGTTGAGATTAGGTTTTTGACAGCTTCTCTCTCCTACATTTTCCTTCCTATTTTGGGTTTGTAAGTTTACTATTCCTTCTTCTTCTCCATTAATGTAAGTTCCATTATTGTTCTTATGCTTTGTAACCTAAATTTCCATGCTTTCCATTTATTTCTTGCTTAGATAAATTGTAGTGTAATTTAATTAGGTTCTTTAATTATTGTTGTTTATCACGCTTAGTGGCTAATTTAGTTTAGGTTATGTTGGATTGAACTCACCTAGGGTTGATTTGGTTGCTTTGCTTTGGTGATGGTGTTTACGAGTTTATTTCAACTGTGTTGTCCTAGTTATTACACCTAGGAGATTTGAGAGAGTATATCATGTATGCTCCGTACTTACGACCTTGCGTGCGTAATTTCTACTTGACAGAGTAATCAAAATGGCGCTGTTGTCGGGGATGAGTTTGTTTTAGAATTTATTTGATTTAGTATTTCATAGTATTTTCTTTCTATTTGTATTTTTTTGCCTGACATTTTTGTAGGACTTCCACATTTGAGCACTTAGAAACGCTTGAATCTCTCGCGCGCATCTACTTGATGGAATTCGCCACTTCGAGCCATTTTTGGGGTAAGCATGTCTTATTCTAATTCTTTCGGTAATTATAATGATAATTCTCAAAATTCTCGCAAACATTTGACTTTTGGTCAATACTTAGAATCCCAAAAAATTGAAACATCTAAAATGACTTTGGGCGAGTATTACGAAAGTCAAAACCTGGGTTATTAGAATTTTGATGATGGTGATAATGATTTTGGGCCTCTACCTCCTTATACTAGGAATTTTGAAACGAATTGCAATAGTTTTTAAAATTTCTATAATAATGAGTTTAACTTTAGTGCCGCTAATGATTTTCAAACTCCTTATTTTCAAGCATCCGTACCTCGGCCTATGACTTTCGACGAGGATTTTCTTATGCTTCAGAACGAGAGGTATGAAGAACGTTATCGGGAAGAAAATCGTAGTTGGGAGCAAGACTTGGATTTATTATTCGAATCCGACGACGATTTCTCTTCCGAGACTTTTGAAGTCGTGGAATGTTTTGAACCAAGTGAGGTTTTTGTGCCTACTTTGGAACAAACCATTCTTCACTTGGCCCATCTTGTAATTGAGAATGAAAGCGAGGATGAAATGGATGTAGTATCCATTTGCAATGAGATGATTTCTTCTTTGGATCCCAAAGAAAGTTTCATTGAAAATGATCCTATCTCCTTTGAAATTCCAACTTTGAGCGATGATAACTCATCTCTTGAGTTTGAATTTATTTCCTCCCCATTTTCATTCTCCATTACCACACCGTCACAAGTACCCGATGAATCGGTGCCGAAATTTAAAACATTCAATCCTTTAACCGACAAGGAGTACTTGCTCGAGTTGCTTTCCATGAATGCATATTTGCCCTCATGTGCGCCACCTCCCATTCCGCCTGCTAAATCTTTGGGAGAATATTATACTTTTCTCGGTCCCCACATGTTTTTGTCACCCGTTCAATCCAAATCCCCCATCGTCCTTCCAAAACTTTTAATTGACAATGGTTCCTTTCTTACGCCTTACACATGCCTTCCGTTTTTCAAAAGGAATTCATATTTTTTGGAAGGCATGCTTGTATGTGAGGGTACACCGGTTATCCTCCAAAGTCAAATCATTTTCATGGTGAACCCTCAGCTAGTTAGACTTCTAGTGTACAGTTAATGTGAAGCCTAAATAGTAGGTTGTATATAGATAGCTTTTTATTCTTTCTTTTTATTTTGTCTTTCCTTTTTAATTTAGTCTAGTGTCTTAGCTAACTTTTTGTTATTTGTTTTTGCTATGCTCGGTACTAACTTGTTTTGTAGATGCTTTGGACTTGTTCTTATGGGGATCGCTCCAATGTTGGGTAATATCTCTCTTTAACTTGGTTCTTAATTAACATTGAGGACAATGTCAGGTTTTAAGTTAGGGGGTGTGGGATATTCTATCCATTTTAGTCCATGTTTTGCTCACACGTTAGTTACTTAGTATGCTTTTCGTAGAAAAATTCAAAATTTTCAAAAAGATTTTCTTTCTTTTTTCTCCTTTATTGGGCATTTTGCCTTTGTTTCTGATATTAAATTTCAATGATTGCCCGATCCAATAAACAGCCCAATGATGCATGTTCTCGATTTTAGAAGTTATTAGACTTTAGTCCCCAATTATTGATATTATGAATAACTTCATGAATTAAACTTTAATCCCATGAGCACATGCACTTTTATTGTTCTATTGATTTGGTTTAAGATTTTTATAACTCGGTAATCTTTTGTTACATTGTATATACTTACACCGATTAAGCTTTTTACCTTTCGTCGTTTGTGAGTGTATACACTATTCTTTTCTCAATGAAAACGTTGAATTCGTTGGTAAATTCTATCATTTGATCGTTCATTAATTGAGTTCATACTTGAAATGTGTTACTTGATCATGATTTTCATATATTGTTTTGATTCGAGAATTGCGTAAACTTTGTGAAATGATCATAGGCCCTCTTTGATATATCACCCATATTAGCCTTGACCTCACCCTTATATGTTTACCTTCATTAACCCCTTTGAGCCTAAATATAGCCTTTCATTTCATAACCCCATTCCCATAACCAACTCTAAATTGGAGTTATATACCATACATACACTTTTCGTACCTTTGTTTGGATTGTTACATGGGATTGAATGATGTTGTTGTGATGTCGGTTGCAATTTAGGCATATGAGAGTTTGATAAGTAAAGAATAGAAAGTAGTGAAAAAAGTGATGAAAAAGAGAAAGCAAAAAAGCAAAAGAAAACAAAAGAAAGAAAAGTGAGAAAAGGAAGAAAAGAAAAAGAAAAAGAAAGCTGTAAATGTTGTGTATAGTGTTCAATAAACTTTAATTACTCTCCAAATGTTATATCTAATGCCTTTTTGGAACTCGTTTTCCAATTTTGATATTTCCCAAATTTTCCCATTATGCCGATTTTTCATTCCGAACACTTTGAATTCGTACATACATATCCTTCATTTTGTACCCTAGCCAAACCTACATTACATCCCTATACAAGTCCTATGTGATCTTAGGTTGATGAAATTTAAAAGTTTAAATAGTTTTGATAATCTGTGAAAATACATTCCACCTTTTTTAATGTGCGGTATCCTTTCATTGAGATTATAGTTTTTCAGTTTATATATAGCGTTCTTCATCTATGACATGTGTGCGGCCTAGTTTCCATTTACATTTACTCCTTATGCCCGCATGTTTCGTGTGTGAGCTCCTTGTTTCGAGTGAATTCACTTGAAGAGTGTAATGCCCGTGAGGATTTAATATATGCTTGCTTTAATATTTATCCGATTTATATAAGTTTTTGCCAAATCACACTTTGCCAATTCTATGAGGTGCATTCTATAATGTTAATGATTCGGACTTTTGTGTGAATTAGTTCACTTTGTTAATAATACGTATGAAATCTTTTTCGTTGTTGTTGGGCTTGTCGCATGTTGGTTTGGGCATATTTTGAGGAAACCATATGATGTTTGTGGGTATCGTCCCTGAAAACCCTCACGAGACAACACTCGTCCACTAGGGTAACCTAGGGGTTCAAAGGCTTATTGCATATGCTAAATTCAATCGTGTTGCCTATGAAAGTGGCAATTATATTTCGATGCATATATACGTTTTGTATTTCCATCCGTGGACTAGTTTTGTTTGTTTCATCACTAGGGACTAGCAATGTCTAAGTTAGGGGGCGTGATACATCACGAATATTGCATATTTGCGCCATTTATCTTTATGCATTCTAGCACTTTTACATTCTTAATGTCTATATTTATGCTCGTTAACCAGACAACCTCGGATTTGGACATTTATATTTTTTGCAGGGGTTAATTGTGCTTTTGTAGGTATTGGAACGCTAAAAGTGAGGTTCGGTAGCATTTCGGAGAAGTTTCGTCGTCGAATGCTACTTCAAGGGAAATTTGGTCTTTTCAAACTCACTAATTTTTATGGAATGAAGTTACCAACATGTAGATCATCAAATTATCTTTCAGTGGCCACTGACCGTGCGTCATTTTGACTCCGTATGAAGGAGTTATGGCCATTTTCGAAAGGTTTTGATATTTTCTTCTACTTCAAGGGCATTTTGGTAATTTCATACTGCATAATTTGGAGGGTTTCAAAACAGAATCATGTAAATAATTGAATTAGCTTCGTGTCGGTTCCGACCACGCATCATTTTTCGTATGAGGGAGTTATAGTCGTTTCCATGCAACGCGTCAAAATTGGTTCGGAGAGGAGAAGGGGGCTGTCAACAGCCCGAGGCAAATTCCAAAAGTGCGGTTGACCGGTCCCAAAATTGAGGTTGATCGGTCTTATCAGATATGGATGAAAATTGACTTATTTTGGATTTTTTGGCTTGGTTTTATTGGGGGTTTGTTTTGGGGTATAAATAGAGTGTTAGGAGCTTTTCTTTGAAGATATATTTTCATTTTAATTAGGGTTAGAAGACTTTGGGGATTTTATTTGTGGAGATCCCCTCTCCTCCATTTCTCTTTGGATAGTACCCATTAATGTAAGCTTTACTTGTCATCTTCCTCTACTTTAAGCTTTGTTATTTATTTATTTCATGCTTTATTATTTCTTACCTAGATTAATTGTGTAGTTACTTTAATTAGTTGTGCTTTAATTAATTAGGTGCTTTAATAAATGTTGTTTAATATGTTTAGCGGCTAATTTAAATTAGGTTGTGTCGAATTGAACTTACTTTGGGTTATTTGGTTGCTTTGATTTGGTGATGGTGTTTACGTATTTATTTTTAGTGTGTTGTCCTAGTTATTACGCCTAGGAAATTTAATGAGGTATATCATGTATGCGCCGTTTTTACGACCTTGTGTGTGTAATTTCCGGGGTATTTGTTAACGCCAAAATCTTATTAGACTTTTATACGAACTTAGGGGTGTAATAACTCTTGATTTAATTAACTCTCGATACGAGACTCAATCTTAATAACTCGTCGACCCATGTAACCATTTTATACTAATTAACTCGGGTGAGGGATATTCGACGCAACCTATAGTTCTTACTCGCTTTCTTAATCTAGCTTTATTTTTTCTCGCCTAGATTACTATTTCCATTTTATGCATATTTTCCTTTTTGTGTATAATCATCTTTTACACTTATATTTAGGAATATTAAACCTTATAAATTCTAGCAACTCGTCTCTCTGGATTTTCGATACCCGACTTACCGCTATACTCACCCATTGAGTGTAGTCGTAGTTTAGGTTTTTGTATAGTTCAGGTGAGCCGAATTCAAAACGACCGACGCGTAAGTGACTCTCGCGCCGCGGGCTTTATTGTCATCTTCCTCTACTTTAAGCTTTGTTATTTATTTATTTCATGCTTTATTATTTCTTACCTAGATTAATTGTGTAGTTACTTTAATTAGTTGTGCTTTAATTAATTAGGTGCTTTAATAAATGTTGTTTAATATGTTTAGCGGCTAATTTAAATTAGGTTGTGTCGAATTGAACTTACTTTGGGTTATTTGGTTGCTTTGCTTTGGTGATGGTGTTTACGTATTTATTTCGAGTGTGTTGTCCTAGTTATTGCGCCTAGGAAATTTAACGGGGTATATCATGTATGCGCCATTTTTACGGCCTTGTGTGCGTAATTTTCGGGGTATTTGTTGACGCCACAATCTTATTAGACTTTTCTGCGAATTTAGGGGTGTGACAACTCTTGATTTAATTAACTGTCAAAATGATACTCAATCTTAATAACTCGTCGACCCATGTAACCATATTATACTAATTAACTCAGATGAGGGATATTCGACGCAACCTATAGTTTTTACTCGCTTTCTTAATCTAGCTTTATTTTTCCTTGCCTAGATTACTATTTCCATTTTATGCATCTTTTCCCTTTTTGTGTGTAATCATCTTTTACACTTTATTTAGGAATATTAAACCTTATAAATTCGAGCAACTCATCTCTGAGGATTTTCGATACCCGACTTACCGCTATACTCACCCATTGAGTGTAGTCGTACTTTAGGTTTTTGTATAGTTCAGGTGAGCCGAATTCAAAATGACCGAAGCGTAGGTGACTCTCGCGCCGCGGCGAAACCCTGTCTATCAGTAGGCCTAAAAACGTTTGAAGCAATTCGATCCACTGTACACCAATGTTCAAAGTTCTCGAACAACTTTGGGGTGGAAATTATGAAGGGCGATCAGAAAGTAGCTCGGGAATGCTACAACTCATCTTCTAAACAAGAAGAGTTGGAGGACACCAGGAAGAAAACCACCACTTACCAAGTGGATAAGTTTGATGAGTCTGAGATTGAAACATTAGACCCCAGAGATGAAACAGAGCTCGTTAAGGGTTAAGTCATGGAGGCAACGAAGAGCATTATTCTGGATGATGAACGACCAGAATGAATAACTCAAATTAGTGCTTCACTTGATCTGATATTGAACCAAGAGCTGGTGGCATTTCTGAGGCATACAAAGCAAGCATTCGCATGAAGTCATGAAGATATGTCGGGAATAGATCCAGCCTTCCTGTGTCACAAGCTCAACGTCAATAAAGAGATCAAGACGGTGAAGCAACCAAGAAGATTATTTAGTTCAGAGAAGAACCAGGATATTTAATACGAAGTAGAGAAGCTACAAAAGGCTTCTTTCATTAAAGATGACAAGTACCTTGATTGGTTAGTCAACGTGGAGATGGTAAAGAAGAAGAACAATAAATGGTGAATGTGTGTGGATTTCACAGATCTGAATAAGGCCTATACAAAAGATCATTTTCCTCTGCCCAGAATAGATCAGCTGGTAGATTCCACGTCGGGGCATGAATTGTTGAGCTTCATGGATGCTTACTCCGGATACAATCAAAGTAATATGAAACTAGAATACAGGGAGAGTACCTCTTTTATTATCCCAAGAGGGGCATATTATTACAATGTTATGCCTTTTGGTCTTAAAAATGCCGGTGCTACATACCAGCGGCTGATGAACAAGGTGTTCACAAAGCATATCAGCAAAAATATGGAGGTGTACGTCGACGACATGCTTACCAAGAGTAAGAAAGCTGATGACTATATAGCTGATCTGAGACAAATATTTGACCAGCTGGAGAAGTACCAGATGAAGCTGAACCCGACCAAGTGCATTTTTGGCATACAGGAAGGCATATTCCTCGGGTATATTATAAACCAACGAAGTATTAAAGAAAATCCTGATAAGATAAAAGCCTTGCTGGAATTACGATCCCCAACCACCAAGAAGGAAGTACAAAGCCTTACGGAGCGTGTAGAAGCTCCCAATAGATTAGTATCCCGAGCAACTGATAGATGTCTTCCATTCTTCAAGGTACTCCGAAAGACTTTCGCTTGGAATGACGAGTGTGAGAAGGCATTCTTGGAGTTAAAAAGATACATGGGGACACCTCCTTTACTATCCAGGCCGATATTGGTAGAAAAATTATATTTATACTTGGCTATCTCAGAAAATGTAGTCATCTCTGCTTTGATAAGAATAGAAAATGGAGTGCAAAAACCAATTTACTATACGAGCAAGGCATTCAGGGGAGCAAAAATTAGACATCCAAAATTGGAGAAATTAGCATTGGCGTTGATTGAGGCGAGCAGGAGAATATAGACATATTTTCAAGCCCATACAATACTGGTATATACTGACATGCCACTCAGACAGGCTTTACATAAGCCGGAAAAATCTGGAAGATTGATGTATTGGGCAGTGGAGTTAGGGGAGAATGACCCTATCTAGGAGCCAAGATCTTCTCTCAAAGGGCAGGCAGTGGCATATTTCATCGCTGAATTCACCTACCCAGATATCTTTGACCAATAAGGGGATAATATAAAATAACTCAAGGATGCTAGAGGATCACCAACAGTTTGCTCCGACCAACTCCCAGCAGTAGACCTGTCAGAAGGGATATTAGCCGAATAACCAGAATCCTCTGGTAAGAGCCCAAAATTAAAGGATGATGAAAGGAAGCACCAGATATTCCATCAGGGGACTTTGTTAGACCAAGGGTTTGATAAAAGTACCCCTATGTTGAATTTGTATGTTGATGGTTCTTCGTGTACCACAGGTTGTGGGGATGGAATTATTCTCAATAGTCTGGATGGGCTAGATATAGAATATGCTTTGTGTTTCTAATTCAAGGATTCCAACAATGAAGCTGAGTATGCAGCCATAATTGTGGGTCTCAACTTAGCCAAATCATTAAATGCAGAGCAAGTAATGGTGTTTAGTTATTCGCAACTAGTGGTGAATAAGATGCTAAATCTTTACGCAGTAAAAGGAGAGTTCATGTCAAGGTATCTAGCTAAAGCTATATAGATTGTATCCAATTTTGTAGCTGTCCAAGTGATCAGAATACCAAAATTGAAAAATGCAAGGACAGATGCACTAGCTCGATTATCCTCAGCTACTCGCACCGAGCTACGAAGAATAATTCCTATTGAGATACTAGCCAGTAGAAGTATCGATGAAGATTTGATGATAAAGTTTATCACTTTGGATATAGTTACTTCCCGGATGGATCCCATCAGGGCTTATATCGAAGAAGACATTTTACCAGCCGACCAACTTATAGCTAAGGGGTTGCAAGTGAAGGAGAAACTCAAAATAAAAGAAAAAGTCCATTTTATTAATCATAGGAGGAGAGGGTATAACCAAAGTTACAACAAAAGGGAAAATAAAAAAACAAAACAAGTAAAGAGCCGAATAACTTTACACCTTCTATTTATTCCCTACAACATCATCAGTCAATTTTGAGGAAGAAATTTATTGCTCGGTGGGAAATTGACGTTGCTCGGTAGAAGGAGTTGCTTCCTGAACTTGCTCGGATGACTGAGAGATAGTAGCAGCAAGTGTTTGTTCTACAATTAACAAAGAATATTCAACAGATTCAACTTCATCTTTTTCTTCTTCTTCTTTTTTAATAACAGGAGGAGGGCCATGAATGTATCTCTGAAATAATTCAGAATCTTCAGTAACATTCAATTCTTTCAAAGTGGCAGTCCATCCATCCTTAAAGAATTTTACACTTGCATACTCCATTTGGGTAGAAGCAACAGTAATAACTTTATTCCACCCTTTATCCCAGCCAGAGCTAAAGGCCTTCTTCACAGCATCTTTTCTCTTCACCCTCTCCGAGGAAGTATTTTCCTTAAGAAGCTCTTCGATAGACTTTACCTTCTTCTCAAGGTCTTTCTTACTCCGTTCAACCTCTTCAAGCTTGCCCTAAATTTCCACCTTGCTGGAAACGATAACCTTGCATTTCTCCTCTGCCTCCTTGGAAACATTTATAGCCGCCTTGGCAACTTCCTCAACTTTTTGTTAAGCTGTTTCAGCGAACTTGATTTTATTTTCACACGCAACTTTTTCCTCCTCATACTTCTGTCGGGACTCCATCAGTGATTTTAACAACCCAGCAAGGGCTTCTTCCACCCCACTGGATGAAGTTGAAGCCTTGATAGCCTCATCCATCTCCAAGATATTATTAAAATACACCAAAAATTGCAAGAGAAACGAAGCCCAATTCAAAATATGAACATAGTACAAAGAGGTAAAATAGCAAGTGTGATGATATTTACTGACGCAATATGTTGGGCTGCCAAGTCACTAACTTTCTCCCGAGGAGTAGAAGTTTTAGCAGCTCAACTGTCAGGAAGAGTTCCAGACCTAATTAATTTCTTAGCCAAGCTAAGAGCAATCAGAGCTGGAGTACTAACTCTTAAATAAGGTACCTCAACCACAGAAGGTTAGGTAGCAGCATCTATAGTCTTCTTAGTAAGACCCCTTCTCAATCTTTTCAAAGGAGAATCTTCAATCAAAGGTGTTATCTCTTCTTGAAGAAAGACAACCCCTTCAATCAAAGGTGATGCCTCTTTAGGGGCAACAGGGGGCTTCTTGCTGATATCCTTGGCAGTTATGATTGCTCCACCAGGTGGAATAGCTGGGACATCATCTTTTCCGTTTTTGCCCCATCAAATCAGGGGCAACCTTGGTGAAGAGATTAGTCATTCTCCTTTTCTTCATCATCAAGTCAATAATATAAGTACCCAAGTCAAAAGAAGTTTCTTCAACAAATAAATAAGAGGCTGGAGCCTGCTGAAGGTCAATCGCCAAGGGAGGAACAAGAGGTCGAGTAATAAAGAAAGATGTGGTGTTCTTGCATTGCAGCAAATAGTAAGCAAACCTCACGTGTTCCCCAGCTATTGCTCGATGCAATCCCCAAATAAATTTCAAAGCTTTTATATTAATATCACTCTCTTTTGGGGATTTTCTCTTACTGTCAACTGCAACAAAAAAAAATGTCAGTGACGCATTTTATTAAACAAAAATAAAGCTAAATTAAAAAAAATAAAAACAAACTATCCCATTGCCATAAAGTGGACATCTGGGACCATGGTACACATCTTTCCCTTTTAACGAGGGGTGTTGCCAATTTTTCATCACAACCCCGTGTTCAAAATAATCCCTATTAGCATCAGGGAGATTGACCACTAAACCCCTGTTAGAAAACCTAGTTTTTAAGTAAAATGTGGTGTCATTGGTAACCCATTTATAGAAATATATATTTTCAGGAATCCCTAAATGAGTTCCATGAATTTGATTCAATCTATGTACGCCATTAACTACCCTCCATGTATTTGAAAATACTCTTGCAGGAACAATATAAAAATATTGGCAAAAATCTAAACACAAGGGATTAGGCAGGAAAGAAAAACCACATTCAGCTACAAAAATGGAAGGAAACCAATGTCCCTCAGCTAGAGAAAATAAATCAGAAGGGAAGGGGGTTCTTCCATAATAACCCAAGAAGGAATCGTAAAATCTTCCCTAAATTTATCCAACAATTCGATAAGGTAAACCATGGTGACTAAAGCAAAGAAAGTAGAAAGAAGAAATTCTTACAGAAAATCAAGAATTCAACTAAGGCGGATGACAGAAAGAACGATCATAAGAAGCAAAAGTGAGAAGACAAAGAGTTTGGAAATCTAAAAGGAAAAAGGTAAAAGAAAATTTGATTCTATCGTCTTTAAATGTGTTGCTTTAGGAAACGAGAAAATTAATGATCACTAGAGATGACGATTGCGTTTCCGACGGTTGAATGGTCAAAAAGATGCAAATACCCAAGCGTCTGTTGAAGATTAAAAATATTTACGAGTTTGCCATTTCACCCTAAAAATAATTAATGTCACAAGTGTTGGAGATCTGTAAGCTGACAAGACTAGGTAAACATGCCCGAGCAACTTTTGGGCATAATATTTTACACTCTCATATCCAACCACAACTATGAAATATTGGGGGCTTTTGTTGATACAAAAATTAGTCAGCAGACGTGGACCAATTATTTGAAGACACGTGTCATCCTGCGTGGCATATTTACCGAGCAATTTCCAGTGCCGAGATACTCAGCGCACCGAGCTACTCAACATACCAAGCATTTAGTCAAGAAGATCAAACGGTAAAGACATATTCAATAAACATTCTTTCCATGTATAGATGGATATGTCTCTTAAATAACGACATATTGTCTATTAATACTAATATTCTAAGGGCTATAAATACTTTGTAACACCCCCATAGTGGGGTAAACTTCCATAAGCAAACATACTCGAGATTAAGGCAAAATATCCAGTAATACAAAACAGTGTACGTAGGCCATTTCCCTAAGGTTGAACCACTTTAAAAATCCTTCATCTTATTTCTTTATTCATATTTTTTTGTGATTAATTAATTAGATCAAATCTAGTTTTTTACATCAACATGCGGGAACCAACCTTTTCAAACCAACTTTTTCATCTCCTACAATCTCTAGAGAGAGTTTTTGAGAGTTTAATTCCTCCATGAAAAGGTTCAAGTTTTGAGTGTTTGTTTTTCAAGAAAATTCTTAAACACTTTTGTTTACACCCATGTTAGTTTATCCAATTCCCTACATATATATATATCTTGCTTGGAGTTTGTTTGGCATCGGGTTCTACTCTACCGTTTAAAGAGCTGTTTGGGTTTACTTTTACTTCCCACAAAGAAGAAGACTTTTTTGTTGCTGCGGTGTTCCCACTCGGAGAAAGGTTTCTGGTGCGGGTTGACGGTTGTTCCAAAGGCCTCATTGGTGGATTCCAAGGTTTCGGTGGACTCCAGGATTATCGACTAAGCAGAGGTAGTTGCAAGAAGATGCGTCAGGGGCTTGGACGAAGTCAAGTCGAGTTGTGTAAGTCATCTGTCTTATAATCATAAAACCATACTTAGTGTACTTAAGGCTAGGGCCGTCCGAGGTTGTTCCTCGTTGTCGGTTTTTCCTCGTACATCGCGGCGTAGTTGTTTATTTATTTTATCTTTTGCAAATCACATTAGATGCATGCTTAGGTAAAAAGATAAAATTGGTATATTTAATTTGGGAAAATATTAATTTAATTTAAGTCATTATTTTTATTTGTTAAAACTTAGTTTGGCCTAATTTGCAAAATTGTATTAATTAATTGTTAGGCAAATTTCTAGGACTTGGGTTAAATTGATTTTTGGGCTTAAAGTAAAAATTCACAAATTTGATTTTTAGTATAATTTTAACTTTGAGAAAATTAAAATTTGTTTCACTTTAGTTTTAATTTGTGAAGAAATTAATTTTAGTTTATGTAGTTGTTTAGTTGAACCATCTCTATTCCACACTTCTTGGAAATATATTTGAAAGGTTTTAAATTGGGGGTCATTCAAATTGGTATCAGAGACGGAGCGCTAATTTATGGCGTTAAGGTCCATTTAAATATTTTTTTACTAAAATGGAGTTTTCCCCATTTTCAAAATTTCCTGTTTTCGACGGTTCCAACTGCGCGTATGAAATCGGCACTTAGGTGTCTACATGAGAGGGTTTGGTTATCAGTGGTTAACAGGTGGTCCCCACCTACATATTTAGTTAAAAATGAACGTGTTCCCAAACCCACAAATAGATGGAGTGAGAATGAATTTAAACTTGTAAATTTTAATGCCCGTGGTTTAAATGCCTTGTTTAGCGTGGTCACATTGGATGAATTTCGAGGCATTATGACGTGCGAAACCGCTAAAGCAGCTTGGGATATTTTACAACTCACTCATGAAGGAACTAGTTTCGTAAAAGCATCAAAACTCCAAAACCTCACCACTCAATTTGAAACCATCAAAATGAATTAAAAAGAAACTTTTGATGAATTATATGCTATACTTTCCGATATAGTTAATTCATCTTTTAATTTGGGAGAGAAAATACCCGAAAACTGTGTAGTAAAGAAAATTTTATGGTCCTTACCCGATAGATTTATTCCTAAGGTGACCATGTTAAATTCTTTACCCACTTTATCCTCTACGAAATTAGAAGAGCTCGTAGGTGATTTACAAACCTATAAACTAGACATGTTTCCCTCCAAAACTGAAAAAAATAGATAAGGGGGTTGATTTAAAAGCTCTAAAGGAGGAAAAACAAGTAGTAGAGAGTGAAAGTGAGAGTGACTCGGAAGATATGTCTATGTTTGCTAGGAAGTTTCGAAAATTTCTTAAATTTAACAAAGATAAATTTAAAAATGATTTTAAGAACTTTGAAAAATTCTAAGCATGACAAATCCGAAAAGATCCCTAAAACTTTTAATGAAAATTTAAATAGGGGTGTGTCAAATAGGTGTTACGGATATAAGGGTTATGGCCATAGAGCGAGAGAGTGCCCCACTAAACTAAGGAGAGAGGGTAAGCAACAAATTTCTTATAATGCAACCCTTAGTGATAGTGATAAGGAAGAGGGACCCGATTCCCCCACTAAGACCAACTTTGTGGCTTTTATGGAAAGTCATGTGAATGAAAGTGAGGACTCTTTAATTGATGAAATTTTAACACATGACACTTCCAAGGTCATAATTTGTGAATCCCAAAGAAATGATGGTAGTGGGAGTGGAGAAGAAAGAGAGAGTGAAAGTGAAAACGAGGTTGATGTGAGTGAACTTCAAATTGCATTTCAAGAATTATATGAAGAATCTATTAAATTAAAAAGAACAAATTTGAAGTTAGAAGCTTGTTTTATAAAGAGTGTCGAGGTCATTAATGAGAGTGTTTTTGTGGAAGACCTTAGGTCACGTGAGAAAGATCTTCGTGAGAAACATGAATATGTAGAAGGCGAGAGAGATAGACTTAAAGGTTTAATGGAATCCTTGAAAAATGAGCTTCTTACGTTTGAAGAGGATAATGTTTTATTAGAGTCTAACATTTTAGAATCAGAAAATAAATTAAAAGACTCTAGTAAAGTCAAATTTGATTTGGAGTGTCGTTCGGAGAAATTAGATAAAATATTAAGAACGGTTAAAATTAAAAATGAGACTTCTGGTTTAGGCTTCGATACTTGTAATGAGTCAACTCTTAAAGACAAAATCAATGTTTTAGGAGAATAGTCTAGGAACAATGTTATAGATCATTCCTTAGGTAAGTCTTTTCTCCGAGTCTTTAGGTGCTCACATTATGGTCGAAAAGGACGTCTTAAGAAATTTTGTTTTGATCTTAAACGAGGTCCTAGAAAATTCCTACATAAGGCAACCGAGGTAGAAAAGATTCCTATATCCCGAGATCATCATTTGTCATTAGTTTGGGTTAGGATATCCGACTTGGTATATTTACAAAATAGGATTTTTTTTTATTCTCATTTACTTTCACATGCTTCCTCCCTTGCAAAATCTAAAGGTTGAATGTGTTAGTTGTTTGCATACTCTAGTTTTTTTGTGCCACATATTATATACCATTACTAGGTGTATGCATGTTTAGTCATTTTCTAGTCATTTCTTTATGTCATCTCTCATGCTAGAATTATGATGTTTGTTTATCTTCTGTATTATAGTTCTTTCATTTTAGTTTGCATTAAATGAAAAATACAAAAAGGTTTTATTTATCATTTGTGGTTTTATCTTAAGAATAATTTAGGCTTAATGAAAAAAATTCAAATGATTTTTGTTTGTCTGCTTGGTTAAAAATTTCTAAAACTCAAAAATATTTTTTTTTTGTATTTTAGTTTGACACACTCTATGTGGCATATACTTGTGTTTGAATCCCTTCTTTTTTGCTTCCATGTGGCTAGAACTTTTGGTTTAGATTGTCAATCCTTAAAATGTTTTTTACCATGCTTATATGGAGTAGTTGGACTTTGTGTTGCTATAATAGATTCTATTTTTATATGCCTCAATTCACACATGCACGAGATCACTTGAAGTTTTAACTTCACATGTATATTTGAGCTTTCTGAGGTGTTCTCTTACCAATCTTGTCATCTACATGTTATGTAACCTAGGAGGGCTAGTTCATGTTAAAATCCATTGCACAAGAGAATTGAGCGATAAAATATTATGTGTATATATGTGCACGGGGAAGGGCTCCGAAAGTAAATATCATCCTTTGCGAGTAAGCCACTGTTTGCTTGGACCTAAAAGAAATACGCGGTCCAAAGGTCTAAAAGAATAATGGCATTAAAAGAAAATATTTTCCATGGCCTATTTTTTTAATTTGATAGAGTCATTCAAAAATTAATATGCTTAAATTGAGGGAGTTTGGATGGTATATCAACGGATTGCACAATGCCCGTTTATCCTAGTTGTACTTTCAATGTCATAACTCTATTGGTTTGTAGAATCATCAAAATTCTAGGCTTGTATGCATTGTGTATGTTTGTTCATTGAGTTCAATTTATATTGGCACATGAGGTTATATTCAAATGTGATAAAGTTTGCAATCAAATGAGAACTACGTGAACATGTTTTAAGTGATTGGGTCGAAATTTAATTGTTACTAGTTCACACCCCTACACTTTCGTTTCCATATGACACATTTTTGTCATACGAGTGTGAAAAGCTTATTGTATTTTGTGTCATGTGTGGTGTCCATACCTATATATATGTGTGTGCGCATTAAGTAGCAGTCATTATGTCTACATATATATGGTATTTTTTTTCTTTGCCTCATTTTCTAGTCCATTTATGCTTCTAATTCATAATTGGTATCTATCGTATTGCATATTGTTGTTGATATCACATGCTTAGTATCTTATGTATCACATTGGTATCATTTTTTTTGCATCTTCGTTGGTATCCGTTATTATTTGTATGGATTAGTTATGATTTTGTTGCACATATGCTTTCATGCTCTTATCACTCTAAGCTCGATCGTGTTTAAATTAGTTTTTTTCCTTTGTCTATTCCTGAACAAAAAGGGGGAGAATGATAGGAGAGAAATGGTATCTAATCCTATTGTAATCATATCTTAGTTTGGGAGATTTATCTTAGGGGGAGACGTCTTTCTAAGTAGGTCATTTATTTGATAAAGGGGAGAATTAATTTAGGGGGAGTGTTTATTTTATATGCATTTAATATGCTCATTCCCTATGCGTTTGATAGTTTGCTTAAGTGTGCAAGAATTCTTCTAAATGACAACTTTCATCGACAAAGATATTGATCCGTGGGTTTTGAGTCAAGCTGTGTAATTTTTATTTTGTGTGGGATATTTTTTTTAAGTCTAGTAGAGCTTTACGGCCCTTTAGGATTTTTGTTTGGTTTTTGTCCCGGAATAGCCAAAGGGGGAGATTTGTAAGGACACAAGTCTCTGATTGAGTCTTAATGTAGTGTTGTCTCCATTCCGAATAAAAAATTTGAGTCATAGGATATTTTTCAAGTGTATCTATCCAAGCCTATGACGTGTTAGTTGAAGACGTAGCGGCCAAGATTATAAAGCTTCATCATATGTCAGGTTTAGTGTGCCTCGTTTCTACATCAATAACATTGGTTCCATTGCTCATAAGGTATGAATGCATTATATATATATATATATATATATATATATATATATATATATATATATGAGCTTGGAAATTTATTGAGTGTATTTTATAAAAAAAAAATCATAAATTGTTTTAACGACTTTGTTTTACTCATAAAATATTCTTTAGAACTTTTCATATAAAGTTTTGGGCTTACAAAGAATTTTGCATTTTCTGACAAATCGTTCAAACGAGACTTCTAGCGAGATTCCCAGGTCGTTCAAACGAGACTTCTAACGAGATTCCTTTTTTTCTCACTGGAACATCGTTAGTAAAGTTGTTCAAACGAAAAAGTCGTTCGAACGACTTTGGCAGAAACAATTTTTTGGCAGTTTTTTCCATGTTCCCACTACTTTTTCACACTAATTTTTGACAGAATTACTAAGTGCAGGAACCAACCTTTTCAAACCAACTTTTTCAACTCCTACAATCTCTAGAGAGAGTTTTTGAGAGTTTAATTCCTCCATGAAAAAGTTTAAGTTTTAAGTGTTTATTTTTCAAGAAAATTCTTAAACACTTTTGTTTACACCCATTTTAGTTTATCCAAGTCCCGACATATATATATATATATATATATATATATATATATATATATATATATATATATATATATATATATATCTTTGTTGGAGTTTGTTTGGCACCGGGTTCTACTATACCGTTTGAAGAGTTTTTTGGGTTTACTTCTACTTCCCACAAAGAAAAAGACTTGTTTGTTGCTGCAGCGTTCCCACTCGGAGAAAGACTTCGAGTGCGGTTTGAGGGTTGTTCCAAAGGCCTCATTGGTGCATTCTAAGGTTCTGGTGGACTCTGGGATTGTCGACTAGGCGGAGGTAGATGCAAGAAGACGCGTCAGTGGCTTGGACGGAGTCAAGTCGAGTTGTGTAAGTCATCTATCTTGTAATCATAAAACCATACTTAGTGGACTTAAGGCTAGGGTCGTCCGAGGTTTTTTCCTCTTGTGGATTTTTCCTCGTTTATAGCGGCGTATTTGTTTATTTATTTTATCTTTTGTAAATCACATTAGATTCATCCATAATTAAAAAGATAAAATTGGTATATTTAATTTGATGCAAATTTAATTTGGGTAAATATTAATTTAATTTAAGTCATTATTTTTATTTGTTAAAACTTAGTTTGGCCTAATTTGTAAAATTGTATTAATTAATTGTTAGGCAAATTTCTAGGACTTGGGTTAAATTGATTTTTGGGCTTAAAGTAAAAATTCACAAATTTAATTTTTAGTATAATTTTAACTTTGAGAAAATTAAAATTTGTTTCACTTTAGTTTTAATTTGTGAAGAAATTAATTTTAGTTTATGTAGTTGTTTAGTTGAACCATCTCTATTCCGCACTTATAGGAAATATATTTGAAAGGTTTTAAATTGGGGGTCCTTCAAGCTTGGAGCTTCGGAATTCCGGCCAAAATCCTTGATTTCGAGGATGATTCAACCTCTACAACTTTGAGGCAAGTGATTAAACTTACTAAATAATTCATGTGTGTATTTTATTTCATGATCTGTGGATAAAATTATGGATTTTGGGACAAAATGTCAAAACCTAGATTTTCGGGTTAAATCTTGCATTTGATGTGCATATAATGGATTGACGATTGTAAATTAGTTGGGTGGAATTATTTGATGAGTTTTAATGTTATGAATATGATTGGGTTAAATAATTGTTGTTGGAAGTAGGTATTTTGAGGTTTTTGGGAAGTTGGAATTCTTCCAAAATGGAAGATGGCTGAGATAACTGCTACGGCCGATCGACCGCGGCCAGGGGGTCGGTTGACCGCCCCTCAAGGTAAAAGCCCACTGCCCTCATTTTTAAACAAAATTAGAAACTGCGGTCGACCGGGGGTCAGGGGCCGGTTGATCGTTCTTCTATTTTTTGTCCAAGTTTGGGATTTCAAGTTTACCCTCATTCTTTTGGGTTTATAATTATGGAACTTCTTAGTTATTGTATCCTAGATGGTTAAGTGATTATATCAAGGGTTCGATGACCTTAGGATGGTGAGGAGTTATTTGGGGTTTATTTCGGAATGGAATTGAGTGTGTAGTGCCTCTCTCATTAAGGAAATGAGAGTAGAATTAGCAGAAAATTTGATGAAATGTTGGGGTAGTATTGGGTTATTGCGAGAGAGTACGAGATTGAGTTATCGTATCGATTTAGTGGGGAATCCTCTTAGCGTCGAGGTTTTCATTTGGAGATTATTGTTGTGTATCGATGTGCATTCGGATATAGAGGGTATCCTTAAGGTTGATTGATTGGGGAGGCAAATCATACAAATATAAGTGATGGATGAGTAAGTTTCAAGTGAGGGGTCGTAGTATGAAATTAATGGGATGATATGCAAGTTAACAACAGTTAGTATATCGAGAGTAATACACTTATAAATGGAAATTTTTCATTCATACACACGAGCGTAAAATAGTATGTATATCTATATGGCACGATGTAAATACCTTGTGTGATGGTTTGCATTTACATGACGTGGTTTGCATTTACATGATTAGTTCTCACTTTTCGGTTAGGAACTATGACCGCTTCCTACACGTTGTGATTTGTTTTATTACCATGGCTGTGTGATAATAGTCCGATATATGGTAACCTGGGATAAAGTGAGTAATTCCTGGAAGTCCGATATATGGTCACCTGGGATAAAGTGAGTAATTCCTGGAAAATGATAGCATTGTGAAGTATTTTGTATATCCATAAGTGATGGGATTTTGGATATTAATATGTACGCTAAGTGTTTTATGCGTACTTAATTGTTGGGATTGAATGATTGTGCTTTATAACTAGAGTAAAGTTATAGACCCTAAATGTTTCGGAGCATTATCTTATTTATGTGACTAGAGATTGTTTCTCCTCATAGTGTATTCGTAGTTATGTGTGGGGTACCGAGGGCATAATGGACCTCAATGACCAACATTGTCAAAGAGTAGTGTATCGTGGGGGTTCCTTGTTTGGATTTTGCTTTACGAGACGTCCCACAAACGAAATGCAGTGCAATGTTAGGAGTGGGGATAAGTTTAGTCCGTAGTACTCAGATTTATATGTTATAGTGAAGCAAGGTTTTATGAGAAAAAACCGGAGTAACATTTAAATAAGTGGTTGATGTTATATGTGTCGTGCATTGAGGGCAGAATGAATATCGATAATCAACATTGTCAAGGAATAGTGTATTGGGGGGGGGGTTCCTTCTTTGGATTTCACTTTGCGATACGTCCCACGCACGAAATGCAATGCAGTGTTGAGAATGGGGAGAAGGTTAGTCCTTAGCACTTAGATGCTAATAACTCATGTCAGTTAATATCTAGAATCCGATAAATTCTAGTAGGAGTATATTTATAGTTATAATTAATCATTAAGTAAGTTGTGACGCACATTTGGGATTATGGTAGAATCAAACGTTTATGGTTATGTTTTAGATGATGGGTTACGAGAGTGTGGATTAGGCGTAGATTAGATTGTATTATGCCTATAAAGTGTTGGGCAATAAATTGCGGATCATGTGATACGCTTAGATGCGCGCTCTAGTTGAGAGGTGAGTTAGATTTTCTAGAGAGTAAGACTCCACTTTAATCATGTTATAGTGCATTTATAATTATTATGCATTTTAATGCACTTGCTAAAATGTTTTCACACCTCGGGCTCTGACCGGTTTATATTTTTCTCTTGCTATGCACATATTGTATTATTTTAGGTGTTCCTCCACAAGGATGCCATTGATGTTATCTATCCAGTGTATTCATGGAGCTGTGGTACTAGCGGACTATCGCGGGATTTTGATATAGTCGTTTCCTATCTTTTGTCTATCTAGAATTAGGATTCAGTTTGTATATAGGGTTTACACCAAAGAGTTAGTTGTAGAATTTTGTTTATATTTCTTTTCACGGGATTGTTGTATTTTCTGTGACCCGATAACATATTTGGGTATTTTCCTATTGTGTATTTTTGGTGTACTATAGAACTATTCTCTTGTATCTTAGCATGTGTATGTTCTTTATCATGTTCTATAGTTATTATTATTGGTGGTTGGTTATTGCATAGTATGTTCTAAAAAATTGGCACCCTCTTTTTATAGTAGTGGGTAGTTAGCCATGTTAATCTAGTATTGTCAATAGATGCTAAGAATGATCCACTTGAGATTCCTGATTTATTTTAGTATAGGGCTGGCCACCCATTATTATTTTAAGTGGGGTGTCACAGGGTCCTAGTTATCCTTTAAGTTATTTTAGTAGCTAGTACTCTCATACACTACTAGTTTGAATCATAGGTTCACTCATACTTTTCGTACCCGTTCTAAGTCTTGCGAAGTCATTAAATATCAAAATATACTTGATAATTCCTATCCTTAATTCTTCTCAATTGGGTAAACCGCAAACTTATCATAGGCCTATTAGAATTTACTATATCCCTCACTATAGCTTAAGAATGTTCCAAAAGTCTCCCCATAAATTATTTGTGGATTAGGGGCATAAAATAAAGAAATTGTCCAAATCTAGGTAGCTGAATCGATTCAGTGAAGAGCCCAAATCGATTCGCCTATCAAATCGATTTGGTCATCAAGCTGAATCGATTCGCACCTGATAGTTTCCCCTTCTTCGTTTAACTATTGAGATTTCTTCCATTTTTATTCCACAAAACCTCCATGTATCGTACCTAATCTCCAACATAATTCAACCCATCATTAAATAAGAGTGTATGGCCAATTTCTAACAAATTTCCAATACTAAAACATTATTGAATCCATAATAATCCAGAGTTCATTATATGTTTGTCTACAAAACTCTAGTTTCACTTTTTCATGCATGTCCTTCAAGAAACCCAGATTTTAATCTCTCAAAATCTCCCAAAAATCTGTTTTCGTATTATTAATCCCAGAAATCAAAGATATAATATGAGTCCTAATCATTAACATGAATTTATCGCATCATTTTTATCTCAAAATCATATGTTCATGCTAGATTATATCAAGTTCTACCATGAGTATTATAACTTCTTTAAAAACTTGCAAGATAAACACTTACCTTGTAATAGCAGGTCTTATTTCATTTTCAGATGTTGAAAGTGCCTTCCTCTCCCGCCGATTTGTAGTCCGGTGGTAAAGGCGATGCAAGAATGGTGTTGAATCTCAAAGAACTCTCTCTTCTTCCTCTGTAATGACCTCTCTTCTCTCAATATAGTAGTAATCCTAGCCTCAAACTCAAAGGGGCTAATATAACCTTTCAATTTTTGGAGTTCTTTCTACCCCAGTCTCTCAAATGACCAAAACGCCTGTGACACCCCATCCAATTAAATATAGGGTGATCAGTCCTCTACCAATTTAAAACAGGATATTCAGTTGGTTCATTCTCAGCATCAGTGTCGAAAAAACTTTTTAACATATTAATCACCTAATATAGAATTAAGCTAAGTGTCAAAACATTTCCAATTTAGTAAAACCAAGTAAATCCATTTCTATTAAATTTCAAAATAAAAACAATTCACCACACATCGAAATGTAAATAAATACTGAACATGAATCAAGTACTGCAATAAATAAGACTGAGTAAAACTCTCAGTTCAAAACTCTAAACCATCTACTAAACTGAATACAATAACTCTGATGAAAGAACTAGAAGTGGGTGACATATGCCCTAAACAATAAGTCTAGATAAAACTGAATGGAAGGGATAGATGCGTCTACTGCAAGGACCTACAGCTTCCACAGTAGCTGCAACACATCAAGCAATCCAAATCTCTAAATCTGATACTCCTGTGGCTGAGCACCTGATATAATACATATATATAGCAAAAGAGAGAAGAGATAGAAGAGACGGGTCAGAGCCCCATGTGTAAAAATGATTTAGCAAGTATTTAAAACTGGTTCTTAAAACAAGTCTAATACGCATGTTAGTTATCGAACTCTCACATGAGTTTCTCACCTCTCGTCTATTGTGTACACCTAACGTACATCTAATCTCCCCCTAGTCATACCTCCCAGTCTAACTAGTCAGAAACCATAATAATACTAACTATGATCACTAGTAGTATTCCCGTATCGCCCATACAATACGCTATTCAGATAGTTTACATCACATACGAAATTTCATTATTTATCGTTTGAATGGTTAATCTTTTATTCACTAAGATCATTTTACTTCTCATTTTCATTTTATCTACTAGTCTCACAAAGTAGAAAGTTACCCAAGTACACTCATACATATATATAGTCTCATCATCCCTATATATATACACTAATCCTGCACTCTTAGGTTAAGACCACTTGGTGCATCGTAATGATTATTATTATTACCAAGTCTACTAATTTCACACAGTAGCAATATTCACAAGTACATATATATATATATATATAGTCACATCATCCCTATACATATATATATATATATACTAATCCTGCACCCCCGGCTAAGACCCATTAGTGCACATATACAGAAAATCATGCATCCCCGGGCTAGCACCCATTAATGCACCTATCAATAATAATTCAGCACCCCAGGGTTATCACCCATTAGTGCGCCTAAAAATAGAATCTTGCATCCCCGGGTTAGCACCCATTAATACACCTATCAATAATAATTCAGCACCCCCGGGTTATCACCCATTAGTGCGCCTAACAATAATCGTCTTTGTACCACCGGGTTATCACCCATTAGTACACTTATCAATAGAGTTTTTGCACCCCCGAGTTATCACTCATTAGTGCTCTTAACTATAAGGTTCTTGCACCCCTGGGTTATCACCCATTAGTGCTCTTACAACAATATCACATAATAGGCATACACACATCCTATTATAAATTATAGGTATTTCACCAACCTACATATATACTCTTCATACGTATTTTAATCTCATCTCTATGTATAGTATAAATATTTAGATTACTATCTCTCTCGTAATCTCCAAGGTATATTCTCTCTCTATACCGAAATAATTAAAGTATTTATTCTCACGTACTTTCCCGAAGTTCCATCTTATTTAAATTTACTATTTGGCAGTTTCTCTCACTCCAATAAATCGACAAACTCAAAACTAGACATTGAAAAAAATCCCCAAAAATTCCCTATGTCGCTCGAACCAGAAGGGTTGTAGTTTGAACGACTTCCACGTGTCGTTCGAGCGGCTTCGCGCGAGATTCCATCTCGCTCGAACGACGTCGCGTGAGATCCCCATCTTGTTTGAACCACTTCGCGCAAGATCCCCATCTCGTTTGAACCACTTCGCGCGAGATCGCGCGAGATTGTATTGTTCGTCTTCTTCACCAAACTTCAACATTTTTCACCAATTTTGAACCTAAAAACGTCTAAGATTCAATTCCCAACAACTCATCATCAATACCCCTCAACCCCTAACAGGTTATAGATCATTTCTATCATCCTAGGATCTTTAATTCGTCATTCATCATCATAATTACATAAAACTCCCAAATTAATTCACATGAACCTCAGTTTTCAAAATTTCAATTCAAGAACCTAATCAACCCAGATTCGTTTATCAATATATAATCAAATTTCGTGATTAATCATCTACATACATGAAGGAATTTTAGCCACTAATTAAACCAATCCTTAATCATAATTTAAATCTCCAATTTTCACCCAATTAACATATAAATTATGATTAAATCCACCTATAGTATTTTGACTATCTCCACCTATATTAACATGAGCATGATTATTGCTAAAATAAAGCAAGTAATAAAGACTTGCCTCGAATATGACGGTCTGATCCGTTGGTGATGTTGGTATATACGCGTTCCTCTCTTCGCGATCTACGCGTTGGTGGTCACGGTTATGCAAGGTGATGCCAAATGAGTCTTCTCTCTTAGAATTTGGTTATCCCTCACACCCTCCATGGACGTTTTAAGTTCCTGTCACTTCTTAACCCTAATGGACTTTCTTGGATGATATAATAAATCCCAATTTTCGTCCATTAATTTAGCCCAAAAATACAATTTACCAAAATGCCCTCTCGGGGTGCCAGTTAGGCCTAAAATCGCCCCGGGACCCAAACTAAACACCCGGGTATACTATTTTGACTATCTCGACCCTTTCGGACTCAACGGCGCACTCGAAATTACCATATGTGTTAATCAAAATAAATTCTCTTTTTATTCCATTCAATTAGTCCCGACACGATTCACACGCGTGACAGCCTTTAATTACCAAACTGCCGTATTTCTCACTTCCGATAATTTATCAAATATCATAATTCCATATTACATATCACACAGTAATATTCAATAATTATCAACTATAAATATTAATCCTTGGCACGCTAGTTAATAATTATTTTAATCCGGACTAATAACAAATTAATTTCTCACATTTTAATTTAATTAATCTAACAACAATAAATAAATCGCATATTTATTCCCACAATAATAATTAATCATATAATTATTTAAATCGTCAAAAATACGGGGTGTTACATACTTCCCCCCTTACAACGGAATTTCGTCCCAAAATTCAAAAAAAGTATACCAGGTATAGACAACGCTGTAAAAATATTGGGCCTCACATCCTTGCGCTCACAAGTAAGCTACTCCGTACCACCCATATAGTATGCTATCGAATACCCATAATAATGAACACTTCACATGTGTTTTCTTTAAACTCCAGGTTACCCTGTCATATAGGCTCTTGCCCAAGCCTTTCTGCCTAATTTTCATTACTTCAACTTTATTTTAGATATTCACTATCTAGCCTTATACTATTTGTACCTTAGTAGATTTATCCTCTTTTCATATACATACGACTTCATCTCGTGTCTTTCTTACAAGTAAATTCGCTTTGCAATATATATTTCAGACACAGTATATACGATAATATCGATTCTTCTCCGACATTTGTAATCATAATTGGTCCCCCACCTCTAACTCTCAAGTAGGACAACAACAAAGTTTACCGTGTTATACTTCTACTGGCACTCTGCCCGAACATGAATTTATAGGAGTTATTTGGACACAAACTACACTAGTGGAAGTTACTACTCTCGTCCTCCCCTAAGATCTCAGGGTCCACATAATTTTTTTTTTCTCTCGCATCCGATTAAACCGCTTGTCCTTACCCATCCCTCTGTGGGTATTAGGTTGTACTCAATCGCATCTTAGTACCTATAATCTCACCATCTCAGCTACATGAGAAGATTCTTGGGGTAGCCTTCCATTTTCTAGTGGAAGAAGCCCCTACTGTTTTCGAATTGTTCACCATTTTCAATCCGTCAGGTGACCTACTACAAGACCATCCTTGCAATATTAACCTACATCGTAAGCCATCACCACTGTTGTTTGTATTCTGATACATTTTATCTTTCTTGAATAAGTTTCAATTCATCTTAAAACGTAAGTTTCTGACAAATCTCATAGAGTAATCTTCGGATTACCCGATTACATGTTATCGAATTCTCAAGATAATCATAATCCACCATTTGATTCAATCCCCTAGGGCGTCCATACACCCTATGCCTCACGCATCATTATACAAAAGACATAAAATATTCTTACCTCAATTCTTGCACACTCGGTATGATGATGTGGTAGGGTTGCACTCAACCACCCCACTAGTCATGACTTGAACCATACTTCAATGGCATCATTCATCTATTCCGAAAAATACTAAGTCTAGGCTACTCTATTGGCCTTAAGTTATAAAAGAATTATCAACTCTCAAATATATTACTTTATAGGTACAATAACCAACATAAAAAACTTATGTACTATCGACCAAACTTCCCTCCAACTCCTAACGTTCGCTAGTTTCATGCGTGGGATGTCTCGCAAAGCGAAATCCAAACAAGGAACTCCCCCCCCCCCCCGATACACTACTATCTAACCTAGCGGGTTGTCGAGGTCCGTAAGGCCTTCAGTACCTTCTATGTACTTTCCCACAATCTATGTATCATGATATAAATTTTACTCGTCCACTCTCATGTCCCTAAAAATGTAACATGAAGCATGGCTCCCTCACTATCCCAAGTACTTGGCGCTATAGATACATAACGAGCTTTATTTCGCCGCTCGATAAGAACATAATGTATTCTAAGTCTTAACAGACAAATAAATTCCTATGCTTGGGAATCGCATATAATTAGACACTATACTCGCTGAGGTCTATAATACCATAAAAGTTTCATATATATACTCATATCTAGGCCCAACCCTATTTTAGGTGGCGCCGCAAAAAATAAGGATCAATCCTCCCGGAGTATCCGGCACGATAGTCATATCAATACATTTATACTATCGTTTAACCATACGGTAATTAATCACTACATATTACCATAATAAACTCTACTAAAGCTGACTCAATGCAGTAGTAAATTATAACAACAAAACATATTCTTAGGGCCCACCCGGTTCACTCACGGGAAATCATCAAAATGCCGTGCTAACAACGAGAAATACATTTATAACAAGACTATTAAAACTAAAGTTCCCACTAAACTCAAATCGCACGCGAAGTTTAGGATTTCCAATTTACATAAAAGTTATGGCACACCCATGTCACTAGAATCTATCCTTTACTCACAAGGAAGAAGCAAAACCTCACCAGTCTCGCCAAATCATAGGGTCTCAGCACGTGGCTGCCATCACGACCTATGAACATCTGCAATCGTCATACATCCTAAGATTTCATCCTATAGTTTTCCTCTCTCATCACGGACAATTTATTCCATCATGTGGATTTCGCGCCCATTATTAAAACGTTGGCCCAAGCTTTCCAGGCCTTAATTATAGCTTTATTGAACTCCCCTTTACATCCCGGGACCCGTAGACCCTATCATACTGTATGCTACTATTAACGAGGACTCTACCGGTCCAGCCTTAACCCATCACTCTCAGGTTATAAATTTCCTGGGCCTAATTCCCTTGACCCCAAATTCTTTGGCTAGAAGTCTCGCTCCCCCAGTCGTTATGCCTAACTGGCACGGTTTACCATTTCTAATCTCTTCGGTCTCACTTATCAATTGTGGACACATCCAACACTTGTAGTTATGTTTCCTTTACATAAGGAAAACTTCACGAACTATTTCCCGTCACTGGTCCCACTGACCATTTTGGGAATGTCCTTCTCTCGGACTGACAATTTCAACTCACAAGTATTCTTCCACTGTCCCTTTGGCTACGCTAGCTATCCGGAACTATGGTTGGCCTCTACAGCCTGATTGACTTCATCGTTCTCTTGAAGTTAATCACTTAAAATCATCTAACTGAGTTCCCTATTGGGTATACTCTCATGTGGGGTTTCACTAACACCGTTAAATTCAGTTTCTGCTTTTCAGCAGGTTCGTTAACCCTCTTTACTCCCTTCTCTTGGAAGGACTGCCATCACTAGCAACCGTATAACTTGACGACATCAACATCAGTCATCCTAGCTGGATTTCTCATCCATACTGGTATTCTACTCACGGGTCCTTTATCAACTATAAACCCTTTGGATAATTTATACCCTCTGCGAGGTACGAAGTTCATTATGCAATTCAACCTCTCTCTCATGATTGGTTTCTATCTTACCCATCATTTTAAACATCAAAATTTCACTCACATTTTGTTACCACACCGAATGGAAGACTTCACAGTCAAATGGTTCTCAAATTTCTTTCTAAATTTCAAACACACTTCTTTATATATGGTGATTGCCTCTAATCACTACATGATTTTCCTAAGAGCTATAACTTTTAACTCCAAATGTAATTCTGAGTGTCGTCACACCCCACTCTACACGATTTCCTTCAGATTTTCTACCTCCGCTGGTCTGTTACACTTTCTCATTTTCTTTTCCGCATCTTTACCTATGGGTTTTCAAAAGAGTTCCTCTAATTTCCCCTTTATCGACTATGCTAAGTGGTCCTGAATTCACTCCACCATTATCTATGACTGTGTCCTGGGTACCCACAGTTCTCGAGTGACAATTTTACTATCTCTTACTTAAGTAATTCTCATTGTGATTTTTCATCCCAATCACTCTTACCCGATTGCTCTATGTCTTCTGTTGAGCCTTTTCTCCCGTAGTTCTTCTTACGGCCCTCGCTGGTCGTGCTAAAATGTTCGGTGTTTGAATCACACTAAATTTCGTATAATGAGTCACATCCATTATAATTCGTAGCAGGAGAATGTAAGTCGCATATGTAATGGACCACAATAATCCTATCATAAGGATCTACATCAAAGAACAATACGCTGAAGCGTAATAAGCCACACAAATCCTAAGGATACTAGAACCTGGCTTTGATACCACCTGTCACACCCGTCCCAATTAAGTATAGGGTGATCAGTCCTCTACCAATTTAAAATAGGATATTCAGTTGGTTCATTCTCAACATCATTGTCGAAAAAACTTTTTTATATTTTAATCACCTAATATAGAATTAAGCTAGGTGTCAAAACATCTCCAATTTAGTAAAACCAAGTAAATCCATTTCTATTAAATTTCAAAATATAAACCATTCACCACACATCGAAATGTAAATAAATACTGAACATGATTCAAGTACTGCAATAAATAAAACTGAGTAAAACTCTCAGTTCAAAACTCTAAACCATCAACTAAACTGAATACAATAACTCTGATGAAAGAACTAGAAGTGGGTGACATATGCCCTAAACAAGAAGTCTAGATAAAACTGAATGGAAGGGATATATACGTCTACTGCAAGGACCTGCAGCTTCCACAGCAGCTGCAGCACATCAAGCAATCCAAATCTCTAAATCTGATACTCCTGTGGCTGAGCACCTGATATAATACATATATAAAGCAAAAGAGAGAAGATATACAAGAGACGGGTCAGACACCGATGTGTAAAAATGATTTAGCATGTATTTAAAACTGGTTCTTAAAACAAGTCTTATACGCATGTTAGTTATCGAACTCTCACATGAGTTTCTCACCTCTCGTCTATTGTGCACGCCTAACGTACATCTAATCTCTCCCTAGTTATACCTCCCAGTCTAACTAGTCAGAAACCATAATAATACTAACTATGCTCACTAGTAGTATTCCCGTATCGCCCATACAATACGCTATTCAGATAGTTTATATCACATACGAAATTTCATTATTTATTGTTTAAATGGTTAATCTTTTATTCACTAAGATCATTTTACTTCTCATTTTCATTTTATCTACTAGTCTCACAAAGTAGAAAGTTACCCAAGTACACTCATACATATATATAGTCTCATCATCCCTATATATATACACTAATCTTGCACTCTTAGGTTAAGACCACTTGGTGCATCGTAATGATTATTATTATTACCAAGTCTACTAATTTCACACAGTAGCAATATTCACAAGTCCATATATATATATATATAGTCACATCATCCCTATACATATATATATACTAATCCTGCACCCCCGGCTAAGACCCATTAGTGCACATATACAGAAAATCATGCATCCCCGGGCTAGCACCCATTAATGCACCTATCAATAATAATTCAGCACCCCCGGGTTATCACCCATTAGTGTGTCTAACAATAGAATCTTGCATCCCCGGGTTAGCACCCATTAATGCACATATCAATAATAATTCAGCACCCCCAGGTTATCACCCATTAGTGCGCCTAACAATAATCGTCTTTGTACCCCCGGGTTATCACCCATTAGTACACTTATCAATAGAGTTTCTGCACCCCCGAGTTATCACTCATTAGTTCTTAACTATAAGGTTCTTGCACCCCCGGGTTATCACCCATTAGTGCTCTTACAATAATATCATATAATAGGTATACACACATCCTATTATAAATTATAGGTATTTCACCAACCTACATATATACTCTTCATACGTATTTTAATCTCATCTCTACGTATAGTTTAAATATTTAGATTACTATCTCTCTCGTAATCTCCAAGGTATACTCTCTCTCTATACCGAAATAATTAAAGTATTTATTCTCACATACTTTCCCAAAATTCCATCTTATTTAAATTTACTATTTGGCAGTTTCTCTCACTCCAATAAACCGGCAAACTCAAAACTAGACTTTGAGAAAAATCCCCAAAAATTCCCTCTGTCGCTCGAACCAGAAGGGTTGTCGTTTGAACGAATTCCATGTGTCGTTCGAGAGGCTTCACGCGAGATGCCATCTCGCTCGAACGACTACGCGTGAGATCCCCATCTCGTTTGAACCACTTCGAGCGAGATTCCCATCTCGTTTGAACCACTTCGCGCGAGATCGCGCGAGATTGCACTGTTCGTCTTCTTCACCAAACTTCAACGTTTTTCACCATTTTTGAACCTAAAAACCTCTAAGATTCAATTCCCAACAACTCATCATCAATACCCATCAACCCCTAACAGGTTATAGATCATTTCTATCATCCTAGGATCCTTAATTCGTTATTAATCATCATAATTACATAAAACTCCCAAATTAATTCACATGAACCCTAGTTTTCAAAATTCCAATTCATGAACCTAATCAACCCAGATTCGTTCATCAATATATAATCAAATTCTGTGATTAATCCTCTACATACATGAAGGAATTTCAGCCACTAATTAAACGAATCCTTAATCATAATTTAAATCTTCAATTTTCACCCAATTAACATATAAATCATGATTAAATCCACTTATACTAACATGAGCATGATTATGCTATAAGAAAGAAAGTAATAAACACTTGCCTCGAATATGATGGTCTGATCCGTTGGTGATGTTGGTATATACGCGTTCCTCTCTTCGCGATCTACGCGTTGGTGGTCACGGTTATGCAAGGTGATGCCAAATGAGTCTTCTCTCTTGGAATTTGGTTCTCCCTCACACCCTCCATGGCCGTTCTAACTTCCTGTCACTTCTTAACCCTAATGGAATTTCTTGGATGATATAATAAATCCCAATTTTCGTCCATTAATTTAGCCCAAAAATACAATTTACCAAAATGCCCTCTCGGGGTGCCAGTTAGGCCTAAAATCGCCCCGGACCCAAAATAAAACCCGGGTATACTATTTTGAATATCTCGATCCTTCCGAACTCAACGGCGCACTTGAAATGACCATACGAGTTAACAAAAATAAATTCTCTTTTTATTCCATTCAATTAGTCCCGACACGACTCACTCGCGTGATAGACTTAAATTACCAAACTGTCGTATTTCTCACTTTCGACAATTTATCAAATATCATAATTCCATATTTATATATCACACAGTAATATTCAATAATTATCAACAATAAATATTAACCATTGGTACGCTAGTTAATAATTATTTTAATCCGGATTAATAACAAATTAATTTCTCACATTTTAATTTAATTAATCTAACAACAATAAATAAATCGCATATTTATTCCCACAATAATAATTAATCACATAATTATTTAAATCGTCAAAAATACGGGGTGTTACAACGCCCTCATATGGTGCCAGGTTGGTCTAAAATCGCCCCGCAAGCCAAATAATACACCCGGGTACACTATTCTTATCTCGACCTCATATAGTCTACACATGACACCCAGTTGAGATATAACACCATCACGTCACTATCATTCGCTGTGACGTAAAATAATTATCACAAGTTATTTACTATTACCCTAGTAACTTTATTCCATAAATATTAATCATTATCTATACCGATTAATAATTTAAAATAACAGATAATATTTTAATCTAATTAAATTACGGCACACATATAACTTTAAATACCCGAATTAATTAAATTCTAATTACTAAGAAATACTGGGTGTAATAAAAATATGACAAGTGGATAAGTGACTTTATAGAATTATAGTGGCAACTAAGTTGGGTATGGTTTTAGAAAATAAAGGATTTGTAATACCCCGTACTTTTATGGATATTTATTTATGGGATTAATTAAATTAAATGTGAATTAATTGAGAATTAATCCGGATAAAATACTAACGAGATGTGAGTTGGCATTTTATTATAATGTGTATATATGGCAGTATATGAATATTGAAAATATTAAAATTTTCGCGAGCCTGAAATACGACAATTTGGGAAATTTTATTGGGACGCGCGTGACAGTCGCGTCAGGAAGGTAACTATTTAAATTAAAAAGTGAATTTTATTTTTATCAACCGTATGGTCATTTTGAGTGCGCCAATGAGTCCGGAAGGGTCGAAATAGTCAGAAAACACTAGCCGGGGGTTTAGTTTGGGTCCCGGGGAATTTTTGGGCCACACCGGCAACTTAAAAGGGTATTTTGGTAATTTTGGAATTTGGGAAATTTTGACCAACGAATTTTGGGAATTAAAAATAGGGTATTTGGGAACCCACTAACCCATTACCAGCACTTAACTAATTCGAGGGCTACGGGAGTTATAGGAGAAGTTAGGAGAGGTTCCCAAAAGAGAAAAACCATTACCATCATCTTCAACCTTCAACCTTGGGAGAAATTGTAGAGGAAAAGAGAGCAACATCCAACATCCAACATCAAATTCAGAGAAAAATCTGAGGCAAGTGGTTTAATTACATTATTTACAACGAATGTTTCTTCCATGCTTAGAAATTTATAAAAAAAAATCGCATTGTTTTGGGAGATTGACAAAAACCCATTGAATTGGAATTAGAAATTCACATTTTGATAAGGAAAGTGCATGTAGAATTATGTTTGGGTGATTATTCTGATAGAAATACATCTTTTATATCACAAAAACAGATTTAATTATGTCTATTGATGACTTTAAATTTCTAGGGTTCTTGTTCATGAGATTTGGGAAAAATTGGGGAGATTTGATGATTAGACATGGTTTAGGATGATTTGACCCCATATAAATGTTATTATACGACTTAAGTATGTTTAGGAATGATTAGAAACCTTGAAATATTGTTGGAATGATGTTTAGATGAGATTAAAGGTGAAGAAAATTGGGAAAAGCAAAATAGGAGAATTCTGGGCTCGAAACTGTCACCTCGTTAGAAGGACTGCCCAGGTCGTTTGAACGAGCTTCTAACGAGTTGACAGTTTGCCTTCTAACGAGTTGGATGTTCGTTAGATACCCCTTTCGTTCGAACGACCTCTCGTTCGAACGACCTTGTTCGAACGAGACTTCTAACGAGTTGACAGAATGGCCTTTTTGGCCTAATTTGATTTCTAGTGTCCCGGAACCTTGTTTAATTGTAGAGATAACATTCCCTTGATGACTAATTGATATAGTTTGGATATTCGGGATATATTGAGGAGTAAAATATAGAAGAATGATTTGAACTAAATGATATTGGTGGATTAGGGCGCGAGTGACTAATCACGATGCGAGGATAATTAATGACTTGAATACATATAAACCGGGGACATATAAATTGTGACATTAAAAATTGGTATAAGAACGAGAAGTATACCACCAATAAATATGGTAATTACTAAGATGTGTGCATGCTTATTATATATGATTTATGTGTATGACATACCTACCATACTTGCTATCACGGGAGGTTTGCGTTCGTTTAGGGCCATCTAATCTTTGTGTGCCTACGGGGGGATATAGATTGGTACCTCGAGGACATATGTCCGAGAAGGACTTATTGGGAAGTTGATAAGTCTGCTGATCGTGGGAGCGTAGGTATGTGCGTGACCCATGTGATGTGACTGTGTTCGCCTCCATTGATTGTGATTGTTGTTATCTGAGAACGAAACCTGAGAGATTCGGAATGCGTGATCCTTATGTACGTGATGTACCGGGATGGATAGCAGAGTATGTGTGCACCGCAGCTTAGTCTCGAGGTGCTTGTATTGTATATTTATGATGTGAATGATATACGGTTAAATGAACAGACTTGCCATGTTAAATTATGAGAATAATTTATAGTAACTCCTTGAGAAGATAAATAAGGGGATAACCTCCAGTAAATGGTAATGCTAATAATTGAGAATCCGATTTTAAGTAAAGCTATCTATTCAAGTGATAACATTGGGAATTCATATTGTGAATCGAGTAGATGGGTTAGAACTTATGTCGGTTTAGTTATATATAAATACCACTTATATGGGTACTATACGTTAGGAGTGCACAAGTAATCGAGAGGTGAGTATTTCATGTGAGAGCACGTCCTAACATGTATTTTTCATTCATTGTTTTAATGTTATTAAAGCACTTGTTGTTTTTAAAATACTCTCCACTTTCGGGCTCTGACCCGTTTGCTTTCAAATCTATTTTTGTAAAAACCTTTTTAGGTGCCCAGCCACAAGGACACCATGCATAGGATTTCCATTCAGGTGACGAGCTGTAGATGTTTGTGGAAGTTACAGGGCCTTTCTAGTAGACGATTATTTTGTCTTGACTCTATTCAGTTTTCATCATTTGTAGGGCATGTCGCCCATTTCTATTAGAGACATTTCATATTTCAGTTATTCAGATTGTTAGCATGTAATTAATTCAGGATATACTGTTTTATTTATTTTCAGTGGTGGGATTTTTGTGAGAAGTTTTCCTCCGGACTTATTATTATTATTTGTTGGTTACTTTATTGAGACTTTATGGTGTATGGTTATGATATTCTTTCATAATTCTTTTATTGTATGTGAATCAGACTTAATTTAAAATTTGACATCTTACTTTTTAAATACTAGGTGGATAGTAATGATTAAAATGTTTTCAACAGTGATGTTGTTAACTGGACCAACTTGACATTTTGTATTAATTTAATAAAGGAGTAGCTACCCGGTATTTAATTAGTCGGGGTGTCACAGGATTGAAGATGGACTTGTATTACTTTCTGGTCCAAAAATCAAAGAGTAAACCCTTACACTTTTTTTCCCTGACAAGTTGTCCATATTAAAACCCATGCTCATATTTATCATTACTAATTTTTCATTGTATTTGCAACACATATAACTCCTTTTAAGTTTGTTTTAATTCTTCAACTGGATGTCTACCACTCTTTGTGCACTTCAAAACTCTAGAAATGTATTAAAATTACCAATTTTGTATTGCAATCTCTATATTCATATAATTATCAATCCAGTGCACAAATAAAAAATTGGAATCATAGGTCTGAAGTTCTATGGGGAGATTTTGTAATGCTTGTTTTTTTTCTTTAATATTTTTAATCGAGTAAGGAATTTGTCTAGTTTGTATTCCTAAATGGCACAATGATGTTTCTTTACCATGATAAAAAAAAAGTCTATTTATTATCACTAAATCTAATGACACTATGTCAGGATAGTGATTATAAAGTTATTTGGATCATATATAAAAAACAAAATTATCACTTGTGTGTTAAATGGTGGGTTAAGATTATGGATATTATCCCTTAAGAACCGAGGTGTAACTTACTAAAAGAAATCTTGACAAAAAGTGGGGAGATGACAATAAGCATTTAATAATAATGAAACAACATTAATGTAATAATAACAATAATGCATAAAAATGATGGGCCTCTCGTTCTTTCTCGAATGGAGCATAAGAGAGGAATTACCCATTTTGATAGGTAAAACTATGGAGGCAAACTAAATTAATATGGGGTTATGATAATTTCAGGGGGTTGTTGAGAAATATTAGAGATACAATGATGGGGGGAATAAATATTTTTTGTGTTATGAGCTCTTTTAATAGAGTAAAAAAGTATGTTCTTTGTGGGTATTTCAAAGTGTTATGACGTAGGTGCAATGAAGTGCCAAATAACTAAAGTTTAATAGGGGTGGGTATTCTTTTATAATTAGTTTGGAAGAGATACCAACCCTTTATTTGATCTTCCTCTTCCCCCAATTCACGCGCTTCACTCACCATGATTGCTTGAGGAGGAAAACCAGCGAAACACCCTACCCTAAGCATAGGGATTACATGCTTCATTACAATGATTATGCTCCCATTAAGTACATATGGGATGCATGCCATTTAATAGACAAGTATTGAGAACAATCGTGCCATCACGTGCATATGTAGAATCGTTACAGCGAAAATATTGCGACTTCTCAAATAAAATCCAATTTTAATTAATCCCAAATTTTAGTTAAACCCTAAAACATGAATCTAGATGATTTATCAAATAAAATAAAGCATGCAGGATAAAACAAACAATTTCAGGAAAAATCCCCCAAATGGGCAAAACCTTTTTATTTTCACTATAATTTGTAAAAACGATTACACGGATTACAATGAAAATAAGTGTGACATACGAAATACCCTCAGGCATCGGTTTTGATGTCTTGGAGAGAATCTCCCGCAAGAACTCCAAGTGTTCAACAATGAAGAAGAGAAACAGATTCTCCACAATTTACTCTGTAAGGACTCCATCCACAATAGCACGCAGCTCTCCGATTGTAGAGTTCTCCCCACAAGTTACTCCACATGAGTAAACAATCCTCTTGAAGGTTTAAAGATTCACACAAATATATGGGAATGGATTTGTGAATCAAAAAAATATAGAACATTAAAAAAAAGTGAAGTCTATTTTCTTGGTTGTGGAAACGCAGAAACTGGTACGTAAAAGACTTGAGAAAACGTGCAGAATGCACACTGGTATTTATGCAAAAATCGAGGCGGCGGCGGCGCTCGAACGAGATAGGCATATCGCTCGAACGAAGGACACATGTCGTTCGAACGACTTCGCGCGAGATGCTTATCTCGCTCGAACAACAGTGCAAACTCGTTTGAACTAGTTCGTTAGACTTCAAAAAATATTTTCTAAAAAATTCCCAAACATTCATGGAAACATAAACAACTCAAATAAATCATTTTACCAATAATGAGTTATGGAGTAGTGGGAACGATTGAGCAGCACGTCGCATGTAGCCTGATTCACGTGTGAAGATGGTGAATGCATGGATTAGGATCAAGGCCGTCGTGGATGATCGTGTTGACGTGCCGAATGTAGCGGTATCAGACATACATACTACGATCTAGGACAAATAGAAAATTCCTAGATTCTACCCCGGACATTTATAAAATTATGCCCTTATAAATCTCCCCTTATGTCTATGCCGGTACATACATAAAAATTTGAATTATGCTATCAAATGACATACAAGATAATATCCTCATTAAACCCTCAAACTGAGAATACTAAATGATATGTCGCCAATAAAACGTAAATATCTTCAAATGTTCAACTCTTCAGAAACTTCCAAAGCTTTTCTCATTAGGGTGTGCAATCCAATAATTATCAACTTTGTACCTACACACATGAGATAAAGAAAAAACATTCGTGACGCATCGAGTTTGAAATGATATAAGAATAAATCATTAAAAAATCAAATCACCCCCATAATGCAAAAACTCCCCCATAACATGATAATTCTTTCTCCCCTTTTTTATGATGTCCCCAAATAGACAAATAGGAAGAAAAAATCAAAACATGGAGTGTCATGATAAAATGCATAGCAAACATGACTTAAACTACGCGCATGCAAAGGAGTATCCTAAAAACATCCACAAACTATTTTTGGATTTTTTAATTTTTCATACAAAAATAAGATACCAAAAATCACACCATGGATTTAAATTAAAACAACCAAGTCATGGAAATGGAATGTATGGGTGTGAACACATTCGATAAGTAAATAAACTCAATCAATCATATGTGCATGATGCATACGTGTACCCCTAACGAATGAACATCAAAAGTATCCTTAGGTGTTAAAATTGTTGAATTTAGATGATATCGACTTAATCAAATCAACAAATCAAAGTCTAAATGATTTCCACACCAATAACGTCCAAAACTATGTAGTGCCGTTTTGAGAACTTTTCAAAGGACGTGCAAACCCTTTAAATTATTTCCATCCAAAACTCCCTCATATAAAATAATGCAATTTTTATATCTAAATAGGTACTAAATTCTCAACTTAGAGAAAACCTATTGGCCTAAATTTTTGGCATATTTCATATTTTTATTGCCTTAATTTTTTGTGTGGGCTCTTTTCAAACGGTGGCTTTCACGACGTGATTATTAATCACTCGCAGCCATTTCCCGTGTTCACTATCATTTTTTCAAACTAAACAAATTCCTCACGGGCAAATGGATCTTACATGCACTACTTTTATTACTCTCGTATTATTGCACTTGGTTCGAGATGAAAGCACCCAACCAACATGTCATATGACAAGCACAATAATCAAACAAATTCGTGTATGTGTGAAATAAAGGAAATCATGGGTCAAACATGTAGGAAGTATCACTTAATTACATCTTAATGATTCCAAATATTATAAACCACAAAGATGACATGATGAATTGTCTCAAAACACTATCAAATAGTCACATGGATAAATGGAATAAATTGTGACTCGATCATCCTAAGTGTTTATCCATAAAAGGTGCAAAATAATTATAAAAATCTTTTTGGATTTTTTTAAAAAATTTATCAAAATAAAATCTTTTTGTATTTTTCAAAAATTTTCAAAAACAAAAATCTAATACAAAAAGTACACGTCATTACACTAGCAAATATATATCAAGAAACCACAACTAGTGTATGACAAAAAAATGCAAACACAATCATTTATATGATATGGCAAGAGAAGAATCATGTGCAAGCAAGCGGGAATCATGAACAAATAGACCATAAGCCTCTAAATCCGATTTCCTGGCCCAAATTGATGTGTAATGAAGGGTGGGGGTTTTGGGAACCGGTGTGACTATCTTTTTATGTTTTTTAGGTCCATTCAAAATCTTATAGCAGAAACGCCTAAGATGACCTTACCTACCGCAATGTGTGCAAGTGTAAATCGGGCGGTGAGTGTTACCTAAAGGTGGCCCTCCCCTCAAATTTCTCGGTTTCTCTCTTCGAATTTGCCTAGGTGGCTCTCTCCTAATGATCCTAGGTGGCTCTCTCACGATGTTCCTAGGGGGATCTTTCCTAACGAGCTTAGGTGCCTCTTTCTTAACAATCCTAGGAGGCTCTCTCACACGTGTGGGAATGGGTGCAACATATTTTTGAAGAACAATCCCACCGCTATCCTTTTTTATCTCAACGGTGCCTAATCTTATCAAGTTTTTCAGACCTAGACTCCAAATCAAATTTCACTTTAGTTGAATCTTTCAATTTCACCTCAAGTTCACCTATCCTAGATTCAAGTACACATCTAGAATCCTCAAACTCTAAAAGCTCATTTTTCATAGTCTCCATCAACCCTCTAAGACTATCTCTCTCCGACGTACTCAAGCTTCTCTCCCTAAATTTTCTCATGTGCCCTAAGTTCTTCAACTAAAACATCATTATTTTTTATTTCAATTGAGCTTTCAATTTCAAATTTTCTTTCTTCGTTTTCAAAGATTTAGCATAAATTCCATTGAAAGCAGTTTGCAAGACATGCTCATCTACACTTTCATCCTCACTCCCATCACCCTCACAATCATCACTAATCACACAGATGGAAAACTCTCGCCTAGAAGCATAAAAAATTCTTCTTCCGAATCACTATCACTAAGGGTAGAAATATGAGAAACCGGTTTATTCAATTTCTTCTTTAAATTTGTGGTACACTCATCTAATGTGTGACCAACCCCCTCACAACAAGGACACCTCTCAGAGTCGTTTTCAACAGAAGATTTAAAACAAGAGTTCGTGTGATTTTTTCAATTAACTTTTTCAAAAAGTTGACATCGAAGATCATCAAAACAACCAAAAGCCATTTTTTGAAAAATAGGGTCAAAACATAATAACTTAGTGCAACAGGCTCTGATACCAATTTGTAGAATCGCTATAGGGGAAATATTGCAACTTCTCAAATAAAATCCAATTTTAATCAATGCCAAATTTTAGTTAAACCCTAAAGCATGCATCTTGATGATTTATCAAATAAAATAAAGCATGCAGGATAAAATAAACAATTTCAGGAAAAATCCCCCAAAGGGGCAAAACCTTTTTATTTTTACTATAATTTGTAAAAACGGTTACACGGATTACAATGAAAATAAGTGTGACATAAGAAATAACCTCAGGCGTCGATTTCAATGTCTCGGCTGGAATCTCCGGCAAGAACTCCATGTGGTCAGCAATGAAGAATAGAAATGGCTTCTCCACAATTTACTCTGTAAGGACTCCCTCCACAATAGCACGCAGCTCTCCGATTGTAGAGTTCTCCCCACAAGTTACTCCAGGTGAGTAAACAATCCTCTTGAAGGTTTAAATATTCATATAAATATATGGGAATGGATTTGTGAATCAAAAAGGTCTAAAACCTTAAAAAAAAGTGAAGTCTGTTTTCTGGGCTGTGAAAACGCAGAAACTGGTGCGTAAAAGACTTGGGAAAACATGTAGAATGCACACTAGTATTTATGCAAAAATTGAGGCGGCGATGTCGCTTGAATGAGATAGGCATCTCGCTCGAACGAAAGACACGTGTCGTTCGAACGACTTCGCGCGAGATGCTTATCTCACTCGAACGACAGTGCAAACTCGTTTGAATGAGCTCGTCGACCGAGGCAAACTGCTTCTACACTTAGAAAAATATTTTCTTTCGATAAAAAATATTTCAGACTTCAAAAAATATTTTCTAAAAAATTCCCAAACATTTATGAAAATATAAACAACTCCAATAAATCATTTTACCAATAATGCGTCGTGGAGTAGTGGGAACGATTGAGAAGAACGTCGCATGTAGCATGGTGCACGTGTGAAGATGTTGGATGCATGTATTCGGATCAAGGCCGTCGTGGATGATCGTGTTGATTTGCCGAATGTAGCGGTATCAGACATACATACTGCAAAGGCAAGGTTGCGGGCATGTGTGGTGGAAGTATGATAACTTCTAGTGGAACTATTGGCTCGAGAGGGCAGGACCTGGTGGAGGATAAAAATAGCAAAATGGTAGTGGTGGCTAGTGAAACAGTTGGCTCGTGTGTAGTGGGGGTTGCATCCATTTGAGACATATCTAGGTCTCATTCGAAGGATATAGATAGAGGGATTTCGAATTTTGAAGTATTAGATAATTCTAAATTGTGGGTGGACATTGTAATACCGACTCAAGAGGGTAGTGATTGAGGTAGCGAGTTAGAGGGTTATGAAGAGGATCCAGTGGGTTAGAGGGAGGGAATGTTTGAAGCGATTAAAATCGATTCGAGAATAGATTTAAAAGGGGACGAGAGGGATGCTCGGGATCTATTCGAGAAAATAGAGAGAAGGGGCAGGGATGGGGAAGGGGTGAGGTGTGGCGGGAGAATGGTAAATGTAGTGTTATAAGTTAATGAAATTAAGGATAATATCGTGGAATGTTAGGGGGTTGAATGATAGATCAAAGAGGGGGGAAGTGGGTGGGGCCGTTGCCAGGTGGAAGCCAGACATTTTGTGTTTGTAAGAGACTAAAATGAGTTCTATGGATGTTTGTTGCATTAGGTCTATTTGGGGGGGGGGGGGGGGGGAGTGGAGTTAATTGGGTTAGTTTAGATGCGGAGGGAGCTTCGGGGTGATGTGGTAATTTTGTGGAATTCAGGGGTGGTTGATTTAATTGGGAGTTTAAAGGGGGAATGGACCCTTTCATATCTGTTCAAAAATTTGGAGGACGGGTTCACTTGGTGTTTCTCGGGGATTTATGGGCCAGTGGAGGATGCTAGTAGGTGGGAGTTCTGGGAGGAGTTGGTAGGAGTGAGTAGTGTCTGGGACGTTCCCATATGCTTCGGGGGGATTTCAATATGGTGCGGTTCGCTTCAGAGAAAAGTAATGGAGGAAGAGTTAAGAGATATATGAGAGACTTCTCAAATTTTATTGATGAGATGGAGTTATTGGATCTTCTGTTGGAGGGGGGTTATTTTCCTCGTCCAGTTTTCGTGATAGCCCGACCATATCTCGTTTGGACTGATTTCTCATTTCCAAGGGGTGGGAGGAGCACTTTCCTGAGGTGGTCCAGTCCTGCTTGCCTAGAGTCACTTCTGATCATTGTCCGATACTTTTAGAGTGTGGGGGATGGAAAGAGGGTCGTACCCCTTTTAGATTTGAGAACATGTGGCTCAAGGAGACTGAATTCGTGGATAGAGTTGGTAAATAGTGGATAGGTTATGAGGTGGAGGGGAACACCAGCTTTAGGCTGGCCACAAAGATGGGACTACTTAAGGAGGATATTGAGCATTGGAATATAGAGGTTTTTGAGAATGTGCGGCTGACTACCTCTAGATACTTGAAGGAGGTCAGGATTCTCGACGAGAAGGAAGGAAGACTAGGGCTATCTGAGGAGGAGAAGAGGGAAAGGGAGGTCAAGAAGGGTGAGGGTGAGATCGGCTTCAGGCTCATTCAGGAAGAGATTAGCTGAAGGCAGAAGTAGAGAGCGTTGTGGTTGAGAGAGGGGGATTCGAATACCAAATTTGTTTATTCGGTGGCTAGCTCTCATAGGAGTAGCAATCACATCGGGAAAATTGAAGTGGGGGGAGTGGTGTTTGAAGACGAAAGAGATGTTAGGGGGGCCATTTCTCAGTTTTATGAGCATCTTTTTAGGGAAGAGGAGTTATGGCGTCCCACTATCGATGGGGCAGTTTTGGGGTGTATATCCAGTTCAGAGGCTGTCGACATTGAGGGAACTTTCACTGAAGATGAGGTCGTTCAGGTTCTAAATTCGATGTGTGGGGATACGGCGCCTGGTCTGGATGGATTTTTAATGGAGTTTCTCCAACGCTATTGGGCCATTGTCAAGAATGATGTCATGGCAGTCTTCGATGAGTTCCACGACAGGGGCTATTTTGTGCCTAGATTGAATGCGACCTTCATCGACTTGATCTCCAAGAAGGGGGGTTCTATCGATATCAGAGACTTCAGACCTATTAGGTTGATTGGTAGTATCTACAAGCTTCTTGTCAAGGTGTTGTCAGTTAGACTAAGAAAGGTCATTGATCCTCTGATTTCTGAGTCCCAAAATGCTTTTGTTGGTGGTAGGCAGATTCTCGATGCGGTCTTGGTCGCTAATGAGTGTGTGGATTCTAGGTCGAGGAGTGGGGTTCTAGGTATCGCTTGCAAGATTGACATTGAGAAGGCGTATGACCATGTCAACTGGAATTTCCTTTTGTACTTATTAAAGAGGATGGGATTCGGAGTTAGGTGGTGTCGGTGGATCAGGATGTACATTTCGACGGCCAGATTTTCAGTTCTGATTAATGGGGTGCTTGAGGGTTTCTTTCCTAGTTCTCGTGGTCTTCGTCAGGGGGACCCTTTATCCCCTTTTCTTTTCATCTTTGTCATGGAGGCGTTTAGCAGGATAATGGGGAGGGTGGTCGATGCAGGGTAGGTCAGGGGGTTCTCTATTGGGAGTCCGGGATCTAATCCGATCACGGTCTCACACCTTCTATTTGCGGACGATGCAATTATTTTCTATGATGCTGATCGGAGGCAACTTTATGCTCTTAAGATTCTCCTTATATGTTTCGAGGCAGTGTCCGGCCTTAGGATCAATGCGAGTAAGTGTGAGTTGATCCCGGTTGAGGGAGAGGGTGTCGCGGAGGAGGTGGCCGACATCTTAGGTGGCAGGGTGGGCTCTTTACCCAGTACTTATCTTGGCCTTCTGCTTGGAGCTAAGTACAAGGGTACATCGAGCTGGGATACGATCTTGGAGAGAATGCGTAGGAAGTTGGCTGGGTGGAAGCATGGATTCCTTTCGAAAGGGGGGAGACTAACGTTGATTAAGAGTACGCTGTTTAGCTTGCCGACTTATTTCATGTCCATTCTTACCTTGCCTGGGGCTGTTCGTCTAAAGATGGAGAAAATTACGCGGGATTTCTTATGGAAATGCATAGAGGATAATTTTAAATATCGCCTTGTAGGATGGGATGAGGTGTGTAAGCCTATCAAGTTGAGGGGGGGGGGGGGGCGGGCGTGTAGAACTTGGCAATTTTTAATAAAGCTCTTTTAGGGAAGTGGTTGTGGAGGTTCCTTCATGAGGAGCATAGGTTGTGGAGGAGAGTGGTTGTAGCGAGGGGGAAGTTCCCATTGGGGATGGGGGCCAGTGGTGGGGAATTTTTCTCATGGTATGGGTCTGTGGAAACATATAAATAGGGAGTGGGCAGAGTTTTTCAGACATACGGGTATTTCTTTAGGGAGAGGAGATAAGACCAGATTCTGGAAGCATAGTTGGGGCAATCAGGGTCTATTCAAGACCTTTTTCCTGGAGTCTTTAACCTTGGAAAGAACCAAGATGGGCTAGTAGCGGACCATTGGGCTTCTAGCGGGGAGGGTGAGAGATGGGATCCGAAGTTCAAAAGAAGGTTCTGGGAGGTTCTGGGATTGGGAGCTTCCAGAGGCGGATATGTTCTTTGAGTGGTTGAGCTCTGCCCCGCACCCGAGGGATAGGGAGGACTGCTTGCGCTGGAAGGGTGGGGGGAAGGGGCGTTCTCGGTCAGGAGCTACTATACGATCCTAAGTGGTAGCAGGGACAACATGGATCGCTTACTTTGGAAGAATATTTGGAAGGTGAAAGTGCTGCCGAAGGTCATATTTTTTGTGTGGATGACAGCTAGACAGTCAATTCTGATGCTTAAGGGGCTTCAGAAGCGGAGTTTTCGGCTTGCTAGCTGTTGTTGGTTATGTAAGGAGGAGGAAGAGAAGACCAATCACCTTCTTTTACATTGCAAGGTGACTACAAGCTTGTGGTATATTTTCTTTGCCATTACCAGGACATCTTGGGTTATGCCGGGGTCTGTTAGGGTGCTCTTAGAGGGTTGGAGATCTCCGAAGGGGAGGCAGTGTGTTTGGCGTGTGTGGAGGTTGGTTCCTCATTGTATTTTTTGGATGATTTGGAAGGAGAGGAATTCGAGATGTTTTGAAGGATTCGAGACTGCTTCACCGAGACTTCGATACTTGTTTTTTAGTACGCTTTTATATTGGTATAAGGGTAGCTTAACGGTCACGAGCACGGAGGTTCTAGACTTTGTGGACGATCTACAATCTCTTCTATAGCATGTGATTTCCTTGTTGTGGGAGTATTTAGTTCCTTTTTTTGTTTATTTCCTTTTTCTTTAGCTTGCGATCTGCTTGGTATACTCTCTGTATACGGGTTCGCACCCTTTGCGAGTTTTAATGGCATTTAATTATAAAGAAAAGACTGCAGTTACTAGATGATAATTGTGGGGAATACCTAAAATGGTAGGACATGTGTATCTATAAATAGTGATGATCTCAATGACTTGGGACAATAATTTGCACACTCTTATATCTGAGGCTTGGACTCTTTACTAGCAACCATTGCATTCCAAATCTTCTTTCCCTTTTTCCATTAATAAAGCTCTTACATCGCTTTCGTGTGGGTGTAGATAGCCCGATTTGTTGAACCACATAACTTTGTGTTTTTTTTCTTCATATTACACTTATATTTTGGGGCCAAACTGGAATATTGCAACTATTATAGGATTGATATCCCTTACAAGTACATTTATAATGTTTTCTTAGAGTGTCTTTTTTAAGTTATCTATGAGGAAAGTTTATTAAATTATATATTTATTTCAATACAATTTTGGAAGCGAGAACCCATCCAAAAACCGTTGGTTCGAATTTGTTATGTTCTAGACATAATCGGTTTCGATTTCAAAAATATGAAACGGATCCATCTCGGTTCCGATTTTAAGTAAGTACTGGAAACGAGCCCACCCGAACATTATGCACCCTACTCTCCACAAGTGTATTGAGAATACTACCCACATATCAAAAGATTTGGACTTAAAATATCATATAAAGATTATATTATTGCACGATTTGAAGTAAAATTTTAAAAAAACTTATAAATGAACATTTAGGATATGTTTATCCAACTTGAGCATTAATAATTAGTGACCAATTAATCCAAATTGAATTCGAACCACCTAGACACGAATTCAGGTCTTGTTATGCATAATCCAAATGCAATTTCTGTGAGTGAAATGTTTTTATAAATAAATTCACGAGTGAAATATTCTCAAATAAATATTATTTTTGGTAGAATTTTAAAACTAAATACGTTATGATAGACAATCTCACAAAGGTAATAATAATAATAAACCACTTAAACAAAAAGGGGTTCTTATATTGCAATCCTATTATGGGAGTAAATGATGATATAAGTCGTACAACCTTTTCCCATCAATTAAGATCTATTTATGAATTTATGAATTTTCTCCTTACTAATATACCCTTATTCCTATTTTCCTCCAAATTTAAAGTGGTGGTTGATTTTTTTCCATTCAAACTTTCAAAAACTATAACTCTCGATATACAAATACAATTTTTATAAAATTGATATTTTTGAAACATACTAATCGATCCATATTAAACAAGATTCATATTCAATATTAAACATTTAAAAAATAAAAATGATAATTCATTTTGTGAATATGGTCAATATTTATAGCTCATGTAATATTAACATAATAAGTACTTACTGTGTGTGAACATTTTAGATATAAAACAGTTTTTTTTTATGAACGTATTAAATATTTATTATGTGTGTAATGTACATTTTGTGTTTTCTTCATCTAGTACAACCATAATAACTTACTCTTGTATATTAATGCGATAGTTAGTGTTTAGATAATTATTTAACCGTGTCAATAGTAAATATGATTGCCAATTGAATTCTTCTTTGTCGTTTATTCTTTCTTTGAAGACAATAAATATATACAGTTTCTATAAATATCTAGTATTATAGTGGATTCAATTTTACTGTAAAATTTTACAAAAACAATAATTATTTATGGTCTTTATTTTTTTATTAAGATTTTTATAATGATCGTGTATATTGATTTATAAGCCTCACAAAGTAAGTTCCACAAAGATAATTATTGCGAAAAACAAATTAGTAAATCAAAACTTATAATCATTGATGTTTGGAACTAGAAAAAAGTTATGTGAAAAAGGATATTTTGATCAATTTAAAATGCAGTAAATACTAATAACAGTTACATAGTTACAAAAATTTTAGCAAACTTATTTGACTATATTTAATATATTTGAGACTCATATTTGAAAGCCACAATAAGAAAAATGCCCCCTATAAGTACCATATAAACACAAAACCTTAACGCTTAACATCCCACTCTTGAACATTGATTTTGCTATTAAAAAAATTGCAGCAAAAAAGATACAACTTTGAATTAAACTTGCACTTAGTCCACATATATTAAAATTAAACATAGGGACAAATTAAACATGAGGATACATCCTAGTCTGTAGAAATTGACGATAAGGACAAATTAAAAACAAATTTTTCAATAAGTCCACGTATATTAAAATTATTAATGTAGATACGGTTACACTGAATAATATAGATACAATTACACTTATTAATATAAATATAATTATACTTATTAATGTGAATAGAATTACAATTGCAAGTATGTATACATTAATAAATGTAATATCCACCCTGGATAGTCGAGCGATAAGGGACGAATGGAAAAGACTATAGGGCTCGAGTTTGAAACCCCTAAAGGATACCAGATTTAAAGCATAATGTGTGTTAAAGTTGCTCTGACACAATGCCCCCTTGTTTAGCTCGCTGGAAGAATGGGGGGGGGGGGGGGGGGGGGGGGAGGAAGTGCAAATGGCTTGTTCGTGTGGAGATTTAAGTTCATAAAAAAAAATGTGTAATTGTATCTACATTAATAAGTGTAACAGTATCGTACAAACTTATCGTTAATTAAATGAAAAGTTTTTGAGTTTAAGTAACGACAACATTATTGCTTGAACTAGCGGAGATGAGATATTGTGGAGACCTGGGCTGAGGAGAAGGCTATGGGACTAGGAGCTTCAGGAGGCAGATTTGTTCGTGGAGTGGCTGAAAGTGGCTCCTAGTCCGACGCTTAGGGAGGATTCACTGAGGTGGAAGGGGGGAGGGACGGGAAATTTCTCGGTTCGCCGCTTCTATGGTTTTTGTATGGGCAGTGAGAATTCTATGGATCGTTTCCCCTGGAAGAAGATATGGAAAGTTAAAGCGCCGCCTAAGGTCAAGTTTTTCGTTTGGACGATGGCAAAAAAAGGCCATTCTGACGCTAGAGGGTTTGCAGAAGAGAAGTTAATGCCTGGCTAACCGATGTTGGTTATGCTATGAGGAAGGGGAGAAGACTAATCATTTGTTATTACACTGTAGGGTGACGAGAGATTTATGGGACACCTTCCTCACGTTGACATCGACGGTTTGGGTCATGCCGCTGACTGTGAAGGCTCTTTTAGATACGTGGAGACCTCCGCGAGGCTGGTTGGGTGACAAATGGATATGGAGCTTGGTTCCGCACTGCATCTTTTGGACGATTTGGTTGGAAAGGAATTCGAGGTATTTTGATTGCATTGAGACGCCACCATCGAGACTTCGTTATTTCTTTTTGAGCACTCTGCTTAGTTGGTCCTAAGAGAGGATCACTGTTACAACGCATGATTTTTTGGACTTCGTGGAAGAGATTCAATCAGCTATGTTTTTTTGAGTTTGTATATCGGGTTCCATGTGTAGTTACTTTTATTACTTTTTTTTCTTTGTATACTTCTTGTATACGGGTTCGCTCCCTAAGCGATGACTTTTAATACAATATTTGATTTATCTTTAAAAAAAAATATATATATATATATATATATAAACTTTAAAAAAATTTATTAGCTAATGGCCTACTTTTTATAGTGCAATACTTAAAAATTCCCTACATTCATAAATAAGTTTTAAGAGTAATGATACTCTTACTGATATTCAGTACCGATTTAGTATCAAACATGTTTTATATGACTTGTATCCTGACGAGATTCACATCATAATACAAACTATATAAAATGTATGTGATACTAAACCGGTAATAAGAATCCATGTGTTTACCATTATTCAAGTTTAAAAATACCCTAATTTCACATAGATTATTTACCGTACGTATAAGTAACTTTAAATTAAATATCCAGTCTTGAAGTAGCTAAAAGTAAAGCATGGGGACATTCAACTTTCAAGTACTCTAAAGTAAGCACAAAATAATAACAAATCTGTCAAGTCAAGAACTAAAACTAGTGAGTTGAGAGGACTATTTGGTGTTGCATTATTTGGTGTACTCAACTTTATCTCCCCATGCTTCATCATTTCCACTTTGACCAACCAAACTCAATTACACACTAAATAATATCAAATCAAACAACCCTAGCTTATCTTCCATATCTCCACAACAATAAAACACACATCATAAGAGAGATTTATTTACGTAACAAATCAAAAAATGGCCATTACAATATTTTCTCTATCAAACACACCCATAATCTTGATTCTCATAGCCATCTTTAGTTTTTTTCTATATGTTTTTGTTTTCAACACTAAAAAAAACTCAAATCTTCCACCGGGAAATTTTGGGTGGCCAATTTTAGGAGAAACCCTACCATTTCTCCGCGCAGGGCGCGAGGGAGACCCGGAGAGGTTTATTTCCGAGAGAGTGAAAAGACACAAATGCCCTCAGGTTTTCAAAACGTCGTTGATGGGTGAGCCTGTGGCTGTGTTATGTGGGCCAGCCGGGAATAAGTTTCTGTTTGGTAACGAGAGTAAGTTGGTCACTATTTGGTGGCCGGGTTCGGTTAGGAAGCTGTTTGAGAATTGTTTGTTAACTAGTGTTGGTGAGGAGGCTAAGAGGATGAGGAGGGTATTGTCGTCTTTTCTAACTCCTGATGCTTTCACTAGGTTGTATATTACAACTATGGATAAGGTGGCCCAACAACATATCCAAACACACTGGCAAGGTATGAAAAACATCTTATTTCATCGTTATTAAGTTTGTTAACTCACTTGGTTGATAACTTATGTTTATATCCGATGGTAGATTGTAATGAAACTTGTACTAAACGTTTATGTTAGTTTAATATAATCCTTATTTTTGAGATTTTTTTTTTTTGAAGTTTTGCACCATAGTGAAGTTTTGAACGTCATATTTCAATATTTAACATGAAATTAGAGTAGGTTACATTACCTTATATAAATTCGTCTAGGGATTAAACTCAAGTCAGTTGTGACCCCCCCCCCCCCCCCCCTCCCCTTCCACTAATTGCTATTTGATATTTTTGAAGGCACAATTACTTTACGTTAAAGGTGTTTGTGATACGGTAAAAATTCGTACTGCATTTTTTTTAACCGAAAATGATTGATACTAGTTTACATTTTTCATTTACCGAAATCGAAACTACCTGTTGATGCCAATACCGAAATTGAAATTACCGAATTTTTTGTGGTTGGTTTTGGTTTTAAAAATACCGTACGAAATTTAACGCATATTAATATCTATTAAAGATTGTATTTAAAATAATATACATATCAAATTAATCAAGACCCTACATTTTAAACTCATGTCATCCATTCATTTTTTTAGTATAAAACATACCAAACGCTAACTACTTTTCATTACCGTAAAGAGAAATTTACCGAAATTACCGTATTTTTCGAAAAAACGATTTTACCACAAAAAATCGATCTTACCGATGTACCGCGCGTTTAGTTTTGGTTTATGGATTGGTGTACCGGCTGGTAAAAGTGGTAATTTTGATTTGATAATTTCAAAGTTGATATGGTCCATTTACCGACCAAACTGATCGAAAACCAGTTCTAATGTCAACAATATAATTCGCCCATTTACAAAGCTCAAATCAACCCACGTGTGGGAGAGATGGGGGGGGTAAGAAATATAAAATCCAATATCGCGTATATTAACATAGAAGATGCTCTAAAACACATCACCTTAAGCAGTGGTTAAAATGATCAAAAAGCAATATCTAGATGCTATTAAGAATATGTGGATAACTTTAAAACGAGTAGTTTATTATAATTATACACAAAACTAAATTTTTGGAAAAATATTAAATTATTTAATGGTTTAACTAAAAAGACCTATTATTATGCATGTACCATATATTATAACATTCAACAACAAAATCTATTTATTGTCCATTTTGAGACCTAAATTTTTGTTACATGTTCAGGTGTAGAAGAGGTGAAGGTCTATCAAACCATCAAATTATACACATTTGAACTTGCTTGTCGCCTATTCATGAGCCTTGAAGACCGAACACACATTTCAAAGCTTGCTACCCAATTCAACATTTTCTTAAAAGGGGTAATAGAAATCCCTCTAAACATACCAGGCACAAGATTCTATAGTGCAATGAGGGCTGCAGCTAATATAAGAAAAGAACTTCTCATTATAACAAAACAAAGAAAAGTGGATTTGCAACAAAAAACAGCTTCACCTTCCCAAGATCTTTTATCACACTTGCTTGTCTCCAGTGATGAAGATGAGAGTTTTTTAAGAGAAGCTGAGATTGTAAATAACATAATTGTGCTACTATTTGCTGGCCATGACACTTCTAGTGTTACTATAACTTTAGTAATGAAGTACCTTGGGGAATTGCCTGATGTTTATGACAAGGTGTTGAAAGGTTGGTATAATTTTTCTTCTTTATTCTATCACATTTTTCTATGTGTTCTGACATTATAATCAATTTTATGGAGAAATTATAAATTTGATAGTCGACAATAGTTAATATATTAGTAATTTAGGATTGGGATCATAGGTATTTAGTCTTACATTTAAAAATTTATTTTGTAATCACTTCTATATTTTTATTTTTTTAATTGTTAGCCGTGTTGTAACAACTTTGAAACTAGTGTCATTATGCGGTTACAAGACGGTTGATGGAGGTTTTGGGTAATTATGAGACTTAATATAATATTTTTTTCAATAATCTTGAACTATTACACGAACGATCCCTTTGAACTCTCCCAAACGAGCTAAACAGGGGGGATATTGTGTCAGAACTACCCTAACACACGCCGCACTTAAAGTCTGGTATCCCTTGGGGGGTTCGAACTCAAGATCTATTGTCTTTTTCTGTGAGCCCCTTATCACTAAACTAACCAAGGTGGATAAAATTTAATACAATTTTAAAAATACATGAGAAGGGCGCCTAACAAAACTTTAGATATGGAATTAAACCCCCAAAACCTATTTTTTTTAACAAAAGTAGAGACTGTGGGGCTAAACTTATAAAATGTGGATTATTTTACGACGTGAACTAAGTTAAATATCTATTATATTTTCCCACTTCTATTAGAGGTGCATATGTTTGTGGTTTCGCTGATAATCGAAATAATTTAGTCTCTTAAAATGGTTTGTTTTAGTTAATACAAGGTTTGGGTCAATTTTGGGTTGAATTTTTCCAAGGTCAATAAGATCAATTTGAAATCAATTTTGGGTTAGGATTATACGTAAATTTAATAGAATTATAACCGATACAATATATTTATAAGTATTTGAAGTGGGATGGTCAATAAAGATTTTATTATTTAATTTCTTTTATTTTAATTTTATTATTTGGGATAGTATTTCTTGTTTTTTAGTTAAAGAAGTTATGATAAGTCTAGGGATAATGGATTGGTTAAGGTGTTACTTTAGTTCTTAGATACTAACTAATTTTCATTTCTTTAATGGCTGGAGAATTGGTTTGAAGCAGTTTCTCTTCGAAATCCTATTAATGTTAAAAAAAATATTTTCCCAATAATATGTTGACCCTTTTGTTGTGTATACTTCATGTATACGCGCCCTTAATTGGATTCGTTATATTCAATCATTTACTTATAAGAAAAAATGTTTCTAGGAAGAGTAAAAAAAATTAATTACAATATTTCTGATCTATTTATACACATGGAAAGATAATTTTTCTCAAACAAAAAATATTATCAAAGAGTTTGATTTGGTCAAGTTCAATGTCTTCCTTGAATTTGCAAAACTCCTGTATATTTATTATGTAGCAAATTGAATCGTGTGCATCCCTTGAACTTTTTTTTATGTTGTTGTCTTAATTACGCATCTTAATTGAACTCACCCTAACCATATGGCTATGTGGTTTCAACAACAAACATGACTCTAATACTTGATAACTTTTAATTTGAGTACATTGCAGAGCAAATGGATATCGTAGCATCGAAAGAGCCGGGGGATTTGTTACATTGGGAAGACATACAGAAGATGCGGTACTCATGGAATGTTGTTTCCGAGGTTTTGAGACTATCGCCGGCTATAGTCGGAGCTTTTAGAGAAGCATTAGAGGATTTTACGTATGCGGGTTATACCATTCCCAAAGGATGGAAGGTTAGTAACTCCCCTTCTATGATCTTTTCATATAATTTACGTAAGTAATCTATTTTCCGTGTGTTTGATTGTAGTTTTATAAAAAGACGGAAACCAAGAAATTTATATAAGCTAGATTAATGAAAATTTGCCCTAATTTTTCTTGGATGGTACAAAAAGAAAAATGAAATTTGAAATTTTCAAGTTTTACCAATTGTAAAATGTGTGAAAAATGTTTGCAGTCAAACTCACCAAAAAGAATTATAAAAATATGGTACAAGTTCACGTCTACCTTAAAAAATGTGGTTAATCAAATACACTTTAATAGGAAGTTCAAGAAAAAAAGAGAGATTCCTTTTGGTGAAAAAATATAGCTATTTGTATCGTTTCTAAAATTAATTTTATCCCATTAATTATGAAATGTAGTTAGATGTTTTATAGTGAGGGTATATATATCTGTTTGAAATGCAGAAGTTGTGATAGATCTATTTGGATGGACATATATTATTTAGAACTAATGGCGTCTTTCATAGTAAAGATGGGAAAGGCAAATTTTTCCAAGGAAAAAGTTTTCCAACTCAAATTATTTCATATAAATTTTTTCTTTTTTTGTGTTTGATTGTAGTTGTTTAAAAAGATTAAAAAAAATGAGTTTAGTTAGCTTAAACAATAAAAATATGCCTTTGAAAATTGTTCGTTAGGTGGGAGGTAAGAAATAAATATTGAAAAATGCAAATTTTCATACTTCATAAGTTGTACATTTTATGCAGGTGAAAGATTTTTCCAAAGCAAATTTGTGCAATCACACCCCCCCAAAAGTTGGAAAATATGAAATTTTACACATGACATGATAAATATTGCCTATCAAAACTCCATATAATTAAATCATATTTTTTTATTAATTATAAAATATTGAATGTTTTGAAAAATATTTCATAAATTTAGGATGCTGATTTCGAAAAACCGGCTAAAAAGTTTAGAAATTTTAAATGTTTTCCAATTTCATCTCATATAGTCATGAAACTCAAAATTTGGTAATGAAATATTGTATACATGATGCAAAAGCTTGAAAAAATAGAATAAAATATCAGAAATTTCAAATTTTCGAAAGAAGAAAACAGCCCTAATAGCAACAAAGTGCATATTGCATTAACACATTTCTAACTTACAAAAAAAAAATTGGGAGACTTGAACTCTATACAAACCCAAAGTTAATATATATGTTTTATTGACACGTCACTTGCAAGTTAAATATTTTATATCATGGTCTGATAGTGAGTTAAGTTTTTTTGTGTTGAGTGTTTTTTTGGCATGTGCGCGCGTTATTATTAAAAAAATATTTTTTCAACTTTAAAACCTTCTTAATATGGACTTCAGTCTTTAGAATTTGGTACATCTCAACAACTTTTATTAACTTTCATAACTTCTCATTTAAGTGTCAGTTAAAATTAACAGTCTTGTGAAAAAAAAAGTTACCTTTTAAAATACAAAAAAAAAATCATATGAATGGAAAAAAGAAAACATCTAAATAACTAATCTTTATTCTGATTTTCTAAATTTATATTGTATTTTAATATATCATTTTTGTCACGTGACCATTACCTATAACGGACTCTTAACTAAGAAGGTCAATACTATAAACTTATTTAAGTAAAAGAAACTAAAAATTCACTATGATAGTACAATGGAAATGAAATGATTAATTTGTTATAATGCTTTATTGCACTTGCATTTTTCTACACCTTATATAATGCAATTAACAATTCTATACTTTCTAATATCCAAATTAGTGTTAATGCAATTTAACATCAAGAGTTTCTTGGCCGTGAAAATTTCAAGTTTCCAAGTTTTAGATGTTATTATAGGGAAGTTTTCTTAAGTTGAAAAGACATTCTTGGCTGTGAAAACTTTTCACATATTCTAACTTATTTTCTTGCATTTTCCACCAGCTATATTGGAGTGCTGTTTGGACACAAAAGGATGAGAAATTTTTCCCAAACAACAAAAGTTTTGATGCCTCAAGATTTGAAGGAGCAGGGCCAACTCCTTTTTCTTATGTTCCGTTTGGAGGGGGGGCAAGGATGTGTTTGGGGAAAGAGTTTGCGCGTCTCGAAATACTCATTTGCTTGCACAATGTGATAAAAAGGTTTAAGTGGGATTTATTAATTCCTAATGAGAAAATTATATATGATCCCATGGCTACCCCAATAGAAGGACTTCCGGTTCGTCTTCGACCTCACGATTGTAAGCATTAAGATGTTTTGTATATATAACACATAAAATTACAGTTGTAAATATGTTTGTACCTTATTTGTATTGATTATGATATTGTATTATAAAATAAATAATAGAAAAGGTTGACATATGTTTGGGTGAAGATTGAATGCCATAAGTTGGAAATTAGTCAAATATAGAAAACCTACTACAAATGGGGTAGATTAAGTGTAGCAAATGGCAATATTTATTCCTAACAATGAAAACATTGGTAACTGATTGGTGGAAGACTCGCGCAACATTAGTGAAAAAATATAACAAATAACTCTTTGCTGTAAAATAAAAGCGACAGAGAGAATTTAGAGAGAGTAATTTTTTTTTCTTTTTATCGATATCCCCTTTTTATATTATAAAGAATGGTATCCCAAGATCCATTGAATTATGAGGGATGATAGTGGACCCATTAAAAATACATATTTTATAATACTCTCCCTTGGATGTACACTATATGTACCATTCAATGGTTGTTGCCTGCTTAAACCCTCGTTAAGGAAAAATCCAAGGAGAAAAACTTAATCAATCTTTGGTTTCTAAAGGAAAGCTTATGCCATAGGTTGAGTGTTTCTTAATGATTTTTTTTTCACTCCTCTTATTTATAAATACCCATTGGTAACCTTTAGGATTAACATCTAATGCAATATATATTATAGGTCCAAATGCGCCACGTATATTAAGAGACTTCAATTGACATCATAGTATTTTCACATTTTGACCATATATTCTTTATTGACATTCATTCATAATCCCTGGATTTATATCATCACTTCCCTTCGATGTAGCTAAAACATTTATAATTATATCATCGATGATCAATTTTGGCGATCTCACATTTCTCTTGTATATGAATAAAACATAGAAATTTCATTAAAATTAAGAACCTTTACATACTTAAGGGGCTTCATAGTCACTCCAGGGACTTGTGTCTTTTCATATTTTATAATCCTCTCCGGGGGGTTTAGAGAAAGTGAATATTTTCTTCATAACCACTTCTTGAATGTTATGTATAACCTCTTCAATTTGTATGTATTGGCTTAATTCCAGACAAAACCTTTTGAGTCATAGGTTAGGCTTTTAGTTGTTGACCTTTCATGTTTATAGCATGTTTGGATAAAGACATAGCGGCCAAGCTTAAAAGATTATATCATTATGTTGTATTTTGTGCCACGTATAGTCTTCGTGTTGTCAAGAATCTCTCAGGTATGAATGTGTATGAATTATAATCCTTGGAAATTTAAATTTTGCGTGTTTGTTTTTACAAAACTGTTTGGAGTCATTTTTTTAAAAGAAAATTAACTTTTATCTTAAAGTTGTTTACACAACATTAGGGTTTCGTTCTAATGAGAATAATGGTTCGTTCAAACGAACATTAAATGAGGTTAATCTATTTAACAGAACCAAACTCATTCAAAGTTAGTTCAAACGAGATTGGTTGTTCGTTCGAACAAGGTTTTATTTAATTCAAACGAGATTGTAATTTCATTCAAATGAAATCTTGTTTTTGTTCAAATGAAGTTTCTAAAAAATTGTGCCACCTCAAAAATCATGTTTTTTTATATAAAGGGGATCAGGTATAATTTTTTGGAGTGACTTTTAGCGAAATGTGTTTTTCAATACATATCCAAAAGCTTCTGAACCCTAGTTTCACCCAAACACTTTAAAGATCGAAGTTTTAGTCATTATATGGATCAGATCTTAGTATGAGGGAAATATAGTTCATTTCACCTAATATCATTTTGATAGAGAAAAGTTTCGTGCTGTGGACGTTGTACTTGGTTTGCTCTTAAGACATGGTGGACTCCGTGGTGTGGCCTTACAGTAAAAAGTGGTGTGTCTGTGTTCCTGATCCGTAGACAGTTATTGAGCCTGGATGAGTGGATACCGAAGCGTGTGTGGACTCAGATGTTATGGAAACTTACATGGGTGGAGTTCTTCATTGCAGTGTTGAGGAGAGGTTAAAGATCGAAGACGCGTCAAGGCTTACGAGGGCGTCGAGTTAGTATTGTAATTCATCTGTCGACTTCTGTAATTACTCATCATAGTGAATTCGTGTGACTAGGCTGTCGGAGATTTTTTTGCTTGTGAGTTTTCCTCGTGCATCGGTATGTTGTGTTATTGATCTATTTTATCTTGCTATCACCTAAAGGCATGCTTTAGGATGAAGATAAAATTGGTTAATCTCTTTTATCACAACAATTAGTTTAAAACTGGTGCAAAGTTTTGTTTGGATCATAGACCATTATAAGGACTTCTGTTAATCATTCTATGATATCACCTAATTGAACCATGGAGCTTAAAGTTCATGTAAAGATACATTACTAAAATAATAAATGTTATATAGTATAACCCATAAATAATAAAACGATGGTCGAGTAGTGTATGCTTTTAGTTGTAACCACTAGAAGTAATAAAAATTTACTTTTTGTTATTTATTAATATGGTAACCATGTATTCTGATGCCCATGGAAATAAGATAATTTCTTCACGAATTTCATTCTATAAGTGGAAATTTTTTACAGGTGATAGTATCAAAAGCACACAATCTAAATACGAATAAATATAAAAGAGAACAATGAAATCACACATATAACACAAGATATATGTGGTTTGACAGCGTGCCTACGCCCACAGGGTTTAGGATTTTCCCTTTATTACTTTAAAGAACTGATCGGGAGAGTTGTAGTACTTTCGACAATACAATCTCACATGCCCCTCTGTTAATATATATATATCCTTAAGAATTCAAACCTATCTTTATCAATTGCATTCGTTCCAAGGGGTTAACATATGTAAGTATTTTGTGACTTGGACTTTTCATTAGTTATTGGTGCACATAGCTTCGTTGCTTAATCCGAGCACATGGCTGCGTAATTATGGATCCTAGAATTGCCACCAAAACTCATAGTTGCTTTGAGGCCGATGGACTTTGTTAAATCCAGGTCGATTGTTGACTTTGATAAGTCTTCATACTAAGGGAATAATGTTATTCCTTCCTCGAAAGTTGACTGTTGTCTTGAATTTTTACTAACTGGTCAAAGGACAATTCAGTTAATGCCCCCCAAAACTGGAAAGTTTATGTTCGTTAAGTGTCGCAGGGGCACGCTGGTAAATAGAGCTTCTTTCCTTGGAGGTGAACTGTTGCTTTGATAGTCATCATGTGCGTGTGTGATCATTAAGCTTTTAGGGAAATGTGAGGAAATTTCTCACCACAAGACAAAGGTTTCCACAATTTCTTCATTTTCTTGTTGATTTCAAAAACCCGCGAACTTTCAAATAACAATTTCATTATCGTCACTTTATCTGTAAGAATTTCCAAAACTTCTAACTTTATTTCAATCACCTTTCTGCGCTTCTTCATTTTCTATTTTTGATTCCATCCTTAAGTTGTTATTTATAATGACAATGTACATAGTTAATGAAGACACCATTAAAAAAATTCAAATTTGACTACCGAATACCACACTGGGTAAAGGTATAATTAGTTGGGGATCCTTATGACATTTCAGTGCTCCCTGAGGGCTATTAGTTTCCATCTATTTTTATTCCTAAATGTGGGGTTAATTTTCTTCGAAATCATTTGTTCTTAGAATTTTTTTAACATATCCCTGTAGTCCCAACCCATGTCGCCCAAAATACTTGGAGTTTTATTAATGGGGTTCACCGTATTAACGAGTTATATGGGACCCATCTCGACATCACTGAAATTATTTACTATTACTAATGGTCAACAACCCATCAAAATATATATTAAATGTAGACAAGGGAGGCTAACCGAGCCCTAGTCATGAATATTTTTTGTTCCAATAAGTATTATTAGGATGATGGAATGCTTGTGAAGAATTAGCAACATTCTCCCTTCCTAAGGTATCGCATATGAAGGGAAAAAATGTCCCAAGGAAGGGTGAGACATAGGTTAAAAAAGTAACTAAATTTTTAACTTTGTAATATTTTCTTGATTGGGGTTCATGTTGAATGCTTTTCTTTGTTGTTTTTCGCACAGAAATCTAAGAAAAGGATGCCTCGCAAAGATGACGTAAATTTTATTGATCTTAGAATAGTTTGGGCTATTCAACAGAGGGTTGAATCTGTTGATCAACCTAGGGTGGCGATATTCATGTTCGACTACTATAGTTCTAGCACCTTTTTTGTGAAGGCAGTTGAATAAATGTCGGTCATCACCGTCTCTTTAGACGAGCCAAAGTCTTCCACCTCCTGAAATTGAAAAGGGGTGCCAAATGAGGAACATCATCTTGTTGTTGGAAAAATTAACTTGGGATTGATATTTAAATGCAGAAAAATGTCAGCCCTAAAGATGTTTAATTAATCATTCATTGAAAAGAAAACAATAACTATGTTTAAAGATTAAACCTAAGGTTTCATGAATTCATACCATAGGGATCTTGTTATGATCAGTATGAGGAGAAATCTTTTCATAAAAAACATGATGTTGCTGCCCATAGAAGCTCTCCAAAAACCTTACTTGACCTTTTTTAAAGCTTGGATCTTCTAGTGTAAGATCCTTCCCAAAGATAGGGAGGTGTGTGGTCACCTCTTGAGATGAAAATCCTTATTTATGAGTGAGATATGGTCCTCTCCCTCTAGGCCTCTTCGCAAAAATATGAATAGTATTTTCTCCCGCCCCTCTCAAACCATAATGACCCATAATAAATATAAAAACTTTATCTCAGCTTTATATAAAAGTACAAAAGGTGGGCTTGGGCCAAACTAGGTTTTGGGCCTAACTACTTGGGTATATGGACTACACTAGGGACCCAAGATAAATAATTAAATTAGCTCCAAATAAATACTTGGAAATCTTAATTACATTACCACAATCATTTATTTTCTTTATTTAATAGTGAATTAACTCCACTAAATAATCACGACTGCAATCCAATTTAATCATCTCAAAAATCATTCGGATATAATGATGTCTTATTTGCAAATTTTATTATGGTATACAATATGATTTCCCACGCTAAGAGTCCGATACCCACATAGTCAAATAAACTTATTGTTAATCGATTTTAACTAACATCTAATAAATTCCTTGATTCCCAGACTTAACTTATTTGCTACTCAACCAGGGTTATCAAATAATCCACCCACTGAGTTTTACTTGATGAAAACAAAACACATAAGTCTATTAAGGGGATATCACAATCTACACTATCCCCCGTACGTGGATTCCTCTGAATTATGATGTCAGACCTACTTATATAACTATAACCCAATATGTGGAGATTATTTTACCCAATATAAATCAGATCGTACCAATAGCAATTAAAGTGACATTTGAGCAAGCATTCCAATCATCATAATTCTCAGGATGGAGAATTTATGCACCATTTGCAAATGGTGTTAGATTGCCTGAGTCTAATCATGGCAACCCTTATACTTGAATCTCAAGGGTGGCCCTGTTTAATACATTCTTGTGATGTACCCATCAGAATCCTCTCTCACATTATCAAATAAGTTCTCGAACCATCGAATAAGTTCCCGTAGTTAGAGATGAGCTACTAGGATTTTATAAAAACCATTCTAGTAGCATTTCAATTCTTTATTTAGGTTGTGAACTTTTCAGTATTGCTTGAACTCAAATTTAATTCTCCTTACGATCAACCCGAAGTCACATCACCAAAATTCTTTCTAAGCTCAATTGATCGGCATCTTTGTAATATATTTAAACCAAATATAAGTTACTCTTGTAACCATGATTATTATTTCAAAATTAATTGATACACCTATATATAAAAATATCCGTTATACATGGTTTTAAGAATAAAAATCAAAAACTTCTTTCGAACCACTAAAAGTTCCACTGGTTCCTTCTACTATTGTGTTTTCCAGTGATATAGCCAGGAGGAAAGTTATGAATCTGATCGCCACAATTGTTGGTTCTTAGTCTCCTCCCCATGCTCATTGGTCGGGCAAAGAGAAAGATATTATTCAGCCGGGGAGGAAGAAAAGTGAAGTTGGAGCTACTAACCCCATGGATATTAATGATTCACCCTCTAAGGATAATTAGATCCTTTTTAATAGGCAAAAGAGGATCACACCCCTTCTCCCTAACTATATATTATGGGAAAATATGCTGATAAGGACAAGGGTGTTGCATAATCTGTGGTTGTTCTCCTCAAGCTTGCCCTAGGCTTGATTCGATCGAGAGTATTTCCTACTGATCGGGAAGCTTCTTCTACCCTATCCCATTATTGACTCTTAAAACATGCTAATCAAAATCTCTCCCTTGTAAGTTATTGTTTACTTATGTTCTTGTTTTTGTATTTTCCTTTACTCATATTTTTCTTATCTTTGTTTGCCCATTATCTGGAAGTTTCTAATAAATTATGATTAATTGTTAGAGAGGAACGACACGATGAACAAATCCTCTGCTGACATGGAGGTGGATTTTATAGAGTTGGTAAAGTCTCTAAAGTATGCTCGAAAGCTTAATGCTGCCCAAGCATCCAAGAAGCTGAAGCTCAGTAAAAACGTCAAGATCTTAGAGGAAAAATAAATCAATATTAAGAAGAATATTGATGACTCTACCATGCTAGTGGATGCTGCTGAACAGAATAAAAAGGTCGGTAATTCTAAGGTCGAAATTGACCTTACTGATGATGCTGAAATCTAGCACCACCAGATAAGTGATGATGAGCTCAAATAGGAGTAACCATGACAACCATAGAGATGTATGTGTGTAAGTGTGTGTGTAGAAAGAGATGAGTAAAAGAGTAATAAGACAATGATGTATAGTGGTTCAGTTAATTTGGCCTACATCCACTGTGAGTGTGTGATCCACTAAGTATGGGCACTAATGGCCTTGGATACAATGCACATAAGCTCACTTTCTCTCTCTACTGTGTGTATCAGCAGAGTTTTTGCCAGGGTTATAATTATCGATCCACTCATCCTCTTGTAGGGTTGCAGGTGACAAGTATATATAGGTCTTGGGGGGTGTAGTGTACCCCCCAAGTATGCATGGTGCATGTGAATGATCATTTAGCCAGTCTCCTGTTGACACCTGTAGATGCCACATGATGACATAATATTCCCTCACGCGAGGGTATGATTTTGTTATAACGGTCTTTCACGTGCCATGTGAGCCTCACGTGCACTGTTTCACGCATCTCCCAAGCCACGCGCTGTGATGATGTCACCCTCGGCCTATGATATGAGGCCGAGGGCAAAGTTCCTTCCGACAGTGAGTCTGGCCCAATTTGGGCCTCGTATTGTCGTACCCTCGGAGGGTCCTCTGAGCCTGATGGAGGGTCGGCCCCTTGGAGGGTCGTCTGGTCCTGATGGAGGATCGACCCCTTGGAAGGTCGTCTGGGCCTGATGGAGGGTCGGCTCCTTGAAGGGTCGTCTGGGCCTGATGGAGGGTCGGCCCCTTGAAGGGTCATTTGGGCCTGATGGAGGGTCAACCCCTCGGAGGGTCGTCTGAGCTTGATGGAGGGTCGGCCCCTTGGAGGGTCTTCTGGGCCTTTGGAGGGGTCGGCCCCTGTAGGGTCGTCTGGTTGAAGGAGCCCTCGGCCTGGCCGAGGGTATACATGGGAATATCCATCACCCCCCAGCCCTCAACCATAGATGTTGTTGAAATGGCTGAGGGATAATGTTGATTCTGAGACAAGTGTATGGTATGTTTGATAAGTGACACCTGTCAAGCTGTTGTGACACTTTGGCAGATACTCATTGTTGTTTCTATTTCCAAGGCGTGGCGGCTGCACACTGTTTGTGACTTTGTGCCCTAATGATGTCCTCCTCGTGGACTGTGCTCTGCATTGGTAAGTGGGACCACTCATTGGCAAGGTATTTAAATAATTTTTTGAAGTTTCTCTTTCTTCTTCTTCTTCGCGCCTGAACTCTCTCTCTCTAGCTTCCAGCCTTCTTGCCATTTCTGTAGTTTCGACATTTCATGTTTGGTAGCTTTACTACTTTTTCTCAGGTAACCCCTTTACCCTAGTTCCCTCTTTATCTTCATTTCTGTTTGTTTTCTTGTTTTAAGCTCGTAGGGTTAGGTTTTCCTTAGGTTGTTCCATAGCTTTTTCGGTGTCTCCTCTGGCGACTGGTTCTTGAGTGTTCTTGATCAAAACCTTCAATTTCTTTGATTTTGATCGCAAAGTCCAACCTGGTCAATTGTGAGATTATTTGTAATTGGCTTAGCCAAATTCTTCTAAGTGTAGGGTCTTCCCCTTAATGCTTAGGAGGCTTTATAGTTTAGCTGAAGAATTCCCTTCCCTGAGAGAGAAATTATTTGTTGAGATGAGACGGATAGAGGAAGAGGAGGAGAGAAGACGAGGGGCCGACCCTAATTGGGTACGACCCATTTTCCCCATTCCTCTAGTCACAATAAGACCATCTGAGTCTTGTGGGTCGTCCCGTCGTCCAACCGAGAGTTATTCAGGAGAGATGGATGATAGAGCGTCGTCGCCAACTGGCGTTGGACGTTTTGGGAGGAACGAGACGTCTGATCTAAGCCCAGGCCGATAGGCCAAGGGTATGGTTGCTCCGAGGCTGTCCCTGTGACGACTTTATCCCCACATGCTTTACAGATGGCTTTTCCTCAGGGGCCTCTGACAGGTGATGAGGCCGAGGGAGAGGGCACTGAGGACGATGGTGAGGACTCAGATGTTAACCCAGTTAACACCTCTCATGCCTCGTCCTATATCTCCTCCGTCAGGGATCGTGACCTCTTGCTGTGGAGGCATGCATATGGTGTGTCCCCCAATATAACTATGAGGGTTCCCTTAGCCAAAGAAGAGAACCAAGATACACATCCTTTCTCTCTCTACCACATTGTGCTATTGTAAACCCCTGGGAATAAAATAACAGTGGACGTAGGCTTTTCCTTATAGCCGAACCACTTTAAAAATCTTTGTCTCTTATATGTTTGATGTGAATGTTTATCTTCATCTTCAATCTCATCCTCATCATTTATCTGCTGTTGACGCCACTAAAATGGCAGTGGCCATTTTCTGTCTTCAACAGATTGGCGTCATCTGTGGGAACGTGTTACAAGCATTGTTCTCCATCAAAAGCTAAGTTTTTATCTTCTCTACGTATAACTAGTTATATGCACGCATCTTTTTGTTCAAATCATGATTCTTATATGTTTATATCCATAAAATTAGAGATCAAATCAATTATATATTGTGCATACATCTTTTAATTCAATCATGATTTTATATTCACAAATTGTTGAATCTAATTTTATAAATCTGCATAAATGTACATTTCATAATCACAAGGTTTGAGAAATTTGTGTACATATTATATTATTTCTTCTTTAAGGAGATAAAATAATTTCTCTATATTCATAAATCTCTTTTATATGAGTATATACAAATTTGATTCATTTAGAAATCTTTTAATTTAGTCATAATTTTTATATGCACTAACTGTGTGATCGATTTCAATTTGGGGATCTGGTGAATTTTATACTCATAAATATTATACAAATCCTTGCATCTATGGATCCACTTGAAGATTTTCTGAACAAATATGTTAGGATAGGGATAAGCATTAAGAACGATTATGTATTTTCCATTCCGATATTAACATGAATTGAATCGGACCCATTTTCTATCTCTTCAAGAAAACTATGTTCTCTGCACAAATAATCATATTATGTAATTGTGTTGATACGATCAATTTTATCCATATATGAATAATCAATTATATGTTGTACATACATACATACATACATATTTTGATTCAATCATGCTTTTTATGATTATAAACATAAATTAGTTGTCCAATTTTTTATTTATCAAATCTGCAAAATATTGCAAATCATAATTTTATTAAATTAGTGGATCGGTTTTTATATCCAAATATGAATAAACGAAAATTTCATAATCACAAGTCCGTTAAAGATTTTTATGGAGACACGTTTATGTACATCATATTTTATGAGAACACGAGATATTTTGATTGTTATCTCTCATATTATTATCTGTAAATTTAAATTGTCCAATATTGAAGCCGATGCACACTATATATTGGTCGGCTGAATAATTATTCTAATCGTAATTTTTATATGATTCAGCCTCAACAGGTGCTCAGGAAAAATTAGTTACCCATACAATTCTTGGATGCTCATCAACAGCACATAAAGACCTTAAAAGGTCAAATACCGAACAAAAATAACGCAGCTAGACTGCACACAGCAAAGCAGCAAGACTGCAAAGAACAATTCAATTGGCACCATCAGATTCATTTCATACATGCCCCAATCCTGGGCATAGAGCTTCATACTTGACTTAATCGAGTTAAGAGAAGAGATACATGTTGGCCTTTATAATTAAGAATTCAAACATCTATTCCTCAAACACTCGTACTGAGCTAAAGAACACATGTAGAAATTCCCAAGTTGGAATTCAAACAGATTCTTCAAAAGCCGACAAGAGTCATATGATGGAAGAAATGTATAAATTCATAATTGAAATGTCAACATATGTTCTTCTTAAACACTTGAACTGAGTTAAATAATAGAAGCCAGAAAATGCAAACATGCAAAGATCTCAGGGAGTCATTTCATGGAATATTTCCTCGGCCTTATTTTTCCAGCAAGACCAACATATTTCAAGGCCAAGAAAGTACTCAAAGTTCATATTCCACACTTGGGAGCTTCTATTACAAATTTAGTTGTTCATTCGGTGGCACATTCTCATAACATCATGTAGTCGAGTATCAAATTCAACTCCACAAACTTACACGGAGGCATATTGAAGTTCAGGAGTCAAATTCAGCATCTACAGCACTGAGATCTTTACTACTACTATCCCAACCAATAATGAAGAAGAAGTTGTATGAAAATGTTTCGAAGTCCACCACTAGCTTGGTACTAATCAGATTGAAGAGTTGGGTTCAAAATCTAGTATGTTACTCGACAAAGTATTCAGAGGAGCCTAAATCAGAAGAATCAAGCACGTGAAGTTATCATTCAGTTGGCAGTCGGTCGGCTAGCAAACCAATCAACGTACTTAAAGATTATGGCAAGCTACAAGCTGCATACTATGGCATGGCTGCATCCAAATTCCCAGGGGTGATACATAGCACACGGAGTTCCTCAAAAGAAAGATTAGTAACTATCGATCAGCCTGCATCATATGTCATCCAGGAGATAATGCACTTTATGTTAAACAAATAAAGAAGGTAGATCAAGAATTTCACGAGCACCGAGCAACACTGCAGAATAAATACTCCATCCTTTCAAGTAAACCATCAAGCATGGAGCATTGGGGGCTTCTGTTAACGCAAAAATTCTCCATCTATGAGGACCAATCAGAAAAGGACACATGTCATCCTACGTGGCAATATTCGACACCCGAGGAGTGTTGGTCGGCACCCGAGGAGTGATAGTCGGCACCCGAGGAGAGTTGGTCGGCGTATCAACCAGGAAGATCAAAGGATAACTATGCATTTAATGTGCATTAATGAAGATGGCAGCGCATTTAATGAGCCTTAATGTACATTTATACTGTAGATGACAACACATAGCATACCAAGCAATTCAACAATTAGATTCGTTGAATATAGACATAATGTATAAATGTCTACATTCAATGAATCTCTTTATCTCCCATCACTATAAATACATGTATTCCCTTAGCCAAAGAAGAGAACCAAGATACACATCCTTTCTCTCTCTACCACATTGTGCTATTGTAAACCCCTGGGAATAAAATAACAGTGGACGTAGGCTTTTCCTTATAGCCGAACCACTTTAAAAATCTTTGTCTCTTATATGTTTGATGAGAATGTTTATCTTCATCTTCAATCTCATCCTCATCATTTATCTGGCGCAAACCTCCAACCATGATTGGAAGAAGATATTTTTCTTCGTTTCTGGAGAGTGGGAATTTCCCGTCGAGTCTCAACATTTGGACGACGGTCCGAGGGTTCCCAACAAATGGTTAAACCCCTCGATGAAGGCCAGGTCTAATCCCGAACTTAGTCTGGATGAGAAAGACATAGTAGAGTATCTGAGGGAACGAGGGAAAGGGGGTGAAATTGCAAAATTTGAAGATCTGATGACCCCCAAGTTCCTCAAGTAAGCTGGTCTGAGGGTCAGCCCCCTGATAGAGTTATGTGAGTTACATTTATTTTTTGCCCCTTCTTTACTTTCTTCAAGTGTTTCATCTTTTCCTCTATATTTTTCTGACGTGTCATCTCCTTTTCAGGTTGTCCTACAGGTATCTCTGACCATCTTTGGGAAATGACTGCCCCGAGCTTACTGTCTGGTCTAGGCAAGAAGAAAGGCAAGGAGCCTCATTAAGTTCCTTGGAAGGAGAGGATAGTGGGGCCGACGCTTGTTGAGCCGACTGCTGATAGTCATAAAAGGAAGGAGCCTGAAGCACCCGCTAACCCTCGTCCGGATTCAAGAACGAGGGAGAGGGTAGAGTCGTCTGAGGGGTCTGGCTCCTCTTCCAGCATGGGGGCCTTTTGGTCCCAAAACTTAGCATTTTTTAGGGCTGAGCCATCTTCCCTGATTGCCAATCTGAGGGCGGCCAAAGCTTCTACGTTCTCTGCACCCTCGACCGCCGACTATGATTTGTTGTCTAAGATGCCCCCGGCCAAGGTGTATGACTATGGTCTGCACACTCTGGCTCAATTATTTGTTTTCATTTCACTTATTTTGATTTTTCACTAACTGTTTCCTCGACCTCTTAACAACTGTTTATCATTTCTGTGCAGTCTGTAAGTGCCTTTACCTCGGCCACCAAGTGGATGGCTGAGAACCAACAAAAATTCCATGAAGCAGAGAAAGCCATCCAGCACGAGGCCGATTTACAGACGGAGCTAGATATTGCAAGGGCGGAGCTAGAGAGTGCCAAAATTGAACATGCAAGGGTTTTGGACGAGCTGACGAGGCAGCATGATGCTGATGTGAAGGCCAAAGACTTGCTGATTAAAGAGAAGGATGAAGCCTTGACCAACCTAGGGACTCAATTCAAGGCTGAGCTATCTGAGGCAGTGAAGAAGGCAGAGGCCGATGCTGTGGAGGCCTACAAACTCTCAGATGAGTTCCAAGGCTTCGGTCTTGAATACTTAGAGAGGCTGATTAGGAAGGCTTGTCGGTGGGTCGTCCTTAAGTTTGCTGACGCAGTATCGTCCGTCCGCCCCTCTTTTGAGGCAGTTCAACTGGACGATCCACTTATTGTTGAAGCCCTGGCCCAAGTGGAATCTCAGCATGTAGAAGGCACAGGCACATCTGAGGCTCGACCTGTCATGGTCATAGAAGAATCTCCAATAGATGTTGAGGCCTTTCCCTCTGACATTGCTCCATAGGGTGGTTGTCTGTAGCCCATACCCTCTTCATGTAGCCAATATTTTTGTACTCTTTTATCAGACAAACATCTTCATTTTGTAATGTAATATAATGCCTCTCTTTGTCTTTTGTATTTGTCTCTCATACGACTTTCATTATGATGTTTTTAACAATATCACTAACCCCTCCCTCGTCTTTCTTGGGGGCCATGGTGGGGTCGTCCCCCGGCATTGACCCTCATTATAGACGAGGGTTGTAATCACCAAATTAATGGTTTTAAAGTCCTCCCTCATCTTTCTTGAGGGCCATGGTGGGGTCGTCCCCACCATTGACCCTCATTATAGCCGAGGGTGGTCTTCACCAAATTAATGATTTTTAATCATGTCCTCCCTCGTCTTTTTGAGGGCAATGGTGGGATTGTCCCCACCATTGACCCTCATTATAGCCAAGGGTGGTCTTCACCAAATTAATGGTTTTTAATCATGTCCTCCCTCATCTTTCTTGAGGCCAAAGGTGGGGTCGTCCCCTCCATTGACCCTCATTATAGCCGAGTGTGGTCTTCACCAAATTAATGGTTTTTAATCATGTCCTCCCTCGTCTTTCTTGAGGTCAAAGGTGGGGTCGTCCCCTCCATTTACCCTCATTATAGCCGAGGGTGGTCTTCACCAAATTAATGGTTTTTAATTATGTCCTCCCTCGTCTTTCTTGAGGCCAAAGGTGGGGTTGTCCCCTCCATTGACCCTCATTATAGCCGAGGGTGGTCTTCACCAAATTAATGGTTTTTAATTATGTCCTCCCTCGTCTTTATTGAGGCCAAAGGTGGGGTCGTCCCCTCCATTGACCCTCATTATAGCCGAGAGTGGTCTTCACCAAATTAGTGGTTTTTAATCATGTCCTCCCTCGTATTTCTTGAGGCCAAAGCTAGGGTTGTCCCCTCCATTGACCCTAATTATAGCCGAGGGTGGTCTTCACCAAATTAATGGTTTTAATTATGTCCTCCCTCGTCTTTCTTGAGGCCAAAGGTGGGGTCTTCCCCTCCATTTACCCTCATTATAGCCGAGGGTAACTTCATCAAATTAATTATTTTTAATTATGTCCTCCCTCGTCTTTCTTGAGGCCAAAGGTGGGGTCGTCCCCTCCATTGACCCTCATTATAGCCGAGGGTGGACTTGACTAGCATTATCCCAATCACAGTTGCTTTAATTGAGCATAAAATGAGGGACCAATGTGACATTCTCATTAACTTTCTAAAGTGTTCTGTCGGAGCAACACATTCATTACAATTGTCATCTAATAGGACTTCTACAAAATTACTGATAGTATTGTTTCAAATAATCTGCATTCCAGGGGTTGGAAAAGGGTTTCCCTTTTAGGTTTTCTAGTCTATAGGTCCCTGTGACAACTTCATCGATGACCCTATATGGGCCATGCCAATTAGGATGGATCTTATTGGGCCTCTGGCAAGTCTGTTTGAGGACCAAGTCCCCCAATGCAATTGGTATCTGTCTCACCCTCTGATTGTAAAACCTTGCAGTCCTCTGCTGGTAGGCGGCTTGCCTTATCTCGACGTCTTCCCTCCTTTCCTCAATTAGATCCAAGTCTAGCCTCCTTTCTTCCATATTTCTCTGGGGGTCATACATTTGGACCTTGTGGGTAGGAAACCCGATCTCAGTGGGGATGACGGCTTCCGAGCCATAAGCCAGCATGAACGGGGTTTCTCCGATAGAGGTATTTGTCGTCGTCCTATAGGCCCACAATACATCATATAACTCTTCAACCCATATTTCTTTTGCCTCCTCAAGTCTCTTCTTGATCCCGTCTAGGATTGTCCTGTTTGTAACTTTTGTTTGTCCATTAGCCTGAGGTCGGCCTAGTGTAAAGAAGAATTTCTTGATACTCACCCTTTCACAGTACTTCTGTAGAGATGTATTATTGAATTGAGTCCCGTTATCCGAGATGAGGGTGTTTGGGAGACCATATCTGCATATAATATTTTTCTAGATGAACTGGAAGGTCTGCTCTGTAATCGTTACCATCGGCTCCGCCTCCACCCATTTTGAAAAATAGTCAATGGCCACGATGAGGAACCGATAGTTATTGATGGCCCCGGGTAAGGGTCCTATTAGGTCAATCCCCCATACTGCAAATGGCCACGGGGATGTAATGGAAGTAAGAGGCTGATGGGGTTGGTGGAAAATCTTTGGCATTTGTCACACTTTTTTACATGTGTCGCGGCATCTTTCCCCAAGGTCGCCCACCAGTACCCTTGGGTGATCACCCTCTTCGCTAAGGACCTGCCCCCAATGTGGCTTGAACACGATCCTTAGTGCATGTATTGCAAAATGGATGGGACTTCAAATGGGTGCACACACCTAAGTAAGGGGAGTAAAAACCCCTTTTGTACAAGGTGTCCCCAATGACAGTGAACTTTGCAGCCCTGTATCTCAACTTCTTCCTTTCTTGCCTTGCTTCTGGCATCTCCCCCTCTTTAATATACCTAATCAGAGGGTCCATCCATGAAGCTTCCTTAGCAATATTCAGGCAAGTACCAAGTGATTCCTCAGCCTCTTCAATGGTTGGTCGAAGAAAAATTTTCACTGGGACTGTCCTCCTGATGTTTGTCCTAGTCACCGAGGCCAACCTAGCAAGGGCATCAGCACGACCATTGTCGAGCCTAGGTATCCTCTTTAATTTCACTTCTCTGAAGCTCTTCAGTAATGATCTCACCTTCTCGAGGTATCTGTCCATCCACTCATCCTTAGCCTCGTAGGCTCATAGTATCTGATTCACTACTAGCCTTGAATCACTATGGACCAAAATCTGGCCGACACTAAGGGATTTGGCCAAGGAGAGTCCTGCTACCAGGGCCTCATATTCGGATTCGTTGTTGGAGGCTTTGAAGTTGAACCTCAGAGCATACGCAATGTATGTGCTATCGGGTGCTGATACTATCAGTCCAGCCCCACTTCCGTTGTCGTAAGAGGACCCATCAACGAAGAGGCTCCACACAGTCTTTTCCTCTGAGAAATTTCCCTCGGTGAGGGATCCCTGTCTAAAGAGGTATCTTCCCTCCTCATTTTCGGCCACCTTACTTCTAGCGGTGCCTGTCTCAGCCTTATCTGCAGGTGTGTCGGTGAGCCTGTCTTGTTGGGAATCTGTCTTCCCGAGGCTCTCATCCTCGCCTCCATCATCTTCCCAAGTAAAATCGACCACGAAATCTGCCAATGCTTGCCCCTTAATGGCTGTCCTAGGCTGATACACAATGTCAAATTCCCCCAGCTCTATAGCATAGGCCATTAACATGCCTGATTTTTTTGGCTTGTGCAGGACCTCCCTAAGAGGAGAGTCAGTGAGGATGACCATTGTGTGGGACTGGAAGTATGGCTTCATCTTTCTTGATGCATGGATCAAGGCATAGGCTAACTTCTCCATCCTTGGGTATCTTTGCTCTGCTCCCTGGAGTGCCTTACTGTTGAAATATACTGGCCTCTGTACCCCGTCTTCGTCTCTAACGATTGCAGCGCTAATGGATGACTCTGAGACATCTAGATACACATAGAGTCGCTCACCCTCCATTGGTCGTGACAACAACAAGGGAGACCCTAGGTATGATTTTAGCTCCCTAAAAGCCTCATCACACTCTTCAATCCATTTGAAGGCCTTCCTGAGGATCTTGAAGAATGGCAAACACTTGTCTATGGCGCTGGATATGAACCTATTCAAAGCAGCCACTCGCCCCATGAGCCTCTGAATGTCTTTTATGGTCTTGGGGGTCTTTATTTCCAGGAGGGCCCTTATTTTCTCAGGGTTGGCCTCGATGCCTCTTTGGTTGACAATGAACCCCAAGAATTTCCATGCTCCAACCCCGAAGACACACTTGGTCGGGTTAAGCTTCATTTGGTATTTGTCCATCGTATTGAAGGTCCTCTCCAGGTCGGCCACATGATCCTCTGCCTTCAGGCTCTTGGTCAGCATGTCATCTACATAGACCTCCATAGACTTTCTAATTTGGTCTTCGAACATTTTAATTACAAGGCGTTGATACGTTGCCCCTACATTCTTTAGGCTCAAGGGCATGACCCTATAACAGTACGTCCCCTTATCTGTAATGAAAGTTGTCTTCTCCTAGTCTTCAGGGTCCATGAAGATCTGGTTGTACCCCGAATAGGCATCCATGAAGCTCATGAGCTCATGGCCTGCGGTAGCGTCTACCATCTGGTCAATGCGAGGGAGAGGGAATCTGTCTTTGGGACAATGCTTGTTGAGGTCGGTGAAGTCCACACACATTCTCCACTTCCCATTGGCCTTTGGGACGATGACCGCATTGGACAGCCATTCTGGGTAGATGGCCTCTTTGATAAACTCAATATCTTTTAATTTTTTGACCTCATCCCTTATGACCTCATACTTTTCTCTAGAGTAAATTCTCCTCTTCTGCTTTACTGGCTTTGCACCCTCTACCATTTTGAGCTTGTGGTACATGATTTCGGGGGCGATCCCCGGCATATCTGTGTGACTCCATGCAACGACGCTCTATCTTCTCTTCAACAGTTTAATGAGGTCTTCCTTGATATTTGGCTTCAGAGACTTGCCGACTTGGACGGTTTTTTTTGGTTCATCCTCATTGAGGATGATGGATTCTACCTCTTCCGCGGCCTCTCCTTTCTTTATCTTCGTCTCATCCCTGGGGTCTAGGGTATCAATATTGTAAGTGGTTGTAGCCTTCTTGTGTGCCTCTCTTTTTTCAGCAGAGTTATAATAAAATTCTCGTGCTATCGTCTGGTCTCCCTGAACTTCTCCCAGCCTGTAAGGGGTTGGAAATTTAACCATCTGATGGACCGTAGACGGCACATCTTTAAACCCCTTGAGGGCTACCTGCCCCAGTATAATATTGTAGGCCGAAAAGACATGTTCATCCATCACAAAGAAGCTGACCTTCTTTGTAAGCCATCTCGGCCACTCGTCCCCTATCCTGACATCAGCCCCATACACTCCGAGGGGATGAACCTTTTCTCCACTGAACCCAATCAATGGGTGATGGTATGGGTCGAGTCTAGCACGGCTGAGACCTAAAGCTTTGAAGTATGGCCAAAACATCACGTCTGCAGATGAGCCCCCATCTACCAGGATCATCGGCACCTCACACCCGTGCACCCTAGTAGTGATGATGAGTGGGTCATCGTGTGGGGCTAATAGGCCTTTAAAGTCCATTATGGAGAACCCCACTATCAGGGTGTCCATGTCGACCTTCTTCCTCTTTTCTGATTTTGCCTTCAGGGAGGTTGAGTGCACAGTTCTTGTCACTGCCTTGGCCACAGCTATATGGGCCTTCCTGTCGGTGACCTCTGTCCCTCCTCCTGCTAGACCCCCGGAGATCATTCCCACTCCAAGCGAGATTATATTAAGCCTCTTGACAGGGCCTTGGTCATCTCTCGGCGGGAGGTCAGGGTCGTCCTCATCATCAGAAGGTTCGTCCCCTCTTTTTTGAGGACCTTCTCTACATGCATCACCTCGCTTTTTTCTGGGGTCATCCCCTCGGGCCCTCTTAAAGGCACCTTTATCGATGTACTTTCTGAGCTTCCTTTCTTTCAGCATCTTCTCAATCTCATCTTTCATATTAAAGCATTTGTTTGTTATGTGTCCATGGTCTTGGTGAAATTCGCACCATAGGTTTTTATTCCTCTTGTTGGGGGCTGCCCTCAACTTCTCAGGCCACTTCAGAGACCGGTCACTCTTTATCTCATTGAGAATATGTTCACAGCTGACCGTTAGAGGGGTGTAATCAGCGAACTTATCGTCCGTAGATCTCTTCTTCCCCTCTTTGTTCTTCTTAGGGTACTTACCCCCACTGGCGCCTCCTTTTTCGTCTTCGTATTTTGCGGTCATCGCCTCTTCGGCGTTCATCACCCTTCCTGCTGTTGACAGCAATTCAGCCATCGTCCTCGGAGGGTCTTCAGCAACCTTCCATAACAGCTTCCCCTTTTGGAGTCCTCCAATCAGGGATGTTATTCTTTCCTCATAGTTTTCCACCTCCAACTTTTCTTTGTTGAATCTGGCTATGTAGTCCCTTAGACTCTCATTCTTCCCCTGCTTAACATAGAGCAGGTGGGTGGTCTTCTTCTATGGCCTCATCCCGAAGAAAAAGTTATGGATGAATCGGTCTGCCAACTACTTAAATTTTTTAATGGAGTTTTTTGGGAGAGACGTGTACCAGACATGTGCAGCCCCAGTCAGGGTACCAGAGAAGGCACGACACCTCATCTCATCTGAGATAGAGTATATGTCTGCTGCTGCTAACTGATACATCTTAACATGGTGGACAGGGTTGGTGCTCTCGTCATATCTTGGGGTGACCACAGGTGGCTTGAACTTCGAAGGCGTAGGGAAGTTGACTATCTTCGTCACAAAGGGTGAGCCTATGGAGTATCCTCTCTGAAGAGGGTCCCGGCTCTTCAGTATATCACCGATCTTATCCTCTAGTCGCTGGATTGAGTCATTCCAGGGCCTCGTAGGGTCGGCTTGGACGATGTTATCCCCCGCCGCCTCTTTAAGGTGGACGGAGGGTTCTGCTGCGACAGGCCTGTGTCGGCTGTTTACTTCCCCCTGTCCGTCGTCCCATCCTTTGAGTCAGCCCTCGTGGGGTCGTCCATCTACTGCCTCCCTTCTGGACCTCGCAGCACTCCTAGATCTGGACAATTTTTCTCGCAGATCATTTACTGGGCCCATCCTCTCAAACTCCGACCCCTGCTCAAGCGATCAAAAGCAGAGCCTCTTGGGCGATCATCAGGATTTGGTCTCCCTCACTTCCCTCTACTCTCCTGAAGGGGTCGTACAGTGTTGTTGGAGACTTCATATGGTTCCCAGCATTCTATGAGGGCCTCCTCTCCTTCCAGATCATCATACCTGTCCTCAGGGCAAGGATTCCCTTGCCTCCCCAGGCGTAGACGCCGAGGGTCAGCACCATCCCTCCACCGTTGAGGGGGTAGAAGGTCTTTGTGCGGTGCCTGGGGTGGTCCCCTGGCCTCATGCTGCCCCGGTGCCGCTGTCGGAGTAATCATCTCAGGTGAGACCCCTGGTGGTCTTAGTATGTTCTGGCTTAGAGCTGTGAACTGCTCCTGCATGATCTGCTGGCTTGCTACCAGCGACTTCAAGGCTGTCGCCACATCAGCCATCTCAGACTAACGTGGTGGCTGACTGGAACTGGGTCCCACCCCACTATCCGGCAGGGGAAGTGGTGGTGGTGGCATCTCTAGTGCCATGTCTTTGAGCTATGAAAACCTGAACTGAAGAAAAGACTGGTGAGCTTGAGAACCTTAGTGGGTCTCTTTCAATGGTGAAACATCTCCTCTCAGGGGGAGAACTGGTTCACCACCAAAGTGCCCAGTGAGGTCAAGCTGTACAAAGGAAGAGATGTCTTCTCGTTCCCACAGACGGCGCTAAACTGATGATGCTGAAATCTAGCACCATCAGATAAGTGATGATGAGCTCAAACAGCAGTAACCATGGCATCCATAGAGATGTATGTGTGTAAGTGTGTGTGTAGAAGGAGATGAGTATAAGAGGAACAAGACAATGATGTATAATGGTTCAGCCAATTTGGCCTACATCCACTGTGAGTGTGTGATCCACTAAGTATGGGCACTAATGGCCTTGGATACAATGCACATAAGCTCACTTTCTCTCTCTACTGTGTGTATTAGTAGAGTTTTTGCTAGGGTTATAATTATCGATCCACTTATCCTCTTGTAGGGTTGGAGGTGACAAGTATATATAGGTCTTGGGGGGGTGTAGTGTACCCCCCAAGTATGCATGGTGCATATGAATGATCATTTAGCCAGTCTCCTGTTGACACCTGTAGATGCCACATGATGACATAATATTCCCTTACGTGAGGGTGTGATTTTGTTATAACGGTCTTCCACGTGCCATGTGAGCCTCACACGCACTGTTCCACGCATCTTCTAAGCCACGCGCTGTGATGATGTCACCCTCGGCCTATGATATGAGGCCGAGGGCAAAGTTCCTTCCGACAGTGAGTCTGGCCCAATTTGGGCCTTGTACTGTCGTACCCTCGGAGGGTCGTCTGAGCCTGATGGAGGGTCGGCCTCTTGGAGGGTCATCTGGGCCTGATGGAGGGTCGGCCCCTTGAAGGGTCGTCTGAGTCTGATGGAGGGTCGGCCCCTTGAAGGGTCGTTTGGGCCTGATGGAGGTTCGGCCCCTTGAAGGGTCGTCTGGGCCTGATGGAGGATCGACACCTCGAAGGGTCGTCTGAGCCTGATGGAGGGTCGGCCCCTTGGAGGGTCATCTGGGCCTGATGGAGGGTCGGCCCCTTGAAGGGTCGTCTGAGTCTGATGGAGGGTCGGCCCCTTGAAGGGTCGTCTGGGCCTGATGGAGGGTCGGCCCGTTGAAGGGTCGTCTGGGCCTGATGGAGGGTCGACACCTCGGAGGGTCGTTTGAGCCTGATGGAGGGTCGGCCCCTTGGAGGGTCGTCTGGGCCTTTGGAGGGGTCGGCCCCTGTAGGGTCCTCTGGTTGAAGGCGCCCTCGGCCTGGCCGAGGGTATACATGGGCATATCACTTACTAAGACACATGCTAGTGAGGACAAGGCTAAAGCCCCAGGAGGCCTTATTTGTTGTGTCAAAATAATGATATGGCTTTTACTCATGGATGGGACAAGGTTTTGACCAATATCGAGATCCAGATTCCATACCTTAGAAATGTTTTTTTATAAAGAATGATTGAGATGAGGTTCTTGTCAAGGACGGAACTGTCGAGGATTTTATACTCTTAAAGGAGCATTTTGTAAGTTCCCCTTCTATAATTGAGGATGATGATGTGGTGATGGGTAAAGAGCAAGCTGCTGGTACTGAGATAGCTCAGGTGCAAGTTACAGGTACTGAGATTGATCTCAGTACCTGAGCAAGCTGCGATTGGGTACCTGAGCAAGCTGTGATTGGGACTGACAAGCTAGAGGCCATAGCCAATCAGAATGCTACCAATAAGGATAAGGTCAAGGTCGGCAAGAATGATCTTTAGGATTTTTAGGAAGAATTATATATCTTTTCGTTTAATGAACGATGTAGGCGGTTAACCCATTTGTAATATTTTTAATGAAATACGTGGTTTGATACAATTATTATCTATTTGTATACTTTATTATTCCGCGCATGTTCTTTCTTCTTTTCCAAGTTTATATGCTCAACCACCTATTCATGAAGTTTATCGCAAGGCTTGTAGTGCTCATCGTAGCTCATCACGATTGTTAGAAAAGACATGAAAGAATATTTATTTCTGGTCGTCACGATGATAGTGATGAGGAGGAGGATGACCTCGACCAACACTTAGGTCATGATGTGTCCGTCCAAGAAAATGAGGATTACTTAGATGTTCTTCGCCTCTTTTGTCAGGCTGTGCAAACAATGATAACCTCCATGAAATGATTTTTATTTCTCAATGGAGTCATAAGGAGTCATTAGCCAATTTAAGGAATGATTTGGAGCTGAGAGTTACCGAGATGAGGAATGAGGATTTGATAAGAGACTGGGTGACTTTGAGTATTTTCATTCGGGGAGGAATTCCATTCTTCATGCCAACCTTATGGGTTCCAGGGAGGTCACCGATATTCTTGATAAGGATAAAAATGACTCGAGGTTTAAGCTTGAAAGACTTAAGAAGTCCAAACTAAGCGAACAAACTGTAAAGGGAGCTTTCTGTTTGGAAGAGGAAAGCACCCAAGAAAGGAATTGGAGAATACTCCAAAGTCTTTAAATGATAAAGTTTTGACTATTAAGGGTACATCTTCCTTCCAAAATCCAAAGGATGGTCATCTAATATAAGAGCTAGAAAAGACCAAGAAGTTTTGCACAAAAAAGTGATGACCATGAAGAGTCTGTCCGAGAAGCTTGACCTTTTTTTCATTCCAATTCCACAAGAAGCCTCTCCAAGTATGGATGGATGTCTACGAGGAGTACCTTGTTAATATGGACTTTACCCTGAATGATGCTTATAAAGTTGTCTATAATAATGGATGAATCAATGCCCTTGTAGTGTAAAAGGCACCAAATGATTCTCAATTGTGGTATTGGTATGACCCAGGTTTCCTTGATTAACTGAAACCCTTTATAAGATTGATTTTCCATAGATCCAAATGAATTCCATTCCAATTATCTTGATAAGGAAATACCTTTGCAACTACGGCCTTATTGGAGGTGATGGGATTTACCGACCTCAATAGTTGGTTGGTATAGTAACTCCTACAGGACCATCGAGAATCATAAATATGTCTAAGGGCATTAGTATATAGTCTTTATCTGTTTCACCAGTTGGAGTTAACTTCGGAGAATGAGATATCCCGATTGCGTAATTAATCAAGTTTTAATTACCATTTATTGGAAATTATTTGCTTTTTTTCAATTTCCTTGTAATAACTTAAATTATTAATGGAAATTCTTGCATTTTGCTTCCCTTTATAGTGTGTGGTCTTCTTATCTTACGTTTTAGGTGATGTCATCACATCAATCATTGGTCTTAGAGCTTGGAAAATAAAAAATGCATCTGTTTATGGGGTCGTTCACTAAAAAGGATTTTTGTGAACCAATTGGTCATGGGTGCTTAAGGATTCCCGTAGGCCTTTCATCGGTTGTGAGCCATTGCCAATGTTTTGTTGATCATAAAAAATTTTGTATTTACTTGACCATTGGCCGAAAAACTAGTTAGTCTTGTACACAGACATATAAATTCAAAAGTGATATATAGTCGACCAATTAATCGATGTTAAAATAAGACATTTCAAATAAGAGAATCATCACACTGATAAGTAATATGTCAAAGAAAAACTCGTTCGACTGATTGATCTTCCTCATTAAATACTCATTTGCATTGCACTTGGATCAATGCATAGAGATAAATGCGAGAAGTCTAAAAGAACTTCTTAAAAAATAATTTAAAATTGAAACAAACTAAATAAAATTATACACAAAAAGTAAAACTTCTTTAAATTAGTTGCATTCCATGATCGAGGAACAGCGTTGTCCTCCATTATTTCTAAGTGGTAGGCTCCCATCAAGTCATATCTAATGACATTGAACGGGCCTTCCCAGTTGGGCCCAAGTTTCCCATTTGAGGGCTTCTTACTGTTGTCTATAATCCTTTTAAGTACGTAGTCACCTACCTTGAAGCTCATCGCCATAAAATCCTATTGTACTACTTATCCAACTACCATTGGTAGGAGGCAATATTTATAAGAGCTAATTACCTATTTTTATCGGTGAAGTCAATCTCTGCTCTGATCGCTTCTCTCTTGCGATCTTGGTCGCATAAGGTGGACTTCTTGGTTGGCGGATATTCTTTTAGTAGGATGACTTCCTCCATTCCATAAGCTATGGAAAATAATGTTTCCCCAATTGATCTCCTAGTTCTTGTTTGAAATGCCCAGAGGATGTGGTGGAGCTTTTTTACCCATGCACCCTTCGATTTCTTTAACCTCTTTTTTATTCTGTAGAGGGCCATATTTTTAAGGGCTTCTACTTTCCCATTTCTCTGAGGGTAGGACACTGAACTGTAGTAGTGCCTAATGTCGTTCTCATTATAGAAGCTTCGAAAGTAATTATCCTTCAACTGAGTTTCATTATCTGTAACGAGGATCTGACGGATGCCAAACTGTGTTATGATGTTCTTCCATATAAACTTGGTCATCACGACATCTTAGATATTCCCCAAGGGCTTATGTCGACCAACAGATACTTCCTACTGCCAAATGCGATGGGTAATGAATTGACGATGTCAAGCCCTCAGTGGGTAAAAGGTCAAGGACTTATGAGGGACTTGAGGTCGATGCACTAACGATAAGAAAAGTTTATTGTTTTTACACTTTCAGATATAAGAGACTGCATACTACTATATGTATAAACACCAGTATCCTTTTTTTTATATCTCTAAATACAAATACCCTTCCCTGCGTGTCTTATACATATCCCCTCGTGAAACTCATAGTGAGTCTTTTTGACATCATCTGGGTGTACACACTGGAGGTATGGTTCTTGGAAAGAGCATAGATAAAGCATATATTTTACTAATAAGTATAAGAGAGCAACTTTCACTTGAATCTTCTATGCCTCCTTCCTATTGTCTGGCAGGACATCCTCTTTCAGATAATGCATTATAGGATCAATCCAGCTCAGGGTCCTATAAATGGCTATAAACAGCTCAGCACCTTTTCCCTTATTGATGGTGGGATGATCAAGGTAATCCACTTGGATCTTTTTCTTCATATATCCATTGATAGTTGAAGCAAGTGTGGCAAGTGCACCTGTGTAACTTTTGTTACCCCTTGGGAACTGTTGCACTTGAATATGCTTGAACTCGGTGACCAATTGCTGATTTCCTTCAAAATATGCATCTATGCGTTCGTCTCTAGCGTTGTAGTCTCCTGATATCTAATTTTATACTAGACTTGAGTCAATAAAGATGTCAAGGTGATGTGCTTCTAGGGAGAGTGCATGATAAAAGTAAATTTCCTTCATTTTTTTCTTTCCATCGTTGTAGTAGGAATATTTCTCTATCAAATTTCCATCAAATACCTATGCAATACACATTAAAAATGAGTATAACGAAAAGTAAGGGGTCAATTCGCGCTTTTAAACTAAAGATAAGTCATGTCAGGTTTATTAAAAGTCATTTTCATAGTCTTTTAAAAAAATCATAAGTTTTTATTTATCTAAAATGGTGAACTAGTAGATGAAATCTAATATGATAATATCAAGTATAAGAATGATTAATATGTAACTATAATGACAAGGAGACAAGGGATGAAATCTGCCCCCTTTCATATAATTAAAACCAGTTTGAATATATTCCAATTTTATTAACTTCCAAAATATTTATGTAATTTAAAAGTTTATTCTCATCACACTAATGAATTAAAACAAATATTATTTTTGAAAAATAATTTCAAATCCTACATACTCTTCTTCAAAACTAATAAACTTAATTAAATGAACAAGGAAAATTCATTTAACTAGTTTTGACTTAGCAAAACGATAACAAGAGTAGTAGAAAGTTAGATTATAATTTAATTTAAAAGATAAGCCTATCTCTCGTTTCAATCTTAAGATAATATTATAAATTAACTTTCAATATTTTCTCAAAGATAGTTTACCATTTCTCAATACGTAAATAACTATAGGAATTAGAAATTACTAATCAAAGGAAGTTAATAAAGAAGAAGTTATCTAACTAAATTAATGTAATCTATGGGGACTTCATTTCAACCCGTGAATGGGGTGATTAACCTTCCATATGGAACATCCAAGACATGAAATAGATATTCGAGATTATATTTAATTTACTTGAGTGTTAAAAGAGAGAAGATATAATCAAACAAATCTCTTAAATTTATATAAAAATTCACTTTGTACACAATATCGAACATCATAATTTAATTCAAGGAGCTTGATTAATTGCTTGTCTATAAAAACCTATCAAAATAGCATTCTCCTTCTATAGTATTCTGTCCTAAAAAATATCGACCCAAATATGAGCACCAAGGTCCCTTTTGTAGCTAGAAATTAGGGTTTTAGGGCCTTTTTGGTATTTTACAAAATAATGGGTATATTTAATTAATAAATAAAAGAGAGTATGACTAAATTTTAGTTAAATAATAGAGGAGGATCTAATAAAGAAATAATGGGAGAAAATAATAAATTTTCGTTTATTTTTGAAAAAAATATGTAGAATAATGGAGGTTTAATGGAAAATATATTCAAGAAACAAAATCTGGGGTGGGAAGTGGAATAAAGAGAAAAAGGGTTGGATGATCAGGGGTTCTCGAGCGCATGGGGGAGTGTGGGGCACATCATCTCTATGGGTGTGACCCTCTTTTCGAGGCCGATAATATTTTAATAGTGCTAGGGTCATGGAATTTGACTTCGGATGTACTCAATGCTTTGACTTTAACTTTCTTTTAGTTTCATACTTTGCAAAGTCATAACTTCTTCGTTTGAACTCAGATTAATACGTCGTTTGAACATATACGTCCCTTGATTCGATGCCTACAATTTTCTTGATTTGTTCGGAGTCGAAAATTAGTCATGTAAAATTACCATTTTCCCCCTGAAAGTTTACATGTGCTTGTTTCTTGTCCAAATTGTCTTAAAATAGTGTGTTTTGAATCCACTAACGCGTTTTGGCCTACAAGATAGTCAAATACCTGCATAAAGCTATATTTACCAGGGACTAGAAGGTCGATTAATCGCTTCTTAGTCATACAAATATAACACAATCCATCATTTAAGGAATAAAAATAATGAACTATGAAGTATATGAAAAGTTAAACTTACTTGATACTCTAGGCAAATCCTTCTTAGAACTTTAATCAAAGAATTTTAAGTATCATAAAAGTAATTTGTTAGATTTACTTTTAGAATCAATGCTTCAACATCAAATCTCATCAGATATATCTCTCTAAAATAAAATCTTTGAGAATTAGGTTGGTGTACCTCTCTTGTGTATGAGTAGATAAGTAAATATAAACGAGGTCAAACGTCCCGCACACATATAATAAAGAATGGAAACATGAAAAAATTTGATCTTGTGAAAGGAATGAAAACTAATATCCTGATAATGTCGAGTTAGTTACCACGTAAACTTTTCATTTGCCCGAACACCTCACCAAAGGTAAAATTGGGTTTATTGTAAAGGATGGGGGATAATTAAATGGGTAACATGGATGATATGAGGATTTTGGGTTTTGAGAAGAGTGGACTACACCTTGAACTATTACAGTCTTCATTTAGTAATATTTAGTCACATATTTTTCTTTCTCTCTCTCTCCCTCTCTCTATACACACACGCACGCGTGCGCACACACAAACACACACACACATCATTTTCTCACTTTTTATCTCTATTTTTTTATTTGTAACTTTTTTATGCGATGTGATTGTCTTTAGAGCATGAATGAAGACATTTTACATATATAATTTCAAACCACGTTATTTCTTAACACCGTAATGGGAAAATAATGTATAGACGGTGTGGGGGAATATATATGTTTATATGGTAATATGGAAAATGAATCGAAAAATGGTAAATGTATAGATAAAATGTGTGAATGATTAGTGCTCGGGACAAACTATAAGACATATATTTCTTACAACTCGAAAGTGATGTCATTCTCAGCGGTTAAGCTAAATAAAAAGAATAATGCGATCATGCAACGACTTTAGTGTGGTACCCAATTGAATTTGAATCAACTTTTGACTCGGAGATTGCATAAAAACTTTCAAAACGGTGAAAAAAATCAAATCTCACTAATTTAAATCTCCGCTAGTGATCCTTAAGGTTCTCTTAAAATCTTCACACTCCTCAACTTTAAAGCATAAAATGTGATAAGTGCGCAAATAGTGTTGAGTCTAGAAATTCATAGTGTAATATGCCTTACGAAGTATTACTTAAGCTTTTAAGTTTAAAGATTAACTTCAAGTTCGATTTAGAGTATTCTAAACTTAGATAATGGACAATAGATAAATCACGTCAAGAACAAGACAAAACTGCATAGAAAGTAAAAAATATGGCTTGTTTTTTACCAAAAAAAATCAAAAGAGGTACGATTTAGATAGATTCCCCAACCCCGAAACAAAAGAGAACATCTCGCTCGATGTTTAAAATCATCGTTTGGACTTTTTAAAGATCATAGTAGGAAAGAGTATATTGAAATCAATTGATAATGGATTTACTTCGCATAATGAATCAAATGGTAAACTTCAAGAAGAATGGCGGCACAAAATATGTACAATTCTATAAAGCATAAAGCATCGGGGAGCTGGTATAACTCTACCCCCAAACAGAATAAGACTCATACTCAGAAATAACGATATAATGTGATAACTTTCGATAGCCTTAAGTTTAATGTCTTCAGCCAGACGGAAAGGTACTGACCTGGAGATAGGAACTATGAAAACATGGAATGAAAGAAAGTGTGGATGATGGAAATCACCACAAAACAAGACTAAAGCATTTGTCTTCATAAATTGGGTTGACAAGGTCAATCTCTTCCACTTAAGGAGTTGGTAGTTAGAAATAAGGTTTGACACGTTGACCATTAACCTTGGGATTTTGAATGGTAATGTCTCTATAGGGAGTGACAGATTTGACCAAGAAAGGACCCGACCATATAGTCTTGAGTTTATTGGGAAAGATATGGAGATGAGAATTATAAAACAAGACATTCTGACTAGGGTGGAAATCTTTATGCAAGATGTGTTGGTCTTAGATCCATTTCATTTTTTCCTTGTATTTCTTAGACAAATCATAGGCGCTATTCCTCACCTCTTGTAACTCATTGAGTTGCAATGTTCAAGCTTAATGGGTAAGTGGCATGGTTTTCCAAAAACTAATTGATAAGGAGACATACTGATAAGAGTCTTACATGCAGTACGACATGACCACAATGAGCTATTTAAGTATAAGGACCATTCTTTTTTATTAGGATTGACAATTTTCTCGAGGATTTGCTTAATTTCTTGATCGGACACCTCAACATGACCACTCGTTTGAGGGCGATGGGAGAGACCAACTTTGTGAGTTATACCGTACTTTTTAACAAGTTGTTTGAATACTCGATTACAGAAATACTTACCCCCATCACTTATGATAGCTTTATGGGTGCCAAAATGGAAAAATATATACTCCTTAAGAAAAAGGACCACAATACGGTGGTCATTGGTACGATAAGCTATAGTTTCTATCCACTTCAATACATAGTCAACTGTAACTAAGATATATTAAAAACCATGAGAATAGGGGAATGAACCCATAAAATCAATACCCTATGCATTGAAGAGTTTAATGATAACAATGGGTATGAGGGGCAACATGTATATATGAAACATGCACCCAGAATGTTGGCATTTGGCACAAGCTTGACAATATTGATGTGTGTCTCGAAAAAGTATGGGATACTAAAAATCACTATGCAATACCTTGGTTGCGGTTTTCTTAGAGCTAAAATGGACACCATAAGCACCATTGTGATAAAAGGATATAATGTTGGATTGTTCACTCTCGAGAACCCAATGATGAATGACTTGATCGGTACATTATTTAAAAAGAAACGGGTTATCCCAATAGTAATACTCAATAATCGCCATGATATTAGATTTTTCTTATTTATACCAATGAACGGGAAATTGGTCGGTAAGAAGAAAGTTAACATGATATGTGTACCAGGGTGTTTCAGAAATAGTAAAGATTTGCTCATTGGGGAATGACTCGATAATGGAAATATGATCAGTGTCAGACATAATGGACAAGTGAGAAAGATGATCAATAATGACATTTTTTTTGTACCCTTTTTATCTCGAATTTCTAGGTTACACTCTTAAAGTAAGAGATCCATCATATCAATCGAGGTTTATAATCCTTCTTATGAAGAAGGTGCCAAAGCGTGGCGTGATCAGTATAAATGATGATCGGGGATCCTACAAAATACGAGCCGAATTTGTCAAGGGTAAAAATGATGGCTAACAACTCTTTTTCAGTAGTGGTATAATTGAATTGGGCATCGTGGAGGGTTTTACTTACATAATAAATCATGTGAGAGCGCTTATCAACACTTTATCCTAAAACAGTTCTGAGGACGAAGTTGGAGGCATTACACATGATCTCAAATGGAAGAAACCAATTAGGAGGTTGGATTATGGGAGAAAAAGTAAGATCGTCTTTGAGATTCTCAAAGGAGGTAGTACAAGCGCCATAAAATATAAGAGGAATATCCTTCGATAAGAGATTTGTTAAAATGGAAGAAATTTAAGATAAATCCTTGATGAAGCAGTGGTAAAAACCTACATGTCCTAAGAAGGAACGAATATCCTTGACAAACTTTGGAAATGTAAGAGTTGAAATTAAGTCGATTTTGGCTTTATTGACTTTTATTCCCACACTAGAGACGATGCGCCTTAAGACAATACCCTATTCACCATAAAGTGGCAATTTTCCCAACTGAGAACCAAATTCTTCTCTTTGCATCGTTTAAGGACCTTGGTGATATGTAACAGGCATTGTTCAAAGGAAGATCCAAAGACGAAGAAATCTTCCATAAAGACCTCGAGAAATCATTCTACTATGTTATTGAAAATACTCATCATACACCGTTGAAAGGTCGCAGGTGCATTTATAAGACAAAAGGCATGAATGATAGGCAAACGTGCCAATTGGAAAGGTAAACGTCATTTTCTCTTGGCCCTATGGGTAATGGGGATTTGGTTATATCCTAAATATCCATTAGGAATAGTAGAATGCATTGCCTATTAATATTTCAAGCATTTGGTCGATAAAGGGAAAAGGAAAATGGTTATTCCTAATGACAGCATTGAGCTTGCAAGAATTGAGCCAACTAGTTTTCATACACGTTAAGACAAGATCATTGTCACTGTTCATAACAACCTTGATGCAAGACTTTTTAGACACAATGCGAATGTGACTGACCTATTAGCTATCTGAGATCAGGTAAATGATACCGGCATCAAGTAACTTTATGATTTCACTTCTTACGATGTCTTCATCTCTAGATTTAATCGACATTGGGGCATATGAGAAATCTTGGCATCTTCCTCCAAATGAATGTGATCACTACAAACATTGGGGTTAATACTGTGAATGTCGAAAATGGCCCACCCTATAGCAGTGTTATGAATGGTGAGAATGTGGACCAATTTTTCTTCTTAATCACTCATAAGGTTAGAAGAATCGATTGGTAATTGAATGGGCCTAAGAAAGTATATTTCAACTGTGAGGGTAATGGTTTAAGCGCCAAAATGGGTAGGGATGTGGATGAAAATGTGGACTCAGACGCAGAAACATAGTCCATGGAATCATTAGGATGAGAGTCTAGAGGACTATCTATTGAGTGAATAAGTACAATAAGGAGGGATTTATAATCATTTTCCCAATAATCAATTTTCATTAACAGTGTGGACTCAAGTAAGGCATTAACATCGTAGATGCAATAATCAATATCAAAATCAGACTCAAGATGAGCCAGACATTACTGCAGATGATCCTTGGGGTACTGTTAATCCAACATCTCTTGAAATAGGGAGTCAATCATATATACCTACTCAACACACTCAACATCAGCTTTGTGTTTGGAAATGTTAATATCAACGGTCATATTGCCAAACGAAAGTTCCATGGAACCATTATGATAATAACTAGTGCATTAGCAATGTCTAAGAAGGGATGACCCAATATGATAGGGATATTGGTTGGATCGGGCACGGGGGTGTCCAAAATTATGTTGTTCACCTGGTAGTAAAAGTTTGACACTTTCACCAAAACATCTTCAATGATTCCATTAGGAATTTTCATCGAACGACCAGCTAGTTAAAGCATAATATGTGTGGGTTTTATCTGTTATAATCTTAATTCTATATAGAAAGAGTAAGGTAACAAATTGACATTAGTGCTAAGATCAAGTAAAGCCCATGGAGTGTACTTATCTCCTAAGAGACAGTTGGATGACTAGGGTCCTTATATTTCACAACACTATTTTGATGAATATGGGATGTTGGTTTCTCGGTGACAAAAACATCTCGAGGAACATTCATTCGTCACTTGATAACACACAAGCCCTTTAAGAACTTAGCATATGGCGAGACTTGTTAAATGGCGATGAGGAAGATAATGTTAATACTAATATTCTAAAAGACTTGTTTGATCTCATCAAATTGGTGACCCTTCTTTATGGAAGCTAACTTATAAGGAAATGGTGCCTTGGGCACGTAGACTATGGTATTCTCACTAGGTTTAGGCTCATACTTTTCTATCAACTTCTCAGGTTAATGAACTGTAGGGATGATATCTTTTGGATTTTTCGAGTTGGGTTGTGTTTGACCATCTGTGTCTACGTCAACACCATTATTAACCTATTTCTCGAATCTTAAAGTGGTCACTACATTCATGTCTGCTTGGTATGCGGGTTGGTTGGATGTGGTTACAATCTCTAAAGAAGAATATTTCCCATTCCTCTTAGGGTTAGCAATGGGTTGACTCGAGAATCGACATTTATCTCTCTCTCGGGATCAAGTTGGTTAAAACGATGCTCAGGATTTTGGATGGCTTGATTTTTCATTTGTGTGGTTTGTTTTTGGGTTGTGATGAACTGAGTGAGAAGATTCTCTAAAGACGAGGTGAATGATTGATGTGGAGGTGAATAGGGTGGTTGAGCTATTAACTCTTGTTGTGAACTAAGTGTATGATAGTCATAAGACAAAAGTGGAATGGTGATAAGTTGATGATTGGTATTTAACGGTTCCCCATGGAAGATAAAAAAAATTAATGATGGTGTTGATTATATGGAGAGTGATGATTCTAAATGGGAGGACGACATAATTGTGAGTGATTTGGTTAAAACCCGGGAGTACCCCAACAATATGTTATGGTAACGAATGAGCTGAGTTGTTATCCTACTTATAAGAAGAATATGGATGGTTCCTTTTATCGGTATGGTAAGTAAACGACGATGGTGCCATTTTCCTAACAAAATTAAAGGAACAAACTTGCGCTATGGTAGGATTATGATAATCTTTAAGTGATGGGGCCCACATGAGATAAATGATCCTAACTTAGGCACACGGAGAAAGATAAAGGACTAAACTCAGTGACATTCATCACTAGTTTAGATAAAAAGATATTTTGTTGCATTGAACAAGAAAGAGCATCAACGTTCCTAGTCAAAGTTCTTAATCCATGTATTAATGCTTTAAAATATGGTCCTAACTTCATTAGTGTTCCCCTGATGGTGGTTTAAATCTAAAACTCTTAGGTTTCCTCCCAATCTTTAGAGTCATCGCCTAATTTAAGAAGAAAACTATAGGTAACACTGGGAATCAAATGCATTAACTTTGTTTTATGAATAGACTAAATCATGGTGCAAGATTGAGGAACAAGGACATTATAAAAGCGGTGGACAAGATTACTTTTCTCAAGTCCATGGTGTGGGAAACTATTAATGAAACCTTGGAATCGGCTATGTGCTTCACACAATTGCTCATTAGGAATTTGTCGAAAGTCTTGAATAGATTGGCACATTTCATTCATTTTGCTAATATGGTAAAATTTAGACTTGAAATTATTTATGATTTGTGCCCATGTATGAATAGAATATCCTGTCAATTAATGGAGTCACATGGATGCATGATTATGTAGAGATAATGGCAATAATCGGAGACACAAATTTCAAATTGGGTGGACGGTGTGGGTAGGAGAAATTACATGACGGTGGATTGGTCGCTATTGGGGAAAATAGTCTCGTATAGCATGTTCGTTGACCATAGTGGGTGGAGATGTGGGAGATCTTGAAGTCTTCAAAGATGAAGAACTAGATACAGGGATATGGGGCAAAAGATCAGCGATGAGGACTCTAGAAAATATGGGTGAATGTAAAGATGGATGGCTACAGAAGTATGTTAATTAATGATTACAACATTGCCAATTGGGCATAAAAGGAGGAAATAAAATAGTTTGGGTGTTTTTATGATAAAGAATAAAAAAAATTTGGATTTTTAATGATAAAGAATTTTATTTTGGATTATTGACATAACTATTTTTTTAATTTTTGATGAGAAATAAGAAAATATTTTTGGATTTTTGTAAAAAGAGACAAGTTGGAGTCACGTTAAAACTCAATAGACATAGTATAAAACCAATAATCTAATGATTTTAAATCGACACGTACAAGAAAAGGTCAAGTCCTAACTAGCACGTAACCAATTTATAATCTTTAATTAATCAATAGGGTAGTCAAATTTTAATTTAATCCGCGAGTGACAAAATTGCGAAATTTATTCGCCTTTGTAAAATTGCATGTCCCTAGTTCCATCACAAGAGAAATAGAGGCTTATCACATAGATTCCCCCACAAATATAATATGACGAATCGATCGGCCTGCCCAACACGGAGGATAGTATAAACCCGTTTTACTGGTCGTCCGCACTTAAAACCCAATTTCCCTTAACACTAACGTGCCTCAAAGCAAACCGATCAAGGTTTTGCCAGGTGGAGAAGATTATATGGTTTATCCTATAAGTTAAATTGTTTAAAAAGGGTCCTATTAACACTGTATCCTATTGGGATAGCTGGTTGACTGATTTTAAATTTTAGTGATAGCTAAGCACAATATACAAGTGATTAAGTCGGGTGATGAAATCCATTCTCATTTCAGTGATCGGGTATAGGCTTTAAATTGATTAATTCATCACACCATGCTAATATAAGAAAATGGGTAAACGAAAATCACATAATAGCATATAGGAGCACACAAAATTGACTCGTTAATGGGAGATTCATGAGTGTTTGAAAAGTTACCTCCATGGCAATTACACACGTAGGGTGAAGATCGAGTTGAGTATAGATTGGGGAGAAGTTAATCTAACTTCAATCATCCTAGGTATTTCTACTGACCCAAAATAGAGAGGCTTCTAAATCAACTCCAATGATGTTCTCTCTCTATTTTTTCAGTTTCCCATTTTTCTTGTATTTGATTTTTTAATTAATTATTACAATAATTGGTGTTCAAAGCACCACGAATAAATATAGAAGGCCTCAATAATCTATTATAATTAATATAATGAAATGCACAAATGAGAAATGAAATATAGCGGTCTTCACAAACTTCACTTTCATAAAGCCTTCAACGGAACCATTTGATAAACGTAAATTTCCTTCACCGTTTGTTTCCGTCCTTCTAGTAGGAATATTTCTATATCAATTTTCTTTGAAGTAACTACACAATACACACTAAAAATGAGTGTAATGGGAATTAAGGGGTCAATCCGCTCTTTTAAATTAAAGAGAAGTCAAGTGAGGTCTACTAAAAGTCATTTCCATAGTTTTTAAATTTTATTTTTCAAGGGATTTAATTTATCTAAAATGGTTAACTAGTTAATGAAATCTAAGATAATAATATCAACAGTGTTCTAAAAGGCACGCCTAGGCTTGAGGTTTTGGCGAAACTCCCCGCATTAAGCCTTTTACTAAATGGCTTAAAGCGCACCTTTTTTTTAAAAAAAAAAAAGCTTTAGTGAAACGATATCACCTTTTAAAGACTTTTTTGAAAAAACGGACCAATATTTCATTCAAAATACAAATGGTATCCCAAACCTCTCTGCCTCTCGTCCAAATAAATGCACGTTTTTTCCTTAATATTAAAAAAAAAATATTTTAGTTTGCATATATTCAGACATGTTCTAAGGTATGTACCATTTTAGTATTTTTAATAGCTTTGTTATAGTTAAAAATGTTAAAATATATTAAAAAGTGGTAAACGCGTTTTCATACCTTTTTACGCCTAAGGCCCGCCTAGACTTCTAAGGCATAAAGATTGACCTCCGTGCCTCGGTCACGTCCCTCATTTTTTAGAACCTTGAATATCAAGTGTAAGAATGGCTAAGATGTAACTAGAATGAGAAGTAGATAATGAATGAAATTCACCCCCATTTTATACAATTAAAACTAGTTCGAATATTTTCTAATTTGATTAATTGCTAAAATATTTATCTAATTTAAAAATTAATTCTCATCACACTTATGAATAAAAACAAATATTCTTTTATAAAAGAAATTTCCAACCCAACAAACTCATCTTAAAAAATAATGAACTTAATTAAATGAACTGCCCACTAGGAAAATTTATTTAACTAATTTTAACTTAACAAAAATATAAAAAGAGTAGTACAAGGTTAGATTATAATTTTAATCAAAAGATAAGCCTATCTCTAGTTTGAATCTTAAGATAAAATTATAAATTAACTTTCAATTTTTTCTCAAAGATAGTTTACCATTCCTCAATGCATAAACTAGTGTAGGATTTAGAAATTGCTAATCAAAGGAAGTTAATATAGAATAAGTTATCAAACAAAATTAATGTAATCCATTGGGGCTTAATTTCATCCCTTGAATCGATTAATTAGACTGACGTATGGAACACTCGATACATGAAATAAATATTCAAGCTCATATTTAATTTAAACAAGTGTTAAAAGAGAGAAGATATAATCAAACTAACCTCTTGAATTAATATCAAACTTTACGTTTTATAGCATCTCGAACTTCACAATTTAATTCAAGGAACTTGATTAATTTTTTTTTCTCTACATGGCCCCTCTCTATAGTGTTCTACCCTAAAAAAATCTGATCCCAAATATGAACACCAAAGGTTCCTTTTATAAGTTGAAATTAGGGTTTTAGGGTATTTTTGGTTTTTTACAAAAGGATAGGTATGTTTAATTAAATAACTAAGAGGGAGTATGGAAAAATTTATTAAAATAGTAGAGGTTACTGATCAAGGAAGCATGGGAGAAAATAATAATTTTTGGTTTCATTTTGAAAAACAAATGAAAAAGAAATGAGTAATAATGGAGGTTTAATGGAAAATTACTTAAAGAAACAAAATATGGGGTGGAAAGTGGTAAATGGAAAAAGAGGTTGGCTGATCAGGGGTTCTCACGTGTGTTAGGGAACGTGGGGCATGTTAGATTTGTGCATGGCTAGCACTGGATCCAACGGCCTCTGGGCAGCCACGTGGTCCGTTCGGATAACACCACGTGGCACCCAAATATTTTTAACAATGTGGGGTTTTTCCCTGCCTTGTTTTGGAAATCGGGTCTCCAGTTTTGTGCAAAATACTGTGAGCCACTGAGCCAGCTTGTGGATCAATGTTATATATGCGCTAAATAATATATATATTTTTTATAATTGTTTCGTGATATCCTTAATTGCAAATCACACCCAAATTTTCATATCTTTCTTATATGACCTCCAATTAATGATTTGCAATAATTGACTTGACCCTCTTTTCGAGGCCAATAATATTTTAATAGTGCTCGGGTCACAGGGTTTGACTTCAAGTGTGACCTGGGCTTTAATTTTGACTTTCTTTCAGTTTTAAACTTTGCACAGTCATAACATCTTCGTTTGAGCTCAAATCGATACGTTGTTTGAACCCATGCATCCCTTGATTCGATGGCTATAATTTTTGTGATTTATCCAAGTCTTAAATTAGTTGTCTGAAATTACCATTTTTCCCCTGAAAGTGCATAAGTGCCTATTTCTTGCCCAAATTTCCTTAAAATAGCATGTTTTGAATCTGCTAATGCGTTTTGACATACAAGGTAGACAAATACCCGCATAAGGCCAATTTTATCAAGAATTAACAATTAAACTTACATTTATTTAAGGTATAAATTTAACACTTTTTGGGTTCTTATCAGCATCTTCTTCAATCCATCGATCAACGCCTCATATTCTTCCTTATAATTGGAAGCTTTGAATCCCAAGAGAGTTACCTTATCGAGAATAGTTTCTTTTGGGAATATCAGTACTATCCCAACTCCCGACCTTTGGGATTTTGGCTCCATCAACATAAATGGTCGATTTCTCCCAATCTTTAATTATTTCTTAGATATAATTTTTATTTTCAGTGCTCATGTCCACCGGTTTCTGATCTCTTGAAAACTCGATGATGAAGTCAGCTTGGACTTGGCCCTTGACTGGGGTCCTAGGCTGAAATTGATCATCAAGCCTTCCAAGTTCCAATGATCACTTGGACATTCGTCCAAATAGTCCGGCCTTACAGAGCATGTCCTTTAAAGGGAAGGAGGTCATAACAGTGATAGTGTGTGCCTCAAAGTAATGTTTTAACTTTGGGGAGGCTATTACTTGTTCCTATGCAAACTTATTTAATGGGATATACCTCTTCCTAATGTTGAGCAAGGTTTTTCTCTCATGATAATTGGGATCCTAACTTCCGTTCATTTTTTAAACCAGACCCATGCTAACTGTGTTACTGGACACTACCAGATACAAGTGCAATGGTCCCTCGTCGTCTAAAATGGTTAGCGGTGGTGGTTGGATGAAATAGTTTTTATTTCATCAAGTGTCTTGGTGCATTCATCATTATAAATTTCTTTCCTTTCCTTCCTAAGTGCTTGTAAGAAGGGTCAACACTTCTTCGAAGATCTGGATATGAAGCGATTGAGCATGGCAAGCATGTCAGTTAAGTTTTTAACCTCACACATCGTACTGGTGATGAACCTTCATAATGGATTCAATATGGTTGAGGTTTTCCTCGATACCACTTTGAATAACTAGGCATCCAAGGAACTTTCCTGATTGTACCCCAAAAGAGAACTCGATCGCATTTAGTTTTATCCCATAATAGCAAAGAGCTTTAAAAGTTTTCACTAAGCCTACGACGTGGTGCTCCTTCTTCCTGCTTTTCACAATTATGTCATCAATATACACCTCTTTAGTATCTCCCAGATGCTGCTTAAATATCTTAGTCACTAATCTATAATAGGTCTCATCGGCTCTCTTCAGTCCAAATTCCATCACCTTATAGCAATATAGCCCCAGCGTAGCCATAAAGGAATTCCTTTCCTGGTCGAGGGGAATAATGGGATTTGGTGGTAGACTGCATTCATAGTTAGCGGTGGTATTGACCAACTGGTCTATCTTCGGCAAAGAAAAACTATCCTTTAGACACACATGGTTCAGATAAGTGAAGTCTACACAGACTTATCAGTTCTCGTTTCATTTCTTCATGACCACTAGGTTTGACGATAACTTGGGGAATTAAACTTCCTTTATAGATTGTTCCTCCAGAAGCTTCCCCACTCCCTCCTCAATCGCTTTGGATTTCTCGCTTGTAATTATTATCACTTTTTGAGTCATTAGAGGATGTAACAGATTCATATAGAGCTTGTAACACATTACTTCTGGATGTATGAGAATGCGTTTTTGTATGGATAGTCTATTTATTAGGTTACTCACTCAAAATTTTAAATTTTACCCAAATTTTATCTTGATTAGTGATTAGGTGTGCATGCAATATAATGTCCAAATTAAATTCTATAATCACACAAGCAAACCAAATATGAGAAGAAGATAAGAAAAAATATCTGTTAGGCAAAACCTAGTATTCAGCACTGTAAAGAGTTTGACAGACACTTTTCAACTTACATACTACTTAGCTCTTAATATAATGCGCAGAATCTTCAAATCTTCTACAGAATGTGATGCACTCCAACACCACCCACAGGAAGCGATCTTCCCTCGATATTCACCGATCAACCTCAGGATTACATAATCCTTTCTTCTTCAGTCGTAGAGTCATAACTCCACAAAATTCAATCGTAGAGCAAATTTATACTAGTGTTTGATGTGTGTATGTGAACTAGGGTTTTCATAAACCTCACAAATCATATATGGGATGTATGATTTTGAAAATCAAAGTATTTTTCTAAAACATAAAGGTGAAAACTCTTGGTTTAGATATTAGGAATTTATTTTCTCTAAAATTTTGGAGAAAATCTGAACAAAATAGGTTTTTATAGCAAAAACACAAATTTTGAGGCAGCGATCTCATTCGAATAAAAACACCAGTTTTGTTCTAACGAGATGAATTCTCTTCGAACAATAAGGCATTGTCGTTCAAACATAATTCTAACGACCTTCCAACAAAAGTTCATCTGTTAAAGACAGGATTCTCATTCGATGGTCGTTCGAAGCTCGTTCTAATCAAAACCAGTCTCGTTCCAACGAGATTATAATCTCATTATAATAAGATCATAATCTCATTCCAACGAGATTGAAAAATAAAATATTTTTATTTTCAAATCAATTTTTTCAAAAAACCTCGATATAAAAATGAACACCCCAGAATATAATTTAACTGAGAAATTAAAACCACAAATCATATACCTCTATAGTGTGTCGGTGACAAATCCAAAAACGGTTCTCGGTCACTAATGTGTCTTCAAATAATCATGGGATATAAGGTTTGATTTGAAACTCTGATTTGTAATGGGATACACCAGCCTAAGCTATGAGCAATTATAAAATCTTTTTCTTACAATCTATTCATGGAATATCATACGGTTGCCTATAAAAAATGTCATGTATGCTCTTGAGGAAAATAACTAGCTCTTGCTTCTCTTATTCTGTAAGTGAACTACTTATCAAGAACTTTTTCTCAGACTGATTTTCAGTAAATGCTATCTCTTGAAGAGTATCTATAACCCAATCGACAGGGGTAACCCTAGTTTTCTCAAAACCTGGTCGCCCATACTTTAACTACTACTTTGAGGGTAAAAGTCCCTACTCTGGCTCCACATATTTCCCATTCCTCTTAATAGATTTTAGCAGATGGAAATTGTGAAACATTTTCAGGCTAAGTCTTGGTTCCTCCAAATCCCCACGACTCCCTTGCCAGTGACGCACTTTACATTCTCGTGGTAGGTATACGACACACCACTCATGGCACACAACTATCATATGCCGAGTATGGAATTGTACGGGGAATCTATATCTACCACTAAGAATATGATAGGCTTAGATATTCCTCCTACTCTACTGGGGAGAACAACCTTCCTTAAGGGCAAATTCATCCTTCCTACAAAGCCAATCTGATGCACAATAGCTTTTTATAGGTCTTCTATGCACAGATTCAACTGGTTGAACATTCTGAGGTACATTACTTCTGAGGAGCTCCCCTGATCTACCAATATTTTTTCCACATCCTAATTAGCGACCCTGGGAGTGATTATGAGGGAGTCGCGAAGGGGATTCCTTACTCCAACATGATCATCCTCGGTGAAAATAATGTGCTTCGAATAATCAATATCTTCAGCTCACTAGTGTTTGCCTATAGTTTCCTTATTTGGGTCGATTTGAAAGGCTTTTATAACTTCTATGAGTTTTTTTATTTCCATCCTGAGGGCATTTACCTTGATTTGGTTTAGGTTTGAGGCCTCATGAATCACTGATCATAACCCCAACATTCAACCAAGATGTTATCCTGTCTCGGCCCCCCATGGATTATCGCGAAATTGTGTCCTATATTATCATCTAGGACATTTTATGATCTCTGGTCACACACAGGCTATAATGCACCTTCCTTCTTCTCTACGATTTCATTTAGGTACCCAGTCTGAACCACCTCTTAGAGGTGGGGCTTGAGTGCCTTGTAATTTTTTATCTTGTAACCAAGAGTTGTGATATACACACTACAGTTCTCGGTTTCTCTTGGGGTCACTGAAAATATTCTCGGGCAATATAAAGAGATATTATATATTAGTTTAGATAAAGTCATGTTAATTGCTTTGAAGACTTTCTTGGGATCCTTCTTCTCGGCTCCCTTTTTTTTTATCTAGCTTCCTCCCTCATTTCTTGTTTGTCTTATCCTTGTCTCCATTCTTGGAATTTTCCTATCGATCTTCTTCCTCACCAAGTCTGGTCACTATATATTCGACCTTGGTGTACTTATCAATTTTCACCATAAAGTCATCGATGATATTGGCCTCTCTTTTGGTGAGGGACTGGTAAAGTATGGAGCTGCTCAGTAAACTGAATCTGGTCGTGATGGCCTCATACAACTACTTAAAGGAATCAATCGATCGGTGTGGCAATTTTTTAAACCACTTTTAGGCAATGTCTCTAAGATTGGAGGGGAATATTCATCACATATATCATTCGTTGGTGTTTCGCAACGTTATCCCTTGATAATATTGCCTGATGTGATCGATAGTGTCATAATCTTCCCATCATAAATTTTGAATCATGGGGGAGTAAAATTATTAGGAGGATCAAACTCCTCAGTATCCCGACTGAAGGGGACTTCATCTCATAAAAAAATGTCTCATCACAAACTTCTTGGTCGTGTGATCCCCTTGATGGATTAGGTGTATATCCACTTATCTTCTAAAGAAATTGAAAAGCTATTTTTCTCATCATTTCTAGTGAGTGAATGGTCTTCTCTCATGAGTTCTCTCATGAGGAGATGATTCTTTATGTCGTATAATGCTCATTCCTCAGTTGTGGTCTCTTCTCACATGAGGTCCAGGAGTTCACTACACATGCCCACGCTTGCATTTCTCCTTGTGGTTTTACCTATTTAGCTTCTCTAGGCACCACTAAAGCGGAGTATTTTTCTCCGGTTGGTTCTTTTTGTAATCCCTTTCATATTGGAAATGCTTCTCATAGTTATCAATGATCCTTGAGATCTAGTTAGATCATCCAAGCTCATCACTATTCACTATTTTTTCCTCCCAGTGAGGCACTACACCAAAAGGCTAAATCGTCACCTTTGGGTTGTCCAGCCTTGTCATGATCATTGACCGTGACAAAAAAATACGCATTTTTTATCATGGCTAATGATCGTGATAAGTCTGTGATAAGTACAGATGTCACGGACTTGTCACGGTCAAAGACCTTGACAGGTCCGTGGCAACTTTCTCAGTAAAAAAACCCTACCCCCTATTTTTTTCCACTGTTTTCATTTCCCCCTTCTCTCTCTCTCTCTGTTTCTCCTTTGTATATGTATGTGTGTGTGTGTATGTATGTGTTTAGAATTGCATGTGTGTGCCGGTAGGTATGGGTGTGTGCAGGTGGGTGGGTGTCTGCGTGTGGGGGGGGGGGGCAGTGGTGTGGGCTGGGGGAGTGGTAGTGGTGGTGGGGGGAGTGGGGGTAGGGGGAGTGATGAGTGGCAGTGGGGGTGGGGGGTAGGGGGTAGGGGGTGTGTGTGTGTATAGGTGTGTGGGGGTGGTAGTGGTGGGGCTGGGGATGAGTAGGGGGAGGGGCAGGGGGAGTGATGGGGGGAGGTGAGAGAATCAATTTGTGTTTGATTTTGGTGTAAGAGATTTTAGTGTGTTGTTTTCAATTTGGAGATAAATATATGGAATGTCACATGTGCGTGTGTCATTTCGAAAATAGTATCAATATTGTTTGTGGACTTTATACTTTGCCTAAATAGTATTACCATCCCCTTAGCTCCTTATTAAATGGACTAAAACATATTAAATGCTCTAAACATTAATAACCTTTTTAATTTTTATACATTGTAATTCTATAGGACCTGTTTCTCTAAATTGAAATTGAATTCTAATTGGTATAAATTGAAATTGAATTTGAATTGGTATTGATATTGGTATAAATTGGAATAAATTTTAGTTCTTTTGCATACTTTAAATTAAATGAAACATATTCCAAATTACATAATTAAATGAAATCTCTCGAATTGTGATAAGACATAATTAAATGAAACATACTTTAAATTACATATAGTGTGCATAGATACAAGCCTTCTAGTTCTTATGTGTACGCATTCAATAACCCTTAGACACGTTCGAGAGATATTACCCCTGAAACATACTGTAATAATTTATTACCCGTGTAATAAATTCCTATTTCCTCCATCTCCTTTATAGTTTATTTGGACAATTTAGGACTGCATAGTTTATTTGGACAATTTGGACAATTTAGGACTGCATAGTTTATGTATAATAATATTCTTAGTAACTTAAACTTGTTACTTTTGGGGAACGTTATGCATTCGTATCTTAATGTTCTCTGGGTACATACTAGATGATGAGATATTAAGTGTTATTTCAATTGATAAATTGAAATAACACTCACACTTGCAAATCTATGTCGTGTACTTGGAGAACTACGAGGATATGATATCGAATTTTCCTCAAATTGGAATAATGTGCATGGGCAGCTAAGTATATTACAGAAATATGCAGTCTCGAACGGGATAGGACCACTCATCCTTTAGAGGAGATGGAGGAAATAGGAATTAATATTATAAATTAAATTTTAATTTCAATTTCAAATTAAAATTAAAATTGAATTTGAATGCACGAATAAATTTACGCATAGAAACTAGCCTTCTAGTTCTTATGCGTACGCATTCAATAGGTGATTATTTATACTAATGGGAGCTAAATATTCACAATTTTTTTATGCTAATCCACGAATATATGCTTCTTACCCATAATAGGTGATTGTTTGTAGTAGCTGTGATGGGATATCCTAAATAAAAAGAGTGGATGGGTGAGACAAATAGATTAGGGGATGTGTTTCACAGAAGTGCTAATGAATTTGTGAAATACGCAAAGAGATGTCCTAATGATGAAGATTTTCGTATCCGTGTGCTAGGTGTAATAATGGTAAGGTGTTTGAGTGGAAAACAGTTGAACTACATTTATTAAGATGGGGCATGCAAGATAGTTATCGAATTTTGATTTTTCAATGGGAACCAAAAGTTCCTTTTATCCCCGAGAAACTTTCACAACAACCTTCAACAAGTATGATAGATGTACAACAGGAGGATGACAATGTAGATCATAGTATATTAGAGCATTTAGTTGATGACGCGTATGGAGTTCATGAAGTGGAAGAGAATGAGGTCACTGTCGATGTATAAGGTTGAGGTGCTCATAAAAATATCTAGATAAACCTTGACGATAACTACTATAGTTTAAAATTTAATACGAGACAATCATTATACTCTGGCTATGAGAAAGATCAAACTACTTTACATGCTATGGCTGGTTTGCATAATTTGAAGACCCAATATGGTTTGTCTGGTAGTAGCATGATAGGAATTTTAAATTAGGTGAAGGGCTTGCTACCCAAGCAAAATACGCTTTCAAACAGTTATCATACTATGAAAAACAGTTTGAAAGGTTTGTGATTGAAATGTACATCAATTCATGCTTGTGTGTATGACTGCATACTATACTTAAAGGAGTATGAAAATCTTGATCAGTGTTCGGTATACGATGTACCTAGATATGTCCAATCTACTAGCAAGAAAGGCACAAACTCAAAAGCGTCTCAAAAAATGTTAAAATATTTTCCTGTTGGGCCTAGATTAAAGCATTTTTTCATAGTACCATGGATAGTGAAGGCAATAACTTGGCATCCTACGGAAGAAGTAGGCGAAAATCTCATGTGCCATCCTATTGATTCTACAGCTTAGAAGATGATGAATTTTGAGTATCTTGATTTTTCTCGAGAACAGCGTAACATTCATTTGGCAATATCAACAGATGGTTTCAATCCATTTGGAAATCTAAGCTCTAATTAGAGTGCATGGATAGTGATACTAGCCCCACTTAACCTCCCTCCTTCACAGTGTATGAGACCAAAATTTTCGATGCTGTCTTTGTTGATCCCTGGGTCAAAGGCACCAAGTGAGGACATTGATGTCTACCTGGATCCTTTTATAGAAGAATTAAATAAGTTGTGGGAAGAGGGTGTGCAAGCATTTGAGTCTTTTAGAAAAGAAGAGTTTACGTTGAAAGTTATGTTGATGTGGGCAATTAATGATTTTCCAGCTTATGGGATATTATCCTGTTGTGTAGTACATGGTTATTTGGGGTGTCTTATTTATGGAGATGAGACTGAATCTCTTCTTCTCTCCACTAGCTCAAAAAACGTATACCATTATCATAGTAGGTTTTTACCCGCCTCTCATAGTTTTAGATTTGAGAAAGATTCCAATTTTTTATCGAGCGAGGTTGAACATAGGCTACGGCCGAGAATACTTTCAGGCTCAAAAATTGAAAGTAAATATTTTGATTGTGGCCTTAATATGCCAGGTAAGAATACTAAATTTAAGAATGTCAAGCATAAGAAGACCCCAACTGGGAATAAAACTGAGACAAAAAAGACATGGTCTAGGAGGTCAATTTTATTTGACTTGCTTATTGGAAGAATAACCCGGTGCGCCATGTATTGGATGTAATGCACGCAGAGAAGAACATCGCTGAACATATTGTGGGCACATGCCTTTGGGGAAATCATTCAAAGGATGGAGAAAATGCACGAAAAGACCTTAAAGTGTTGAAACTTAAGCCACAACTATGGTCGAAATAAGATAATAGGGGAAGGAGAATAATTCCCTCTGGTGCGTTTACTTTGGCGAGTGAGGAAAGGAAGGTGATTTTAGACACAATATATAATTTGAATATTCCATTTAATTTTTCGTCGAGCTTGCAAAGGATTGTGAATTATGATACCCATGATTTACATAAGTGTAAGACCCACGATTGGTATGTGCTCATGCAATTAACCCCTCTATTGCTTAAGCACTGTTTCTCTAAGCACAAGGATTTGCAAAGGGCTATTATGCAAATTAGTATCTGTTTCTCACTTTTATATGAGAAGGTAGTCAATCGAGATCACATAGTGGCTGCAAAATTGGCGATGAATGAAGAAATTTGTGTCTTGGAGAAGTAATTTCCCCCATCATTCTTTGATATATGTGTCCACTGTTTGGTACACCTATGCGACGAGGCACTTCTTTGCGGTCCAGTTAGATATTGGTGGATGTATCCGTTTGAAAGATTGATGAAAGTTTTCAAATATTACATCAAGAATACACGATACATTGAAGGATCAATTGCAGAGGAAAACATCATTGTGGAGTCATCAATCTACACTCGGGAATATATGCCTGAATCGACCAGGGTGGATGACAATGATAAGTTCGTCGATGGGGGTGGTCATGTGATGGGCGATCGATTGAAATTAACGAGTTTGCAACATGAACAAGTAGTTCGTTATATATTTGACACACATAAAGATGTCGAAGAATGGAAAGAGTAAGTTTAAATTATTTTAACTTTTACATTATTTTAATTTTTACATGATTAATTTTATAATATGTTCGTCACGATTTATGCATAAAATATGAAGCCCGTGAGAACAATAAAAGACGAAAAAACATTGGCACAACCAGATAACGAATTTAGGCTATGGTTGTCACACGAGGTAATTATAATGAAAATGGTTGTTATTAAATGTCACGTTACAAGAAACCTTTACAACAAACCTAATTAATTTATCTATATTCTCAGCTCTTAAATACGGGTGATGTGACATCAAGGCTTGGTCGTCTAGCCATTGGACCCTTGTTCATAGCACGAGAGTACAAAAAGTATCGATTGAACAATTACGTATTCGGTGCAAAGGTAAACGAGGAAAATACAAATGTATAGAACTCGAGCATTTCATACAAGCCTCTTACTTTCTTTTGAGCGAGCGTGAAAGATAAAAATCTCGTTTAAGCTAAAATGACTTACTATGGTGTAATTCAAAATATATTTGAATTGGACTATGTAAACTTCAAAGAGGTTGTATTTTACTGTGATTGGGTAAGAGTTGAGGATAAAAATGCTTGTAAAGTTTATCATGGCACCAATTTGATCATGGTTGACTTGTCCAAGTTGAAAAGTAATGAACACGTGAGCGATGAGCCGTTTTTTTGTGCTTTTCAAAAGTTCAAGTGTTTTACTCGGAGTATATTAACAACGAGTCGTAGTCAATCATCCTACATGGTCCAAAGCGTCTAAACAGTAGTGTGGATGACTTGGATGCACCTACCGAATATCAATCCATTTTTTATGATAACCCGAATTTGAAACAATTTTTTAATTTTTAATAAGTATTCAAATTATTTGTAATGACCAGTGGTTGTATTATTCTAGTGCTTTAGTATGATTGGAAGATAATTTAAGGCTTTTTATTCATTTATACTTGATCATTTTATTACTTGTAATAACCAAGTAAATATGTAAATTAAATTTTAATCAATTTAAGCATTAATTCAAAATCCATGACCTGGGAGTGTGTGGGGGGGGGGGGGGGGGGAGGGGGGGGGGGAGTGTGCGTGGGGGTAAATTGAAATAGGTATTGGTATAAATTGAAATTGATATAAATTGATATTGGTATTGGTATGTATTATTATCGAATTTGAACATTAATTCAAAGTCCATATACATATTTGTACTAACAATAACAATTTTGCAGAAAATGACTTCCTTTGGGCGTGGTAGCGAAGGCGATGAGGGCTCCTCAACCAGTAGGCCACCAAAATGGGGCAAATTAGGGTCCATCGTCGAGAATAAGAGGACATTATTAGCTAGAGTGCTAGAGTTGCTGCAGGTGATCGTTGGCCCGGGGTACACTGATTGGAGGGTCGTGCCTATTAACCTCAAGTTAAACATCGGGGGGGGGGGGGGGAGGGGGCACTGCAGGTAGTGTATTTATATTTATAATTAACTAACACTTACTTTATTTTTTGTTTGACAGGAATAATTCTCCCTGCCTACATATCTCCGCGACTCCACATTGGAACAATTGAGGGATCAATATAAGACGTGGAAGAAGAATTTGCGGGCACGGTACTTTGGAAAGATCCGGGAGTTCATTATGAGACTAGGTGACACCGTTCCCTTATATGAGCCGATCTCATTGGCACAGTGGCAAAATTTTATCGACAATGAGACCAATGAGCGACAATTGGCATCACGCCAATCAGGGAGGGACAATCGGGCAAAAAAGTTGGATATACACTACTCCGGGCGGACGTCTTACGCCAAGCTGGAGCACACAAGATGGTAATTTTTTTTCTTTAATTTTAGTTATTCTAATTTAGCATTACTTTGCTTTACTTATTAATTCTATATTATTTTATTTCAGGACATGGGGAGTGGCCTTGGGGGAAGGCCACATAGGCTCGATGCTTATGTGACAATTCGAACGAAAAAGGCAAGAGTAAAGAGGTGGCCCCGAGCATCGCAGCCTCCATTATAAGTTTTAAATGTTTAATTTTTTTAATAATGTTATAATATTTTTATTTACTTAGTTAACTAATCGTGTACTTTTTTTCTTTTTAGGCAAAGCTTAAGGAAGTGCATGAGTCACAGTCTGATGCTGACAAAGCATGTTTAGATACGGACACACTCAGTCAAGTACTCGGGCCGGATCGCAGGGGGGACTAGGGGTGATCTCGCGGGTGGAAAGTCTAGGATCATCAGAATGGAGATGAGCAACAGAGGGTTGGCACATAAGGTGGACACCCATGACGATAAGCTATTAAGGTTGGAGGCAACGATCCGAGATATGTACGCCTTCATGAAGCATCAGTTGGGAAAGGGCAAGGGTGAGGAAGCCACTGTTTCATCGCCGATATACATGGACTCGGCGCCATATGATAATCCATTTCCCATCGTGACCCCCGCCGAGCTACCTATGTAAATAATCGGTTGGTCGAGTTTGTTTCTACTCGATATATATTAAGGGGAGACAATAGCGAGGGGGTTGAGGGATCCGAGCTTCCTCCTGGGTATGCTGGTTTATGGACATCCCCTCCAAGACATTGAGGCAAGAGTTCACGTCACGCATGTGGTTGAGGGAAAGGAGAACTCACCTTTATGGCTGTAGGAACAATGTGGCGTTCAGCATATTGCGAGGTGTCTCAATTCATATGTCGTATGGCCTACCTTCCTCCTCTGACTTGCTCCTTCTTCATGACATTATTTCTATCTTTTTATTTGGATATTTGATTGTATTTGTATTTTTTTTAATTTTGGTACATATTAGTTGGATATGGATATTTGCATTTCTATTTTACTTGGATATATGCTGTTTGGACAGGTACAGTTCTGTTATAACAGGTACAAATATACTGCTGGGCAGTGGCAGTAGCCATACTGCCCAACAATATTTTTTAATTCTGCCCAAAATTGTCACGATAAAAAACCGTGACAAGTCCGTGACAAAGAAACTTGTCACGGACTTGCAATGATTTTTTACTGTGATAATTTTTTTTTGCTTTGTCACGGGATTTGACTATGACAAAAACTTGTCAAGGTCAAAGATCGTGACAAGTCTAATGAACTTATCACGATCTTTGACCGTGAAAGTCCGTGACAAAGAAGTTGTCACCTCCAAACTTGTCACGGTCAAACACCGTGATAAGTCAGCTATTTTGGTGTAGTGATGGTAGCGTGCATCAGAGGATAATAATTATAAATCTCGTATCTAATCCTTTAAGAAGGAGGAGATTTTTTACGACCCTCCTGGTCATCGAGATCGTCATGGTTTAAGAGGGGTCCCATAATCGTGTTGCTAATGATCCTTCTAGTCATCAAGATTTTCATGATCTTAGCTGGGTGGGTGTGACATCTCAGGAAATTGGCTAGTGGTAAAGGACTCAGATCGTTTCCACAAACATCTGTAATTATAGGTGGTAATTTTCTACAGGTGATAGTATCCAATGCACAAAATTCAAATAAGAATAAATATTGAAGAGAGTAATTAAATCACACACACAACACAATATGTACGTGGTTCGGCAACGCGCATACGTCCACGCGATTTAGGGTTTGCTCTTTATTATTTTAGTAAACCGGTCGGCAGAGTTATAATACTTCTCAACGATATAATATCACATAACCCTCTCAATAGGGGAGAGTTTACATTTATAGATAATCTTAGGAGAATACACTTAAGGGATTGGAAGCATTCAGAATTTATTTGCAAAAACTATTTCCTTATCGGATTGGAGAATACATTTTATAATGTGTATAGTCTAATTAAAATTGCTAAATTATTATGGGAGTCTTTGGATAAAAAAATATAAAACCAAGGATGCGGGCATGAAAAAATTCGTGGTCGGTAGATTTCTCGAGTATAAAATGGTGGATTCAAAAACTGTCATAAGCCAAGCCCAAGAGATTTAATTAATTTTTCATGAATAATTGCTGAATATATGGTCATAAGTGAAACATTTCAAGTTTCTGCGATAGTTGAAAAATTATCCCCATCTTAGAAAGATTTTAAAAATTATTTGAATCATAAATGAAAACAAATGAGACTTTAAAATATAATTGTTCGGTTAAGGATAAAAGAAGATAACTGTAAATCTGAAAAGAAAAATGGTAACCATGATATGTCGACAAAAGAAAATATTATTGAAGATGGGCATAAATTTAAAAAAAAGGAATCATAAAAGTGAAGGCATAAGTCAACAAGGCAATGCTAAAAAATTCAAAAGAAAATGTTTTAACTAGAACAAAGAAGGTCATAGGGCCAAAGATTATCGCAATCCGAAAAAGTAAAAGAACCTCAAGAAGAAAGCACCACAAACTAACATGACAGAAGTTGACACATTATCTGATGATGTTTTAAACGTGTCTCTCTCCGCAGTTGTGTCTCAAGTAAATTTGATGGGTAACGCCAAAGAGTGGTGGTTTGATACCGGCTCTACACACTATGTATTTTTCGACGAAAGTATGTTCATAAATTACCAACCAATTGCAAATGGAGAACAACAATTCATGAGAAACTCCCCCACCTTGAAGGTTGAAGATCAAGGCAAAGTCGTGTTGAAAATGACTTCAGGGAAGTATCTCGTGCTCACCGATGTATTGCATGTGCTCGACATTCGAAAGAACCTTGTCTCCAGTTCCGTGCTAAGCAAGAAATGGTTTAATCTTGTCTTTGTTAGAGACAAATTTGTGTTAAGGATGCAATGCATGTAGGGAAAGGATATATGTTTGATGGAATGTTCATAATGAATGTCGTGACTGTTATACCTAAAGGTAACTATGAGGATAAAATGATATATTATGCTTATATGCTCAAGTCTATGGATATGTAGCAAGGTCGATTAGAACATGTTAATTATCATACTTTGAGTAAATTAATTCATTTGGGATTAATTTCAAAATTTCACATTAACTTAAATCATAAATGTGAAACGTGTGTAGAAGCTAAATTAACCTAGTCACCTTTTCATTATATTGATAGAAAAAGTGAATCATTATAACTAGTTCACGCGGATATATGTGACTTGAAATTTGTTCAAACTAGAGGTGGAAAAAATTACATTATCACCTTTGTGGATGATTGCACTAGATATTGTTATGTCTACTTATTAAAATGCAAGGATGAAGAAATTGAAGCTTTTAAGAAATACAAGATAGAAGTTGAAAATCAACTTGGTAAAAAGATTAAAGAATTAAAAAGCGATAGACGTGGTGAACACGAACCTCCTTTTAACTAAATATGTTCAGAGAATGACATTTTTTTTATTAAAATAACTCTCCTTACTCTCCTCAATCCAATGGGATTGCGGAATGAAAAAACTGAACTTTAAAGAAATGATGAACCCAATGTTAACAAGTTTGAGTTTACCTTAAAACATGTGGGGGGAAGCATTGCTTTCAGCTAACTACATTCCCAACAAATTCATTCATAAGAAAACGAATAAGATATGTCATGGAAATGTTGCAAGTTTTCCTACAAATACTTAAAAGTATGGGTTGTCTTGAAAAAGTACTAGTTCCTGAACCTAAAAAGATGAAAATTTATCCCCAAGACTATTGATTGCATATTCATTGGTTATGTAAATAACAATAGTGCATATTGGTTCCTTGGACATAAGTTTAACATTTTTGAAGTTCATGAAAATACAATTATGGAATCCAGGAATGCATCATTCTTTGAAAATATCTTTACTTGTAACAATGAACAAGAAACAAATTATAACAAAAGACCTCTTGAAGTTACAAACAGTGAACCTGAAAATGTTATTGAGGAGGAAACTAGACATAGTAAAAGAGATAAGATTCTTTCGGTCCGAATTTTCTAATGTATATGTTAGAAAGTGAACCTTAAACTATAAAGGAAGCTCTATCCAATTAGAAAGCTTCACATTAGAAAGAAGTTATTAATAGTAAAATTGAATCTATTATGCAAACTTATACATGGGAACTGGTGGACCTACCACTGGGGACAAAACTATTAAGGTGTAAATAAATCATCAAACAAAAAATGAAAGTTGATAGAACCATTGATAAATATAAGGCTAGACTTGTGGCTAAAGGCTATAATCAAAAGGAGATATAGATTATTTCGACACTTATTCACTTGTTATAAGGATTACATCCGTTAAACGTTAATTGCAATTGCGGAAATACATAAATTGAAAATACACTAAATGAATTTCTAGACAACATTTTTAAATGGTGAATTCGATGAAGAAATATATATGGAACAACCATAAGGTTTTAAATCTCATGGAAATGAAAGGAACGTATGTAAACTTGTGAAGTCTTTATATGGGTTGAAATAAGTACCTAAATAATGGCACAGAAATTTTCACATTGTCATGAAGTCAATTGGTTTCAAAATAAATGAGTGTGACAAATCTATTTATGTCAAGAGTACTCTGGGGTGACAAGTGATTGTTTATCTATATGTAGATGCTATTCTAATAATTGGTTATAATAATAGCGTTATTAATGCTACTAAACAAATGTGGAGTAGTAGATTTGAAATAAAGGACTCGAAACTAGCTGATGTAATTCTAGGAAATAAAATCACTAGAAAACCTTAAGTAATTAGCTTATATCAATCACATTACATTGACAAGATACTTCAAAAGTATTATAAATATGATCAAACTCCAGTGAGGACACCCGTAGATCCAAGTCATCTCCTCTTTGGAAATTAAGGTGAAAGTATATATCAATTAGAGTATTCCCATATTATTGGAAGTTAGATGTATTTATCAAATTGTACTCGACTGGATAGAGCATACTCGATCAGTAAGCTTAGTAGATACACGAGTAATCCTAAAAAAAATCATTGGAAAACCTTGATAAGAGATCTTCGATACCTTCGATTCTTTTTTAAGAATGGGTTGCACTACGAATGATATCCAGTTATACTCTAAGACTATAACGATGCAAAGAAAAATATTACGGATCCACTAACTAAAGGTATACTTAAAGAGCAAGTTGCAAGTTCATCACGTGAAATGGGCCTAAACCCTGCTAAGTTCAAAAGATTCATCTTAATGGAAACCCAACCTAAATGACTAGAGATCACAAGAAATAGGTTTAAAGGGACAACCTAATTATGTTGACTTAATTAGCACTAAGAAGTAATACTTTAATTGCTTCCTCCTATTTTGAAGACGAGTCAGTGCATAAACTTCCACGTGTATGAAGAGAAACCATGTTCTTAATGATATCTATACCTTGAATGTATAGGTCGGGTGGGGAATTAGCAGGATAATTTTTATAGAAATTACCTATGTGAGTCAGAAGAGGCCGCTTCTATGAAAATAATTAAGTTTATTTTCTAGCACACTCAGGAAAACAGGAGGTGTTCAAGGCTAAAATAGACACAATAATAAGAACCAATAAGGTTGGAAAGACATAGTGTGAATACTATTGTCTCGATTTACACAAATGATCGATCAATTCAAGACATCACTGTGACACCCCGACTAATTAAATACCGGGTAGCTACTCCTTTATTAAATTAATACAAAACGCCAAGTTGGTTCAGTTAATAGCATCACTGTCGAAAACATTTTTAATAATTACTAACCACCTAGTATTTAAAAAGTAAGTTGCCAAATTTTAATTAAGTCTGATTAACATGCAATAAAAGAATCATGGAATAACAACATAATCCATTCACCATAACGAAGTAATGAAATAACCAACAATTAATAATAAGAAGTCCGGAGGAAAAACTCCTCACAACAATCCCAACTGAAGGTAAAATGACAAGTCTGAATCCTGAATTAATTACATGCCCAAAGTCTGAATAACTGAAATAAATGAAATGTCTCTAAAGAAATGGGCGACATGCCCTACAACTGATAAATGTTGAATAAAGAGTCAATATAGAAGAAGCTTCTACAAGCAAGGTCCTGTAACTTCCACAAACAGCTACAGCTCGTCACCTGAATGAGGATCCTAAGCATGGTGTCCTTGTGGCTGGGCACCTAAAAATGGTTTTTACAAAAATAGATTTGAAAGCAAATGGGTCAGAGCCCGAAAGTGGAAATCATTTTAAAAACAGCAAGTGTTTTAATAACATTTAAAACATTAAATGCAAAATACATGTTAGGACGTGCACTCACATGAAATTCTCACCTCTCGACTACATGTGCACTCCTAACGTACCATACCCATCTAAGTATCATACCTATCTAACCAAACTGTAATAAGTTCTACCCCTTACTACTCGATTTCCATTTTACATTCTATCATTATCAAAACAATAGAGGGCTTTACTTAAACTCAGATTCTCAATTAGTAATACAATTCATTATCGGTTAACCCGTTATGTTTTCTCAAAACGTTTCCATATTTATACACAATATCACATGAAAGTTCCCATTAATTAAGTGTATATTATTCACATCATAAATATACAATACAAGCACCCCGAGACTAAGCTGCGGTGCACACATACTCTGCTATCCATCCCAGTACATCACGTACATAAGGATCACGCATTCCGAATCTCTCAGGAATCGTTCTCAGATAACCACATCACAAATAATGGAGGCGAACACAGTCACATCACATGGGTCACGCACATACCTGCGCTCCCACGATCAGCAGACTTATTAACATCCCAATAAGTCCTTCTCTGACCTATGCTCATCGAGGTAACCAATCTAAATCCGGGCAACACAAGGATTAGAAGGCCCTAAGCGAACGTAAACCTCCCGTGATAGCAAGTATGGTAGGTATGTCATACACATAAAATCAATAGATATACTAAGTATGCGCACATCTTAGTAATCACCATAGTATATTGGTAGTACCCTTCTCATTCGTACTGACATATAATGCTACACAATTTATATGTTCCCGATTAATATAATTATTTAGGCCGTTAAATGTTCTCGCATCGCATAGGCACTCGCATCCTAAGTCATAATTCCCCTTAGGTTCAAACTATATCAATCAATCAACAAGGAAGTGTTATCTCTACATATAACCAAGGTTACGGGACACTTGGGATCAAAACAGGCTAAAAAGCCCAAACTGTCAGCTCGTTAGAAGTCTCGTTCGAACGAGGCTGTTCGAACGAGAGTTCTTTCGAACGAACTGGGCCTTCTAATGAGATCTCATTCGAACGAAAGTCTTCGAACGAACATCCCTCTCGTTAGAACCCAAACTGTCAACTCGTTAGAAGCTCGTTCGAATGAGCTCGTTCGAACGACCTGGGCAGGTCTTCTAACGAGTGGCCAGATTCGAGCCCAGAAATTCCTTTACTCGTTTTTCAAATTTCTCTACACCTCAAAACTCATCCAAACATTAATCCAACGAATGTTCAAAGCCACCAATCATCCCTACACATTTTTAGGTCATATACTAACATGATTTGTGGGGTTAATTCATTCTAACCTCATTCCATTATCAAATCTCCTCATATTTCCACCAATTTTAAGAACATGAACCCTAGAGTTTATAAATCATCCAAGAGTCTAATTAAATCCGTTTTTGTTTCACCCAAATTATCATATCATCAGATTAATCACCTACATATAGTTCTACATGCAATTCCTCATCAAAATACAAGTTCTAATTCCAAATGATGGGTTTTTATCCAACTCCCAAGAACAATACAAATTCTGTCAATTCCCTACGCATGGAAGAAGCATTTTTTGTAAAATAACGAAATTAAACCACTTGCCTTATTTGAATCTCTGAATTTGATGTCGATTTGATGGAGTATTCTCTCTCTCTCTGCAGAATCCTTCTATCTCTCTCTCTACAAGCCTTCTTCTTCCAAGTGCTAAAGGTGGCTAGGGTTTGCCTTAGGAATTTGGAACAATTCTAATAAGCCCCGTAGTCCAATAAGTCTTAAGATGTGGTTAGTGGGTTTAGTGGGAAATTACCAAGTCAGCTTTTTAATTCCCAATTTTCGTAGGTTTTAATTCCCAAAAATCCAAAATTACCAATCTACCCTTATACGTTGCCGACATGGTCTAAAAATGCCCCCGGACCCAAACTAAACCCCCGGCTAGTGTTTTTTGACTATTTCGACCCTTCCGGACGCGTTGGCACACTCAAAATGACCATACGATTTATAGAAATAAAATTCACTTTTTAATTAAAATAATTATATTCCGGACGCGACTGTCACACGCGTCTCAACAAAATTTCCAAATTGTCGTATTTCAATCTCACGACAAGTTTCATAGTTCAATATTCATATATAGCCATATATACTCATTAATATCAAATACTAACTCGCATCTCGCTAGTATTTTTAATCCGGATTAATTTCCAATTAATACGCATTTAATTCAATTAATCCCATAAATAAATATCACAAAAATACGGGGTATTACATACTTCCCCCCTAATAACTGAATTTCGTCCCGAAATTCGGAACTAGAAAGTACCTGGTAAGAACAACTCTGGATAACGTTCGCGCATCTCATCCTCGCGCTCCCATGTGGACTCCTCGACATTATGATGTCGCCACTGAACACGTACTAACGGAACTATCTTTGACCTTAGTTTCCGCTCACTTTGGTCCAAAATAGCAATCGGCCCCTCCTCGTAGGAGCTATCAGGCTGGAGATAGATGTCCTCCAAAGCAATATGTGAATGAGCCAAATCGTCTCTAAGATATTTCCTTAGCGAGGAAATATGAAATACATCGTGAATCCGATGTAAATGCTCCGTTAACCCAAGTCTATACGCAACAGGTCCAATCCGCTCAATAATAGGAAATGGTCCCACATATCTCGGTGCCAACTTTCCTTTCTTCCCGAAACGCATAATCCCCTTCATAGGAGATACTCTGAGCAAAACTTGGTCCCCCACTTGGAACTCTCTGAAGAACCTCTTCGCATTAGCATAGCTCTTATGCCTGTCCTGAGCTACCCGAATGCGACTCCGAATCAATTCTATCCTCGCCGAAGTATCCTAAATCACTTCCGGCCCAAGTAGTTTGTTGTCCCCCACCTCCAACCAACATGCTGGGGAACGACAAGGTCTACCGTACAATGCCTCAAATGGAGCCATGCCAATGGTGAACTGGTAGGAGTTGTTGTAAGCAAACTCCACCAGTGGAAGATACTGCTCCCATCCACCCCCAAAATCAATGATACTCATACGTAGCATGTCCTCCAACATCTGGTTTGTACGCTTAGTCTTCCCATCAGCCTGCGGGTGATACGCCGTACTCAACCTCAATTTCGTGCCCATGGCCTCCTGAAAACTTTCCCAAAACCGTGAAACAAATATCTTGTCTCGGTCAGACACGATATTTAGGGGCACACCGTGAAGTCTCACTATCTCTGCAATAAAGAGATGGGCATACTGTCCCGTAGTGTAGTCTGTCCTTACGGGTAGAAAATGAGCGACTTTGGTCAACCTGTCCACAATTACCCAAATGGAGTCGTGACCCCTCTGTGACGTAGGCAACCCCGTGATAAAGTCCATGGAGATGCTCTCCCACATCCACATCGGGACCTCCAACGGCTGTAGAAGTCCTGCCGGTCTTTGATGATCCACTTTTACTAGCTGACAAGTGGAGCATTTTGAAACAAACACGGCAATATCTCTCTTCATCCCGCTCCACCAATACTGTCGTCTCATGTCTTGGTACATTTTGTCCCCACCGGGATGTACCGTGAACCGTGAGCCGTGCGACTCTGCCATCACCTCGTGCCGCAATTCCTCCCCTTCCGGAACTACCAATCTCCCATTGAAGCGTAATCCCTCGTCTGAGCTAACGGTATAGGACTCGGCTCCCTCTGCTAGTAATCGAACTATCTGCTCCTGACAGAACGAGTCATTTGCATGTGCCCTTACTACCTTCGTGACAATCTGAGGTGCAACGGTCATCACAGACATGAACGATCGGGCCACTGCATCCTGGTGTCCCAATTCTTTCCACTTTTCCTTCCACACCCCTGCCACCTCATCTAATGGCCTGCGACTCAACGCGTCTGCTACCACGTTAGCCTTCCCCGGGTGGTACTGGATATCAAACTGATTATCCTTCACAAACTCAAGCCACCTCCGTTGCCGCATATTCAACTCCTTTTGCGTGAATAGGTACTGTAGGGACTTGTGGTCCGTGAACAATCGAAACTTTTCCCCCAAAAGGTAATGTCTCCAAATCCGTAGGGAAAATACCACTGCCGCCAACTCCAAGTCATGGGTGGGGTAGTTCTTCTAGTGAGGCTTAAGCTTACGGGAAGCATAAGCTATGGCCTGACTCTCCTACTGCAATACACTCCCAAGTCCTTGCAAGGACGCATCGGTGTAAACTAGGTACTCAACTCCCGGTCTCGGCAATGCTAACACAGGTGCTGAGGTCAACTTATCCTTCAACTCATCGAATGCTAGCTGACAGGCATCACTCCAGATGAATGGCACACCCTTACGAGTCAGATGTGTCAAAGGACCCGCTATCTTCGAAAATCCCCGAATGAACCTTCTGTAGTATCCTGCTAGACCCTAGAAACTACGGATCTCTATCGGCGTCGTGGGATGTCCCCACTCCCTCACCGCGGATACCTTCCCTGGATCAACAGATATCCCCCGGTCGGAAATAATGTGCCCCAAAAACTGGACCTCCTTCAGCCAAAACCCGCACTTCTCATACTTTGCATACAGCTCGTTCTGACGTAGCGTCTGCAAAACTTGCCTCAAATGTTCGGCGTGCTCCTCCTCTGTCTGGGAGTAAACCAGAATATCATCAATGAAGACAATGACAAACTGATCTAGGAAATCCCTGAACACCCTATTCATCAGGTCCATAAACACGGCTGGAGCATTGGTCAAACCAAAAGGCATAACCCGAAACTCGTAAGAACCATATCTCGTTAAGAACGCAGTCTTCGAGACATTCTCCTCTCTGATACGCAACTGATGGTATCCCGATCTCAAATCAATCTTCGAGAAGAATGAAGCTCCTCTCAACTGGTCGAACAAGTCATCGATTCGTGGTAACGGATACTTATTCCGTATCGTGACTTTATTCAACTCTCGATAGTCCACACACAATCTCAATGAACCATCTCTCTTCTTCACGAATAACACAGGGGCACCCCACGGCGAAGTACTCCTCCGTATAAACTCCTGACCCAACAAATGCTCAATCTGATCCCGTAACTCCCTCATCTCAGCTGGAGCCATACGGTACGGTGCGCGTGCTATAGGTCTCGTATCTGGTAATAAGTCTATGACAAAGTCTATCTCTCGACTGGGGGGTAGGCCTGGTATCTCCTAAAACACATCTGAATACTCCCTGACAACTAGGATCGAATCTAAAGGAATCACAACCTCCTTAGAGGTATCCTCCTCTATGTAGTACAAATGAGCGGTCGAACCTCCCTCTGGGCGAGGCATCGCCACTACAAACATCTTTTGCCCCGGAATGGAAAAAATAATGCTCCCACCGAAGCAATCAATCATGGCTCTATAATCAGCCAGCCAATCCATACCGATAATCACATCGTGCACATGCATATCGAATACCAGCATGTCTGCGGGTAATACCAGACTACCAATCTCTACCCCCACTCCCCGGCATATAAAGAAAATAAGCGACCCACCCCCCAATGGTGAGTCTACACACGTCACTGTGCTCTCTGCTGTGGCTAACAACCCTAAGGATTTCGCAAAATGTGTAGCTATAAAACAATGCGTTGCCCCCGTATCAAACAAAACCCGACCCATAGTACCATGGATAGGAAACATACCCTTAATCGCGGGTGGTGCCTGTGGAGCCGCTGCCTGGTGGACGTTATAGACACGTCCATACTGTAACTGGCCCTGCTGCACAGGAACTACTGGAATGGCTGGAAGAGCTGGCACCTGGGCTGGAGCTGGGAGAGCAGGTGGAAAAAGTGGCCTCTGTGGCTCATGTCGAGCACCCTGCTGCTGCTGCGGGGCCCTGCCCCTATCAGGACAGTCCTGGTGTTTATGGCCAGTCTTGCCACAAGCGAAACACTTCCCCGGGAAGTTCCCCCCTCTCTGTCCCTGCTGCCCCCGGCCCTGGTGGCCGTTACCGTTCCTCCACTGGCCCTGCTGGCCCTGCTGGCCCTGCTGAAACTGTTGTTGATCATTCTGACCCTGCTGATTCTGGTGGCCATTCGGACCCTGCTGGCCCTTCCTGAAACCTCCCTGTCCGTGCCTGAAATTCCCTGACCTGAACCTCTTGTGATCCCTCTGCTGGGAACCCTGGTCGCCCTGTCTCTGCCCCTGAACAGATTGTGCCCCACTGGCACCATGTCCCCCAGTCCTGCCCTGATGGCTGGACTCTCCTGATCGCTTGCCCTCAGCCATGTGAAAGCGATGATCCTGGCAGTGTAACAGTGCAGCGTTAACCACATCAGAATAAGTGGCCAACGACAGGTTCCCTAACAAGTGCTGACGAATTCTCCATGTCAACCCGTCCATAAATTTCTATATCTTCTTCTCCTCTGTCGGTATCTCATCCGGAACAATGTTCAGAAGATCAGTGAATTCGGCTTCATACTCGGCCACAGTCTTACCCTCCTGCTTGAGGCTCATCAACTTCCTCCTCATCTCCGTGTGAACAGCTGACGGAAAATACTTGCGGTCAAACCGCATCCAGAACTCCTGAATAGTGAGAGTGTCTCTCTCCTCCACGGTGGTAATAGACTCCCACCACTGCAGTGCAGACCCCACTAGCTTAAAGGTAGCTAGTATCTGCTTCTGGACATCGGTACACTCATACATCCTCAAGTGCCGCTGAATATCCTTCCTCCACTGACTCGAAACTACCACATCGGAGCTACCTGCGAACTCCGGAGGGTGTACTTTCTGGAAAGCATCACGAACACGTTCCCAAGCAGACGGGAATGCATGTGCCTGAACTGGCGCGGCTATCGGCGCTTGAGGTGGTGCCTGCTGAACTACGGCAAGTGCGGCATTTACCGCCTGGGCTACAATGGCTGCAACCTCAGCGGCATTCATCGTGCCCTGAACTGGTGCGGGCTGTGGTTCTGGCGTTGTATCCCTGGGAATCATTTGTGCACGTCGTGGAGGCATCTGAAATAAGAATGAAGTTTATAAGTTCGCAGTTATAAACTTAAAATAGCTGAAGAACGTAGCATATAAAAAAGAGTACAACAGTCCTAAAATATAGGGCTCTATATCAAAGAAAGCTCAGCGAAAAACATAATAAGCCGTTCAGATCCTAAAGGACACTAGAACCTGATGCTCTGATACCACCTGTGACACCCCGACTAATTAAATACCGGGTAGCTACTCCTTTATTAAATCAATACAAAATGCCAAGTTGGTTCAGTTAATAGCATCACTGTCGAAAACATTTTTAATAATTACTAACCACCTAGTATTTAAAAAGTAAGTTGCCAAATTTTAATTAAGTCTGATTAACATGCAATAAAAGAATCATGGAATAACAACATAATCCATTCACCATAATGAAGTAATGAACCCCATTACTGATTGGGAATTCTACTAGAGCAAGCCTCGGAACCTAGTAGAAAGGAACCCCATTAAGAGGATAGTTTGGCGAAGTTAGCTATATCATATCGACCAACACAAAGATCCACGTTGAAATGCATTATATGTAATCAAGTGTACAAATATCCCTCTATGATAGGAGATAAAAAAATATTGACTCCATAAGATAACCTAATTGAAAAGTTTACCAAGGCTCTATGAGATTGCTCATTGGTCTTGCCAGGTAAAATAAGCAAGACAACATGAACAGAATATAAGAAACTAACTCGGAGGGTTGGCCTTTACCAGTGCTAAATGGTAAATCGGGTATAATACCCTTTTACTCCTTTTCCTTAGTGGGTTTCACATGAGCTTTGTAAAATTACTTTATTAATTGGCCAAAAGTGGCCTTTGTGGAATCACCAACGCATTCACTACAAATGATCGATCAATTCAAGACATCACACTCATTGATTGGCTAGTAAGCTCGATAGTATCTTACTAGGAAAGATTCAAAGCCACAAGTTATATTTTTTGATACAATATTTTTTCTAGAAAATCTCTCTCTTTGCATCTATATTCGTTTGATTTTTCCAAAATTTCATTCGTGTGGGAGATTGTTGGATATTTTAATATAATATTCAACTCATTTGGTCAAACTTTGGAGTCAATTTATATGGGGCACATATGTTAAAAGTGACTTGTCCTAATACGAATACATTCCTTGTCAAAAGGAGATTAATTTGGTATACTTATTTGTTCAAAATAGTGAAGTAATGAATGAGAAATTTGGACTAAAAGTGACCCACTTGAGTTTAAGCTAGTTGCTATAATTTAGTTAAGTGGATTTATCCCACATTAGAAAAGTGGTAAGACAACATGGGGTTAATATACCCAACTTATGGGACTAAGACTTAAATGCCTTTAGGGTATCCGAACTCTTTGAAAGGGAGATGGCATGCACTGCGCATGTGCTGGGGTTGGGCCTTAGGCCCACACATGCGCTCGTGCCGCCGCCGCCCATCCGCCCATCCCGTGTCCGGGTCCGACTCCAGATAGTGGGTATTTCTTGAGCAAGTATTAATTTTTTGGACAAAAATTTACTTAGCCTCTCGGCTTTAAAAAAAATTAAGTTAAAATTTGTTTTCCCAAAATGAATTAATTAATTATTTATGCATTAATTAAAAACATCGTCATTTTAATATTTAATTAAAAAATATTGTTTAGTGCAATAAAAATATGTGAATCTTCAAACAGTCACATCATTTGCTGAGAAAAGCCACAGACTTGCACCCCTTTACCAACTATATAATAGGCCCATTGCAGTCCATTTTAAACACCAGAAAATCTACTCGAATTCCTTACTCTTGTTTTTTGCTTCCTTCATCCTGTTTGAGAGATATTCACCATTTTTTTTGTTCATAGGACTGTTGCACTGAAGTGCTTTTTGCAACAGTCGGTATCCTGAGAGGAAGATGCCTGTGAAATTTTGCCTCAACACCATAACGGGGATGTATTCTGTCTTAAGGAGAGATAGTTCAAATTTCGACTCGGTCAGATTTTTTTCAATTGACTGTTTCAACCACAGACTGTATGTTCTTTGTTTTGTACTTATTGTGATTCTGTTTAATTTTTATTTTGTTTATTTAGTGAACTTAAGTTTTATTACCTCGAATAACAACAATTTCTATTAATCCTTTTAACAAAATGTTGAATTGGGTAGCAAGCTTTGAAATGTGTGTTGGGTCTTCTAGACCTATGAACAGGCGACATGCAAGTTCAAATGTGTATAACTTGATGGTATTATCAACCTTCACTTTCTCTATACCTGTATATGAAACATAAATTTAGGTCTCAAAACAAACAATATAGAGATTTTGTTGTTGATAGGTATAATATATGGTACATGCATAATAATTAGTCTTCTGACTTAACCCACTTAATCAATTAATTTTTTTACTAAATCAATTAACCTACAACTTTATATATTATCTTGCAAGACATTAATTTCTAATATTCTCATCACGCTCCTTCACGCGTGACAAGAGTTGAGCATGGTACATGAACGAATTATAGTGGGTGAGATTTAAGATGTTGAGGTTATTAAGTAATCTTGTTTCATGTAATGATATATATTATACTATCTAATTCAAATCCAATTAACAATTGGTGAAAAATCATGCGTGACAGGAGCATAACACGTGTACATATTTATATTCGATGACGTAGAACATTTTACTCATTTAACCATGCGTAACTTGGACCGATATCATATCGAATATAAAATAATACAACCCAAATCAATTGCCAATGAGTTGAGTGACCTAAAGACTTAAATTTTCGTACTTTATATTAAGTATTTAAAAAATAGTATATCCAAGTTGTTTCCATCATTAAGTATATCCCAACATGTCCCAACTTGTTTCCATCATTAAGTATTTTAAAAATAGTATATCCAAGTGAGCTTAAGATAAGAAACTAAATAGCGATAAGAAAAGATAGCTTACATCCCTTACCAGTGTGTTTGGATATGTTGTTGGTTTAACGTATCCATAGTTGTAATATACAACGTAGTAAAAGCCTCAAGAGAGAGAAAAGACAATAATACCCTCCCTATTCTCTAAGCCTTCTCACCAAAAACTAGTTACCAAACAATCCCAAAACAGCTTCCTAACCGAACCCGCCCACCAAATGGTGACCACCTTATGCACGTTCCCAAACAGAAACTTATTCCCACCAGGCCCATATAACAGAGTCATAGGCTTAAGGAGGTTTTGAAAATCTAAGGCATTTATGTCTTTTCACTCTTTCTAAAATAAGGGTCTTTATAAACATATTATAATATGTATTCTGAAAATATGATACGTATTCTGAAATAAGGAGGTTTAGAACATATTATAATATGTATTATGAAAATATGACAACAAATATTTTGTTTTCATTTTTAGTCCCTATTTTTTAATAAAATCACTTGTGTGGAACCATATCCATAAAACGTCAACCAATCACAGAATGTCATGTCAGCCGATAATTTAAAAATAGGGACTAAATATGAAAATAAAATGTTTGTTGTCCCATATCTATAATTAATATTATTTTAAGTCCTAAAAGTACATAATCTACTGAAATAAATGGTAGGCTTTTTCCTAAAATAGGCCACCCAAAATTTTCGGGTGGAAGATTTTAATTTTTTTTGTTTGTTAAAAACAAAAAAAATAGAGAAAAAAAATCAAGTTGGTTATGAGAATCAAGATTATTGGTGTGTTTGAGAGAGAAAATAATGTAATTTCCACGGATTAATTTGTTAAATAAATCTCTATTTTTTTTCTTCTCAATGTGTGCGCTATATTGTTGCGAAGGATAAAGCTTGGTGTACCTACTTTGTACTAATTTTTTATTCCCGATCCATTAAAATTTTGTACCTTATTGTTGTGGGTCTCACCAGCGCATAAAACACAAGTTTTTATTGCCTTGTTTTATTAGGCGGGTATGAAAGTGGATAAGTGTAGTGATACTCTTGTTGTGAATATATGTGAGATAAGAAACCAAACATCGATCCAGTAGTATAAGTACAGAATAATATTGGGGGTGGATTGAGTTTGGTCATCAGTTCGATTTTTGATACTATCAAAATAATATTTGACTAGCGAAATTCATGAACTGCGAACGTAAATTAATCGAAAGAGACTTAAAGTTGATCCGAACAGCATTTAATATAATACCCAAAAAAAAAAAAATATGTGTGATAAGATAAGGTGGTTGCAGTGGGCAAAGTGGGACTTCCAACGCATGGGGATATGGAGATAAAGTTGACACCACCAAAACAGGCCTCTCAACTCAATAGATTTAGTTGTTGACTTGACAGATTTGTTGTTATTTTATGCTTCCTTTAGGTACTTGAAAGCTGAATGTCCCCCCATTCTTTAGGGATGTTTTTCACCTCCACTTACAATTTAACTAGGTTAATAACATGTTTTTAACACGACTAATATCCGGAAAAAAAAATTTAGTGATCATTTTTATTATTCAGTTGATATGTTAAATATATATTGGATATTATTTATAATATACATAAATCCATTTGAAACATCACTCAATATGTGTTTAACACATTAACAAAGTTACAAAAAAAATCATAAAAAAACTCTCTCTAATATTACATTTTTAACACTTTTATATTATAAATATTCGTATATACATTATATGTATCATGCACAAATTATAATATTATCAAAATGAAAAAAATTGTATATACTTTGTAAATTTATTGTCTACATGAAATTGGGTGTATATTAAGAGAGAGGATCTTAGTGCCTAAAAAATATTTTAATAGACTAGAGTCGTAATACCGACCAAGAAGTTAAGACAATTTCTTTTATTTATTTCTAAGAAAATATAATTTAAATACTTAATTATGTGTTTTTCTTTTTTTGTAATTTGACGTCCGGTTGTTATAGTTAATTTGAAGTCACGGTATGAAGGGTTTCATATTATGATATTAGGATTTATTTTATTTTGTTTTTTTTACTTTAATACTTTACTATTTTTTTATTTTAGACTTTAATCCTACTTAATAATTAGTCTGCTAGACTTTAGTGTATTTTCCGGTTCTAAATGTAAAAATTTCGTCACTAAAAGTGATATTTTTTTCATTTAGCTACAAAAAATTATTAGAAGTCTAATAAATTGATTAATTTAGATTAAAGTATAAAATAAAAAATTAGTAATGCATTAAAGTCAAAAGAACTCTTTTACATTTTTTAAAATTTTTTGCAACACTTTCAAAGACAATTCAAAAAGTGAAAATAGAGCCCAAAATGTAAATATTGAAAACTTGGTACTTTACTTAAAATTACTTATATCTACTACAAATAACGCATGTAAAAGTGGGGTATTTTAAAAGTTATTTCTGAATATACGAAATTTGTAAATTTGCACTATAAAAAGTGCAAGTTTAATTCAAAATTGCATTTTTTAGGCTGCAATTTATTTAATAGCAAAATAAGTGTTCAAGAGTGGGATACTAAAATATTAAGGATTTGTGTTTATTTTGTTCTTAAAAGGTGGCATTTTTCTTGACGGCGTTTTCTCTTATGAGCCTCAAATATATCAAATGTAATCAAATAAGTATCACTAAAACTTTTGTAACTTTGTACGTCTTACTTTATTTTTAAGTCAACAAAAACTCCTTTTTACATCATTTTTAGCCAGATGATATATTTTCTTTCAGTTTAAAAAAAACGATTATAAGTTTTGATTTACTAATTATTTTTCCCCAATAATTATATTTTTGAAACTTACTTCTCAACACTTATAAAATAAGATACATTTTTTTTAGGCGAAATATGAATATATTATAAAACAAGATACATGATCAGTATATATATATATATATATATATATATATATATATATATAGAGAGAGAGAGAGAGAGAGAGAGAGAGAGAACGGACCTCATGAGGACTTCTGTTTGCATACCGTTTGCGCGGATCAATTTTGATAATATAGTAAAACAAATATTTTTGAGCTAATTTTTTTTATATGGTTTTTAAACATTTCAGTAGGGCCATATAAAAAAAATCAGCTCAAAATGAATTTTTTTAAAATAGCAAAAAAATTCATTTTGAGCTGATTATTTTTTTATGGTCTTATTGAAATGTTTAAAAATTATAAAAAAAAATCATTCCAAAAATATTTTTTTTACTATTTTAAAAAAATGGTCCTCATTCAGGGTCCTCAAACTGGGACCTCACTTGATCATTTTCCTATATATATATATATATATATATATGTATGGTAACATATCACGAGGTGTCCAGACCAGTTTCATATACACCTCGACAAATTTCTGTTCGCAATTCGTGACTTTCGCTGATCAAATATTATTTTGACAATACGAAAGTCGACCCAAATCTATTTTAAAGATAACCTTAAACCCCTCTGTCAAGACGCTTGATTATCTCTATATTGTGTTTGTAAAATTTACAAATAAATCCGCTCCAAATAATCCTACACCAAGTAGTCCTCTCAACTCAATAGTTTTAATTGTTGACTTCACAGATTTGCTATTTTTTTATGCTTATTTTAGTTATTTGAAAGCTGAATGTCCGCATGTTTTAGGGGAGTTTTTGATCTCCACTTTAGGGAAGTTTTTGTCCTCCACTAAGGAGTGTACGTGGTTCGATTCGATTTGATTTTGGAGTGTTTTTAGGAGCGAATCGTATTAATCTTTTTTTTTTTGGTGAAAACGGGAAATAGAAAAAAGCAGACAACAGACAACACTTAAACGAAAGAGAATCCTTCTTCCTCCATCTCATCATCCACCATCCTAAGCAGTTCTCCAGGGGCAACGTCATATTCCTTATACAGACTTTTCACCTCTCTCGCAACCTCCACCATACAATCCGCCATGATGTTACTTGCCCTTGGAATATGAACAATGTTAACCTTGAGGTCTTTAACAAGGACCTTGCAGTCTTCAATGATATTGGCCAATGGGTGGTTGAGACTCTCCTGTTTGATTAGATTGATGGCTTCAAGACAGTCGTTTTTTAGTCATATTCTCTTCCATTTCTTTTTTAGCGCAAAATTTAATCTATGAAAAATCCCTTCCAGTTCCGCGCGAAGGGGGCTTGCTGTGATAATCTCATTTTATGAAAAATCCCTTCCAGTTGGCTACTCTACAAATCATTCAAAATGAGATTATCAATAATAGCATTTAAACAATCAAATAAGATGAAATATCACAATATAACAATTTGTTACCCGAATCAAGTTTGTCGTCCAACGAATCTCGACTATTGATTGGCTTTGTTGAGGAGCGTAGCCAATTTTGACCACAAACGAGTGCTTTTACCGTATTTGTTGATAATGAGCTACGAAAAGGGTTAAGAATACGACCTCTCGTGCTAAATGTGAATTCAGAAGCAACGGTAGACACGGGAATAGTTAATACATCACGAGCAACAAGAGAGAGGATTGGGTATCTATTTTGATTATTTTTCTACTAACTAAGAATATCAAAATTTGTACTATCCATTTCACATGTTTTCAACAAATATTTTTCAACTTCCGACTTAGCGCCAAAGTTATCTTCCGCTTTCAAATGTTTTTTATATTGGGATAACAAAAATGTATGCCCATCCATATCATCGTCATCTTTAAGCACGACAAAACTTGGTGTTGGAGTTGTATTGCCTGGATTTGTATTAGAAGAACTATTTCCATTATACCAATCAAAAAGTCGAACTAAAGTCTCTCTTACCTTCCTAGTCAAGTCTATTGCTAAAACAAAACCATGCAACTCTCCAAAAAAGTATTCAACATACTTCAACTTATATCTAGGATCAAGAACAACCGCAACAAATAAGAGAAGGTTTATTTTTTCTACATTCCAATACTTGTCAAATTTTGTTTGCATGCTCGCCACCATAGTTGATAAAAAATAATCTCCATTGTTTCTCAAAGATATCAACTTTCTTTGAATCATGATAAGCTCGTGGAAAAATGCATTTGAGGTGACATATAATGTCCCGAAATTTTTTTAAGTTACATGATAAAATATTGAATGAAATTTCATAAAACTTCTCGCCTGATCTCAATCCTCACTATTTGGCGAACTCAATTTTCGTGCCCCCACCCCTCTCCCCCCAATATCCTCATCATTTTCATCTTCTTCACCAATATATGTTTTGTAAAGGTGGAATCCCCGGAGTTTGATGATCACAATTAAAATAGTAATTTCCTTTTTAAACAAATGCGGAAGCGTTAAATACAAGTGATGGTTCAACAAAACAAAACAAGGCCGGGTTTTAATATCTTAAGAAGCAAATTAAAACAACATAATTCAAGTCCTAGAAATTTGCCTAAGTCATGATTAACAATTATATCCAAAGTTAGGCGAAACCAAATTAATGCAAGTGACTTGAATAAACCAATTAAATTAACGTCCCAATTTATTTAGTGTGATTGTAAAACCAAATTTTATCTTGAAATTAATCTAGCATGCGTTCTAAGTGATATAAAGCAAGATAAAATAAACAGTCACACAACACCGCGATGTACGAGGAAAAACCCACTAACGGGAAAAAACCTCGGGACGGCCCTAGCCTCAAATCCACTAAAAATGGTATTACAAAATACAAGACAAAAGACTTACTTCCTAAACTCGAACCCTCTCAAGCCGTGATGCTTCTTCTTGTATCAACCTCCAATTAGAGGATAACCAACGGAGCTCCACCGCGGTCTCGGACTCCCTCCGATCGGGCAATTAGGCACACCGTCACCCAAGCTTGGAGCCTTTCTCCAAGTGAGTAAAATCGTAACAAATGTCTTCTTCTTTGTGATGGGAAATAGAAGCAAACCCGAAACGTCTCCTTTTTAATTTCGGTAGAGAAACACCGGTGCCAAAAACTCCAAGTAAAGATATGAATATAGAGAACTTGGATAAAACAACTATTGGGTGTAAACTAGAGTGTGTAGAATTTTTCTTCAAAAATAACACTCTAAACTTGATCTTTTTCCTTAAATAAATTTTCTCTCAAAACACTCTCTAGGAGTTTGTTTGGTATGAAAAAGATAAGTTAGAAAAAGGGATTCCCGTTCATAAATAAGTCTGAAAAAAATTGGTTGAAAACCAAGTGGAGAAGTGGGGAAAAACTGCCAAAAAACTGCTCAAAACTGTTCCCGCCTGGCATTCTCGTTCGAACGACTTTGATTGTCGTTCGAACGAGGTTTCTAACGAGCGACCAGCCTAGGCTCGTTAGAACCTCGTTAGATACCTCGTTAGAACGAGAAAGTCGTTCGAACGACTTATCTAACGACTGACCAGTTTGCTTGGAAAGCAGTCTCGTTCGAACGAAGTTTGGTTCGAACGAAAAATCTCGTTCGAACGAAATTTCGAACGAGTTTCAGAAATTTTTGTTAAATTCTATTTTGGCCCAGAAACATTTATATATATTACTATAAGGTTCTTTTTAAATTATTTCTGAAATAAACATGGCTTTTATTAAACCTAACACCCAACTAAACATTGTTCCACGCTCCTATATCAATATAATTACATTCATACCTTGGGAGCATGGAACCTTAGATGATGACGTAGAAACGAGGCACGCAAATCAGCATTTTGATGAAACTTTAAATTCTTTGCCGCTACGTTTTCAACATACACTTCATAGGCTTGTGAATATTACAATAAATACTATCCTATGAATAAATGTTTTTGTCCGGAATTGAGCCAAAACTATATATGGACTTAATTGGAAATTTGTGTCCTTACATGTTTTATATTGATCGTCATCCTCATCCATCATCTCAAAGACATTCTCAAATTTTAAAGCGAACTCCAACGTCATGTAAGTGGAGTTCCATCTAGTTGGTACATCTAGGCATAATAGACTTTTTTATTCAATTTTTACCTTTTCAACATATTTCTTGAAATTATCCAACCTAGATGTGGACATATTTTACGGCTCTCCTTACTTTCGCAATTGACTCATCAGATTCCCTCAAACCATCACCTACAATTAGATTTAAAATATGTGCACAACACCTTATATGCAAATGCTCATGCTCTAATACGGTGCCTCTGCATTTTTTTGTATTTCTTTTTAAATGATGAACCGTACCATTATTAGAGCTAGCATTATCAAACGTGATAGTGAAAATACCTTTAATTCTCCAATTAGTTAAACAATCCTCAACAACAATCCCAAGTTCCTTACCCTTACGACTTTTAACTTGACAAAAGTTAAGTATTTTGTTGTGAAACTTTCAATCCTTGTCAATAAAGTGGGCCGTAAGACACATATAATTTATTTTTTGAATCGATGTCCATGTATAGGTTGTAAGACAAACCCTTTGCCTTTTCAATGCAACTTTTAACTCTTTTTCCAATTTTTTATATAAAATGATGCAATCTCGTGCAATCGTGGTACGACTCGGTATAATTAACCTCAGTTGCACGAGTGCCATGAATCTCTTAAAACCTTCATTCTCAAAAAAATTAAACAGAATCTCATCAATCATCAATATTTTCGCAAGTCCTTGCCTATAAGCTTCGGCGTTAAACGACATAGGTAAAAGATTTAAACTTGGGCCATTCCCCCCATCATCTTTCTTTGGAATAAAAGATAGTTTTCGTTGTCCATTATTGTCATTATCTAAAACATCCCAACACGCTTTTCGATAAGCTCGACACGAGGGAGTATGGCTTAATAAATTTTTAGTCCCATTTTTTCTAGCATGACAAACATACGTAATATCACAATAGTTACATGATGCCCTGGGATTTATTTATCATTGTTCTTAGTAAAATGATCCCATATCGTAGACCCGTTTTTTCTCTTTTTCTGTGGTGATGTAGGTAGCTCAGCATCAAGGTCAATTGGCCCATGCACGGTAGCATTGGCGGACTTTGGATCATCAACCTACAATAAAAAATTCACAATAATCGAAAAAGAAAAAAAACAATAATATAATTAAAAAAAAGATATCTCCCTAAATAAATAAATGTATCCATACCTGTGATTTTGAGTGTGGTTCCTCCATAAAAAAAATATCCGTCAGATCGAAATTCAACCTACAATCAAAACAAACAAATAATTACCGCTTAAGCAAATAATTTAATTTAATTTCACAAAAAAAAAATGTAAAGTTGTATAAATAACTTTAAACTAAATGTATAAAGAACTTTAAACACTTATACAAAATTTATTGCATTTGGAAATAACTGAGGTGATTTAGGACTGTTTTTGCATTTGAAACTAAATGTAAACTATTGCATTTGGAACTAATTGTAAATCTACAGTTTTTTTTAGAACAAGAACAAAATCAATATACAAAGGAGATGAGGAAAAAAAATATAAACGGATCGTAAGGGACTGTATGTAAGATCTATATACAAAATCAATAAAGTGTTTTTTTTACCCATATACAAAATCAATATATGTAAGATCTATAAACATATAAATTATATGATATAATCCATATACAAAACCATCACTTGAGTGCAAACAACAAAAAAATAAAGGATGTGGATGAGTAAATAAATAAATAAAGGATGTGGATGAGTTCGTGGTTAACACCTCCTATTTTCGTGGCCATCTAGATTCTATAAACATATAAATTATATGATAATATCCATATACAAAATCAATATACAATTTTTTTAGATCTATGTTTGTGGTTTTATGTAACAAACATAGATCTAAGATCTAACAAACAGATATTTAAACGCGGTCTTGTAAGGGACTTACGAAGTTATGATGGCCACAGTGAGAGATTCACAGAGGAGATGAGGAAGGGTGTTGGGCGTTGTTGTTCGGTCCGGTGTAGAGAGACATAGAGAGCGATGAGAAATGTCGTCACCTAGTTGTGTAGAGATAGAGATGAGAAAGGTATTATGTTTTGCTACCTTAGGGTTGTGTGTGTTCATGTGTTTGTGTGTGTGGGTATATTGGGTGAAAAATAATATCAGTAAACTATATATATATATATATATATATATATTTCATAAAAGCGGTCCGATCCGGTCCAAACCCGCTTTTTAAGCGCCAAAACCGAGACCGACCCGAATAATGCGGTCCTACACATTTTAAGACCGAATTAAAACCAAATTTAAAAAAAATAGCAAAAGTGGGTTCGGTTTTTTCGGTCCATTCGGGTTCGTGCACACCCCTACCTCGACTTACAACTTAACGTACGATAATAACATACATTTAACAATTTTATATTACAAAAATTTATATATACATTATAAAATATCACACACAAAATCAAACATTTTGAAAAAAAAATTGTATATACTTCACAAATTTATCATGTACAATACTAAAAATTGAATATATATCAAGAGAGGTGGATATTTTTTGCCAAAGTAATATTTAAGTAGAGTAGAGTGTAAAAAATTACCGACCAAGAAGTGAAGACAAAAAATTATTTAATTATAAAAATTATAGTTTAAATACTTAATTATGTGATTTTATTATTATCTTTTTTTGTGATTTGACGTCAAGTAGTTATTCTTGATTTGAAATAGTGGTATGAAGGTTTTCATATTATGAAATTAGGATTCATTTTATTTATTTTTTTTACTTTAATACTTTACTAATTTTTTATCTTAGTCACTATTCCTTATTAATCCATCTGATAGACTTTAATACATTTTTTATCTTTAAATATGAAAATTTCATCAATAAAAATCATCTTTGTTATCATTTAGCGACAAAAATGGTTTAAAGTCAAATATACAATTAATTTACATTAAAATCTAAAATAAAAAAATATTAATGTATTAAAGTCAAAAGAACTCTTTTATAAGTGTGACCATTTTTTTTATAAATTTTAGCAACACATTCAAAGACATTTCAAAAAGTGCAAACATAGCTCAAAATGCAAATATTGAAAAATTGGTACTTTACTTAAACTTATTTATAACTACTACAAATAATGCATGTGAAATTGAGGCATTTTAAAACTTATTTGTGAACATACAAAATTTATAAAATTTCACCATAAAAAATGCAAGTTTAATTCAAAGTTGCATTTATTGGCTGCAATTTTTTTAATAGAAAAATGAGTTTTTAAGAGTGGGATATTTACGTGTTAGATTTTGTGTTTATTTGGTACTTATAGGGTGGCATTTTTCTTATTGGTGCTTTCGTATATAAATCTCAAATATATAAACTCTAAGTTTCACTAAAACTTTTGTAACTATGTACGTCTTACTTTAACCAATATTAGTATTGTGTTTTAAATTCAACTAAACATCCTTTTTACGTAATTTTTTGCTAGATGAACTATCTTCTCCCCATTTAAAAAACAAACGATTATAAGTTTTGATTAACTAATTTTTTTGTCGCAATAACTATATTTTTTTAAACTTACTCTTCGAAACTTATAAACAACATATATGATGTATATGTTGTGTTTATAAAATTTACACTAAATTGAATCCAATATGATACTAAATATATATAGGAAGAATAAATATTTAATGGGTTCTAAGAAATAATAAATGATAAAGAAAGAGAATAATCATTACACCATATACCAAAGATGGTCGTGGATCTCGATCGTGAATAGGGTCACGGGTCAAGGACCTCGGACGTAATCATTTTTTTCGTGATCAAAACCAGTTGTCACAGACATAATTCGTAACCCTAAATGGGGGTCATGATATCTCCCGTGATATAATATTAGCCCCATGGTTAAGGATTTAGTCTGTGACTCTTTGGTCACGGCCCAAATTTATGACCAGAGTGGGACAATATTGGCTCAATGGTCACGATCATAATCCGTGACCCCTTGGTCACGATCCAAGTCCGTGACCATGGGTGGAACAATGTTTAAATTAGGTCATGACTCTAATTTGTGACCCCAATTTTTTTTAAAATAAATAATTAACTAGTCACTGTTTTGCACCGTGACCAATTATTTATCTAAAAAAAATTGGGGGTCACACATTAGGATCGTGACCATATCTATTTAATAAATAAAATAAAATTTATTTTTAGGCAGCACCCAAAAAATTGTATTTAGCAACCAATTCATATACAATTTAGCAATATTGTAATCGTGGAGTTGAAAATTCAATGTAAAGCATCGCGGCATCCTAGTTAATTCATAAATCATACTTAATATTCATAATTCAAACTAAAAATTCATAAATCAAAGTAAAGCGTCAATATAGCGTCAATATCATAATAAGGTACAATTTGGATACAAATAGGATTGCTAATGTTCAATATAATAATAGGATATAAATAGGATTATCAAGTGTAAAATAATAATTTGATATTCAATCTTCCTCTAAATACACTAATGGATCCTTCAAATTAGGGTTGTCATCTAGAGCATACTAGAATTCTTTAGGACCCTTTAATGTGTTGGCTTGAGTAGTCACACTCTTTGGTGCATACATAACAATTGACCAATTACCATCGTATATGAAATTTGAGTAGAACACTTTCTTTACGTTCTGAAATCACAAATGAAATGCTCATTGACTATGCGATCTTTACTCTCCATCTTAGATAAATCTATAATGATAAGTTTTAAGTTAGGATCAACTTTATAAGTATTCGTCGTGTCCACCACCTTCGCCCAGTCACAATAGAATACGATTTTTGTGAAATATATATAATCTAGTTCCAGGGTTTGTCGGACAATCCCATAATAGATTAGAACCGTATCTTTTGGATTTTATCTCTTTTGTTAGTGACACAAGTAGTCTAGGAAGAAATTAAAACCGTTTTGCGTCAATAGATTAGAACCATAACACCATAATAGATTAGAAACATTGTTTTGCTAGTGACACAAGTAATCTTATAATAGATTAGTAACATTGGTTTGCGTCAAAATCGTTTCCTCACATGGATATAAGACAAAATTAAAACTGTTGGTGCATAATTTCTTAAGCTCTTCTGATTGATATATGAGACCTTTTGCTAGGCGCGCAAGCCTTAAAGATACATCGCCTCTTTTTAGAAGCCGCATTAATTAATGAATTTGTATTAGGGCATGTTTTTACCCCACATGAATAAAAATGCACATATAAGTGATGGATATTACCTCTTTTGATATCCATGCCCTAAAATCATTCGCCGTGCAATTTTTTCTATAATTTTGGGCAATTTCGTTCTCGTAGTTCCTAAAGGTAAATTGTAGATTTTAGATCATAATATGAAGAATACATATAATTAAATAAGAATACTTCAGTTAATTATGTACCTACTTACTCTCTCTAATCTTCAACTTCATCTTACAATTCGAAGACACAATAAGTTACTTGTTCATATTATAAATTAGTGGGTCTGACCTCTTTAAGGTTCCCAAAAGAAAATTCATCCTCAAACTCATCAGGTTCCTCAATCGTTTGTTCTCAACGAGAATTGAACCTCCTCATTTCTTATTTTGGCATATGTTCTCGAGCGTATAGTGATGATTCCAAAGTTATGTATTCTTCAACAAGTGACCCTCCAATATATCGTGTATTCTTAACGTAATTTTTGAAGGATTTCATTAAGCCCTCGAGAGGACACAACCAGTGATATCTAACGCAACCATATAACAAATCCCCATCGCATAAATGCACAAGCATGTGGATGCTAATATCAAGGAACGATGAGAAAAAAAAATTAATACACAAATTACCACAACTAAACTTGATTTTGTAATTTTGGTGTGCTTTATATTTACGACTGTTGCACAAATTAGGGTAAAGCACAAACTTATTTGCATAATTGCTCGACGAAGATTTTTGTGATTAGAGAAAAAATGCCTAAACAACAAAGTGTCTAATTTAATGACGACCTATCACTCGTGAGACTTACACTATTTCAGGTCATTTGTTTGGTGGCTTACTACCCATATTAAATTATCAAAATAACCAGTCAAAGTCTTAAAGTTTAACAACATGTCTAGAAGGATATTTTTATCACTAGTAGTGGAAGTGAAAGCAGACGTGTTGTAGGTTCATTTTTAACCACAATTTCTTCTTTAATTTAATCTTATGTATATCGCGGCGCGCTCGCTCTCCATCTTTATATGAGATCCACCAGACATATTCCTATCAAATGTTCTGCAACACTCTTCTTTATGTGCATCACATCAATTACATGCTTTACACGACGATCTTTCCAATACGGCAAGTAAAAAAATATTGATAATTTGGATGATCCCTTCGTTTTACTATGATCATTAGGATCCTCCCTAGGTTTACGCTTTAGGTTTACAAACTGAGTTTATTTTCCTACATATGTATTTTGAGAAATCGAATAGGTTCGGTGTGTGATAATGATTTAAATTAAATTCGCAAGTTTCCAAGAACCCTTATTTAATTAGTGTCTACTTTTAAACCAAATAAAATCAACCCTTAAACATGCATCTAAATCAACCCAACAAATATAAAGCATGCGACACAAAGTTAAGGAAAAAATCCCCGAAGGGCAAAACCTTTTATTTCTAGAACTTTAAAGAATTTACAAGACCATTGACTTACATACAACCTGATAATCGCTCACAAGTGTAATGCACGGTGTCTTCGGTAAACCTTCAAAACAACGGCTAGAAATAGTGTGACACAGAAATACCCACAGGTGTCGGTTCCTATGTCGGCGGCTGGAATTTTTCCTTTCCAGGAGGGCAGCAATGAAGAAGAGAACGGCTTCTCCACAAGGGTTGAACAAACCAAAGTTGTGTTCTTGGGTTACCAAAAAGATTCACAAATGTTTGGCAATTTGTGTGAATCAAAAACCTAGAGTCTTGGGCTCAATAGGTGAAGACTTAGAGTATTTAGGACTTTGGAAATCGTCTTGAAAAGTCTTAAAAAACAACTCCCCGAAGTTATCTTTAAATAAGAAAACTTTGAGCCTAAAAAATCTCGAGCAGATCTGGCGAAGTTTATCCCAGGCGGACCGGTCCGGCTTGAGGGCGGATCAGTCCGTTTGACCGGATCGGTTCTTTTATTCTGAGGCGGATCGGTCCGGTTGTGACCGGATCGGTTCTTTTATTCCAGGCTTCATCGGTTCGCTTGCGGTCCGGGGTATACTAGATCTGCATCAAACGGATCGGTCCGGTTGAGGGCGCACTGGTCCGGTTAGCCGGATCGGTTCTTTTATTGAAGGCGGACCGGTCCGGTCTGTCAGACTTGATTCCTCTTCTTCTTTTGATATTCAGATCTGTTATTGAATGTATGAATCTTGAATTTCTTCAACAGTTTAACGGCGTGCGACATAATAAATTGTTAATGGACAAAAATGTCCTTACAAATCTCCCCCTATGTTTATGCCGGTAAATACATAAAAATAAAACATCCGAATTATCAAACAACTAAAAATGCCTATACAAATCTACCCTTCCATGAACCCAAAACTGGAAAGATACAATTGAATAATACTACATCGTTTGCTCTTCAATTCTTCAGGAATCTCAACACTTTTCTCATCAGGGTGTGCAATCCAATGATAATCCATGTAGTACCTACACACATGAGACAAAGCAAAATACCAAGTGACATATCGAGTTTGAAAATGAGATAAACATATATACCAATTTATGAGCAAACTCAAACTTTCAAATCTCCCCCATAATAAGATAATTCTTTCTCCCCCTTTTTATGATATCTCCAAATAAACAAATAAGAAGAATGAATCAAACAGGCAAAATCGGGGTGTCACGGTATACAAAAAAAACACAAACTATTTTTGAATTTTAAAATTTTTCATACAAAGATAGGATACCAATATGAACAAATATAATACAAAAATCACACCATGGATTTAGACTCAAACAACCAAGTCATGTAAATGGAATGAATGGGTGTGAACAGATTCGATAGGTAAATCAACTCAATCAATCATATGTGCACGATGCATACGTGTACTCCTAACGAATGAACATCAAAGGTATCCTTAGGTGTAAAAATTTTTTGAATTTAGATGACATCGTCTTATGCAAATCAACAAATCAAAGTCAAATGATTTCCACACCAATAACGTCCAAAACTATTTAGCGCTTTTTCAAGATTTCAAGGACGTGCAAACCCGTTTTATATTCTCCAACCAAACTCCCTCATATATATTTTCTTTTAGAGGTAATCTAAATTCTCAAACTTTGGAGAATTGGTGCAAAAACCTAAATAGCCCATAATTGGCATGAATTTATTTTTATTGCCTTTGAATTTTTTCGGGCACTTTTAAACCTCTTTGGACCCCGGATAATAAAATTCCTCAATGTTTTAGGTCCAATGTAAATGGTGGCTTAGTATTCGCAAAGGCAAAATGAACCTTTCGCAGCCCTCCCCCGTTTTCAATCAAAACACACAAACTTACAAAACGGTTGTTATATGCACAATTTCCTTATCAAGTTTTATTGCGCTTGGTTCGTTTTAAGGACAAGATTGAAGTGAAAACACCCAACCAACATGTGATAAGACAAGCACAATAATCAAACAAATCCGTGCATGTGTGCAATAAAGGAAACATGAGTCAAACATGTAGGAAGTAACACTTAAATACATCTTAATGACTCCAAACATTATAAAGCACATGGATGAATTGACCTATTGTCTCAAAACACTATCAAATAGTCACATGAAAAAAATGAAATGATGTTGTGACTCGATCATCCAAAGTGTTCATCCATAAACGGTGCAAACAAAAAATAAAAATCTTTTTGTATTTTCTCAAAATTTTATCAAAAAAAAAATCTTTTTGTATTTTTCAAAAAATTTCAAAGAAAAAATATATACAAAAAGTACACATGTCATAACACTAGCAAACAAGTATAAATCATGAAACCACAACTAGAATATGACAAACATGCAAACACAATCATCTATATGATATGGCAAGTGAAGAATCATGTGCAAGCAAATGGGAATCAACTTGTCTAAAATCTAGTGCCTCTAAAAGTGATTATCTAACCCAAATAGATGTGAAACATCGTGTGGGGGCTTTGGAAACCACGGTAACACTAGACATAAACTTCCTAGGACTTTTTCCAAGATCAAAACAAAAACGCCTAAGGTGACCTTTCCTACCACAATATGAACATGTGTAAACGGGTGGAATGACACCTAAAGTGTGATCTTTTCTAATATCCTTGGACTTAGTTGACCCTCTAAAACAAATAATGGTTTTGGCTTTAGCACTAGAAGCATGAGAACAAGATGAGCCATTACCATCACTATCAAACCTACTTGAGTCAGTCAAATCATTTTTTAACTTCAAAATTTTTGACTCAAGCAAAGAATTAGACTCTTCCAAATTAAGGGATTTCTTTTTCAAATTATCAATTAAACTTAACAGTTTATCGCGCTCACCCTCAATTAAAACAAATTTATCTCTAAGAGTCTTTTCACGTGCCGTAAAATCATCGATTAATTTTTTATCCTCGACGGCACAAACGGGAACCCTAGAATTTTTTAAGTCCTCCAATTCCTTCTCTAAAACAAGGACTCTCTCATCACTCTTCTTTTTGGCAATTTTCAAAGAATCAAAATCAATACACAAATTACCAAAGTGCTCAGGACAAATATCACTTTGAGTTTGAAACGCTTGCAAGTATTCAATCTTACTTTTAAAGAGAGAATTTTCTTTTTCCAAACCTTTTATTCTTTTGCAAAGTTTCAAATTCAAACTTTTTAATTTTTCAGCACGATCGTGAACTTTTTCAAAAATAGGCTCCTCATTAAACGGGCGTTCCATTGAAAAAATTGCGATTTTTCACAAAACTGATTTTTCAAAAAAAATCAATATCACACAAATTTTGTGAAAAATAGGAATACGCGATAAATTAGCGTAACCTGCTCTGATACCAATTTGAAAACATGAGTAGACAAATTGTATCAGGAAGTAAATCCTCGAAAAATCAGGATCACGTGATAAATTAGCGTAACCCGCTCTGATACCAATTTGATAAACCGAATAGGTTCGGTGTGTGATAATGATTTAAATTAAATTCGCAAGTTTCCAAGAACCCTTATTTAATTAGTGTCTACTTTTAAACCAAATAAAATCAACCCTTAAACATGCATCTAAATCAACCCAACAAATATAAAGCATGCGACACAAAGTTAAGAAAAAAATCCCCGAAGGGCAAAACCTTTTATTTCTAGAACTTTAAAGAATTTACAAGACCATTGACTTACATACAACCTGATAATCGCCCATAAGTGTAACGCACGGTGTCTTCGGTAAACCTTCAAAGCAACGGCTAGAAACAGTGTGACACAGAAATACCCGCAGGTATCGGTTCCTATGTCGGCGGCTGGAATTTTCCCTTTCCAGGAGAGCAGCAATGAAGAAGAGAACAGCTTCTCCATAAGGGTTGAACAAACCAAAGTTGTGTTCTTGGGTTACCAAAAAGATTCAAAAATGTTTGGCAATTTGTGTGAATCAAAAACCTAGAGTCTTGGGCTCAATAGGTGAAGACTTAGAGTATTTAAGACTCTGAAAATCGTCTTGAAAAGTCTTAAAAAACAACTCCCCGAAGTTATCTTTAAATAAGAAAACTTTGAGCCTAAAAAATCTCGAGCAGATCTGGCAAAGTTTATCCCAGGCGGACCGGTTCGGCTTGGGGGCGGATCGGTCCGTTTTATCGGATCGATTCTTTTATTCTGAGGCGGATCGATCCGATTGTGACCGGATCGGTTCTTTTATTCTAGGTTTCATCGGTTCGCTTTCGGTCCGGGGTATACTAGATCTGCATCAAACGGATCGGTCCGGTTGAGGGCGGACCGGTCCGGTTAGCGAAATCGGTTCTTTTATTGAAGGCGGACCGGTCCGGTCTGTCAGACTTGATTCCTCTTCTTCTTTTGATATTCGGATCCATTAATGAATGTATGAATATTGAATTTCTTCAACGGTGTAACGGCGTGCGACATAATAAATTGTTAATGGACAAAAATGTCCTTACATATTTTCAACAGTCGTAGCCTTAGCCTTCTCCTCTATCTGCTGGCAAAAAAGTCGAGCATCTTTCGTCATATGCTTATGATCGACAAATAAGAAGTTAGACTTGTCGTTCCTAAAAGGGTGACTAGTCGGCAGAAATTTATGATGACATATATAACTCATCTTACCTCTATGATGTTTCCAAGTGGCTTAAATTTCCTCCCCACATATGGGACATTCATAATAACCATGAACATTACATCCATACATGGTCCCATATGTAGGAAGGTCGCAAACCGCTCACATCACCTTTGTTTTAATTATGAACTCTTCACCCTTTTGAGTGCCAAATTTCCTCATGCCTTTATTATATAAATCTTCAAGTTCTTCGATTAATAGGTCTAAGAAAATATAAATATCATCATGAGGAGTTTGTAACCCAGGTATCAATAACAAAAAAATATGAATTCCTTTCTCATGCACAGTGTTGGAGGGAGACTTAAAAGAGCCATGAGAAATGGACAATAACTCTGATTATTTCTTAAATTAATGAAAGTGTTAAACATATTGATTAATAATGCAAGACTAATATTGTGCGGTTCCTTTACAAATTCCAGATGTCGGGTGGCTGAAAGAAGCCAAATGAGTGAATCAACCAGATAACACATGATTTTCCTACCCATATCGTATTGAGTGTGTTATGTCATGGCCTCTACTATCCATGGTATAGTGAGAAATTATTTTAATCATGTCCCGAGGGGAAAATACTTCAAAACCTTATTTGGAATTTGCGAGCACTTGTAATATTTTTTAGTCTTATCTTTTTCATTCTCATAAGCGACATATCTAGGCTCACTGTATACATTATACTCATCCTCCTGTTCATGCTCGTTGAGGTACAATATGAATTAAAAATACTTGCATGCATGAATAGATTTTTACTTTAAATCCAAACCCTTCAAGCCCTTCTTCATGCTAGGATAATTGTTTGTTAACATGTTCTCTTTTAGGGGAATTTCTTTAACCCGTTTAAGAATTATGGTTATGATATTTTTTGACAAATGAAATTGACTCTTCAAATTATGCAATTCAATCACTGCACATAGTATCAAGTGATCATCACCGCAAGATCTATACAATGGTATAGTCGAGTCGAATATCAATTATATGTATTCTCTATTTTCTTGTAATTCATCATCAACTTGTTCATTTACTTGGTCATAATGAACATTATCTGTATACATAAGCTGGAGGTTTTTATGGTAGTGAAATTTGTAAGCATCACCAATAAGGTCGGTCAAAGGATGATGTGTTGGCGAATCATATACCACTTACACTCGATTTCGTTCCGTTAGGCGGTCGTGTATCAATAGTTCTTTTGGAACATATGGTACATTATTTTCACCAAGGTATGTCCATATCTTATAGTATTACGAAATTTTTCACTTTAATAAGTGCAACTCAACGTCTTCTAAAGACTTATATTTTTTGTTCATACAACTGGTGCATGGACATGGAATATTATCACTTTTAAGATCTATATCTATGTATTTAACAAATTTTTTAACTCCCTTTACATGATTATTAGATATTCAGTTATTGTCCCCCATCCACTTTATGCATTGTGGGAAATCCATTACATAATCTTCAAAATAAAATTCAAATCACTTATATTAATAGGCTACAAGAAAGGTCATGTTTCATATAATAATGAACAATTAATTATTCATTCAAATTATTCAACACAAATGTAACAAACTTCAAATAAATCAAATTAAACAAAATATTATAGTGTTCTCAAATTCAACATTGTTTATATACTAGGCTTAACGAACACTACACTAAAAAGCCTAAAATGGCACCCTTGACCCGTCCATCCTTGTTACGATCAAAGATCAAATTCAACATTATTATGGTCTTTGACCGTAATAAGTACGTTTGACTTGTCATATTCAAAGACCGTGACAACCTTGGAAACTTGTCAAGGTCATAGACCGTGATAGGTCCGTGACAACATTAAAAATAAAAAATCCTAGCCACTTCATTTTTCTTTCTCTCGTTTTCTTCCCTCCTTTGTTTCTCTCTCTCTAAACCTCTTGTGACTCTCTCCCTCACTCTCTCATCTCTCTCTCTCTCTCTCTCTCTCTCTCTCTCTCTCTCTCTCTCTCTATTTCCTTTATGTGTATGTGTGTGCACATGAATTTATGTATGTGAGCATTATGTGTGTGTGTGTGTATATATATGGGTATATGTGTGTGTGTATGTGGATCTGTATGTGTGTGTGTGTGTATGTAGGGGTGTGTGTGTGTGGGTCTGTATGTGTACGTGTGTGTATGTGTATGTGAGTCACTCTGTGTGTGTGTGGATCATTCTATGTGGTATTAGTTTTTTTTTAATTGTGTGTATTGAAATTTTTATGCATTGAAATTGAAATTGTGTGTGTATTTTGGGAATTATAAATTGTTATTATAATTTTAAATTGGTATTTCACCACTAATGTAATTGAAATTGGTATTATGAATTGGAATTGGTATTTCAAATTAAAATTAAAATTAAAATTGGTACTATAGATTGAAATTAGTATTATAAATTGAAATTGTAATTGAAATTGGTATTTGGTATTTGGTTTTTAGTATAGTGTGTATTTGATTTTTGGTATAAATTAAAATTGGTATTCAATTCTGAAATTGAAATTTGGTTTGTCTCTCTAATTGCAGTAGCGATGGCAATCTCTCTCTTTCTACAAAAATTTTGATACATCTCTCTCTCTCTCTCACTCACACACACACACACACACACACAGATATATATATATAGACACACACACACACACACACACACACACACACACACATAGTTATTGTTGAATTGTTGAATTATTTGGGATTCTTGAGTTGTTGTTGATTAGTGAATTTTAACATTTAGATGGCCATTGAGTTGGTTGGTCCTAGAAATTTCTAATAAAAGGAACTATTATTTGCATTGTTGTTCTGAATTCTTAAATTGTTGTTGACTGGTGGATTTGAACACTTAAATGGCCATTGAGTTGGTTGGCCTTAGGCATTTCTAACAATTAGGGTTGTGATGCGAAATGAAACATAACTATGTAAAAATCGAATATAAATAAGACATAATTAAATGAAATATACTAAAAATTTTACATAGCAAGTAATAAGTAATCATGCATTCACATGAGAATACATGCATGCATGTAGACCGTAAAGCAACTATTATATAACAAGTAACGAGGGTAAAGTAATAACGGGAACCGCAATAGATAGCCATTGGCTATCTATTGAGGTTCTCGTTACTTTAATCTAGGCATGCATGTGTAAATTTACATTAAGTCAACTTATTATATAACACTTGCTTCAGTTGGGTGCATTCTTGCATGTATTCTCATTTGAATGCATGGCATAACAATTTTGTAACATTTATAACTAATTTAAATTACATAGAGTGCGCATACTAGCCTTCTAATTCTTATACGTACGCATTTAATAGCCCTTATACCAGTTCGAGATTCATTATGACCCCTGTAATGAGATCTCTCGAATTGTCCCGTTTGGACAGTTTGGGACTGCATAATTTCTATATAATAATATTCTTAGTGGCTTAAACTTTTTACTTTTGGGGGAAGTTCTGTTGTCGTATCTTAATGTTCTCTGGCTACTTACTAGATGATGCGATGTTAAGTGTTATTTCAATTGATAAATTGAAATAGCACTTACACTTGCGAATCTATATCGTGTACTTGGATAATTATAGGGATATTCCATCGAATTTTCCTCAAATTGGAACAATGTTTATGAGTTATTAAGTATATTACAGAAACATGTGTTTTTGAATGGGATAGGACCACTCACCCTTTAGAGGATATGGAGGAAATAGGAATTATATTATTTTTATAATATAACACCGAAAGATGAAATGTCAATCTTTTAGTAAACTATTTAATGGAAACTAAATGTTCATGACGATAAGCTAGAAAGGTTGAGGCGACGTACCTAGATATATACGTCTTCATGAAGCGTGAGTGGGGGTCCACATCCAATAAGGGCAAGGATAAAGGGAAAGAGAAGGAGGTAGACGAGGATGCCACTGCTCCATCACCGACACGCACGGACTCGTCGCCCTTATATGATTTATTTCCCATCTTGACCCCCGTCAAACGGCTTATGTCAACAATCGGTTGGCTGAGCATGTTTTTAATAGACGTATTTGGAGACACGTCGATAACGAGGGGGTTGAGGGATCCGGGCACCCACCCCGGTATGTTGGTTCATGGACGTGCCATGCAAGACTTTGAGGCAAAGGTTCTCATCACGTATATTTTGATCGAAAAGGAGAATGCACCTTTGTGGTTACAAGAACAATGCGGCATTCGGCGAATTGATGGGTGTCTCAATTCATATGTTGTGTAGACTTCTATCCCCCTTTGATCTACTTCAGACCCTACTCTATGACATTATTTGTATTTGTTTTATTTTATTTGGATATTGGATATTATTTGCATTTTATTATTTCGTTATGGATATTTACATATTGGTTTGGTTTTGGTTATGGATATTTACATGTTGGTTTGGTTTTGGTTATGGATATTTGTATTTATTTGTATTGGTTATTGAACATTAAATGTTGCTTAAAATATGTTATTTGGACAGGTTAAATTTGCTATAACAGGTACAAATATACAGCTGGGCAGTGCCAATGGCAATGCTTCCCAGCATTTTTTTTAAATCTGTCCAGATTTGTCACGAACTTTGACCGTGACAAGTCCGGGATAATTTTCTTTGTCGTGGACTTGTCACGGTTAAAGTACGTGACAATTTTTTTTTGTCACAAAATTATCATGGACTACGGCCGTGATAATTTCAATCATTTATCACCCCAAAACTTGTCAAGGTTTTTTGCTGTGACATGTTGGCAGTTTTTGTGTAATGCAACAAATAAACAGAATAAGTGATAAAACAAATATGATAGCGTTTCAGCAAGTTCCCTTCTCTGCTATCAATGTGCATAGGCTCTTCTATGTAACCGTTGTATATGTTATTAACCGGTATCTGAGCCTCAACCATTTGTAAAGGGTTATTGTGAATAAGAGTTTAATAATTAAGAGAACGAGTGTGCACGTGCCAATAATCTTGGTATTGGCCAAGTTTCTTACATAGTAATTATCGCCATTATCACCTTGAGTGGATGATAATGATCCAAGGAATGTGGAAGGGGGAGGCATTTAGGAAGGGAATGTGGTAGAAGAAGGCACTTGGAGGGGAATTATGACACCCCGCTTATTAAAATAAGAGGTGTCCAGGCTGCTACTCCAATAAAACAAGAATATTAAAGGGTTCATTCTTAACATCACTTTAGCATTAAAGATAACATAATACGACCACCCAACATTTTAAAAACGGATGTCAAAATATTTTCCAATTTAAAATAAAAGTATTTCAGTCATCAACTTCCGTAACAAAAGGGTTTAATATATAACTAACAGTTTGATAGCATTTACAAAACATAACCGAATAAGTTGTTGATTAACAGACTGATACAAAAAGGTCACGGCAAATATAACAGTAGCTATTGTAACATCCCGCCTAATTAAATACCGGGTGTCCAGCCCCATAACAAATTAAAACAGAATATATAGTAGGCTCATTCTTAGCATCACTGTCGAAAACATTTACAACTCACCCAATACCCAATTAAGCTGGTGTTAAAAACTTTCCAAATTTTAATTTCAACAAAATCATTTTTAGTTTAAGAATAACACAACACATTTTATTCAACAACACAGATAATTGAATAGATAACACAAACGAATTTAAATGCAATTGGAATAAACATTCTCAAATAATATTAATCCATTACAGTAATCCCAACAATAACAAATGTATTAAAATGACACGAATACAATAGTATATGACTCCGATAGAAAGTGATAACTAAAATCCTTTGGGCAACATGCCCTAACTAAAGAATACTGTGAACCAAAAGAAGATAGGCGTCTAAGAAAAATTCCATAGCTCCATAGCTCGTCATAATCCGCTAAGGTTGGCGTCCCTATTGCTGGACACCTGATATAGAAGGTACAATAGAAAAGAAAATATGCAAGGAAACGGGTCAGAGCCCGATTGTGAAAATTATTTTTAAAATAGCAAGTATTTAAAAAGTGCAATAAAATATTTATTATGTACATGTTAGTATCTAACTCTCACTTGCTATTCTCACCTATCAACTAGTGTGCACACTTAACGTTTCCTATTAACCTCCTAGTTAATGGTTCCTCATTACTAATTTCCATAATATGATTTAATTCCAGATTATAATCCCCGTATGTCCCATACCATACGTCGTATAATCATTCATTTACATTTCTCATTTATGTGAATCGTTTCTCATTATCATGAATCATTTCTCATTAATGTGAATTAAGCTCTTCAATAAATATTCAATAACTTCTTTCAAATCTTTTTCTCAATTCACCATTATCTACAATTATCACGCAGTAGATGATTTAACCACAATATAACCATTCATTCATTTAATTCATTATATATATATATATATATATAATACGGCACCCCGAGACACAGCTGCGGTGCAATGCATTACTCTGCTATTATGTGCCCATCATCGCTGGTCGTCGAATTGGGGATTCCTCGAACCACTAACATCAACAAACAAATTGGAGGCGAACATAGCTCTCGTATCCGTGGGTTACGCACATACCTACGTACCCACAGTCAGCGGACTTATCAACTCCCCGATAAGTCTTTCATAAACCTATGTTCTTGAGCGACAAATCAAAGATCCCATGGATTCATCAGGATATGACTGCCCTCACGTGCAAACCTCCCGTCGATAGCAAGTAAGCTAGGTATGTCATACACATAATCATCAATCAATCAAATAGGCATTATCATACCTATAATATACTATCAACAAGGTACTCACATTATCCTTAGATTATTCCCATACGTAGCATTATATCACTTTAAATCCCACGTATTAAAATATCACAACCTTACTTCTTAATTTAATTATCCCCGAGCCTCTCTCAATACTCAAGGTTCAAATAGGATTTTTTTCCCAACATATATTCAGTAAGAAGTCACTAATACCCTACTGGTTCATATCGTCATCTCTCCCGAATTACTATGAATTAAACTCTCCCTTTAATTAGGTTTAAAACCGATAGTTTCAAATCTCTTATAAACACAATCTTCTTTCACTTAGGATACCTAGGTGTTATATTCAATCACCCCTACTGGTCTTATCTTTAATCCTTACGCATACCAATTATAATCCAACAATTGAATCTAGTAACCGAAATTTCTTCCAATTTAATTAATATATTTCTAAAAAATTAAATCCCAATCAAATCAATTCCAATCTTATCTAGGGCTTACTGATCTTCTCTAAGTCCCATAATATTCAATTAACAATCACCAAAGATCTACAAAAGTTTTGGGATAAGAACCAATACTAAAAAGAAACAACTTTAACAATCCTGGGGAGGTCGATCGATCGAAGGCAGGGGGTCGATCGATCGATCGCCCAGGTAACAACCCAGTTTTTCTACATTTCTGCAACTATGGGTTTAGCCATTTTTTATCATTCAAAGATTCATATTAACATACAAAATGATTTATAATCCTTACTACATGATATATCAGCATATATGAATGATTTCTAATGCTCTAAACATACTAGAATCATCAAGAGATTGAATTAAAAGCATGTTTATATTCTCTTTTTCCAGAAAATTATCAACGGATTATCTTCAAGAACACATCAATGGTTTTCAGAATTTCTTCAACAGATTCATGATTATTTTGTGGATGACTAACTACCTACAACATGAGTTTGATTCCTATATATTTCAGTTTCCAGAAATCCATTTAACAACTCCATTATTTCTTCCAAACATGAAAAATCATCTATTTTAATAACTATTCTAACATGGACAATATACAAACTTAGATTGCCATTATCAAACGCTTGCCTCTAATGAAGGTCTGATCCTTTGGTGTAGTATATCACAGGTGGTTCTCCCTTCTCCGGTTAACCTCCGGTGGTGGTTGGGGGTGGTGACCCTTGGTTCTTAGTTCTTCTCCTTTCCAAGTAAACTCTTCTCTTCCCAAGCAATCTTTCACTCTCTCTAGGAAGATGACTTCTCTATTTTGTGTAGATGAGATGAATAACCCACGTACACTTAATCTTCAAATACTTATAATAGGACAAAATCCGAAATCACTATTCATCCCCCTATAAAAATGACCAAAATGCCCTTTTGGGTTGCCTATTCATTTCCAAATGACCCGAGACCCAAATCCAACATCCAAATAGACTTTTCTGACTATTTCAACCCTTTCGGACGCAACGACGCAGCCAAAATGACTATAAGGTTGATATAAAATAAATTTTCTTTTTAATTTAACAAATTAGTCCCGACACGTCCCATACCACGTCTGACTAAAAATTCAAATTTCCAAATTTATATCTCCCAGCAATTATCAATAATCATCACATTCATATATTACCTAAATATCTTTAAGTAATATTCAGAATCATTCATTTCAATATCCACAATTTGGATAAAACCCAAATGAATTAATTAATAATAAAATCCAATTAATCCATTAATTTAAAATATAACCCATTTTAAAAATCATTAAAAATCACGAGGTAATATAGCTATGAGATATACACATAGGCAACATGCCCGAATACCACTGACAAATCATAACTAGAATATCCAAAAAGAGCTTGATGCGTCTAATACAAAAAACATACAACATCCGCTATATGTCGTATCATCTTAACACTGGAAGGGAAGGTCAGAACGGGCGCCCTTGCGACTGGACACCTGAACATAAACAATTACCACACCAAGAGACAAAATATGAACGAGTCAGGGCCCGGTTTGATATGATTTACAAGTGAATAAAATGCATAACAGTTATGAATGATAAATTTCATAAACAGGTTAAATTCGCTCTTCACTTGAAGAATTATCCTCACCTCTCTTCTAAAGTACACATCCTAATGCGTAAATTTCATTTTTAAGTTAAGATACCTGACTATGTAATAGGAATAACCTAACTCTATCCAATATGCGTGGCTTACCAATTTATGATTTATCCTCACAAGTTTAATTAATCAACAATGATCACATATAATCAGAGTTGATTCATAATTCCATTTAATCATTTATGTTAAAACACAATTTGAATGACAAAAGTTATATTCATATAATAGAATTTCTAAGACCATCATTCCGGGAATTACCCCACTGAATTCGTTCCCTAATTGCTATCATCTTTCAGGGCCTAGTTTCATGACCACCTGGGTACCCTAAATCACAATGCACGGGAAGCGTTCATATACCTTCGACAGTGAGGCGTAACCATACTCGTAATTAGTTAACTTTGAATAAACAATCACACAATTTAACAATTGGTGCTATGGCCTAAGGACTATACTCTCCCTGCATTCATTAGCCAAGGGGATTCACCTCTTTCGCGTAACTTCCCTTATGATAACATTTAGAGAGGTATGTGCATGTATGCCAAAGTCACAAAATGTATGTATAATGAATTAAAACGATAATTCTTATACCTGAACGCGTAGATCTATAATAAATTAAGGCTATAATGTATAAACACTTCCACACTAGCCCTCGAAATCCAAAATAACAAAGTCCTACTATACACTAGTCTTACTATCATTTTCTTAACCAATTGAGGTATGATACTATCGTTTCTAATCACCAAAATAGGCCCGAATGCCCCCTTATCATCCTAGGGTATTAATATCCTCATGTGAGGTCACATTTATCTATAATACATCCTATAATAAGGTTCCAAATCTTTAAACCCAAGAGAAAAGGAGTTAAAACAAAGTTAGATTTTTTTTGTAAAACAACACTATTTCTGAATCGATTCGCCCTTGGAAACGAATCGATTCGTCCCAACCGAATTGATTCGGTCGAGAGAACCAAACTTTATTCAAACTTGACAAATCGATTCGCCCTACCTGAATCGATTCGCTAACTCAGACTTGTAGCCTACCATTTTACCGAATCGATTCCTAGGGGCGAATTGATTCACCCGGGTTAGACAACCCAGTTTTAGCTACGAGTTTATGTGAAATGTAAATCCAAAACCCCTTTTTCTTCCATATAAATCCGACATCATAAACCAATATCATCTACCAATCATTCCTAGATAATAACCCACCATTATGAACCCCTCAAATCATGTTTATATCATATACATAAGGGTTTAAACAACCAAAATCCCCAAATGGTTTAAACTCAAAAACACTAATAATTTATACAATTTATTCACACACAATCATACATCTATGCAAGTTAGAAAACTTTCCTCAAGATTTAAGTCTCGAATTTCTCCTCGTTGAAACGATTCAAAGCTCAAATCAGCAATTCCTCTCTTTTTCTCTTCTTTCTCTCAAGCTCTTCTCCTTTCTCTTTCTTTCTAGGTTTTAAACACAAATGAGCTTTAATTTCTCTTACAAGACCAAATACCCAAAATATCTCAAATATATTTAAGTCTTACATTAAATGCTACTGCATACTTAAAATGACTCGTGACATCATATTTAAGTCGTAACTAGCCAAAAGTACCATGGAACCCAAAAACACACCCGACACTTATTTTGACTATCTCAATCATTCCCGGACTAACTGTGCCCTCTAAATTAACATCCTAGATATCGTTTATAATTTCCTATCCCAACATCATGTTACCTTTCTTAAATAATCCGATTGGGATATAAGCCATAACCGTCGCTTTAAAGCTCAACGACACAAAATAACATAATATTACACTATCTACATTCATGTAACCATAAATATGCAATACTCATAAATATTACATTTTCATTTATTTTAAATGACTAACCGACATGGAAACTTATATAAAAGTAATTACTCAAAAGTAAGGGGTATTACATACTCCGCCCTAAAAGGAACTTTTGTCCTCAAAATTTAGATGTTCCTGGTAAAAAGAGGTGTGGGTACTTTTCTTGAATATCGTCCTCTCGTTCCCAAGTTAATTCCTCGGCATTATGGTATCCCCATTGGACTCGAACTAATGGCACCACTTTCGGCCTTAGTCTACGCTCATCGTGGTCTAAGATGGAAATCGGTTGTTCCTCATAAGAAATGTCGTTCTTCAATTCAATATCGTCTAATGGAGACGTCAGCTAAGGTAGAGTTAATCAGGAGATGCATTCGGGTATCCCAGGACAGGCAGAAAAGCTATGTCGATGCAAAGAGGTTCTTCCGATAGCTTCACGTGGGGAGACCAAGTATTACTGCATGTGTCTCATATGAATGGAGTAATGAGATTCGAGAAGAAATGGAAATCGGATTCGAGGTACGTAGGACCATTTCCCATTATCGAGAGGATAAGGTCGGTGGCATACAGATTAGAGTTGCCAGAGAACTTGCACCGTATTCATGATGTATTCCACATCTCGTCGTTGAGACGATACCTTCGGGATGATATTTCCCACACTCACATTGCGTTAGAGGAGATTGACTTACAGCTCGACAGTTCTTATGAGGAGAGACCAGTGGCTATCCTAGATTATAGCAAGAGGAGATTGAGGTCAAAGGTAGTTCCACTTCTACGGGTCCAGTGGGAGCATCATAACGTGGAGGACCACTTGGGAGCGCAAGGCAGATATGCGAGAAAAATATCCAACGTTATTTTTACTAGGTATACCTTATTTTTTGAATTTCGGGATGAAATTCCGTTATTAGAGGGGAAGCATGTAATACCCCGTATTTTCATGACTTTTAAAATTAGGGATTTATTAAATTTAATTGAGATAAATTCATTTAATATTAATTCGGAGTTTAATTTAAATATTTACTAGTGTGACGAGAGATAGTAATTATTGGTAATTTGCTGAATAATACTTAATTAATAAAGTAATATATAAAATTGAACTTATTAAAAATTATCACGAGTGAATAATATGACAATTATAGAAATTAAGTCGGGACGCGCATGGGTCATGTCAGGACTAAATTATTATAATAAAAGTGAATAAATTATAAGTAACCTGTATGGTCATTTTGAATGCGCCAACGTGTCCGGAAGGGTTAAGATAGTCAGAAAAGTATACCCGGGGGTTTAACTTGGGTCTCAGAATGTTTTTAGGCCTAACCGACACCCAGGGAGGGCATTTTAGTAATTAGCCATTTTTCGGCTTAATTATGGACGAAAATAGTAGGCTTATATCTGATGAATTTAGAGTCCTTGAGGGTTAGGGAGTTATAAAGTTACAGAGAGGCTAAGTTAGAGAGAAGAGGGAGACCTTATTAGGAGGAGAACCACCAATTCACAACCTTTTTGCCAGATTCCACCACCATCGCGTAGATCGGGAAACAAGGATAGCAACCATACCCATCAACACCTAAAAATTAAACTTTCATCTCCAAGTCAAGAATCTATCTTGTTGATTCCTAGTTAATATTTCACCCTTGTTAGATTAGGAATGGTGAATACATGTTTTTATCGAAGAACTATATGATTTAGGAAATTTAAATCGTATGTTTTAGGAAGAATGCATGTAGTCTGGAACCCTTAACATATGTAGAGAATCACCCATGAATTTGTAATGATTTTATAGCAATAAATCTATAAAGAGATTGAGAATATCGAAATTTAAGATAAAACTAGGGTTCTTGATAATTCTACTGAATTTGTCCCTTTAAATCCATGCCTTTGATGAATTCGTAAATGTTTTATGTAGGAAATCATGTAGATAGGTTGACATAACTCTTCATTTGATTGTTTGGGAGTTTGGGATGAATTAATCACGATTTAGAGGTTGAAAGGTGATGAAACCCGTAGGTTGGAATAGCATAATCTGGATAAGAACTGCTCGATCGATCGATCGACTTAAGAATGTCGATCGATCGACCCCTCCTGCAAACTGAATGTTTTTCCTCTTTTTGTTTAATTCGGATAAAATGCATAGGAGCCCTTGAATATTATTTAAAGACCATATTGGGTCATGAAGAGGACCAGTAGGGTCTAAGTAGGTTCCGTTGAATATAATTTTATACGGGATGTAACCGTGGGATAACGGGGGTATGGCAGATATTAGAAATCGTGCGTACGTTAACTAAGGAATTGAGGGATTCATGAAGGACTTAGACCAGTATGTTAGTGAGGGTGTACCTCCTGAACTTACATTTAGTAAGATAGAATACTTCGAGGGACGAGAACTACTTATGAAATGATGATAATTGAGGATAAAAACAAATGGGTTGATTAGACCTAGGAATTGGGTTGAATTATACTACGTACGGTAAAAATATTACTATGGGTCGTGGGCGAACCTAATTTAAAAATGTGAATATTTATATATATGACCGAGTGCTTGTTTACATATATTTAATTTATATATTTGTGTATAATCATACCTGTGCTACTTGCTATCACGGATTTTTCCGCGTCGGGATAGTCTTATCTCGATAGGACCTTTATGGAGGATATTGACTTGTACCCTAGAACTATGCTTCACCGTGAGGGGTATGTACTGACCTCTTGGTGAGTTGGAACTATGCTTTGCCTCCATTTTGTGTGTATTATGTTAATACAATTCGAGAGTGATTCCGAACTAGTATTCGCCTTGGTACGAAAGATACGGGGACTTGATAGAAGAGTATTCTAGCACCATAGATTTTATGTGGGGATCCAATAGTATATATTATGTGAGTGATTAATATATATAAGTATTTATGGAATTCTTCTACTTTGCGTATAAGTAGATAAATATTGAATAAATGCTCCAAAATTGTAGTAAGTGTTCGGGAACTTTACAACAGTATTGAGAAATACATAATCGACGTAAGTAATCATTGAGAGACTGATCTCTAAACTAAAATCATAGACTTGTGACTTCTCGAAATAGAATTTATGGGAGATGAATTAGATAGACTTATGAGGAATTTTAATAATACAGTAGGCGTGCAGACTATATGAGAGGTGAGAATTCTCAATATAGTGTCGTATACTGACATGGTCGTTATATTAGCTAGTAAGCATTTTAAATACTTGCTAAACCATTTTTTAAATTATTTTACACTCGGGCTCTGACCCATTTCCTATCATTTTCTCTCTCTCTCTCTCTCTCTTGTGTGTGTGTGTGTGTGTGTGTGTGTGTGTATATATATATATATTACAAGTGGCCAGCCATAGGGGCGTCAGGTGTAGATTCATTGGCTCGACGTGCTGCAACTTGTGTGGGAGTTGCAGGTCATTGCAGTAGACGCTTCCTCTTCTGGCTCCTCGGATTTCTATTTATTTCTTTTAGTTAGGGCATGTATCACCCATTTTCAGAATCTTGTTTAGACTTGATAGGTATTTCATACACTTCGGTTATTTCAGTATTATGTTTTCATTTGGGATTACTTTATCTATCACATTGTCAGTGGTTGTGGTTATTTATTTGGATTTGAGTAATCTGGTTGGCATGTTTTATTGTATGATTGGTATCTTTATCATTTGTGTCATTCATAATTTAGTTATGCTTAAAAGGTTTTTACAACGAAATTTAATAAATAAAATCGTTAGAATTGTTTTGACACTTAGCTTAATTATTTAGGGTGATTAAAACGAAAAAATTATTTTCGATAGTGATGCTAAGAATGAACCACACCGTTCACCTTGATTTTTAATTTAGTAAAGGACTGCTCACCCTCTATTTAATTAGGCGGGGTGTCACACTTAAATGGTCCATTCTTAGCATCACTGTCGCATAGAAGATAAAATGATACGACCACCCAACATTTTAAAAACGGATGTTAAAATATTTTCCAATTTAAACTGAAACTATTTCAGCCATCTACTTCCGTAACAAAAGGGATTAATATACAACTAACAGTTTGATAGCATTTACAAAACATAATCGAATAAGCTGTCGGTTAACAGACTGATACAACAAGGTCACACCAAATATAACAGTAGCTATGAGATATACACTTTGGCAACATGCCTGAATACCACTTACGAATCATAACTAGAATATCCAAAAAGAGTTTTATGCGTCTAATACAAAAATCCTACAACATTCGCAATATGTCGCAGCTCCTTAACACTGGAAGGGAAGGTCAACACAGGCGCCCTTGCGGCGGGACACCTGAATATAAAAAATAACCACACCAAGAGATAAAATATAAATGGGTCAAGGCCCGGTTTGATATGATTTACAAGTGAATAATATACATAACGGTTATGAATGCCAAATTTCATAAACAGGTTAAATTGGCTCTTCACTTGAAGAATTATACTCACCTCTCTTCTAAAGTGCAGATCCTAATGAGTACATTTCATTTTTAAGTTAAGCTACAACGAGAATAGTATAGATTTGGGAAAGCACCGCATCTAGCATATTTTTTACTTGCACAACGTTGTTGCGACTATGTATACGTATCTTCGCAGAATGAAAGTCTGTGTAGTTCGTGGGTCGGTACGATACATGGAAAAACTCTTTTTTTTGTGGTTTTGTATGCGAGGGGTGACAAATATGGCTAGCCGCCTCCAAGCAATGATATACCGTACAAAATACATAATACTTATAATGATATTATGAAATCCGCTCGTTACTATCAAACTTGTGAGGGAGCTCCAAAAGTTTATGGGGGGTGGAGAGTTAGAATTTCTCTCCTTACTTTGCCCCCCAAACCATCATCCTTACAAATGAGGGGGGAACTCTCTTTTATAAAAAAAAGTGCCCCCTCCCAAGTGGGTTGACACATGTCATATTTTCTATGGAGCCAAGTGTCAAAATTTTGTAGTGCCACTTGTCATAATATATGTGGTGGTATATCAAATAATTAATTTAAATCATTACTAGAGTATTGTCTAGTTTAATCCGTCAAACTCAGGGTATACACGATTTATTAGTCACGCACAATAGTATTGACATTAGTGTAGTGCGCGGATATTAGTTATGCTTGTAAAAATCATTTGACCTCATTTTATGAAATATGCGGGGTTAATTTATTTAAGCCCCTGCTGCACTTACCCACTCGTACCCATAGTTGGCGTGTTGATGTTTTGACCGAGGCATATCAATTGTGTGTACAAAATATCATTTATTACGTTATAATTAATCTAATCCATCATCTGATCACGTTCGATCTATATCATGTGTATATGTGCATATAACAATTGCATATTGTTTTGAGGGCTATCTTTGTTGCCTCTAGTTTTCGTTTTAGATTAGTATTTTGGGGGTCGCACCCATTCCTCTTGAATGAGCATGTCTCAAAATTTTTATTGTGGTTTGTTTCTTAAATATTTGAGAAAATAAACTTGCCAAATGTACTGGCCCAAGAAATCCATTGGTGGTTATTTAAATATAGTGGATTGTTTTGTGATCGTAAGATCAAAACTTATCGAGAGTACTCGGTTGAGAAGCCATTTGTGTTTCAAATGAACTGGGGTTTTTAAACCCCCATATTGTTTTTGTAAGTGTGCCCAATTTACTTAGTTAAGGTTATATATAGGTCCCTTAAGTAAACTGTGACTTTGAGCGTGCCCAGAAATCAGGGTGTTTGAATGTGCCTAATTTATTTAGTCGAGGTTCCATATAGGTACTTTAAGCAAACTTGAACTTTTTTCTGCGTCCTTAGTGTACATAATCGAGCAACCATAAGTCCTTTAGGCACACTGGGGCTTGAGGAATGCCCAATTTACTTAGTCGAGGTTCCATATAGGTCCTTTAAGTAAACTAGGACTTTTTTAAGCGTCCTCAGTGTACATAGTCGAGTAGTCATAAATGTCCTTTACATAAAATGCGGTTAGAGGAATTCCTAATTTACTTAGTCAAGGTTCCATATAAGTCCTTTAAGTAAACTAGAACTTTTCTAAGCGTCTTCAGTGTACCTAGTCGAGTAACCATAAAGGTCCTTAAGGTAAACAGGAGCTTAAGGAATGCCCAATTTACTTAGTCGAGGTCCCATATAGATCCTTTAAGTAAACTGTGATTTTTTAAGCGTCTTCAGTGTACCTAATCAAGCAACCATAAAGTTTCTCATGATTATAATGCACCAATTTGGACGACTTACCATGATGTCTATAAGGTTTCTCAAAACTATAATGTTCCACCTTGGGCGACATACCACAATATCGGTAAGGTTTCCCGAACTATAATACACAACTTTGGGAAACTTACCACAATATCGAAAAGGTTCCCCAAACTATAATACACAACTTTGGGCGACTTACAATAATATCGATAAGGTTTCTTTAGAGCTATAATGCTCCACTTTAGGCGTCTTACCAAAATATTGGTAAGGTTTCTCAGAGTTATAATACAACATTTTCTAAGGGTAGTCGTTTGCCCCTTATTTGTTTGGTTGTAGCAATGCCATATGGATGATGCCACAAATGGATCGAACGGTGGCTATTCTAGGACAACATTGATATTTCTTTTAGAGATGATTCATCAATAATGGCCAATATGGGATTGAATCTGAGCATACTTGACACCTGGGTTTATGTCTAACTACAAATGGTACACCATACAGTACTTTCCCCTTCTTTATTTTGTCTTTTATCTCAAGACAAAGAAAAGTAAAGAAAAAATCATACATGAGTTACAACACCATATGAAAATAATTAAATACATTTCACTGGGTGATATCCCAAATTAAAAAAATATCTTGTGCATTTGGCTTTGACATTTGTAAGGCCTGATGTAATTGCTAAAGCTTGATTTGTTCATATGCGTTCAATATTTGCAATGATCGAAATATATCTCTAATTCTGGCACAAAACCATTAGTAACTTGTAGGACATATGTACTCTAATGCCATATATAATCATGTTGGGTGTATCTTGCCCCTTTTATCTTATTTTACGTTAGTAAAATAAAATAAACTCAAAATCATGCCTCATCATATTGTTCTGTGCAATTTCATGATGCCAGTTTGATATGATGTAATATTCAGTTCACACTTTTTCAATCTCATTTTTATAGCATAAAATGATAAAGTGAAAATATATCATGTGGTGAGGTATTGATCTCATGCCCCTATTATTTTATTAAAGCTGAGAAAACTCAAAAGTTTTGGGGTCTATTAAATCATATATAGAATAATTCAATCAGTAAGCATGCTGAGTCATCTTGAATATCAAATTTGAATTTTCATGTAATCAATGTCAGAATGTGAATAAATCATACCTCAGCATAAATCGAATACAAGGTTGCGTGAAAGGTTTGTCCGAGCAGCCACGTATGAGGTTGCTTAGAATGTTGCTCTGAGTGACTACAGAAGGATGATCGAGCGAACTTGACTAAGGTTTCTCGAGCAACCATGGATAAGGTTGCGCAGAAGGTTGCTCTGAGTGACCATGGATGAGGTTTCTCAGAAGGTTGCTCCGAACAACCATGACTAAGGTTGCGCGGTAGGCTGCTCGAGCGACCTTAACTAAGGTCGCTCGAGCAACCATGGCTAAGGTTGAGCGGAAGGTTGCTCAAAAAATATTATTTTAATAAGGTTGCTCGAATATGTACTTGTATTTGTTTGAGTTCAATCTTTGAATGGTCTCATTTGCGACAACATAAAAAAATATTCATGCGCTTTCAAACGGGAAAATGATTTTTCCTGAATTTATTTCATCACTCATGATAAAAATAAAATATTTTTGAATTCAAAGTATGATAAAATATTACATGATATTGCATTTTAAGGTAGTAATTTTCAACATATCTAATGTTGAATAACACGAGAGCCTTGCTTTTCCAAATCATTTATGCCTTGGAACATAAGTAGGTTCGATATACCTCATTTCACATCCATTATTTATTATATTCCTTATATATAAGTACATAATCTCCGGTCAATTTTTCTAAATTGGTTCGCTGGTTCAAATGAAATTGGTCGTATTTTAGTGCTTCGTACAAGGTTGGTCGGAAGGATATTTTGAACTAGATTTCAGCTGGATTCGTTTTATAAATAGTTGTAGAGTTTTGTACCCAAATATGGTTAGTTGGTTTGGATGTCAAAGGTGACTTGGTTTCTTTGAATATGTGATTCTGTTGCTGCTGGTATGGGATTTTTTTCTAATGGCCCATCAGAGTAGGGGTGCTGGGTTTGTTTGATTCCCTACCATGTGATTGGAAATTTTTTCATGGCATCCAAAATAGTGAAGGAACTAAGTCTTACCGATGGCAGATTTTTAAGATTTTTTACCAAAAATTGTATTCTTTTTTTTTTCCAAAAAAGTGAAGCTTTATTCAAACCAAAGATATTTTACATGAAATGTCCGTTGCTGCTGACCTGACTACTGTACAACGAATCTGATCATGACATAAAACAAGAGATGAAAAACATGGAACATATCGAAAAATAAAAGGAAAAAGGGACTAGATAAAGTTAATGCAGCAAGAGCATCAACACACTGGTTGGCTTCAAGAAACACAAGGACATGACAACATGTTGTAATCTCTGAACGGATGCATGGATGGGTTGGAGTAAATCCTCATGGACTTGGTGTTGGTCTTGGTTCCTGGAAATCATATTGAATGCATTTTGACAATCAATTTGCACCTCAATACATCTTATACATGCATGTAAAGCTAGCTCGATTCCAGTTTTTAAGGCTCAGTTGCTAGTAAAACCTAGTAGAAACTTTCCCTTATAATTTATAATAAAAATTGGATTCTTTTGATGGGTTTTGGACAATCTAAAAGCGTATATAACATGTGGCGTGTAATCTTTGTTATTTAACAGCTGAAGAGTAGTCTTGTCAAATAAATTTTTTTCTCAAAAGACTTTATGTAATAGAGATTTCATGTAAATAGTTGTAAATAGCCATCAAGCATCCATAAATGTGGAGCAGAACTACCGCTAAAATGTTAAAGTTGCAAACTTAATATCTTACAATGGTGGATGAAAACTTATATAAATTATAGAGGAAATGATAGTCGGTGGTTAGTTTTACTAAACGACTATTGAATTTGTAAAGGCTTATTACAAACTTCGTTTGTTCGTAGGAATTTCTACGAACTCCATTTGTTCGGAACAAATATAAATAATTATTTTTATTATATATTTGGGTTCTTATGAACAACATTAGTCTGTAACATTTCCTACGAACAAATGTTGTTCATAAGAAATGTATTTTCACTTCCTTCGAACAAAAGTAGTCCGTAGGAACTCTTTACTTAAAAATCTTACTTATCACCACTGTGTAAATATTTACTCACGAAAGGTAAAAACCACTTTTAGATTTCTAAATTTACCTGTTCATAGTATCCACCATTGTGGATTCTCTTAATAGGTGAAACCATAGAGAGTACAAAATCTTGACAAAGACTAAATCAATTTAACATTACTGACACACACTAATTAATAGTACATCTTATTAAAATCTAACTTACAATTTTGAGCTACGCAACAAGTAAATAGTCATAATTTTTTTGTGATTAACATTATGGCTCAAAATTTGAAGAGAATAAACATAAGATATTTTATATTAACTAATCTTTGTTAATCCAAATTAAAATAATAAAAAAATGCAGCATGTATATTTTTTTCATACAATAAAAATATTCACACTTATTTTTAATTCTACCTAATTAAATACCCGAAATATATAGATTATATGTACCCAAATGAATATGATTTATAATGCTCATAAAAGATTCATGGAATAATCAAAATCATAAATGTGAGAGTAAAATAAATAATACTTATCATTGATTGAATAATATTGTCTTATCGCCATCAATTTATTCGTATACGCACGACACGTCACCCAATGGGAATCACGAATACTTCCCCAAGAGAGTCGCTAAATGTAAGAGAATAGTCTAGATTTGGAAAAACACCACATCTACCGTATTTTTAACTTGAGCAACATTGTTGCGCCTACATATTCATCTCTTCATGAAATCAAAGTCTATGTAACTCGTGGGTCCATATGATACGTCAAAAAACTCAATTTTTGGTGGTTTTATGGTTTTGGTGCACGGAGGGTGCTAGCTGCCTCCAAACGCAAATATACTATATAAAGTACTTTAAACTTGTAATGAAATTATGAAATTATCTTATCACTATCAAACTTGTGAGGGAGATCCAGAAGTTGGTGGGGGAGATAAATTAGAATTTATCTCCTTACATTGGCACCCCAAACCATCATCCTTGCAAATGAGGGGGGAACCCTCTTTTTATAGAAAAAGTGCCCAATTGGGCTTGACACACGTCATGTTTTCTATGGATCCAAGTGTAAAATATATATGGTTCCACTTCTTACAATATATGTGGTGGTATCTCAAATAATTAATTGAAGTCATTAATAGAGTATTGTCTAGTTTAATCCATCAAACTCGAGGTATACGCAATATATTAGTCACGCGTAACAGTATTGCAGTCAGTGTAGTGGTCGGATATCAGTAAGGATTTAATAAATCATTTAACCTAATTTTATAAAATATGCGGGGTTAATTTATTTAAGGCCCTACAACAATTTTTATATATATAAATAAATAACTGACCATACTCACTGGAGTCGTAGCCAAGTTTTCTTAGAATTTATTATCTTTATCCCATCGGGCATGGACGTACAAGTTTTCCCGATTAGCTTTTACTGGCATCTGAACCGCCCTTTGTCCTTTCTGACCATTCACTTCTCAAATCTTTATATGATTTAGACCCCAAACTCTATACATCACCCATTTTTGCTCTGTTTATTTTTTTATTTTTCTCCCTCTTAATCAAACTTTTGTCCATCGCCTTATTTTTCAAAAAACTGTTCCATTGATCGACCGACATCTCAAGATTCGGAGGGACTTTTCCTTTCACAGCCAAAATGTCGACGCTTGATGCCCCATTCAAAAAAATGTGCCTACCGAAGATTCCTCCGAGAAAGAACCTTTTGCTTTGAATGGTCGGGGAATGAAAAACTCGTACAAAATTGTTTTAAAACGTCATCCTTATTGGATTGATAAACTGTGTTCCAGTTATCTATTTCCCTGACTTCTACAATCATTTTCCCAAGAAACAAACACTTGGATTTATAGATTTGGATATCATTTTTAGTATTAGTAGGATTATGAAAAAAGTACCACTTAAGCTGTTTAATTCAAGATTAAACAGTTTAATGGCTCCGAATAGTTTTTTTGAAGAAACTCTTTTCTTAAAACAAACAACTAACACAAGATGTGTAAAAAGGAATTATGAACGAGATATTTCAGGTATTATGTATCCAAGTTTTGAAAATCGAAACAAAAACAGTTTTAAATCAGCGTGCCAATAATAGGTGATGAGAGGAAGATTAAGTATGCAAGTGCATAAAGATTTTAATGTGGTAAAACCCCACCCAATTAGGGAAACATCCACGGAGGTATCTTCACCTCAAAATAAAAATCCACTAAATTAGAGTAATAAATTACAAACTATTTAACAATCTAAACACATATCAAACCTAATCTAAGTTCAGAAAATACACCTACTCCTTTCGATTATTCTGACTTCTCCCAAGCCTCTGATGTTGTAGATGTTCTCTCAGCTTTGTAACTCCACCCCTTTTAGCTTTACGTTAACTCTTAAAGTCCAAAATATCTCTACCAACACCTTTTAGTGTTTTAGTGTAAAAGTGTTCTAATATGATGTGCCTAACACTTGCATGAAACTCACACACACTTATTACAGACATAATGAGTATCAAATTACAAACAAATTTCTAATATGCAAAAGAAATTTCCAAAATCAATTTGATCAAAACTCTTAGACTTTTTTATCTTTAATTTTATCCACAGATCAAGAGGGAATCTTGCTATATAAAAGATCCAATATCCCAGACACTTTCTTTATTCGAAAATGTACAGATATTTCACAAAATGTGAAATATATGAAAGTGTAAATCCCTAATCAAGATCTCAACTAGATTTAAGTCCGAATATTCTCAGAAACTAAAATCAGAAATGATTTTGTTGGTTTAGGTTTTGAAAGCAAGATAAACATTTTAAAAACAGCGAACAAAATAAAGATTTCTCGAAAGGAGAAATCAAACTCAGTAATATCTACGTGATATGTATCACATAGTCTCAAATATCAACTTTCTATGAAAGAATATGAGATCTGGAGAACGTGACTTAGATGGACAAGAGATTAAGAACTAGAGAGGATGGATCTTCTAAAATCTCGAACTAACTCAACTCACATAAGGGTTTTCAGGTGAGAATTTGGCCGGAGTTGGGTTAGGGTTTTATTTTCTCTCTCATTTTCTCTTTCCCTCTCTCTCTCTCTCTCTTCTCACCTTTTTTTTCTCTCAGAGGTGAAATGATCCAAAGATTGTAAACGTTGCACATATGGGTCTTATTTATACTAAAGCATAGAAGGCTCTGGAAGGTCGAAGCAAATCAACGATCAGGATTGAATATAAATGATCGAAGTAAATCTAATGGCTAACGATGCACCGCTATTAAACTCACTCTTATTGGTACAAAGGGTAACACATGGATCGCTTTGGAAGATATTCAAACCATTGATAATATTGATCCAGCAGTGTAACTAAATTCATTGAAATGTGAGGTAAAGAAAACACAAATCTAGTCGTGATAATACCAACACGTGTAAGGTCACGATGCTCAGAAAAATGCATGTTTTTGAAGTTGAAAGAATTTAATTTTCCACTACAATACTATCTAGCGCTTTCGGTTTCCACCCAAGCAAAGTTTTAGCCACTAAGGGAAATTATAAAACCACCCCAAAACATTATAAAATCCAATTTTAAATGTTTAAAAAACATTTTAAAGATTCCTAATATTATTTAAAATAGCCCAAAAATTGTAGAAAGTCATTTTGATGGGATTTAACTCACACACGCCCATATATTGAAGAATGCAACACATAAATGCAATCCTCGGTGAGGTGTTGGTGTTCTACCTTTAGTAACTTTAGAGGAATTCAAATGTAGAGTTTGAAGGCTTTTTGGTAGACTAGGATATAACTCAATTTTTTCACTATTTCCAAACTAGACGAACACCTATATAATGTAAACTCAAGTGAGTCAAAGATATAGGGTTCTTCAATATCCCCCTTTTGAAATATGAGACAAAATCTCCTTTGAGTCATCGAGGACTCATAGGGATACGAAAAAATAAGAAAATCCTATTCCTATACAAAAAATTTATCTACCCAAAATCCTTGAAAAGGATAATTACATAACTCAACTAGATACAAACCAATACCCTATTAAAATTCTGATGTAAATGAAGGTACTGATTCCTGAAAATGAGATAACTAAGATCAAGCTTTTTAGTTGAAAATACAACAAGAGTGTCCAAGTAGACTCAAATTTATCCCCCATTTTGTCTCAAATGGACAAAGGGCAAAGCAAATAAATATGAAACAATAAATCATTATTCTGCCATAACCATACCAATAGATTTGTGCAAAGATTCAAATTGAAGATAATCCAACGGTTTAGTAAATAAGTCAACTAATTGCAATTCAGTAGGCAGGTGATTAAGGGTGAAAAGTAGTGTGTAGTCAGCACGCCGATCGTTGTTTTCTGCTCACCGCGTTAGTACAAAAACCTAAAATTACGACTACACTCAAAAGGGAGTATAGCGGCTAAGTTCGGATATCAAATCCACAGAGACGATTTGCTAGAATTTAATTAAATTAATATTTCAGGAATAAAATTGTAAAAGGTAATTTTACTAACTAAAAAGAAAGAAAAGATAAACTGGGCATGAGTGTATTTAAATTAAATTAATAAAGAGAATAAAAACTATAGGTTGTGTTGGATATCCCTCACCTAGAGTTAATTAGTATAAATTGTCACATGGGTCGACGAGTCTATCAAGATTGTGTCTCGTTTTGACAGTTAATTAAATCAAGAGTTGTCGCACCCCTAAATTCATATAAAAGTCTAATAAGATTTTGGCGTCAACAAATACCCTGGAAATTCACTACACCAAAAACAGCATTTTGGCACACCCCGATATTAAAAATCTGGCACAGTTTAAAACTGTGCCAGATTTTGGCACAGTTTAAAGCTAATTTGGCACACCTTAAAACAGTGCCAAAATTTGGCACTGTTTTAAAGTGTGCCAAAATGAAGTACACTTCACTAAAATATAAAATCCCCCAAAAAAATTCCCCCCTCTAACTTCCCGCTCGCCCCGCTCGCCCCTCTCTCAGCTTTAACCTCTACGTTCATCTCTCTCTCTCCGGCCGATCAGCTTTCTCTCTCCGGCCGATGATATCTCCATTAGCGCAGATCTCCAACAGCGCAGCTCCGTTCAGCAATCTCTCTCGGTAACCTCGTTCTCTCTCTCCGGCTAAGGTAACCTCACTCTCTCTCTTTACTTGCATATATAACTGATCTTCAACGAGAAAAGAACGAAAATATCACAAACCCCAGCCATTTGAATGCCTTTAATGAGAACGAAAACAAAACATCTACATTGGTTTGGTTTAATTTGTATCCATTTACAGTCTACGCTTTGTATTTGATAGCATAATCAGTGTAGATTTTTTTAAGTGTTTCTTAATCAATCTTTTACTCTATTTAATCTTGCCTCTCTTGAAATTTCCCAACCACATACATATTATACACATACGTATACGAATGTAAAATGTAGATGCCTACATGTATTTGTATAAGTTTTTATATGTGGATCGTTTATATTAATTAGTAATCAAAGTTAGTTTCAGCTTAAATTAGTGTCTGTGAAATTATTGATTCTTAGTTTGGCAGACATGTGGTTGTTTTGGTGGTATTCTTTTTTATACATACATTTGGATTGCTTGATATGTTGTCCTTACGGCTCTTTTTTTATTTAAAAAGTATTATAATACATTAAAAGTTGTATTGTGATCTACTGGGCTAATACTGGATAACAAATGTATGTACTTATGATGTCGGAATGTGTGCCTTGAGTGTTTGCAATATTATAAAGTCTTGATTGTATTCATTATAAGATGTGTGCTTTTGTCTTCATATTTTTTTTGAATTAAATGCCATTTTAGGGAATGGCTTTTGGGTTGTTCATATGGATATCGTATTTACTTAGGTATGTTTATTTTTAGGGAATGACGAAGGTTATTTGCTTAGGTATGTTTATTTTTAATTTGCGTGTTTGTCTTTTGCAAAATTTGTTGATTATGCTTTTAATTAATACTAATATAAGCTACAATTCAAGGTGAAGTGTTAAGTGGAAAAAAAATTGGTGTTGACGCTTGTATAACTGCAATTCAAGGTGAAGTGTTTAGTGCAATCTTGATGTTTTTTTGACTTATTGTATTGACTACTTTAGTTCTTTGTTAGTCTGTCATTGATAAAGAGAGAAAGGGGGATTATCTTGAAAAAATTGTTCCGATTCTTTCACTGTTGCTGAAATGTATCTATTATATTGTTCAATCACTTATATTTCTGTCCTCACATGTTACTTCCCTTGTTCAGGTTGATTTTACCCTTGCTAAACTTGATTTCAATTTATATGTCACAATAATATTCTTGACATTGTGCATATTAGACATGTTTTACCCGCATCATCAACTAGTATGGTTATATTATTTCATTCATTGATTTTGAATTCAGGAGCATGAAACTGATGTGAAACCCAGCATCGTGGAATTCTTCAAGACATCTCATTGGAGTAAGAGAAAGGGTGATTTGATGAATGATAAGTGCAAGGATACACATGTAGGTTTCACTTCTTTCCCCCTTTTATCCTTTTTGTATTTTATAAGACAAACCGTTTAATATGAGTCTTCTGACACTTCAACAGTCACAACACAGTCTCGGTCTCATAATGAAGAGCTGAGAAACTTGAAAGATAATATATCATCTCCTGAACAACTAAATGCCGCTCATAATAGAAAATTTGAGAATTTGCAGACATTGTTGGACCAAAATCGGATACTTTCAAGAAGTCATGGCATAAAGAGTTCATCGGGTGGCTATCAAAATGCAAATGAAATCAGGTTAGTCTCAAAGTCTCAAATTCTCATAAAATTTGTAGTAGCATTAAATAGAAAAATGGTCTGAAATAGCGACAAGTAGCCAAACGTAAAATGGCTTACTTTATGAGCTTATTTAGTTAAATTGGTGGAAGGGATTTGCTGGTGGTTTGGTTTTTAAAATTTGCTACTGCTGTTGAGTTTATTTCATATGTTAAAACAAGTTGGATTTAATGAATAAACAAATGAAACTATGTCAAAATTTTCTAAAATCAATAAACGTAGTCCCGAGTAAGAGGCACGAACACCTCGCACGGGACCAATGTAACTTGTCGGAACTCACCGCGTAGTCCCGGGTCTCCCGGTATGAGAATATGATGATAATTTGTAAAAATCAACACTTAAACTTAAAAACATGCCGTTAAAGGTGAAAACCCAAACCGGCTCCCAAACGACCCCATAGGAGGCACAAACACCTCTCACGGGACCAATGTAACTTGTAGGAACTGACCGCGTAGTCCCGGGTCTCCCGGTTTGAGAGTATGATGATAATTCGCAAAAATCATACTTAGAGTTAAAAATAGGTCGTTAAAGGGTGAAAACCCAAACCGGCCGCCAATCAACCCCGTAGGAGGCACGAACACCTCGCACGGGACCAATGTAACTTGTTGGAACTGACCGCGTAGTCCCGGGTCTCCCGGTTTGTGAATAGGACGATAATTTGCAAAAATCAACACTTAAACTTAAAAACATTCTGTTAAAGGGTGTGGGGAAATTTTTTTAATGCCCAACTTTTGAATTTCAAAATATGAAGTTTCCTAAATTAGATCTTTCTTTTACCACTATCATCATTTAGAAAAGTTCAGCCACATTACGACTACATAGAGCTAAAGATTCACTTTTTTTTATATATAAGAAGGACATGACCCCCTAGAATTTAATTAATTTAGGAGAAAAAGCCTCTCCATAGGGAGTAACATTAGTACAAGAAAGATGGAGTAAACTTATGAAAGAAGTAAATATGGGGATTTATGATAGCCCCATTACAAAAGGAAAAGGTCATAAAGCATCTCTATGAAAATATAAGATAGAAGCATCCCATTTTGCCTAACTTATAAGCACCACATGCCAATGTAGGAAGATCCATGAAATTTTTGAAAAGTGAGAGAGATTGAATAGTCATCCCATAATTGACAAGAGCATCAACAACCATATTAGATTCTCGAAAACAACGAGTTAATGAGTAACTGAGAGAAGATAATGAAGATATGATTTATTTTACTCAATTATCTATTTCCTAAGGAGGCTTCCAATTTAAATTAATTAGATTCACCACGAAAGTAGAGTCTAATTCTATAAACACCTCTTAAACATTGAAGCATAAGCACAAGTTAACCCAATGAATAAACATTTAATCTCCACAACTGAGTTAGAAGCAAGACCTTGAGGATGAGCATAGGCAAAAACCAAATCTCTGCTATAATTCCTCAAATACCACCAATGCCACTCCTCCATGGGTTGACCTTGGGAACACCATCAATATTTCACTTGAAGGCATTTGGAGAGGGAAAACTCCATTTAATAGGCCTACACAATTTGATGGAACTTTTGATATGGAGGTTGAAGGAAGTTTGTATTCCAATATTAAATTGAGAAGGACCATTTTTGAAGTTTTTCAAGTTGCATATACTTGAGATAAAAAAGATAGATTGATAGACGATAAATGTCTCATATACAGAAGAGTTTTGAAAGAATGCCTTATATCTCATTTTCCATATTTCCCAACACACAAAAACTAGAATGTATTTTCCAAGAAATTTAGAGTAATCCTTAGGGCCACTTATAAGCCACCAACTGTGAAGCATAGTGGAGATATTGGAAAAACTCACATCAATGCGTATGAGGTTAGAAAAGAAAGTCCATATTGGCTTGACTTTCGGTAAGTGAAGGAACATATGGTCTAAAGAATCACTGGCTTTAAGACAAAATTTGCATTTAGAGAAGAGTCTAATACTAAGAGATTCAATGTTATCTTCAGTGGGAATGCAATTGTTAATGATCTTCCACACATTGATTGAGCATTTTTTAGGATTGTGAGAGTCCCAAATAATACTGTTAATGTTGGAAGATGGGGAATTTTCTTTTTCAATAGGCACATGAAGAGGAAAAAGTAAAATCACATTTAACATCAGGTGTCCAAATCCATTGGTCCTCTACTTGAATTATGTTATCAAGGCATAAATCTTTAACTACCATCAGGCTCCTCCATGGAAGAGATCCTATTTTCTTATGAATACCATTCTTGGTATATCTGTTAGACATATAAGTAGCCCATAGAGAATTATCAGAGTAGAGTTTCTAAAATAACTTCATAAAAGAAGCTTTGGGAATAAAATGGAAATTGTGAAGCCAAAGTCCACCCTCCTTTATATCTCTGCTAATGAACTCCCAACTTTTCCATTAGAATTTCCATCCTTGCTCTTCATTGCCACCCCAGAAGAATTTGTTAATGATTCCATGAAGTTTATAAAGGACTATTTTGGGAGGAGAGATCGAGGATAAAAGGTAAGAGAGAACAGAGGTTAGGACATGTTGAAGAAGAATAAGCTTGCCTTCACTTGAAAGACTTTTAGATTTCCAGCCAGCTAATATTGATCTCACTTTATTGATTATGGAGTCATAGAATTTTACCTTGTTTCTACCTTTGAATATAGGACATCCCAGGTAAGAAATGGGAAGATCCCTATGCTTGAGACCTGTAATAGCTGCTACTTTTTCTCTGAACTGAATGGAACTTTCTGGCCTAACAACCTGCTATATTGTTGAATATAATCTCCCAATCTTCTAAGAGTTCTATTGTCACCCCTATTAAAAACCATTAAATCATCTGCAAAATAAAGATGTGAAATTAGAGGGCTTCCACTAGGAACATAATAAGGTTTGATAAAGCCTTTTGCCATATGCTTATTGAGACCCCTGCTTAAATATTCAGCTACAAGAATGAATAGATTAGGTGAAAGTGGATCCCCTTATCTAAGACCCCTATAAGATTTGAAAAACAACATTGAAACCCATTGATGATCAAAGAAAACTAGTTATTTGAGATGCTCCTCTATATGAAATCAATCCATATTTCCCCAAAGCCAAAATCTCTAAGGACTTGAATTAAAAATCCCCATTGAATTCTGTCATAAGCTTTTTCCATGTCAATTTTTAGAAGCACATTTCCTCCATGAACTTTCTTCCCCAAGTTGTGGACCATCTCCTTAGCAAGAAGAACATTGTCCTCTATAGATCTAACCTTGATAAAGGCACTTTGATTTAGTGAAATTAAATCAGGTAACACCTTTGCAATCCTTGAAGACAAGATTTTTGTGATAATTTTAGATGAAAAATTACAAAGGCTGATGGTTTTGAGGTCACCACATGCTCTAGGAGACTTCACTTTAGGTATTAAAATAACAAATGTACTCGTCCAACTAACAGAAAAGTCTCTACCTACAAAAAAAGAATTAAAAACCTACAATAAGTCATGTTTTATAATGTGACAACATTTTTTATAAAACACCCCCCCCCCCCCCCCACAAATCCATCTGGACCCGGGGCTACATCTTCATTCAGATCTTGAATAGCCTTTAAAATTTCCTCTTCAGTTGTGAAAGTCTCTAAATCTTCATTGACCTCACTGGTAACTATGGCTGGAATAACATCTGAAGCATTTATAGAGGAACTGATTTGATCTCCTTTCATAAGTTTTTCAATGAAATTCAAGATGTGCTACTTTATATCCTCAAACTCTTCAAGAACATTACCATTTTCATCTCTGATTGAATGAATGGAAAGTTTATGATTTTTAATTTTAACACTGTTATGGAAAAATCTTCAGTTAGCATCACCCTTCCTGAGCCATTTTACAGTGGACTTTTACCTCCAAAATATTTTCTCATTAGCATAGGCCTTCATCAGGTCTGCTTTTCCTTTATTTATTACTGCTCTATTGGAGTCATTGGGGTCAAGTTCAAAATTCACCTCAAGTTGAAGGTTTACATTCTCTAAGTCCATAACTGACTGGAAAATATCATTGAATGTGTCCTTGTTCCATTTTTAAGGTCTCCTTTAAGACTTTGAAGCTTTATGCTGAAATTCATTAAACCAACTGCTTAGATATCTTCCTCTCATAACTTTGGAACAGTGCCAAAGAACTGATAGTGGTTGGCCCATACATGTTGAAATTTAAAAGGTCTAGGAGCTGAATCTAGCTGAGTTTGACAGGTTAATAATAGAGGAGCATGGTCTGATGTTGATCTATTCAGGTGATTAATCTTTGAGTTTGGATATTGGGTTAGAAAAACTTGGTTGACATGACACCTATCAAGCCTTACCATGATGATATCCTCCTCCTTCGTATTATTACACCGGTAAATCTATTTCCAATGTACTCCATATCAATGAGACCATTATCCTCAATAGCTTGTTTGAAGTCTTCTACAATAGCACGATCTATATCATTCCCTCCCAACTTCTCACTTTAATAGGAGACAATATTAAAGTCTCCAATTACTACATGTGGCAAATCATGAGTTAGAGCTGAAATAGATGCTAGTTGATCCCACATCTCAATTCTTTATTCTTTAGAGAATTTGGCATACACAAAAGTCATAACTAGAGTTTGATTAAAAGAGGAATGGCTAAACTGGATTGTCAGGTGTTGAGGGTGGTTACACAAGCACTGCATTGAAGTGTTAAACCTCCAAAAAATCCATATTTTGCCACTGACATTACTATTTCTACCTTCAAACCCCCATTTGATTTTAAAAGATTCAATTTTCAGAGCTTCCACCTTAGGTTCCAAGAGAGAAAAGAAAGTCATTTCGTAAGTCTTCAAAAATATTTTAAGCCTTCTATTTGATGATTTCTTAGTAGCGCCTCTAATATTCCATAATAAAAATTAATTATAGCGACTTTATGGATGTAAAGTTGGTGTCACCTTTCAAAGAGGATCTCGTGAACCTTTTATACATTGGGTCTGGCATTCTTGATGGATTTTAAGGATCTCGTGAACCTTAGGGGGCACGAACACCTCGCACGGGACCAATGTAACTTGTAGGAACTGACCGCGTAGTCCCGGGTCTCCCGGTTTGTGAATATGACGATAATTTGCAAAAATCAGCACTTAAACTTAAAAACAAGCCGTTAAAGGGTGAAAACCCAAACCATCCCCCAAACGACCCCGTAGGAGGCACGAACACCTCGCACGGGACCAATGTAACTTGTAGGAACTGATCGCGTAGTCCCGGGTCTCTCGGTTTGATAGTATGACGATAATTTGCAAAAATCAGCAATTAAACTTAAAAACAAGCCGTTAAAGGGTGAAAACCCAAACCACCCCCCAAACGACCCCGTAGGAGGCACGAACACCTCGCACGGGACCAATGTAACTTGTAGGAACTGACCACGTAGTCCCGGGTCTCCCGGTTTGTGAATATGACGATAGTTTGCAAAAATCAGCACTTAAACTTAAAAACAAGCCGTTAAAGGTTGAAAACCCAAACCACCCCCCAAACGACCCCGTAGGGGGCACGAACACCTCGCACGGGACCAATGTAACTGGTAGGAACTGACCGCGTAGTCCCGGGTCTCCCGGTTTGAGAGTATGACGATAATTTGCAAAAATCAGCACTTAAACTTAAAAACAAGCCGTTAAAGGGTGAAAACCCAAACCACCCCCCAAACGATCCCGTAGGGGGCACGAACACCTCGCACGGGACCAATGTAACTTGTAGGAAATGACCGCGTAGTCCCGGGTCTCCCGGTTTGTGAATATGACGATAATTTGGAAAAATCACACTTAGTTAAAAGCATGCCGCCAAAGGGTGAAAACCCAAACCAACCTCCAAACGACCCCGTAGGAGGCACGAACACCTCGCACGGGACCAATGTAACTTGTAGGAACTGATCGCGTAGTCCCGGGTCTCCCGGTTTGATAGTATGACGATAATTTGCAAAAATCAGCACTTAAACTTAAAAACAAGCCGTCAAAGGGTGAAAACCCAAACCACCCCCAAACGACCCCGTAGGAGGCACGAACACCTCGCACGGGACCAATGTAACTCGTACGAACTGACCGCGTAGTCCCGAGTCTCCCGGTTTGATAGTATGACGATAATTTGCAAAAATTAGCACTTAAACTTAAAAACAAGCCGTCAAAGGGTGAAAACCCAAACCACCCCCCAAACGACCCCGTAGGGGGCACGAACACCTCTCACGGGACCAATGTAACTTGTAGGAACTGACCGCGTAGTCCCGGGTCTCCCGGTTTGTGAGTATGACGATAATTTGCAAAAATCAGCACTTAAACTTAAAAACAAGCCGTTAAAGGGTGAAAACCCAACCCCCCCCCCCCCAAACGATCCCGTAGGGGGCACGAACACCTCGCACGGGACCAATGTAACTTGTAGGAACTGACCGCGTAGTCCCGGGTCTCCCGGTTTGTGAATATGACGATAATTTGCAAAAATCACACTTAGTTAAAAACATGCCGTCAAAGGGTGAAAACCCAAACCACCAGCCAAACGACCCCGTAGGAGGCACGAACACCTCGCACGGGACCAATGTAACTTGTAGGAACTGACCGCGTAGTCCCGGATCTCCCGGTTTGTGAATATGACGATAATTGACAAAAATCAACACTTAAACTTAAAAACAAGCCGTTAAAGAGTGAAATCCCAAACCACCCCCCAAACGACCCCGTAGGGGGCACGAACACCTCGCACGGGACCAATGTAACTTGTAGGAACTTACCGCGTAGTCCCAGGTCTCCCGGTTTGTGAATATGACGATAATTTGGAAAAATCACACTTAGTTAAAAGCATGCCGCCAAAGGGTGAAAACCCAAACCAACCTCCAAACGACCCCGTAGGAGGCACGAACACCTCGCACGGGACCAATGTAACTTGTAGGAACTGACCGCGTTGTCCCGGGTCTCTCGGTTTGAGAGTATGACGATAATTTGCAAAAATCAGCACTTTAACTTAAAAACAAGCCGTTAAAGGGTGAAAGCCCAAACCACCCCCCAAACGATCCCGTAGGGGGCACGAACACCTCGCACGGGACCAATGTAACTTGTAGGAACTGACTGCATAGTCCCGGATCTCCCGGTTTGTGAATAGGACGATAATTGGCAAAAATCAACACTTAAACTTAAAAACATGCCGTTAAAGGGTGAAAACCCAAACCACCCCCAAACGACCCCGTAGGAGGCACGAACACCTCGCACGGGACCAATGTAACTTGTAGGAACTGACCGCGTAGTCCCGGGTCTCCCGGTTTGTGAGTATGACGATAATTTCCATTCATATATGTAATTTTTTTGTTTTGAGTATTTTTTTTTTTGTAAATTTTTGGGTTACTAATATCGCATCTTTTTTGTATTCTATTTTTTTTACAGGATAACAGTTTATCGTTGGCTTTTATTCGCGTGGAACGCACAAAGAACTCAATGGTTTACAACAAGGGGTTTATTAATGAATTCATTTTTTTGTGTCATGACCGTACGGTCTTTTGTTGTTTTATTATTGACTTTTATGGCCATGAGGGCTTTTGTAAGTTAATTGTTATATTTTGTGGCCGTGCGGGCTTTATATTAGGCAGGTTTTGTATTAACAGGTTTTGGAATGTCCAGAAAATAGAGGAAACTCTGCCCAATTTTTTTTGGGCCTGTGAGCAGTTAAAGACTTGTAATATTTTGAAGTTTGTATGTACATTAGTTTATTGATAACGCACAATATTATTAATTTGTGAATTTTGTGCTTTCAAATATTTTTTTTAAATAAAAAAATTTGCACAGTTCAAAACCGTGGCAAAAGTGTATCATATTTTGGCACGGTTTTAAACTGTGCTAATTTTTTTTAAACTATGCTGAATCTGGCACAGTTAAAAACTGTGCCAAAAGTGTGCCAGAAATATCAAATTCTGGCACGGTTTAAAAGTGTGCCAGAAGTGTTCCTATTTTGCTGAATCTGGCACAGTTAAAAACTGTGCCAAAAGTGTGCCAGAAATGTCAAATTCTGGCACGGTTTAAAAGTGTGCCAGAAGTGTTCCTGTTTGGCTGATTCTGGCACACTTTTAAACCGTGCCAGAAAAAAAATTCCCATTTTGGAACACCTGATTCTGGCACAGTTCAAAACCGTGCCAGATTTGATCTGGCACGGTTTTAAACTGTGCCAGAATCCTGTTTTTGGTGTAGTGATTACACACGCATGGTCGTAAATACGGAGCATACATGATATATCCCGTTAAATCTACTGAGCGTAATAACAAGGACAACCCAATCGAGACAAGACGAATCAACTCCATCACCAAAGCAAAGCAACTAAATCAACCCTAGGTGAGTTCAATCCAACAAAACCTAGATTAAACTATCCATTACACATGAATAAAAGCATAAATTAAACAAACTAATTAATTAGGGCACGCAATAAAAAAAAATAAGCTACACAAATACATCTAGGTAAGAAATAAATACAAAGAATGGAATGAAAGGAATATAAGAATAAATAAGATGGAGAAGAAAGAGGAATAGCTAAAGCGACTTACATTAATGGCTAAAAACCAACGAATATAGAGGAGGGAAACTCCACAAATAAAACCCCCAAAGTAGCTCTCAAACCCTAACCTAGAAACTAACTCCCAAAAATGAAGATATCAAATCTAAAATATATCCATCAACTTAAAAGAAGGTTTAAAAATAAATACCCCACCAAAAACCAACTAAAAATTACAAATTTGCGAACTTTCGGCGCAAGGCGAATCGATTCGCCCCTATGGGTCTGCAATTCTGCAGCTTTGTCCAACTTTACAGAAAATGCCGTAACTTCTTCGTTATAACTCGAAATTAGGCACGGTCGGAGGCTACGCTAAGATAACTCATAGGTATACAACATCCAATAAGACGTTAGGACAAAAAATCAAAATATGAAATGACTAAATTGTCCTTAAATATGCCTTTAATTATGAATTTGAAGTAAAAATCATCCTAAAAATGCCATAACATCTTCATTACAACTCGGATTCATGCACTGTTGACGAGCACACGAAGAAAAATCAAAGGGATTCAACTTTTGTGATGAGATCGGTATTAAAACTTGAATGCTGAAATTACTAAAATGCCCCCGAAGCTGCAATAATCAACGAAACTTTTTCGAAATGCGACCAAACTTCACGCCAAGCACTGAAATACTTACAAAATCCCAATTATACCTCATATAGCATGTTAACATATAAAACGGAGGTTGTCTAGTTAATGAATATATATATATCTTAATTAAGAGACCCGAGGGGGCTAAAAAGCATAAGTTTGAGGGTAATTAAAAGCAATATTTGATACGAATCACACTTCCTAACTTACACATTGCTAGTCCCTAGCAATGAAGTACAAAGAAAGAAGAACAACATGCGAACCACAAAAAAGGAGATATGTACAAAAGGGATAAAAGCTAATTCGCAGGCGAACGATTGCATTTAGCATATACAATAAGCCGTTAAAGCCCTAGGTTACCTAGTGGACAGGTGTGGTCTCGTGAGAGTTTTTAGGGATAAAACCCACAAACATCAAATAGTTTCTTAAAAATATGCCCAACCCAACAACCAACAAGACCAATAATATTGAAAAGGATTTCATACACATTTTTAGCATAATGAACGAATTCAAATGAAAGTCCAATTTATTAAACATTATAGAATGCACCTCATTGAATTGAAACCTTAAAATGTGGGAGGGGAGCGAGCACATGCAAAGTATGATATGGCAAAAACTTATATAAACCGAATAGGCGTTAAAGCATGCATAGTCAATCCTCATGGGCATTACACTCATCAAATGAAGACAACTCAAAACAGGGAGGTAATACACGAGACATGCGAGCATAAAGAGTAAATGGAAATGGAAACTAGGTCGCACACATGTCATGAACAAAGAACGCTATATATAAAATGAAAAATTATAATCTCAATGAAAGATACTGCTCATTAAAGGAGGCGAAATGAATTTTCACAGGTTATCAAAACTATTTTAACTTTTAAATTAAATGCACCCTAAGATCACATAGGACTTGATAGGGTTATAATGTAGGCTAAGCTAGGGTACGAAACGAAGGATATGTATACACGGATTCAAAGTGTTCGGAGATGAAAACTCAGGATAATGGGAAAATGCGAGCAATATCAAAAAATGGAAAAATACAATCCATAAAAGGCATTAAATATAACAATTGGAGAGAAATAAAAGATTATTGAACTATATACACAACATATACAAATTTCTCTTTCTTTTTCTTTTCTTCCTTTTCTCATGTTTTCTTTTCTCTTCTTGTTTCTTGCGTTTTCTCATGTTTTCTTTTCTTTTCTGACTTCTTTATTTTCTTTGCTTTTCTCACTCTCACATGACTAAATTGCAACCACAAGACAATAACATCATTCAATCCCAAGTATCATTCCAAACATGGGTATGTAAGGTAATAAGTATGGTTTAAAACTCCAATGTGGACTTGGTTATGGGATTTTGGGTTATGAAATGAAAGGCTATATTTAGGCTCAAAGGGGTTGACTAGGGAAAACATATAAGGTGAGGTCAAGTCTAATATGGGTGATATAACAAAAATGGCCTTAATTTCATAAAATTTATGCAATTCTCGAGTCAAAACAAACTTTGAAAATCATGCTCAAGTAACACATGTCATATATGAACTCAATTAATGAACGATCAAATGAAAGAATAGTGAGATTACCAATGAATGTAACGTTTTCAAAGAGGAAAGAAAAGTTTATAACACTCACAAATGACGAAAGGTACAAAGCTAACTCGGTGTAAGTATATACAATGCAACAACAGATTATCGAGTTATAAAAATCTTAAACCAAATCAATAAAGCAAGAAAAGCGCATGTGCTCATGGGATTAAAGTTTAATTCATGAATTTATTCATAATATCAATAATTTAGGACTAAAGTCTAATAACTTCTAAAATCGATAACATGTATCGTTGAGTTGTCTATTGGATCGGGCAATTATTGATGTTTATCATCGAAAACAAGGCAAAAAGCAAAACAAAGAAGAAAAAAGAAAGAACATATTTTTGAAAATTTTTAATTTTTACAAGAAAAGAATGCTTGGAACTAAACATATAGTCAAATCAAAGAAACTACCAATGAATGAAAAGAATATCCCACACCCGCTAACTTAAAACCTAACATTGTCCTCAATGTGAATTAAGAACCTAGGAAAAGAGAGGAAAAGAGAGATATTACCCAAAATGGAGAGATCTCATGAAAGTTAAAGTCCAATGATTCTACAAAACATGTTAGTACAAAAGCATAACAAAAACAAATAACAAAAAATTAACTAATTACACTAGACTAAATTAAAAATGAAAGAAAAGATAAAAATAAAGAAAGAATAAAAAGCTAACTATATACAACCAACTATTTAGGCTTCACACTAACTATACACTAGAAGTCTAAATAGTTGAGGATCCACCACGAAAATTATTTGATTTTGAAATATCCATGGTGGACCCTCCCACTCATGCATGCCTCCCGAAAAATATGAATTGAGTTTTAAGAACGGAAGGCAAGTACAAGGCGTATGAAATGAACCATCCCCAATTAAAAATTTGGGTAGTGGATGGGGAATTTGGATAAGACGGGTGACAAATACACATAGGGGCGAAGAAAAATTGAATCATCTCCCAAGTATTTTGAAATTGGAATGGGAGGGGCGCATAAGGAAGAAAAGATGCCTTTATGGAAAGCAACCCGAGCAAGTACTCCTTGTCGGTGAATGGGTTGAACGTTTTAAAGTTCAGCACCGATTCATAGGGTACTTGTGACGGTGTGATAACGGAGAATAAAAAGGGGGGGGGGGAGGAAAGAAATTCAAACTTAAGAGATGAGTTATCATTGCTCAAAGTTGGAATTTCAAAGGAGATAGGATTATTTTCTTTGAAACTTTCTTCTTTGGGATCTAAAGATGAAATCATTTCATTGCAAATGGATACTACATCCATTTCATACTCACTTTCGTTCTCTATTAAACCACGGGCCAAGTTAAGAATGAGTTGTTCCAAAGTAAGCATAAAGTCCTCATTTGGTTCAAAACATTCCTCGATTTCAAAAGTTTCGAAAGAAAAATCATCGTCGGATTCAAATAATAAATCCAATTCATGTTCCCACAAATGATTTTCTTCCCGATAATGGTCTTCATACCTCTCATTCTCAAGCATGCGCAAACCCTCACTGAAAGTCATAGTTCGGGGTGCGGATTCTTGAAAATGAGAAGTTTGAAAATTATTATCGAAACTATACTCAAACTCATTATTATAAGAATTTTGAAAACTATTGAAATTCGTTTCAAATTTCTTATTATAAGGAATTAGAGGCACAAAATTGTTATAATCATCCTCAAAATACACGCACTCCAGAGCTTGACTTTTGTAATACTCACCCAAAGTCATCTTAGATTTTGTAATTTTTTGGGTCTCTAAGTATTCACCGAAAGTTACAGGTTTACGGGGATTTTGAGAATTATCATAATGATTACCGAAAGGATTGGAATAAGACATGCTTACCCTAAAGATGGCTCGAAGTGGCGAATTCCACAAAGTGAAGCGCGCGCGAAAAATTCAAGTGTTTCTTAGCGCTCAAATGTAGAAGTTCTGCATAAAAATTCAAATAGAAAGAAAATAATACGAAATACAAAATCAAATAAATTCTAAAACATCAAGTCCCCGGCAGCAGCGCCATTTGATAGGTTGGGTGTCGCTGGGGCGTGAGAGTCACGTACGCACCAGTCTTTGTTTTCTGTTCATCGCGTTAATACAAAAACCTAAAATTATGACTACACTCAAAAGGGAGTATTGCGGCCAAGTCCGGGTATCGAATCTACAAAGACGAGTTGCTAGAATTTAATTAAATTAATATTTCAAGAATAAAATTGTAAAAGGTAATTTTACTAACTAAAAAGAAAGAAAAGATAAACTGGGCATGAGTGTATTTAAACTAAATTAATAAAGAGAATAAAAACTATAGGTTGCATTGGGTATCCCTCACCTAGAGTTAATTAGTATAAATGGTTACATGGGTCGACGAGTCTACCAAGATTGTGTCTCGTTTTGACAGTTAATTAAATCAAGAGTTGTCACACCCCTAAATTCGTATAAAATTCTAATAAGATTTTGGCATCAACAACTACCCTAGAAATTACACACGCAAGGTCGTAAATACGAAGCATACAAGATATATCCCGTGAAATCTCCTAGGCGTAATAACAAGGATAACCCAATCGAGACAAGAACGAATCAACTCAATCATTAAAGCAAGGCAACTAAATCAATCCTAGGTGAGTTTGATCCAACACAACCTAGATTAAACTAGCCACTACACATGAATAGAAGCATAAATTAAACTAACTAATTAATTAGGGCACACAATAAAAAAAAAAATAAGCTACACAAATAAATCTAGGCAAGAAATAAATACAAAGCATGGAATAAAAGGAATACAAGCATAAATAAGATGGAGAAGAAAGAGGAGTAGTGAAAAAGACTTACATTAATGGCTACAAACTAACAAATATGGAGGAGGGAGACTCCACAAATAAAAACCTCAAATTAGCTCTCAAACCCTAACCTAGAAACTAACTCCAAAAAATGAAGATATCAAGTCTAAAATATATCCCTCAACTTAAAATAAAGTTTACAAATAAATAACCCACCAAAAATCAACTTAAAATTACAAATTTGCGGACTTTCTGCGCAAGGCGAATCGATTTGCCCCTGGGCGAATCGATTCGCCCCTACAGGTCTGCAATTCTGCAGTTTTGTCCAACTTTATGAAAAATGTCGTCGTAACTTCTTCGTTATAACTCAGAATTGGCACGGTCGGAGGCTACACGAAGATAACTCATAGTGATACAACATTCAAGAAGGCAATAGGCCAAAAAAACAAAATATGAAATGACTAAAATGCCCTTGAATGTGAATTTGAAGTAAAAATCATCCTAAAAATGCCATAACCTCTTCATTACAACTCGAATTCATACACCGTCAGTGGCCACGCGAAGAGAAATCAAAGGGCTTCAACTTCCGTGAAGAGCTCGGTATTAAAACCCAAATACTGAAATTACTAAAATGCTCCCGAAGCTGCAATAATCAACGGAACTTTTTTGGAAAGCAACCAAACTTCACGCCAAGCACCTAAATACCTACAAAAGCCCAATTATACCTCATATAGCATGTTAATATATAAAACGGAGGTTGATGGTTAACGAGCATATATATAGGGATTAAGGTACCCGAGGGGGCTCAAATGCATAAGTTCGAGGGTAATTAAATGCAATATTCAATACGAATCAACAAGTGTTTAATTTCGAACTCCTTAGATTCAACTAACTCGCCTATAAAATGATATCTAATTTTAATATGTTTGGTACGAGTGTGTTGAACTGGATTTTTAGAAATATTGATTGCAGTTTGATTGTCACAATAAAGATGTAACTTATCTTCAGTCATATCATAATCTTTCAGCATTTATTTTAGCCAAAGTAGTTGAGCACAACACTTCCTGCGATAATATATTCGAATTCGACAGTAGATAAGGAAGTGCAGTTTTGTTTCTTACTACTCCATCCTACCAAATTGTTACCAATGTAGTAACATGCGTCTGAAGTACTCTTACTAGCATCGGAACACCCAACCCAATCAGCATTAGTGTATCCTATTATAGTACTAGAAGTGTCTTTAGTGTACCAAAGTCCTAAATTTGGAGTGCCTTTAATGTATTTGATAATTCTTTTAACGCATAATAAATGATTCTCTTTAGGATTGTTTTGATATCAGGCACACACACAAACCGAGTACATAATATCAGGATAGGAGGCAGTAAGGTAAAGTAAGCTTCCTATCATGTTGCGGTATAAGGTAGAATCGATAGAATTACCATTCTCATCTTTTGAAAGTTTAACAGAAGTACTCATAGGAGCCTTAGCTTCTTTTGTTGTTTCTAAGCCTAACTTCTTGACAATCTCTAAAGCGTATTTGGATTGCGATACAAATAATCCATCTGATTTTTTCTTAACTTGAAGTCCTAAGAAGAATTGTAACTCCCCCATAAGTGACATATGGAATTCTTTATGCATAATGTCAGAAAATGTTTTGACATATGTAGGGGAGGTAGATCCAAAAATGATATCATCTACATATACGTGTGCTATGGTAACATTCCTGTCAAAATGTTTGACGAACAAAGTTTGATCATTCCCTCCTCATTTAAAACCGTTGTTGATAAGGAAGGTAGATAAATGTTCATACCAAGCTTTGGGAGCTTGCTTTAACCCATAAAGATCTTTCTTAAGCCGGGAGACCTAATTTGGATGATGAGGGTCAATGAACCCTTTGGGTTGTTCTACGTAAGTCTCCTCAGTCAATATGCCATTAAGGAAAGAATATTTAACATCCATTTGATAAAGTGTGAAATGCAAATGACAAGCTATTGTAAAAAATAACAGATTCAAGGCGAGTGACATGAGTAAAAGTTTCCTCAAAATCTATTCCTTCAATCCGAGAGTATCCCTGGGAAACTAATCTAGATTTATTCTGAATAATCATCCCAAATTTATCTGTTTTATTTTTAAAAATTCAATGTGTGCCGATGACCCTTTTATTTTCAGGCCGCGTTACAAGATACCACACATCATGTATGACAAATTAAAGAAGTTCTTCCTGCATATTGATGTGATCAAGGATATGTATGATGGTGCGATGACTACAGTAAGAACATCAGCTGGAGAAAGTAGTGAATTTCCAATTATGGTAGGGCTACACCAGGGTTCAACATTAAGTCCTTATCTCTTTGCTCTTATTATGGATGAGTTGACTGGACAAATACAAGATGAGGTACCATGGTGTATGCTATTTGCAGATGATATTGTTTTAGTCGATGAGACTAAGATGGGGATAAATGCTAAGTTGGAATTGTGGAGAGAAACTTTAGAAACAAGAGGATTTAAAATAAGCAGAACTAAAACAGAATATGTGGAGTGTAATTTTAGTAGTAATAGGAGGACAAATGGAGATGTGGTGAAATTGGAGGGTCAAGAAATACCTAGAAATGATCATTTTCGTTATTTAGGATCGATTATACAAAAAGATGGAGATATTAGTGATGATGTTACGCATAGGATTAGAGCAGGCTGGGTTAAGTGGAGAAGTGCGACCGGTGTTCTGTGTGATTGGCGTATACCTTTGAAGTTAAAAGGAAAATTTTATAGGACGGCCATTAGACCCGCCATGTTATATGGGACAGAGTGTTGGGCAACCAAGAAACAAAATGTGCAGAAAATGAGTGTGGCGGAAATGCGAATGCTAAGATGGATTTGTGGTAAAACTCAAAAGGATAAAATTAAAAATGAACAAATTCGTAAAACGGTAAAAGTAGCTCCTATAGAAGATAAATTGAGAGAAAATCGACTTAGATGGTTTGGACACGTCAAGCGTAGACCAATGGATGCTCCTGTAAGGAAGAGTGATTTAGTTAGTATTGATGGTAACCCAAGGGGTAGAGGTAGGCCTAAATTAACTTGGCGGGATATTATAAAAAAGGACATGATATCATGTGCTTTAATCGAAGATATTGCACTGGACAGAATGGAATGGAAAATAGGATTCATGTAGCCGACCCCAAATAATTGGGAAAAGGATTTGTTGAGTTGAGTTGAGTATTCTCTATCCTCACAGACATAACAGGTGCTACCAAAGGTTCTAAAGTATTTTAAGTTAGGTTTTTCCCCATACCAAAGTTTATAGGATGTTTATTTGGTATTTTTCGTTAGGTAAACTCAATTGACTATGTGACAGGCTGTACGAATGGATTCTACTTAAAAATATTTAGGTAGGTTCTTCACATGAATCATCACATGGGCCATTTCTTGAAGAGTGCGATTTTTATGCTCAGCAATTCCATTTTGTTAAGGTGTCTTAGGGGCACTAAATTCATGTTTGTAACCATTATAGTCACAGTATTGGATAACACCTGAATTTATAAATTCTCCTCCTCTATCACTACGAATTCTATCTACTTTAGAATCCTTTTAATTTTCTATACGGACTAAGATTTTCAAAAACTTTCAAAAAGTTTCTGACTTGTGTTTCAAAAAGGCAACCCAGGTAAATCGAGTGAAATCATCAACCATAACTAAGATATAACTATTACCACAGAGACTAACAGTACGAGAAGGACCCATTAGGTCCATATGGATGAGTTCTAGAGGTTTAGTGGATAGAACTTCTTTAACTTTCTTGTGCGGAGCCTTAATAATTTTTCCTTCTTGACAGGGACCACATACGATGTTCGAAGATGGTTTGATATTAGGAAGACCTCTAACGATCTCTTAGGCGCACAATTTACTAAGATTGTCATAATTAATGTGACCCAACCTATTATGCCATATCTCATTATCATCCATTCTAGAAAAGCTACAAACCTCTGTACTTGGATTGACTGTATAACAGTTATCTGGAGTATGGAGTCCTGTAATAATGCGATCACCTTTTTCATTTAAAATTTTGCAATTGTTCTTCAAAAACGTGACAGTATGATTGGAGTCACAAAACTACAAAATACTTAGTAAATTAGCTTTAAGACCTTTTACCAAGAGAACATACTCAAGAATAGGTAATCCTTCTTCATGGAGTGTTCCTTTACCAATGATCTGGGCTGATACACTATCTCCAAACCAAACTTTTCCTCCGGAGAAGTTAGTTTTATTTAAAAGTTTGGAATCATCCCTGGTCATATGTTTGGAACATCCAGAGTCTAAATACCATCCAGATGCTATGTGTTCAGCTTTAAAATCACTGATCACAATGTTGCATTTCATTTGGGGTAATAGATCATCTTTTCCAACCCAAATTGCTCTAGTTTTTAATTGGGCTTATTAGCTCATATTTGATAAAACTTGCGAGCTTCGATCTTTTCTTTAAAAGATTTTTGCATGGGTTTATGAAGATTATAAACAGTTTGAGACTTTGGTTTAGTGAATAATCTAGGATTCGTTCTTATTTTTGGTCTTTTAGTATTAGTTTTTCTCTTACTGTTTCGATAGTTATAATTCTTGTTTGGCTATCTAGGAAGGACTTAATTGTTTCGGCTTCTCCTAGAATAGTTGAAGTTATGGTAAATAGGAGAGTGATAGACTGGATTATATAGACGTTTGGAATATCAACCATTAAGGGGATGTCCATAGACATCACAGTAGGAGCAGTAAAGATGGCTCGTAGAACTCTTAACCTTAGGAAAATTATTAACCAAGGGCTTATCTAAGTTTTGAACTCTAGTCTTGTTCCTATGTGGCACAAGATGAAATGACGAATCAGCTTGTCTAATAGGGGGCAGATGTATTTAGCCTTATGTTCAACATTATGCTTAGAGTTTCTTGATTCACCAATGTCTAACTTTTGTTGTTTTAAGTCAAATTCATTTTTCAAGATTTGAAAATATGGACAAGTTTCAGCAGGTTTTTTGCCACCAGATACAAACTTAATAGGTTAAAAAGATTTTATTTGCTTGGAATTACTGGGGCAAAAGCCTATTCCAGTTCTATCATCAGAATTGGTCTTACTTTCAGCAACATAGTCTTCAAAACATTTTGAGTTATTTTAAAATTTAGCATAGTTTTTGAAGACGTTTGATGCCTTTTATTTTGTTTGTTCCAATTCTAACAACGTCCCTTTTTATTTATTTTCCAGAGTTTCATTTGAGTCAGACAACTCTTTCAGTTTTTGTTCAAAAGTTTTAGTTTCATTCTCATGAGTTAGACATTGTGAAGTGTACTCTTCAGCATTTTGTTTGATCACATGACTTAGGGTTTATATCTTCTATGTAAGGTCTTTGAAAATCTTTTCAAGTCTAGTGGTTTTCTTGGAAGTTTTTATGTACAATGTGTGAATGTCATGGAGGTCCTCATTGTCAGAGTCACTAATTGTGCAGTGGCCCCTAACGATTCATTTTTAGGACTCACACACCCATTGGCATCAACAATAGATTGTTCCCTTTGACTCACACACACCGCATTATCAGCATTTTCAAGTGATTAAGAAAACAAATCAGTAGGAATAACATAATTCAATATAATATGATCAGGTTCCTTATCATCAATGTATATGATTTTGGCAAAGAAGGACATATAAGGGTTATAAGTAATAGATGACTCAGGTTCATCAGCTTCCAATTCACTTGAGTCATCCCAAGTCTTGCACAAGTTAGCCCTAGTGTTCTTGTTCTCACTTAGATTAACTCTACAGTCACTGGCTAAGTGTCCTAACTTGCCACATCTGTAGAATTCAGTGTTCTTAAGGTCTCTTATAGGTTTGTTGTCAAGTCTTTTCTTATGAGGACTATTATTAGAGTTGTTTAGATAGGTAGGTTTACCTTATCTATTTGTAATTTTATTTCTGAACTTCATAATTTTCTTGAAATGTTAGACATTAAGACAATCTGGTTATCCAAGCTCTCTAAATTACCGTCCTCATCAGCATCCAACTTAATTTCAGGTAAATGACATTCAGGTTTAGTCAACTTATAGGTAAAGATAAGATTGGAAGCAGTCTATTTCTTATGGGTCTGAGTTAATTGTTTCTTAAATTCTAATTCCATTTCCATAGTTCTTAACTTCATATTGAGGAGTTCAGGGGTAAGGTTTTGATCATCCATCTCCTCAATTGCATAACGCTTATTGTCAAATTTTTGTGGAAGTGACCCTGGAATTTTAGAGATAATTTATTTCCTATTATAGATTATCCCATTAGCATGCAGCTTAGTCACTATGTTTGTCAACCTAATGTAGAAGTCATCAAATGACTCAGTCTCAGTCATGACTAAAATGTTGTACTACTAGATTAACATTTGGGTTTTAATAGCTTTAACACGCGTGTCTCCTTCATGTGCAGTCAATAGGGTGTCCCACGCTTCCTTAGAGGTAGTACAAAATGATATCATCTTAAATTCGTGTTCATTGATAGACATGGATACAACATTTTTGCCTTCGTTATTGTTAAGGGAAGTCTGTTTCTCTTCTTTAGTGAATTCACTTAGCAACATTCTAATCCTCACAGTACTTCCTTCAGCGACTGGTTTAGTAGGAAAAGTATAACCATTTTCAATAGCATCCCAGACATCATCTCCTAATGTCCCTTGGACGAAGGCAACCATCCTTACTTTCCAGTAAGGGAAGTTGGTACCATCAAAGAGAGGGGGTCTAGACAGGTTACCTAATCTCTTAAATTTCTCGTCCATTGTTTGTTTTGAGAAATCAATTTCAGAAATTCAAGATCTAAAGAAATTCTAAAACCAAAGCTCTGATACCAATTGAAAAAGTACCACTTAAGTTGTTTAATTCAAGATTAAACAGTCTAAATGGCTCCGAATATATTTTTGAAGAAACTCGTTTCTTAAAACAAACAGCTAACATATGATGTGTAAAAAGGAATTATGAACATGATATTTCAGGTATTATGTATCCAAGTTTTGAAAACTGAAACTAAAACAGTTTTAAATCAGTACGCCAATAGAATGTGATGAGAGGAAGATTAAGTATGCAAGTGCACAAATATTTTAACGTGGTAAAACCCCACCCAATTGGGAAAACATCCACGGAGGTCTCTTCACCTCAAAATAAAAACCCACTAAACTAGACTAATAAATTACAAACTATTTAACAATCTAAACACATATCAGACCTAATCTAAGTTCAGAAAATATACCAACTCCTCTAGATTATTCTGACTTCTCTCAAGGCTCAGATGTCGTAGATGTTCTCTCAGCTTTGTAACTCCACTCCTTTTAACTTTACGTCGACGCTTAAAGTCCAAAATCTCTCTACCAACACCTTTTAGTGTGAAAGTGTTGTGATGTGATGTTCCTAACACATGCATGCAACTCACACACACTTATTACAGACAAAATGAGTATCAAATTTCTAATATGCAAACGAAATTTCCAAAATCAATTCGATCGAAACCCTCAAAGTTTGTGATCTTTAATTTTATCCGCAGATCAAGAGGGAATCTTGTTATATAAAAGAGACAAGATCCTAGACACTTTCTTTATTCGAAAATGTAGAGATATTTCATAAAATATGAAATATATGAAAAATGTATTTCCCAAGTCAAGATCTTAACTAGATCTAAGTCTGAATATTCTCAGAAACTGAAATCAGAAATAATTTTGTTTGTTTAGGTTCTGAAAGCAGCCTAAACGTTTTAAAAATAGCCAACAAAATAAAGATTTCTCGAAAGAAGAAATCAATCTCAGTAATATCTACATGATATGTATCACAGAGTCTCAAATCTCAACTTTCTATGGAAGAAAAAGTGATCTGAAGAACATGACATAGTTGGACAAGAGATTAAGAACTAAAGAGGATGGATCTTCTCAAATCTTGAACTAACTCAACTCACATAAGGGTTTTCAGGTGAGAATTTGGCTGGAGTTGGATTAGGATTTTATTTTCTCTTTCTTTTTCTTTTTCTCTCTCTCTCTCTTCCTTTTTTTTCTCTCAGGGGTGAAATGATCCAAAGATTGTAAACGTTGCACGTATGGGTCTTATTTATACTAAATCATAGAAGGCTTTGGAAGGTCGAAGCAAATCAACGATCAGGATTGAATACAAATGATCGAAGTAAATCTAATGGTTGATGATGCACCACTATTAAACTCACTATGTTGGTTCGAAGGGTAACACATAGATCGCTTTGGAAGACATGAAAACCATTGATAATATTGATACAACGGTGTAACTAAATTCACAGAAATGTGAGGTAAAAAAAACACAAATCTAGCCTTTATAATACCAACACATGTATGGTCACGATGCTCAAAAAAACGTGTGCTTTTTAGAGTTGAAAGAATTCAATTTTAAACCACAATATTATCTATCACTTTCAGTTTCTACCCAAGCAAAGTTTTAGCCACTAAGGGAATTTATAAAATAGCCCCAAAACATTATAAAATCCAATTTTAAATGTTTAGAAAATATTTTAAAAATTCCTAAAATATTTAAAATATCCCAAAAATTGTAGAAAGTCATTTTATGGGATTTTATTCACACACACCCATATGATGAAGAATGCAACATATAAATGCAATCCTAGGTGAGGTGTTGGTGTTCTACCTTTAGAAACTTTAGAGGAATTCAAATGTAGAGTTTGAAGGCTTTTTAGTAGACTAGGATATGACTCAATTTTGTCACTATTTTCAAACTAGATAAACATTTATAAAATATAGACTCAAGTGAGTCAAATATATAGGGTGCTTCAGATTATTCCCTATAATGGAGAACCTAATGGGCTTCTTCTCATTTACTCGGGAGGTGTCGATATCGATAGTGGGGTTTGGGGGTGTTGGATTAAAAATCATTTGTTTCTTACTCGTAGATGTAGTGGCAGAGTGAACCATTGGCATAGAAGAGTATTGTACACCCAATGGTGACAATAATCCAGGTTAGGGTGAAGGAAAAGAGGATCCAGGCAATGTCCCATCATCATTTGGTACGTTATCTCCATTGTCATTCGACATTAGCCATAATAAAATATTGAGGAATTCATTATACTAACTTAGTTTACAACTAACTAGTCATGTTTATATATGTATATATATATATATATATATATATATATATATATATATATAGAGAGAGAGAGAGAGAGAGAGAGGCAGGTTATGGTACATCATGCTCTATACATCACACCGTGCATCACACCTAATTCTAGGCCCTAGAAAACTTTTTTTTCAAATTTTATATTTTTTCCTGGGAATTAACCTTTCAATGAATCCATATACAAAAAATTAGGTCAAAATACATTTTGTAGCTATTTTTAAAAAATCCACAAAAAACTGCTGGCGCAGACCCTTATAAATAAGGTATTTTGAGCAATTTTTTGTAGATTTGTTAAAAATAGCTAAAAAATGTATTTTGACCTAATTTTTTGCATATGGGTTCATTGAAAGGTAATTTGAAAGGAAAAATATAAAATTTGAAAAAAAAAGTTTTCTAGGGCCTAGAATTAGGTGTGATGCATGAGTGATGTATAGAGCATGATGTACCTTAGCTTGCCTCTCTCTCTCTCTCTCTCTCTCTCTCTCTCTCTCTATATATATATATATATATATATATATATATATATATATATATATATATATATATATATATACACGTATGTAGGTGCTTTTTTCTCAGCCCTCCAAACCATGAATCCTTTTTTCTCAAATTTTTACTTTTTTAAATAAAATATATTTACAGGTGGCTCCTTTTAATCTCTCTTCCTTTGTTTTGGTTGGAACCTCCTGCACACGTGCCTTGCATATATTATTTCCAAAAAAATGCATTTCCATAAATCAAGCACCCACTTCTTTTAACTACTTCCACACGAATTATAAACTACCCACTCCTTCTCAATGTATTTTAAACTCAAAAACTACCACATTCTCTGAACTCTCTCTCTGTTTTCCTAAAAAAAATTCTTACACTATCTCCCTCAACATCATTGCCCGACATCACCACACTATCAACTTTGCTCTGCTCCATTTATTAACTCAACGTTGTACGTTGAACTCACCCAACACAATTCCACAGTTTGGAGGAAGACGAGGTAAGAATGCGTCTTATGTTTCAACGGTTACATATAATAGTTGCAAAAAAAACATAAATTTATCAACATTCTATAAATTCCTTCGCACATAACTCATGCCTATCTCTACACCCATTTTTTATTGTCTTAAAAGAGTTCTTCTTTTTCTGTCTCTTCGTCCCTCTTTCCGTCTCTTCGTCTTCCTGATCATTTCGCTCACGTCTTAACTCTCTCATGCACTCAAGCATTCAACTGTTGATATGTTTCACGATTCTATTCAAATGTTGATATTTTTTACTATGATTTTCGAAGGGAAACTGGTGATATTATTTCTTTGGTACAAAGATGATATTCAATGATAGTTAGCATTTTCTTTATGCCTTTTCTATTTGACAATACGTCGTTTCGGTGACAACTGTTGACATATGAATGTTAATGGTGAACATAATCATATATTATTGATTTGTATGTTCTTTTGAATTTCGTAAGATTGAAAACTGCATTACTTAAAAAGCTACATGTATTTACCAAGCATTTGTAATGGAAATGCAAATAATCATTATTTTACACTTTTTTGGGAAAAAAAGAAAAGACAAAGGAGGCCATACTAATGAACCCTTCAAACATTCCCCTCCACTACTCATATACATGTGTTTTAACAACAACTTTATCAAATCTAGCTTTTGCCACTGTAATTATCTTACCACTTAAATCTCATATAGTTGTTAAAAAACAGATTGGTGTCTCATGCAATAATTTACCTTAGTTTGCCATAAAAAGAAAACATATAAGCAGAAGAGAATAACATATAACATATTTATCAAATAATACAGGCTGCCTATAAGAAACGTCTTAATCATGGGCAACATGCTATAACAAGAATAGAAAACTGCAAATATGTTATCTTGCCTTAGTTTGCATCTTCTTATTACGAGTAGAAGATGTTATTTTCCCAGTTTCTGACTTCTTTTTTTTATTTGTTAACAAGGTTTATAAACATTACAGGTTCATATACCTCTAACTGCCTAAGATAACAGCACCTCCCACCTACGAAAGCAACGCCCACATATAACCAGGTATGCGCACAGATGCGTGTTCTCATATATGTTTATAAACTTCCAGGTTTATAAACATTACAATGTGATAGAAATTATTTATGAATCAAGGCTTATAAATATTACAATATGTTGTGAGGATTGTGCTTGTTCCTATTTTTGTGTTACTGTTTTTTTTTTTGCCATTATCAACTATGAAGAAATTAATGTTGTGCTTTAACATGAGCATGAGGAATGTCGTTTGTTAGTTATGTATTTGAACATGGGTTATTTATAAGGAAAGATGGAGATGTGGATTGCTTATTGAAAGATGGAGATATGAGGAATGTCCTTTTTTGTACTACCGTTTTTATTGTTTGTGGGAATTTCCTTTTGGGAAATTTCTTTTTTTTTTGTTCTTTGAGAAATTTGAGTTGGTTTCGTTTTTTGGGAATTTTTTTATGTATTTGTTCTGTTTTTAAAATTTTTATTATAATTTTAGTAGGAAATACTTTCATATTAATGAAATAATTTTTTTAATTATAATTATTTTATATGCAAAAAAACAGATGAAAACAAATAATATTATAAAAGAAGTTTTTATAAAAATAAAGTTGAATTAATTTTTTTTATAATAACGGTCATTAGTATAAATATAAACTATTTTGTTGTTTCAAATTTTATTGGATGAAATTTGGTTCAAAGCAAAGTGTGCTATTTTAAAACAAAAAAAAAAAAGAAAATTGTTATACGATTGGTTGGAAATATGAAAGGAATAGTTGGTTTGAATTTATGGGCAAGCATATGTTTTATTTTTATTTTTTACCATTATCAACTATGAAGAAATGAATTGTGTGCTTTAACATGTGCATGAGGAATGTCATTTGTTAGTTGTGTATTTGAACAGTGGGTTACTTATAAGGAAAGATGGAGATGTGAATTGCTTATTGAAAGATGGAGATGTGGATTACTAATGACGCTACATTTTTTAAACTTTTTTCGTAAATATATATAAATATAGTTATTTTTTAAATGTTTTTTTATAAATATACATAAAAACGGTTTTCTAATATTTTTTTAAAAAAATAAGTAAACTAAGAGTTAAAATTTCTTATAAATATATTTAATATCTTTTTTAATATATATATATATATATATACAAATATGTTAAAAAAGATAAAATGATTATTTTTTAAATATATACAAAAATAATTTTTAACTATTTTTATAAAAATAAATAAAACAATTATTTTTTATAAATATATGTTTAGTGTTCCCCAAAAAATATTTATGTTTCTAAATGTTTTAAAAAAAATTAATGTTCACTAAACATATATGGAAATATACATCAAAACATTTGTTTCAAAACTGTTTTTAAATGTTTTTTATACAAAAAATAAGTAAAATAAGAGTTAAAAAGTTTTATATTTCATAGTGCGTTACACCCGCCCGTGCATATCACGGGTCACCCTTAATAATCTAATATAATTTTGGTGTTTCTTTAGAGAACCTGCCACGTGACATCACAATTAAGTTGGAAACGTTCTTCGTATTTTGACGGGAAAAAAGATTGGAAACAGTGCGAAGCCTTACTTAATTAAAGAGGTGGAAAGTCCAACAAGTTGCTTGACTTATCAAGTAGCGTATTACCCCATAAAACCATATATCTTCATCTCAAGCTATTTGTCTATATTCTCTCCATTCTCTTACTACTCAAGCTATGTTTACTCTGTGCACACTCTATCTATGCCTCCCACACGAACTATCGCTTCAAACAAACATGGATTTTTGGTTTAGCATGTATGTATTCTGATGTATTTTTTTTTTTTTTTGCAGATTTGACTATTTTGAGTTTGAATTAACAGATACTACCTGACCTCTCTCATCACCATTCAGTTCACCAGATTTGACTATTTTTTTTTTTGCAGATTTGACTATTTTTTTTTTGCAGATTTGACTATTTTGAGTTTGAATTAACAGATTTGACTATTAAAATTTTGGTGTGAACATCACAGTTTATGTCTACTATAATATTTATAGTTTTCGAGTAGATTTGTCAAAGCTTAATTTTCCACTTCCAAATGTAACTTAATGCGTTCTCACTAGCTTCTTACAGAATAAAGGGCAATATCTCAAATCATACAAGCATGATTTCTTTGGATGGGAAGAAGTACATATGAAGACACTACATCGACTTCTTTCTATTTAGTTACCGTTTTTTAAACTTCAAATATTTGGTCATCTTAAATAAATGATATATGGTCACAATAATTATTTTCAATCATTCTTTTATTTGAAGTTACTATATATTTATATCAAATTTTCTATTTCAACATCTCATTTCATTTTTTAAATTTGCCTTTCACGATTACATATATCAGTAATTAAATTTAATGGCCTTTTATAACTGATAATCCTCTCTGGTAATGTTTCGTATAAATTATATATTGCGTAATACATACCTTGCAAGTGTATTTCAATTTTATTATCTCAAATTATCTCATCTCTATTTCAAGACTAAGAATTTTATACCAACTATAAACAATAAATTCACAGCGCCCGCGCAAGGTTAAAACCTAGTGTGCATATATATATATATACCTTCTCATATTAAGAATTTAAAATATGTTCAATGTGTCTATTTTCCATCCATTCGGTATTACATTTCAAATATATATGGATTTTTGTGCATGAAAAATTAGGAGGAAGCGTATCTATGATCGATGTAAAGACACCCGTGAAATTAACTCAAGATCCTTTATTCTTCAGCTTATTGAAAAGATTCAATTTAATGTACATATGTCACGAGACATCACAGTCTTAGTCAATGCTCTATTTATTTAGTTATATCCATAATGAGTGAATGTGTTTTTCTGCCTTCTCTAATAGTTTAATTAACATCAGGGTTACGTTGATGGTATTAAAAATCTTAATTACATCCTTCTCTACATCATATTAAATGTAAAATACAAGTAAAGCAAGCAATAAGATAAAGGACGCAAACTATAGAGTGGTTAGACTATAAAAAATGAGCCTACGTCCACTGTGATTCACTATCCTCATTATATGTAATGTATTATACAAAGTTAAAGTTCCATTTGAGGCATAAGTAGAGAGGGGGAGAGAATACATGAGATTAGCTGAGCAGGCAGCTCCTAATGTGGACTACAAAGGTAACTATAAGTAGGCTAGAGCAGGCAAGCCCCTAAGGGGGGTAGTTTGTACAGAGAGGTAGTGTGGAGATTTTGGTAGGGTTTCGCCAAGTGAATCCTCCACTCAATAGTGGGGTGAGCACTTCTATTTATAGAAGTCGGAAGGGTGGTGTCATGTGCATGGTTTAGGTTATATATAGATAAGTTGTACTAATATGGAATACTTCTAAAAACTGGACAACTGTTAAGTTTGTAAGAGTAGGTACCGCGGCCTGTGCTTGGTTAGATTTCATGGCCTGTCTGGACCCAAGCAGAGGCTTATTGTAAATGGCCTATTGTGTAGGCCTGATAGGAAGTATAGGGTTACGGCCACTCTGCTCCCAAATAACAGTCTACTATTAGTTATATGCGATCGATAGTGACTATAATGGACATATTAATAAGTCGACAAGCCGTAGTACTAAGAAGTGGCGAGTTGGTGCTACGGCTAGATTCTATGACCCTGTCGCGGTGTCTTGTTCATGATCTTTATGCTACGGCCACTACAAGGCTACGCTTCACCTTCCAGTGCCCTCTAATATATATTGGATTTAGTTGTGGCCTTCATTATGTTGTCCAAACTCTTGAGAGCAAATCGAAGGCAGAACTTTATCACCTCACCTTTTATTTTTCGACGAGTTTCTTGTGGTGGCTTGTGATAGTTTAAGGTAGAGTTGATGTGGTTTAAGGTGGAGTGACCCTTGTTTCTCCATTATTTTCATCCTTTTCAAGGCATCCATCGATTTAACCATTTCTTCTCTCTTTTTTCTTTTAAATTTTTGTCTATATTTGAATTCTTACAATCTTATCTGAGATTAATGTGTAGTGTAGTTTATATTTTACCCAATTTTTCTATAGAAAGTAGGGTTTATGTTGTTGAGTAACTGTTTTATGAAAGAAATTGGGTTAACCAAATGGATTTTGGATAATGAAATACGGTTTTGATATATGGGTGGATAGAGTAGGATTTGGTATTAATGTTAACATATTGGGGGTGATGTTGGTAGTTTAGGTGTTTGGATTGGATTTGTGTATAGATTTTGTATTTTCAGTTTTTTCTGGGTTAAATTACTCCCAGTCCCCATTCCAGATCTTGTTCTTGGCCAATAACACCAAGAACATGTTCATGGTGTTCTTGGCTAAAACCCTAGGATTTGGGGGTTTTAATCTTTGAGAATTTGTTATCCAAACATTTTCATGTTTGTACCTTTGGTCGCGACAGGTAGTGTAACTTATGCTATTTGGTTGCGGACTTGTCTCAATCCCTTTTTAAAATCAAAACTCCTTTGATCATAGTCTTTGATTCTTGAATTGATTGTGGCTACGAAATTTCTTCATGATGTGGCTTGTCAATCCTATTTTGTGGCTGCAGCCTATGTATTACTGCGATAATTAAACTGAAGTCCTTTATTATGGGATTAATTGGCTGAATCCCTTAGGATTTAAACATTAGTTTTTGGGTTAGATGGCTACAACATTGATTTCCATTTTTCTGCATCTTTAATATTTCTTGTATTTGTTGCGGCCTCTAAGAGGCTTTTTTTATCATAATGGCTGTGGAACCCAACTGCGGAGCCCTTCTGCTTTTCAGGTATTGTTGTGGCCCTATGATTTGGAATCCTTCTGAGTTCTTAGAGGATTTCTAGAAAACTCACTTTGGTGTTCCTCCTCCTGAAATTCCCTTTACAAAGCCTTTGAAGGCCAGGGGGCCTATTTACTCAAGGACTACCCCAACTGCGTCACAATTGATGCTGACTTCGCAGACTCCTCTCATTTTAGGTACATTAGGGAGGATGTAGATATCATGAAGGAGGATACAAACTCCAAAAATAATTCTCATGTCGAAGTGATGGCTTTGACGGTATAGGGACTTCGATTTTCCCATATAAGGCTAGAAATATTCCAGCTGGACTCTCTAACAAAACTAAGAAGGCTCCCAGGGCATTAAACATTCATTGCATCATGATGAAGAGTGGATCAATGACGTTGTTTTGATATTTAAATTTCCATAAGGAGTCATTTGTACACCTCCTACTGTGGAACAAAGGCCATGTTCCGCAGTCCCAAATGAGGGGATTTATTTTCCTTTGCACGCATTTCTCCTGGGGCCGTGGCTTCCAATTCCTGTTCCAATTAGGGCAGCTTTTAGTTCCATGAATTTGGCCCCAGCCCAACTATACCCAAATGGGTGGAGGTCCATTCTTGCCGCTATAGTGCTTTGGCAGAAGAAATTCAACAAGGACATTACTCTCGCGGAGTTCTTCCATATCTATAGGCCAAAGGAAAACTCTGTGAACTTTCGTCCTATTATTATTTCACACTATGGAATAGAGATGGGTATCTATATATTGAGAGGCCTACTAGTGTTAAAAATTGGAAAGGTAAGTTTTTCTTCATTTTCAGGGAGAGTTGGGAAATCCACCCTGAGGAAACTAAGAGAGAGAAAACATATAGGATGTCGGGGACATGGGGGAATTCTTCTAAATCAAGTGACCATTTGTTATAGCTTGTTATGCTTGCTAATAAATTTTTGTTTCATTTTCTACGACATACATTAACACATTTGTACAGCCCTTGACAGCCTAAAGCCCAGTAGACATCAGAAAAAGGACTGCGAAAGCGACAGGAGCGGGGGATAACAAAAAAAGATTTATTGTGCTTATCACCTCCATGGAAGTATTTTATCAATGTTATTTTCCTTCCAAGAACTAACCAAAGAAAATGATTGCGGAAGGTAATTCTTAATACCTTGCTTCTATTTTGGCTAATATATTTTGTTGCAGCTTCTCTTTTTAACTTGGTCTAATTAATTATTTCCTCAGAGGAGGAGATTGATCGTAAACTCCTTACTGCCCAGTTTGCTGAGATGGATGAGAACGCAATTTCCCTCAACTAAGCCCTCAAGAAGAAGGGGAAGAAAAGGAAGAGGCCACCAAAAGGGACAGCTCCTACGGCTAAACCAACTATGCTATTTGGGTTAAGACAGCCAATCCTATTACTGATGACATATCTCCTGCTATTTATGTCGCGACTGGGGAAAAGTAAAATAATTCTCCCATTGATGATGACATAAGAGCTAAACTGGTCGCGATAGGCATAACATTTTTCGATGGGGATTTCTAAGGTGGACTTAGACCAATCCATGTTTTAACCATCGATTCTCCACCATGAAGAGTGATATTAGTTAATGCTAATTTTTCCACCCCTCAAAGTAGGGCCGACAAAGATCCTGACGGTTGTTCGCGACCTCAATTAAGGTAGCCTAATTCCAAATCCTCATGGGATACAACTACAAGGGAAGTTGCTAAGATAAAAAGGGTCGCGAACACTATTGACCTCAACCATCTGGTGGAAGAGGATCATGAGGACTTAGAATCATATGCCCTTCATAGTTTGCTGCGGGTAAGCTCCTTACATTATTTACTTTCTACTAACAATTATTTTGTGCTTGGAGTAACTGTAATTTTTAGGCTGAAGATGTGGCGATATCCCAAAAGGCCAAATATAAAGGCCTATTTAAGCTTTATAATATCGCAGAGTCTTTTTATCAATCAGATCTTCAAGCTCCCAGGACCTCTTCCTTCGAAGCTGGGAAGCAATCTCGTGTTATGGCTCTTGTGACCTATAAAATGACTACAAATTCTCAAATTCAAGTTGCAGCTGAGGCCCAGAAGAAGGTAGAAGATAATTTCAATTAGGTCACGAAAGACTTAGATATTATAAAGAATGAGGCCGTAGAGGCTGCTAAGAGGTCGCAGGTAATAAAAAAAGTTGACTGCTATTGAGGCTCTGATTCGAGAAATGACAACTGGTCTTACCATAACATTGAAGTCTCTTGAAGCCCAACATGCTGAAGTCATCATGAATATAAATAATGATTATGTTGTAGCCTTGACAAGATCCAAAAATAAGGTTGTGGCTTCTTCTAAGACCTCCATAGACTTCTTCACCGTTAATAATAGGGCATACCTCTGCAGCTTTAAGAAACTCAGGCACAGACTTGTTAAAAACTTCCTTGAGACAATGGATGTCATCTTTTCCTGAAAGGTCAATGATGCTCAGCACTTGGAACGTGTGGTAGAATTAAGGGTTGCCATAGAGGAGATAGTCAAGAAGAAATTGGAAGATGTTGCTGATGCTGAGAAAACTAAGACTGTGACAGATAATGCAGAAGATGGAGATGAAGATGATGCAGCCTCATAGTTGGCCATACTAGACTTTTTTGTAACTTTTTTGGGCTATGGCCATATTAACTATGTAACTTTTAAACTATTGACCTATTCAATTTATACAGGGTTGTAGCCACTTTTGACATATGTGAGCATTAGTCCATCTTATAATTTATACTGGGTTGTAGTCACATTTTTGTTGAATCCCATTTCTTTTCTATCTTCTGAATGTATTATCTTGAACTGGCTGCGACCTTGCACTATTTCCTATGTTGTTGAATGCTTGAATATTTGCACTTCTTTTCAAGAGTACTATAGGGCTTGTGAACTCTATTAACTGGCTGCAGCTATCAATAACCGTAATAATAATTGGTTATGGCCTAAGAGGTTGCATCCATTAGTTGTTGCTTTAAATGTTGAATATCAAATATTAAATAACTTTAGATGTTGGCTGCAGCAATACTTCTTTTATAGAAATGTTGGTTGCATCGCTTTATAGACTCTTAACTGGTTTCCCTTGCCGTAAACTGTTAGGTGAGCACAGAATAATGAATGTTGTTGCAAAAATATTCCAATTATAGATTGAGGCACTTTTCTCCACCGCAGACAATTAAGTCTTAGCTCACTATATTAAAAATAGTATTGCTGCAGAATTTTCGTAATGGTGATCTTGAGGAACTACTTCCTTTATTGCGGACAATTAAGTCTTTGGCCCACTTCAATTGACTACAACTCTTTTCATTGATTTTGGGGCATTTTCAAGCCTCCCTAGGCTAGGTTGTCATTAAGCCATCCACGGATGGATGGGTATTTTCATGCCTCCCTAGGCTAGGTATTATCAAGCTTCCCTAAGTTAGGTATTTTCAAGCCTCCACGAATTGGGTTGTCAATAAAGCCACCCATGGCTAATAATAAGTATTATGAGACCTCAAGTCTAATTATTGCATCCCGAAAGCTAAGAGCAGGCCTTATGAGCCCCCGAGGATAATTGAAGCATCCTGAAAACTAAGAACGGGCAATATGAGCCCCCAAGTCTAATGTAAGCATCTTGAATTTTCAAATATTTTTTTGTATGGTGAGAGATATTATAGTTGATTATGACTATCGCCCTTTATCCTCAATAGACTACTTCTCCCATAATAGAATAATCCTCTCAGATAATTGGTCATTAGGTTTCCTTTCAAAATCTGATAAGATAAAGATTTTTAACAAGGTTATAAACGAGGAGATCAAGAGTTGATATATGATCAAAACCAATATTCACACACACACACACACACACACACACACACACAAATATATATATATATATATATATATATATCATTTTTGTAAGGTAAATACAAAGCATATGTGTAAAAGCTACACTTTAGAGATTTTAACAGAAAATAGAAACTAAGGCAGAAGTTAAGCATGTGGCTTATCAATTTAGGGTTGCATACCTTATGCATCCTTTAGGAACCTTTGTAGCATTCCCTACCTCATAAGCCTCTCAATTTCATCTTTCAATGTGAAGTAGCTAATGGTTATGTGGCCACGGTCTTGATGAAATTTACACCACTTGGCCCTATCTCTCCTGTGGGGAGGGGATTTCAGCTTCTGCGGCCATTTTAGCAACTTGTCCTCCTTGATGCTTCAAGGATGTCCTCTGCACTATTAGCCTTTTCCTCTGCAGCATCTAAGATCACATCCTTCTGCATGGAGGTGAAGGCTATAGACTCCAATATTAGAACCCTCTGTTCCAGGAGGTTGACTTGGCCTTAAAAAGAGATGTATGGCTGTCATACAAATGGTTGATGTAGCTCAGCAGCTGGGTTATCTCTTTAGTCTGCCATGCACCTGATTAGGATCTTCATTCCATCACTTACAAACGTTAATCTTTAAATATATATACTCTGAGACCAACTAAACATTGGTGAGAAATCAAGAGATGCAAGAAGAGAGAACCAGGCATAGTAACAAGGATGCAGTCTTTGATAATATGCATATTAACATTGTTGTGGCCGCGACCTAAGGTACACATGAGGGTACTGCTGTGGCTTTATCAAAGGGATCTCCCCGTAACTGAGTTTGGGGACACTTTGCAATAAGTCCCTTTTCCCAAGTGAACAGAAGAAGCGATACAGACCAACTGCCCTAGGAGGGTTGTGGCAATCAAGAAATTAAACTTTCAATCTGCATCCTGCCTGAGGTAGTGAAGGGTGTGGTTCCAAAATTGGGCCTAAAATGTGAAATTATCTCAGAGAGGATGTACAGAATCGACCTACTAGGAGTCAATCAAGGGCACAAGAGCCTTTAGGTGCAAAAAAATAGCACAAACATGGTGGTAAACCCTAGATCATGGGTGCAAAAAGTGAAAAATAAGTAAACAGAATTCTTCCCTAGTTACCAACCTTTATGAGGCTATAGCCTTTTGTGCTTTTCATCACTATCTAGATAAGGTAACATCACAGGGGTACGAAAAACAAATATGAGATCATAGAAAATATCTGGAAACAAACAATCCCCCTATAGGGGGTTTATATGTAAAAGTATGAGTCCCATAAATCAAACAATCCCCCTATATCTCACTCACAGGATAATGACTCGAGGTCCCCATGGATGAAATAAGGCATTTGGAGCCCTAAATAAGAAGAAACAAGATAGAAATACCTCATTTTCCACAGACGGAGCCCAAATGATGGTACGAGAAACTGGACTTACATCCTTCTCGATGTCATATTAAATGTAAAATACAAATAAAGCAAGCAATAACGAAAAGAACACAAAATATAAAGCGATTCAGCTATAAAGTATGAGCCTACGTCGACTGTAATTCACTACTCTCATTATATGAAATGTGTGATACAAAGTAAAAGTTCCATTGGAGGCATACAAAGTAGAGAGGGGGACAGAATACATAACATTATCTAAGCAGACAACTCCTGATGTGGATTGCAAAGGTAACTATAAGTAGGTTGCGACAGGCAATCCCCCAAGAGGGGGGGGGGGGTAGCTTGTAGAGAAAGGTAGTGTGGAGATTTTGGTATGATTAATTGTTCTACATGTGTGTACCTGTGTGTTTGTGTGCGTGTGTTTATGTTTGTATATGTTTTATATATGTAAGTATATACAAGGCCGGAGGCATCCAATCGTCTATTTACTCATTACATGTGTGTGTTTCTCTCTCAAACACTAACTACATTGCCATTCTATCACACACACACACACACTAATTCATACTCTCTCTCACACACACATAAAATAATTCACATACACCTTTTAATAAAAATTATAACAAACAAAATAGTATTATAAGAAGGAGTATAGGACTAATTATTCTAAAGGATCTACAATCTTCAACATAAAAAAAAAACTAAGGTATATACCATCTCTCAAAGCCTCTTACGACTTTTTGTGACACAATTTCTCTAACTATAACATTTCACTAGAAATTAGATATCTCAAAACTACACCCAACATTATATAGATTCTATATAGATACTTATAATGTTGAAAAGTAGCATAAAATACTAATTTTAAATAAAATTTTCAATCTGAAACTTTCAAAGAGTGAGAAGACATAGAACGTGGGAAAAGCATGGACTTTCTCACCCTTATGCATTCCATAATCGTATAAGAGAAATTATTATAAAATATGCATGCTTTTATTGTATTAATTCTAAGAAGTTTAAAACATTTATCAATTATAAAAAAATACAATATGTTAACCGTAACAATTGGACCAATTCTTCAATGTTCCCCACCGAAAGTTGTATTATCTTTATAAGATTTAAGCATGTAAATATTTACTTTAAAAGCTGATTTGTTTGTAAAAATAATAGAGGACCTTAAAGTAAATATGCACTATAACTTCAGATTTTTCATCAAAAAATGTGAAACAAAACTATTTTGACATTCAATGTAAACTAGTCAATAATGATGTCCATATTCATAAACCAAAATATATACGTTGAAAAACCTAACATGTGCCATTATGTCAAAGTAAATACTTGTAACACCCCGCATAATTAAATACCGGGTGGCCAGTCCCATACCAAATTAAAACAGAATATACAGTTGGCTCATTCTTAGCATCACTGTTGAAAACATTTACAACTCACCCAATACTCAATTAAGCTGGTGTTAAAAACTTTTCAAATTTTAATTTAACAAAATCCATTTCCAGTCTAAGAATAACACAACACATTTTATTCTACAACACTTAACTGAATAGATAACACAAAAGAATTTAAATGCAATTGGAATAAACATTCCCAAATAATATTAATCCATTACAGAAATTCCAACAATATTAACTGTATTAAAAAGACCCAATTACAATAGTATCTGACTCCGATAGGAAAATGATAACTGAATCCTTTGGGCGACATGCCCCAACTAAGAGAATACTGTGAATCAAATGAAGATAGGCGTCTAAGCAAAACTCCATAAATCCATAACCTGTCATAATCCGCTAAGGTTGGCGTCCCTGTTGCTGGACACCTGATATAGAAGATACAATAGAAAAGAAAATATGCAAGGAAACGGGTCAGAGCCCGAATGTGTAAATGATTTTTAAAACAGCAAGTATTTAACAAGTGCAATAAATCTTTTATTATGTACATGTTAGACCCAATTCTCACTTGCCATTCTCACCTCTCAACTAGAGTGCACACTTAACGTTTCCTATTAACCTCCTAGTTAATGGTTCCTCTTTTCTAGTCTCCATATTATAATTTCATCCCAATATCATAATCCCCGTATGTCCCATACCATACGTCACATTATTATTCATTTACGTTTCTCATTTATATGATTAGTTTCTCATTAACATGAATCATTTCTCATTAATATGAGTTAAGCTTTTCAATTCTTTAAGAATAAACATTCATTAACTTAATTCCATTATCTTTCTCTATTCACCATTATCTACAAATATCACACAGTAGATGATTTAACCACAATAAATCCAATCATTCATTTAATCCATTATATATATATTCATATATAATACGACACCCCGAGTCACAGCTGCGGTGCAATGCATTACTCTTCTATCATGTCCCAATATTGCTTGTCGCCGAATAAGGGACTAAAGGTTCATTAAGATTCCTCGAACCACAAACAACAACACAATCATTGGAGGCGAACATAGTTCTCATACCCATGGGTCACGCACATACCTACGTACCCACAGTCAGCGGACTTATCAACTCCCCGATAAGTCTTTCATAGACCTATGTTCTCGAGTGACAAATCAAAGATCCCATGGATTCATCAGGATATGACTGCCCTCACGCGCAAACCTCCCACCGATAGCAAGTAAGCTAGGTATGTCATACACATAAATCATCAATCAATCAAATAGGCATTATCATACCTATAATATAATATCAATAAGGTAATATCACTACCCTAAGATAATTCCCATACGTAGCATTATATCTCTTTTAAATTCCACGTATTAAAATATCATATCTTTACTTCATAATTTATTTATCCTCGCATCCTATAACATCTCTCCACTCCCGATGTCGTTAAGGTTCATGCGCGAAGCGTCTCGCAAAGCGAAATCCAAACAAGGAACCCCTCCAATACACTACTACTTAACTTTGTCGATCGAGGAGGTCTGACAACTTCAACTATGCGATCGGGATAACCTCATATCCTCTTTCAACCAAATGTGTTCTAAACTCTCATCTCTATCCAGGAGCCATACCACTACGCTCTTGTACTACACTCAGCCCTTGCGAAATCAATAATGAGCTTAAACTCAGTCCTTGATGTTTAAATTGTAACCCTAAGGCTACCCAGGTGTTATATTAAATCTCCCCTACTTGAACTATCCTTAATCCTCATACAAACAGATTAGAATCCAACACATGAATCTAGCAACCGAAATCTCTTTAACTTTAATTATCATAATTCTAATCAATTAAATCCCAATAAAATTAATTCAAATCTTAACTAGGGCTTACTGATCTTCTCTAAGACCCATAATATCCAATTAATAATCACCGAAGATCTACAAAAGTTTTGGGATAAGAACCAACATTAAAAAGAAACAACATCATGAATTCTCATATTTTAAATACTCAGAAAAATCAGATCCAAAAATTATTCAAATCATCAATCCGACTTCAGATTTCGATTCTACGCGAAAAATTGAGTCAGGTATGTGTTTTGAGTTTTTCTTAAATCTCATCCAAATGCACTCGAAAAGGAGATCTAAACATTCCAAATTGGCTCTTCTCATTCCACTCGTTTTTGCCTCTTTTTCCAGAAAATTATCAACATATTATCTTCAAGAACACTAAATTATTTTCAGAATTTCTTCCACAGATTGATGAATATTTATTGGATTATTATCAACTTACAACATGAGTTTGATTCCTACATATGTTCATACTTCCAGAAATCCATTACTACTCCATTTTTATCTTCCAAACATGAAAAATCATCTCTTTTCATAATTATTCTAACATGGACAATATACGAACTTAAGTTGCAAATATCAAACACTTGCCTCTAATGAAGATCTGATCCTTTGGAGTTGAATAACATAGGTGGTGATGGTGGTGGTGACCTTTGACCTTTGGTTCTCCTACTTCCCAAGCAAACTTCTTTTTCTTTCCAAGCAATCTTCCACTCTCTCTAAGAAGATGACTTTTCAATTTTGTGTAGAAGAGATGAAATGAACCTACATACACTAATCTCCAAATACTTATAATAAGACAAAACCCGAAATCACTATTCATCCCCCTTGTAAGAATAACCAAAATGCCCTTTTGGGTTGTCTTTTCATTTCCAAATGACCCGAGACTCAAAATTAACATCCAAATAGACTTTTCTGACTATTTCGAACCTTCCGGACGCAACGACGCAGTCGAAATGACTATAAGGTCGATAAAAAAATAAATTTTCTTTTTAATTTAATAAATTAGTCCCGACACGTCCCATACCGCGTCTCACTAAAAAAATCCAAATTATCAAAATTATATCACACCGTCATAATAATGACATCATATTCATATATTACCTAAATATCTTTAAGTAATATTCAGAATCATCCATTTTAATATCCACAATTCGGATAAAATCCAAATGAATTAATTTATAATAAAATCCAATTAATCCATTAATTTAAAATATAACCCATTTTAAAAGTTATTAAAATTACGGGTTATTACAATACTTTCAATAATTTTTTTATATGATCTCAACATGTTAAAAAGAGTTGAGATAAAGTTTAATTTGATGTCAAAGTAATGGTTTGCTTTATTACGATAACATTCTTTGCATGCATATATATCTACATACTAGCTTGCAGGCCACGCGTTGGGTGGGTGTAAAAGGATACTCTTTGGAGACTCATACTGGGAAAGAGAATATAGTTTATGTGTGTTGAAAACATATTTAGCATATTAAAACGATATCATATTGGGAAAGAGAATCTAGTTTATGTTTGTTGAAGACATATCTAGCATAGTAAAACGATATCTTGATGGTGGATAATATGCCTGAATATCTTAATATCATTTTAAATGAATTAAAATTTATATTAAACTAATATATAAAAATTGTTGTGAAAGAGACTGTTATGTTTAAAAGTATATAGAAAACAACATAAAACAACCCTAGAACATTCAAGATGAATTCATTAAATAGATTCAAAAATTTAATAGTAACATTAAACATTTTATACAATATATGTCATGTTATAAATTTATACAAAATATACTTTAACCAACCTAATAAGCACAATATATTAATATCTATAGTTGAAAAATTCTAAGTGTAAATATAGTGCACTACTAATGCGTGGGGCAAACATATAAATTAAGATACCTAATAAAACAATTAAAATCGTCATATCCCAAAAATTCAAACATGAAAAGAATTTTCATTAGAGACTTTATTCAAATAGGTAAAGTATTCATTCAACTTAAGAACATCTTTGTAAATCCCTTCATCCAAATACATGACTGCCAAAAATTAAAAAAAAAATACTTGAGAGATAATAAAATACACAAACACACTCAATATTTGAGAGATAACAGTCAATATAAGGAGAATTATTTTCTTTATTACTCACAATATTTTTTTACTTTTTATAACTTCACTTCAAATGCAAATATTACATGAGTATTTATAGAATCTCTAAAATGTATCTACCTAAATACACGTATCAATTACATTTAATGTAAACATAACCCTTTTAGACTTCCATACATGAACCAACTAAATGTATGTATTGACCAAATACATTGTAAGCGCAGAAGCCCTAAATTTTAAAAATTATTTTAAATTAACTTTCCTTTAATGTGGAATAGAATGGTTCAACACAATACAAACTACATGTTTTAATTTCTTTCAAATTAAAATAAACTAAACTAAAAGTGACAATAAATTAATCAACAAATTAATTTTCACTTAAACAACTTAATTCAATCCAAGTCCTAAAATTTTCCTAACAAGATTAAATCATTTTTCTACATAGGCCAAACCAAATTTTATCAAATTAAAATTAATGACTTGAACTAAATTAATTAAATATTACCCAAATTAATTTTAGCACCAAATTAAGCATGAGTAGTGATTAAACCATCTTTTATCTTTTAGTCCTAAGCATGCATCTTGGTGATATAGCAAGATAAAATAAATCATAAACCACTATGCCGCGATGTACGAGGAAAACCCAAATTGAAAAAATCTCGGACGGCCCCTAGCCTTAAGCTAACTAAGTACGATTTTATGTTTACAAGACATATGACTTACTATACACGACTTGACTCCATCTAAGCCTTGACGCGTCTTCTTGTAACTACCTCCGACTAGCCGACAATTCGGGACTCCACCGGAACCTTGGAATCCTCCAATGAAGTATTTGGTCAACCGTCAACCCGCACCCGAATCCTTTCTCCGAGTGGGAATGCCGCAACAAATAAAGTCTTCTTCTTTGTGGGATGTAAAAGCAAACCCCAAACAAAATCTTTAAAGGGTTTGAGTAGAACCCAGTGCCAAACACTCCAAGAAAAGATATATATATATATATATATATATATATGAAAGAACTTGGAATAAAACAAACTAAAACTATGGGTGTGAAACACTTAGTTTTGTTGTACGGATTGAACATTTTTAACAAAAACCAAGGAGACCTTTTTTAGCGAATTTTTTTCTCTCAAGAGCCCTTCAAAAAGTATGAAAAGTCTTAGCAAAAAGTGTCTTCCCGTACATATTAAAACTGGTACAAAGTAGTGGGGTAGTGGGGGGTTAAAAATGAAAACTGGTAAAAAAATGGACAAACTGAAATCTCGTTTGAATTCGAACGACCTTTCTAACGAGATTTCAGGCCATGGTTCTAAAGAATTTCGATACGAACGTGTGGCTGCCAGTTTTATATTTTTCTGATTTTTTTTGGATTTGATATGATTTTTCTACGGAAAGGTGTCTGAGAACAAAATCTTTAGAACTATGAATTCCAAAAAAAATTAACAAAAAAATACTAACAACCAAATTAAATTTCCAAGCTCATATATATATATATATATATATATATATATATATATATATATATATATTAATGCATTCATACCTTTAGGAGACATTGGAATTCACATGTTGATGACGTGAAACTTGGCACAAAAATCGATAATGATGAAGCTTTTAAATTCTGGGCCGCTACATCTTCAACTCGTCAAACACGTCATAGGCTTGATAGGGAAAACTTATATCCTATGACTCAAATGGTTTTGTCCAAAATTGAGCCAACACTATATAAGACTCAATTGAAAATTTGTGTCCTTACAAATCTCCCCCTTTGGCTATTACAGGACAAAAACCAAATAAAAATCCTAAAGGGCCGTCAAAACCCACCAAAAATAAAAAATTACAAGCTTGAGTCAAAATCCAAGGATGACTATCTTTGCCAATATAAAGTTGCTGCTAAAAACTCTGCACATTTAAGCAAAACATTAAACGCATAAGGAATATCAAAATATTAAATGTAATTAAAATAATAACTCCCCCTAAATTAATTATCTCCTTTATCAAATAAATGACCTGCTTAGAAAGACGTCTCCCCCTAAGTTAAATCTCCCAAACTAAGATATGATTTACAATAGGATTTGAAATCATTTCTCCCCCTATCATTATCCCCCTTTTTGTTCAGGAATAGACAAAGGTGATTAATTAAATACTCATTTCTCCCCCAAATGAACGAAGTACCATTTACCCCCTTAAAAACTACATAAGGGATATAAATATGGGAAAGAAAGTAAAACATGCATGAAGTGATAGGGTCATTAAGGCCTAAGGGCAACAAAAATTTAAACTAATCCATACAAATATTAAAGGATAACAACTATGATGTAACAAACAAAATGATATCAATTTGAAAAATAAGGAATTAAGTATGAGATATCAAGCCAAAATTTTACAAGTTAGATACCAATTATGAATTAAAGCATAGGTGGACTAGCTGGAATGACAAAGGCTCAAAATAAACACAATATCATATATATGTATACACAATAGATATAAAATATGCACAAGCACACATATATAGATATAAACATACAAATGACACAAAGTACAATATTATAAGTTTTCAACACTCTTATGGCTGTGTCATATGAAAACGGAAGTGAAGGGGTGTGAACTAGATACTAATGAAGTTAAAACCCTATCACTTAAACATGTTCACAGAGTTCTCATTTGATTGCAAAAATTTATCAACTAGATTTAGCCTTATGTGACAAGATAAAGTGAACTCATGAACAAATAAACACAATGCATACAAGCCTAGCATGTTGATGATTCTTCAAACCAATAGAGTCATGATAATGAAAGTGCAACTAGGATTAATGGACATTGTGCAAACCATTGATATACCATCCAAACTCCCTAAAAATAAGCATATTATTTTTGAATGACTATATCAAACTAAACAAATATAGGCCTTGGCTAAATATTTTCTTTTAATGCCATATTCTTTTAGGCCTTTGGACCACGTGTTTCTTTTAAGTCCATAGCAAATGGTGGCTTACTCGCAAAGGATGGCATTTCCTTTAGGAGCCCTTCCCCGTGCACACACACACACACACACACACACACACACACACACACACACACATATATATATATATATATATATATATATATATATATATATATATATATATATATATATATATATATCATTTTTTATCACACAATTCTCACGTGCAATGGATTTAACATGCACATATCCTCCTAGGTCATAATATATGTAGATGATAAGATTGGTAGGAGAACACCTCACAAAGCTCAAATATACATGTGAAGTTGAAATTTAAAAGAGCTCGTGCATGTGTGTGAAAAGGCATATAAAAGTGAATCCATTAAGCAAGACAAACTTAAACTACTCCATGTAAACATGATAAAGAACATTTTAAGGATTAAAATTCTAACCAAAAGTTCTAGCCACATGGTAGCGGGATGAAGGATTCAAACACAAACACATGCCACAAAAGGTGTGTAAAATCAAAATACACACAAAAGAAAAAAAAAATGAGTTTTTCAAAATTTTAACTAAACACAAAGATATTTACTCAAAAAACAAACAAAAATTATTTGTATTTTTCATTATGTTTAAATTACTCCTACGATAAAACACAAATGATAAACAAAATCATTTCGTATTTTTCAATTAATACAAACAAATTTGAAAAGAATATAATACAAAAGATAAACAAGTCATAATTCTAGCAAAGCATATATGATGACGAATGGACTAGAAAATGACAAGCAAGCACACAACTAGAAAGAATATAAGACATGTAGCACAAAAGTTAGAGTATGCAAACATGCAAGTCATTACTCATAGGATATTGCAAGTCAAGAGTCAGGAACTAGCATATTACAACCATCAAAAACTGAAAATTTTGAAAAATGCATATTTTCCCAAAAAAATTTAAACACAATAATTTAGTGTAACTTACTGTGATACCACTTGTAGGCGCGGAAGCCCCTAAAATTTAACAGTTCTTTTAAATTAAATTTCCTTTAATGCGGAATAGAATGGTTCAACACAATACAAACTACAAATTCTAATTTCAAATTTTAATTTCTTTCAAATTAAAATAAACTAAACTAAAAGTGACATTAAATTAATCAATAAATTAATCTTCACTTAAACAACTTAATTCAATCCAAGTCCTAAAATTTGCCTAACAAGATTAAATCATTTTTCTACATAGGCCAAACCAAATTTTATCAAATTAAAATTAATGACTTGAACTAAATTAATTAAATATTGCCTAAATTAATTTTAGCACCAAATTAAGCATGAGTAGTGATTAAACCATATTTTATCTTTTAGTCCTAAGCATGCATCTAGGTGATATAGCAAGATAAAATAAATCACAAACCACTACGCCGTGATGTACGAGGAAAACCCAAATGGGAAAGACCTCGGACGGCCCGTAGCCTTAAGTCAACTAAGTACGGTTTTATGTTTACAAGACAGATGACTTACTATACATGACTTGACTCCATCTAAGCCTTGACACGTCTTCTCGTAACTACCTTCGCCTCGGGACTCCACCGGAACCTTGGAATCCTCCAATGAAGTATTTGGTCAACCGTTAACCCGCACCCAAATCCTTTCTCCAAGTGAGAACGCCGCAACAAATAAAGTCTTCTTCTTTGTGGGATGTAGAAGCAAACCCAAACAAACTCTTCAAAGGGTAGAGTAGAACCCAGTGCCAAACACTCCAAGCAAATATATATATATATATATATATATATATATATGTGTGTGTGTGTGTGTGTGTGTGTGTGTGTGTGTGTGTGTGTGTGTGTGTGTGTGAAATAACTTGGAATAAAACAAACTAAAACTATAGGATTTTGTTCTAAGGATTGAACATTTTTAACAAAAACCAAGGAGACCTTTTTTAGCGATTTTTTCTCTCAAAATCCCTTAGAAAAGTATGAAAAGTCTTAGTAAAAAGTGCCTTCCCGCACATATTAAAACTGGTACAAACTAATGGGGTAGTGGGGGGTTAAAAATGAAACTATGATGAACTGAAATCTCGTTCGAATGAAATCTTGTTCGAACGACCTTTATAAGGAGATTTAAGGCCATGGTTCTATAGAATTTCGATGCGAACGCGTGGCTATCGGTTTCGTATTTTTATGTTTTTTTTGGATTTGATATGATTTTTCTATGGAAAGGTGTTCGAAAACAAAATCTTTAAAACTATGAATTCCAAAAAATTTAACAAAAAAATACTAACACCCAAATTAAATTTCCAAGCTCCTATATATATATATATATATATATATATATATATATATATATGTATGTATGTATTAATGCATTTATACCTTTAGGAGATATTGAAATCCACATGTTGATGACATGAAACTTGGAACGAAAATCGACAATGATGAAGCTTTTAAATTCTAGGTCGCTACGTCCTCAACTCCTCAAACACATAATAGGCTTGATAGGAAAAACTTCTATCCTATTACTCAAGTGGTTTTGTCCGAAATTGAGCCAACACTATATAAGACTCAATTGAAATTTTTTGTCCTTACATGCATATGTGTTTACATTAATCTAGATAATACAAAATTAATAAATGGCTTAATGAAGGGTACACATGTCATCAAGGGTACACATGTCATCGTGTGGGCAAGACAAATGTCGACGTTGTGTTGTGATGAGAACATTATGTGTGTGTGTGTGTGTGTGTGTGTGTGTAACTAGGAGTTAATATTTGCATGTAAATAGCTACTTATTTATTGGTGTACTACGTATGTACCCCCCCAATCGCTTGTGTTTTGTTGTTACCCAATTTAAGATGCGGGACTCCTCTGGGTATTACCGATAGAGCACGAACAGGACACCGAAGATAGATGTCTTCATGTGTCATATATATATATATATATATATATATATATATATATATATATATATGTGTGAACATATGCATTTATTCATATACACATGGTGGTGTGCCTTGTATGAGAATGCATTCTCATAGTCTATAGATGTTGACAATACTTAATGATAATAAAGTTGGATTATCATAGTGATATGAATAATTGGTAACAAAACTGAGTTCTAATGTTTAATGCGGTAGACGATTATTAATGAGAATAATAATTGGGTAGTCTAAGGGTGTAGACGGTAATTAAAGAAAATGAAACCTATAGTCTAAATGGTGTTGACAATTATTGGTGCGAATTAAAAGTTATATAGTCTGACGAGATAGACTAAAGTTAAGGAACATTATTTGATATAAAAATATATGTTGAAACTATATAGAACTTAGTGGTCAACAATATAAAGTAAATCTGGGGACTGTAATGTTAGATGTAACACCCACTTTTAGTTGATGTATGGCTAGATAGCTTTACTGGTACAAGTCAGAATTAAACATTGGAATTAATAATTGATATTTGTTTGAGGATGCGAGTAGGATTTCTTCTATATGAGAGGTGAGATACTCGATACATGCAAGCGTCGATGGAGAGACGTGAAGTATGAGTTTAGTTATATTTTGAATATTTATTGGTGAAGAATCCTTGAAATTCTAGGGCTCTGACCTAAAACTATAAAGGTTTTTCCCCCAGATTTTCTCATAAATAGGGATGGAAGTATTGACGATGGATCGGACTTGCTGTTTCTTTGGATGTAGCAGATTCTATTCCATTGATTATAGTATAGGTTGTACTTTCTCATTTGGTTATTTCATTTCATATAGAAATTGTATGGGCGTAAGACCAAGAGTTTATTTATATTAGTTTGTACTTATCTTTACATTATGGACGTTGTATGGTGATTCAGTTTTGCAGGTATGTAGTAATTCATTTTTGGTTCAAATGTTTTTATTTATTGTGAATTTTGGTAAAGAAGAAAGGTTATTTCTATTTCATAGTGCTGACAATGGTATAAATTGTTGACAAGCCCCATCTTCGGTGTATCATGTCTGGCCAGCCTTTACGTGAGAAAATGAGAGTTGTTAACATATGGTGGAGGGGTTTCATCCCCGTGTTATCCCAAAAGGCTTGCATGATCACCTTATTTGCAATGGCAAATAAGAAATATTTATCACTTTCCAACTTCTAAGAGTTTGATAGCATTTTTTAACTTACAATACGGTACAAGCTCGTGTAGCACATTTTGAACATTTCCCCTTTTTAGGGGGTAATAGGGTTAAAAAAATATTTATATCCCATGCTATTAAATAAGTCGTTAGTCAAATTTCATCGTTAACACAAAAGACCATTTCAGAATAGATTTAGATAGTAAATATATTAAGTATTCACAAATAACTAATGGGTTCTTCCCGTTTACATATTCCTTGATAAAAAAAATGCCTCGTAGCCTAATAACATATATTTTTCACAATAATATCTTTCAACCCTTAATTTATACTTTATATGAAACAATAATACAAACATAACACGTGTATTTAATAAAATTAATATATACATTATAAAATAACACATATAAATTCCATAAATTTGAAAAATCATATACGCACTACACATGAACCTTACCAAAAAGACTCTTTGCATGTCCTAAACCCAATCAAACTTGTTTACCAAAGGAGTAAATCCAATTAAAATGATAAAAAAAATGGTTAATTAATCACAATAATTAATACATTTGTACTACAATCTCAAGACAAGCAACCAAGGATTACTCATAGACCTTAAATTATGATACGATACGATATTATAAATTAACGGGTTCAAGATTATCAAGTTCGGATCAATATCAGTCAACGCAATAGACGTGTTAAAATAATGGTTCGGGTTTAGGAATTTGTTTATATAATTAGACCCATTTTTACCCATTAATACTCTTTAACATCAAAGAGTTATATAGGATGATATTTGACCAATTCACACAAATATATTTGATAAAGGTTATTAAAAATGTGTAATTTATGTAACTCTCCCCAACTAATTAGGAAAATACTTTACTAAGTTACCACAAGCATAAACACGCATTAAAACAAAATTGGCCTGATCCAGTCACACAGGGCTGGAGATGGAAAAGACATAATCTAGTTTTCAAGAGGTTGTTTGGGAGGTGCTTGTTAACATGTGTTGGATGGGGAGGGTATTATTGTGTTTTCTTTATTATGATGCTTTTACCAGGTTGTATATCACAACCATGGATAAGTTGACTCAACAATATATCCAAACACATGTGGCAGTTACTAATAAATCATCATTTGTGGCCAATATTGATTGCTTGATTTTTTTTAAATGAAGTTTTCATTTTAGTCATTGGTATTTGAGCTACTTATATACTTTTTCGGCACTAAGATTTTTCACCCCGGAATGTATCCATGTATACTTTAAAAAATATGCAATATAACCTTAGTGTCCAAAATATATGTTAATGTACTAGAGTAAAAAAATTATCAGAGAGTTAAGCCAAAAATACATATTTTTAAACATGCAAAAAAGTAAAGTATAAAAAAATTTATCTTATCAGTAAGACATGTTAGTGTGTCAAGACAAAATGGAATGAATTGACGCGTTACCTAATAACTAATAACGAGTGTGAATGAATCAAATTCATATCGGATCAGGGTTGATTCTAAGTTGATTCGTTTAGTTGTTAGTGAAGGTGGATCAAATGCGATAATCCAATGGATCGGTGATCAGTCTTACAAATCTAGATCCGTTAAAGATTTGAAAATTCAATATAATTATCTTATTATGTGTGTGTATGTATTTATATATACAATTAAAATTTAAGAGTTTTAAGATAAATAAGTAAATGTGATTTTTATATATATGTATATATACATTACTAAATAATTATATATCTTTATATTAGTTAATGTGTACGGACATTCCATAGCTAATACATTTTGTAAACTGATAATCGAGTTAACGAGTATTGTTACCAAAGCATTGTTACACACTTTCCACAAGAAATGTTTAATCTTGGGAGGAGACTTAATCTTCCAGATAGATTTCCAAATCCTATTATTCACCTGAAAGGAGGAATAATGTATATCTCTATATTTTTCAAGTCCAATGTTTTCAACAACATAGTAGCTTGATTTCACAGTATAACTGCCATTATTATTAAAGTCGCATACTAACTCATCTTCCCTCTCTCCAGCACTGATAGGAATGCATTGGATTACATAAAATTCAGCCTGTGAAAATAAGGAATGGAGCTTATAGGACATCCAACACATCTGATGAGGAGAAATTAAATCAACCACCACCAATTCAGTAGCTTTCGAGGTTTGGGGGAGATAGGGAAGCCTCCATTAAGCCTAGGAATCCATTTGCTTTCCCGGATCTTGTCCTTTAACCCATTGCCAATATTCCATCTCATGCCTTTATCTAAAATTCTCCTACTCTCACAATACTAGCCCATATAGGCGAAGGGTAACGACCCTTATAAGCCTCCATGAAATCCCTATACGAAAAATAAATAACTTTTGGCATAATATCCCATAACGCATCAGGGTTATTTAGAAGGCGCCAAGATTGTTTAGCCAAAAGAGCTAAATTAAATCTTTTGAAGTTACGAAAGTCAATTCCCCCTCTAGTTTGGGAATGCACAAATTCTCCCATTTGTTCCAACATATTCTGTTTTTATCCACGTCGCCTCCCCACCAAAATTTTCTGGCCATAGCGTCTAGTTTAGAGCAAAGGTTATTGGGGAGAAGGATGCACGACATTACATAGCTGGGGACAGCTTAGAATACAGACTTAATTAAAACATATCTGCCTCCAAATGATAGTGAATTCTATTTCCACCCTTATAATTTATCTTATACTCTATTAAGAAAGAACGAGAAGGTCTCCTTCCTGGATCTGCTCCATGTAAACGAAAATCCCAAATATTTCAATTTAGGGTCAAGTGGTTTGATTTTTAATTGTAGATCTAGTATTCGAGGAACAATGGAACCTAATTTATTGAAATTAATAAGTTATCCAGAAGCCCTCCCATATTGATCTATAATGCCCAACACATTAAGACATTCACTTCTCTCAGCCCTAAAGAAGATGATCGAGCCGTCGGCAAAAAATAAGTGGGATAAAGGAGGGCATGATTTTGTAATTTTTATGCCTAAGATCTCCTTTCTCACCAAAGTCGGGGATATCTTTTTTAACAACATGTATTGCATTAGAAGAAAGAAGTAAGGAGAGAAAGGATCGCTTTGGCGAAGGCATCGGCTAGGATTAATACTACACACTTTGTTTCTATTAACCACAATAGAGAAGGTAACTGTGGAAACACATTATTCTATTAAGTGAATCCATTTCTCTTTGAAGCCCATCTTCCTCATAGTAGAAAAAAGAAAATTCCACTCCACTCTGTCATATGATTTGTTAAGATCGATCTTTAGAGCAAGTTCCTCCTTCTTTCCATTCTTCTTTTTCTTGAAATAATGGAACATCTCATGGGCAATGATTATACTGTCTTGAATAAGTTTCTTAGGGATGAAAGTAACCTGGTTGGGGGAAATAATGAGGTTGAGGAATGGCTTGAGTCTATTAGCAAGGGTCTTAGCAATGATTTAATACATAAAACATTAAAATAATTTGTAAATATTCATAACAGTTTTTAAATTATTTTTTAAAACATTAAAACCGTTTAAGAAGTTGACAAATTTGTTGGTAAATATTTCCCACTCAAATAGGTAACCAAAATTTTCCCACAGATTGTGCATAGGATGTGTTGTACCTATTTTAGACACTGTTGGGGAAAACCTCCTTTGTTTTACTACGCGACTTCTCGTTGAAGTGGAACAAGAGTGTCCTCTAGGACCAATACTATCCCCCATATTTCTCACTTCCACAATAGATAACTCCCCTTTCAATTTTTTGTTGAACTTTCTTCATCTAACAGCCCCTCATTAGCTCGCTTAAAGGGCAGCATCAACTTCATTTGCTATTTCCTTATTTACTTCGATTTTGAGGTTCAAAACCTCCCTACATTCATCTTCCACAGTGTAGAGATTATTTGGGTTGGTGAATAGGCTGACCTGGTGTAACACCCCGTAATTTTAAGGCTTAGAATTTAATTATTTTTGAGAGAAATGAAACTTATTTAAATTGGAGAGATTTAAATTTATGATTTGGAGAATTTATTTAAATTGGAGGAATTATTTCAATTCGGTAAATTGAGATTTAATTATTTGGATTATTGTCGTGTCTCATTTTTTAGGTCGAAAATTAGAGGATGTTATAAAATATTTCGGATGTAAATTTTGAATGCACTGTTGAGTTCGGATGGGCCGAGAAAGTCAGAAAAGTGTACCCGGTGGTTGTAAATGGGTCACGAGGTATTTTTGGGCATAATCACACGGGGATGTTTGGGCCATTTTAATTAGGCCCATATGACTAAAAAGGGATTTGGAGATATAAATCTAGGTTCAGGGTTTGGGACAGCCATAACTCATTTGAGAGAATCTGAGAACGTAAAGGGACAAAGAGGGAGGACTCTTGAGAGCCAAAGAGGAAGAACAAGAGGGGTGTTCTTCATCACACAACAATCTCAACACCAAAGGATTAATCAAACACTATGAATCATAAGGCAAGTGGTTAAAATTTCTTTTAAATTAATTGCAGTCTTCAATTTATATCATAGTAGATGTATTAGACAAATGATTTTGGGTTGGGTTGACACAAATTGGGTTTTGTTTTATTTGTGGATGTTACGATTAAAATTGTTGGGACTGTAAAGGATAGTTAAATTCGAATAGAGTTATGTGAAATTTATGGACAATTAAAAAATGACTTGCACTGTAAAGAATTTGGGGAAAAATCAATACCGTTTAGTTCAAGTTACGTTGTGTAAAAAAAATTATCGACAAAGTAGAAATAATTGGTATTGTGAAGGATGCGGGGGAAGAACCACTTTTATTTTCGTATCTGGGATGAGGATCGGATAAAAATTTAGACTTAAGTTAGTTTAGGTTGGATAATAAATTTAAGGATTTACAATAGAACATTTATGGGTTAGAAATCTTTGGAAATCATCCATGGCGTCGAATTGATTGATAGAGAAGAGAGAGAAAAATTCTTAAGTTCATTCGACCGACCTTGGATCTAGGTCGAGCGGAGCCAGATGTCGTTCAAACGACATGACACGTCATTCGAACGATGTGACACCTGGTGCGGCCGACGTGTTGTTTTTGGCTGACTTTTGCCTTTCTTATACTGTGGGCCTTTGAATGTTTTAAAAAATACCTACAGTACTCAAGACGTGCAGTTTGGGGTCAGTTAAGGTTTTGGGGACATGACAATAGGAGTACCTAATGTGAGAGTGAATAATTAAGGATAAAAATAAATTGATAAGTGTGTGTCAAACATATTAAAGGGAATTTGGGCATTTAAATTCCGAATATTGAATTTCGGGCCAAGTGAGCGAGTCCGGATAATTGGTTGAGGGACACCGAGGCAATAAATTAATTAATGGGTAAATTAACTAAATTAGAGTCAGACCATAGACTCGGGAAGTAAATAAATTAATTAATGAGAAAATTAATTAAACTAGAGTCGGACCATAAACTCGGGAAAAATATAGGCTAGTGCTACGGATGTTTGTGCATGATCAAGCCGGGATTTAAATTATATATATATACGATGTGTGATATTATATATATATATATTGTCTGCTTATAAATGTTAGTGACTAGATATTGATTTAAATTATATACTCTAGTGCTATCGAGGGAGGTTGCGCGATGTGGGTGAACCCACTAGCTTGAGGAGTAGGGCAAGTATATCCCAAGTCATAGCATCCAATTTCATAGGTGGGGCATTGAGATGATGTCCTCATACTCGGGGGAATATGACCGCCTCCATTATGTTTATTATTTAAGTTTCGATTCGACGGACCATAGTTGTCTCGGAACTGAGTAGCCTTGGTTGATTGCACTATAGAGAATACATCCGGTGAGGTATTACTTGGGAGGATGAATTAAATATATATTCAACATATGTGTGAATGTTGCAATTTAGTGTTATGTATATAATGGGAGAAATAATTCTACATGGGTAATCTAATACATAGAGAAAATTTGTATTTGTTATATAACTAGTGTGAATGTTATATGGACTTAAAGGAAAGATAAAAGTGATAAATAACTTATAGATCATATTTTAAAAATACTCGGGTTAGAGTAGTGTTTCAGGGAAGAATTTTATCAAGATCTAGTTACGGGGTAGAGGACTAGGTGGGATATAAAGAAAGCGTTAGGTGTGGACATTAGTTGAGGGGTGAGTCTGTCCTCAAGAGAGTGCGACACTGGCTTAAATATGAAGAGCATTCATGCATTTTAAATTATTGCAATTTAATCACTTGCTAAATATTTTCAAAATGTTTTGGGTTCTAACGCTTGCTATCAAATATTTTCAAAATCTTTTAGGCGTCCAGCCGCAGGGACGTCGGGCTTGAATTCATTCTAGGGACTCGCAGCTGTAGCATGTGCGAATGTTGTAGGATTTGGATAGACGCATATATTTTTCTATTCCTAGTGTACGGATTTATATCAGTCTATTTCGAGCATGTCGCTCACAGTTTTATTCAGTTTCTTTTCAGATTGTATAGGATTTATTACTCTCTGTTTGTTTGGTTTAGTTTTGGATTTAGCCGATGGTTTATTCGGCAAGACTTTTTTACTTTATATGATGATTGACTCAATCAGCATTAGATGTTTTATTTTAATTCCGCACTTATTCTGTCTTGGATTAATAAAGATAAAATTTGGCACCAACTTTTTGAATACTAGGTGGTAAGTAAGTTTTAAAATGTTTTCGATGGTGATGCTAAGAATAAACCAAATGTGATTCCTGTTTTAATTTGATATAGGACTGATCACCTAGTATTTTATTAGGCGGGGTGTCACAGATGGTATCAGAGCATCAAGTTCTAGTTTTTTTAGGATCTGTGCGACTTTTTACATTTCGGCATTTGCGTTCTTTGATGTAGAGCCTTATGATAGGATTGTTGTATTCTTTTACGTGCACGCATTCACGTTCTTCTGCCGATTACTTTATATTTGATGGTGAACTCATACAATCTGACTCTCATTTCAGATGTCTCCCAAGGGGAGCGAGTAGCTAGGGCAGCAACCAGGGATGAGGAGAGGCTCAGCAAGAGCCAGAGGTTCCATAGCCACAGGCTCCACCAAGGTTGGTGACGACAGCTCAGATGTGATTTAGGCATAACAGTGAAGGAGAGATATATAGCATCACCTATGCATGGTAGATTGCAGCGAAGTGCAGAAGAAAATTCTATCCCCTTTTAGGTTAGTGGGGGCAGCGCTACAGTGGTGGGAGTCCATCGATAATGTTGGGGGCAGAGATTCGATGACTATCGAGGAATTATGGGTGTGGTTTGACCGTAAGTACTTTCCTCCTGCAGTAGAGCTAGGGTTTTTTTAGCGTTTACACTTGGTGTTGTATTAAAGGATTTTGTTAACATTTTATTGCTGGCTACACGAGGGTTTTTATTGGATGGGGAGAGTGGTTCAGAGTTGCTTTGGCTAGTAGGGTTTTAGTAAATGGTGACGGGTCTAGACTGAGGTAGAGCTAGGGTTTTTTTATGGTTAACACTTAGTGTAGAGTTACAAGTTTTTGTTAACATGTTATTGCTATCCACAGGAGGGATTTTTTTGGATGGGGAGAGTGGTTTAGAGTTTGTTTGTCCAGTAGGGTGGTAGGGAATATAATGGTTATCATGTACATCAGGGGGGTCGATTACAAAATAAGCGAGGTTATGATTTCTTTTTAGGTTTTGGTGAGGATAAACTAGGGTTGTTTTGGGGAAGAATAATATCAGATAATTCTCTGAGAGACCATTTACTGCATGTTGTAATACCCATGTTTTTTGGGCAAGTAGGTTTAACATTGAAGAAGTTTGGGTTGTCCTATCATGGATTCTTCCATGGCCATTCTCTCCACATTGTATATTGTCCCCCTCGGCTAGAGTATTATTCATCCCTGAGTTAGATTTTTGCTCATCTCCTTCGAGTTGATGACCACTTTTGCTATCGGTTTCAATAGGTTTGCTTGAAAGGTTACCATGGTTAAGTAGCAGGCCTTTTTTGAAACTTCTATGAAACTATTCATCCCTCTAGTTACTAGCTCTGAGTAAAGGGCCATAAGCCATACCCCCTTCAATCTCCCCTTCTCATAATAACACTCCTCTTTTTCATATTCGATCCTCCCATAATCGTAGCAAAATATAGAGAGTCTTTCATACTTGAAAGGAACCCGCTGAAGAGAGAGATCCTCATTTTTCACATAAACTCCACTCTTAAGAGGTTGAGTAATGTTGACTTCAACTTTCACACGTTAAAATTTGTTGTACACTAAGCTCTCTTCACTGAGTTCATCCTCATGGACCCATAAACTTGTCGTCTCTACAATGCGTTTCAAGGTTTTCACCATTCTCTTCTTTGCTGATAAGTGGTATATTTGAATCCAGAAAGGACTATGGTCAAAACTTAATGACTCCATACTTTCTTCCAGAGTACATGGTTGGAGTATGAGAAGGTGCCCCATCACTGACCAAGGGTTGTTTTTTAATATCCTCATATTATACTCAATATCATTGAATCTAAATAGAAAAAAGTTTGTGCCCTAACTAGTGATAGAGAAACCTTTCTTAGTTCTCCAAGATACAATAATAATGTTACTAACTTCAATCTTATTGAGGGACTTGTGATATATAATTTGTCTTACTAACGCAATGTTGGTTTTTTCCAGTGTATGGGATACATTATCTTTTAGGTTAAGAATGGTTCCACTAGTTGGAATCATTCGGGTTTCTTCGCCGTCAGGGTCGTTCATGGTTTTCACCTCTAAGCAGTGATTTAGGGTTGAGAGTTGTTTATAGAGTTAACGCGTTTGAGCAGTAGGCTATGCTAACGTGTATAGGGTAAATAGGGTAAGGAGCAGGGTGAGAAAAGGAAATGGAGATAAGAAAAACAAAGAAAAAGGCTAAGATGGCGCTTGGGGCTAGCCCTTCTAGAGAAAGAAAGTCTAAGACGGCGCTCAGGGATCCCCAATCTGACTAACGCATAAAAACCTACTTTTTTATACCACTTATAATCTAAATATTTTAAAATACTTTCGGGGTTGTCTACTCAAACTAACTCAATGTAACATTACTCTCGTACGACATATGTGAATAATGTTAAATGTTAAAAGTTATTTAATGTATAAGTTATATTATTGAACTCTATTTACATAGAATTTCAATTTCATATTTCACACGATTCGTCATATTTTTAATTCATAAGTATAAAGTAAACATACCTTAAAGTGTTCATAGACATCCATAATTATTTTTTAAAACATTAGCTAAGTCTTATTTTCAATATATTTACTCCTAATTTTATAACAATACCCCCAACTCGACCGTTTGAGATAACTTATAAACCTCTCTCTCTCTCTCTCTCTCTCTCTCATGCACGGGGGAACAAAAATCCTATCGCCTTCATCTCTCACCATCGGCGGAACCACCAATTCATCCATCACCATTTTGTCATCCTATATGTCTCTCACACATAGCGAATCATGGTCCATCCATTTCTAGATGTTTCAATTGAATGTTGGTCGTTGTTTCAACACTCTAACTACATGGTTTGTGGTGTGGTTTGATTAATAGTTGTGTGCGAGGGGATCATATGGATGATGGTGATGATGAAGTTATATATTTTGTGCTTGTGTAGGTGGGTTTGTGATTTGTTTTTCTTTTTACAGATATTTTTACTCACAAAATTGTCATTTTTAACACTGGTTTGGTTTACTGTTATGTCACTCAGACATTAACTATTTATTGTTTGTTCAGTTTTATTGTGATAGAAATTTTTATATTCATGGTAATTTTTTATTACCGCAATAAATCTTTTCTTTGTTTATTGAGAAGTATTACACTAAATATTACTTTTCAATTTGACACTTTTCTGTAATTATTTACCATGAAAGGTTTTCTTCTCGATTGTATAAATATTTACTTTTAGGATTTAATTATTTTTCTTCTTAATTTAATTTTTCATCTTCTTCATCTCATTTTTCCCGTATATTCATTGTGAAGTACATATTTGCGTGACAACAAATATTGTCAATGTAAAAATTTGCATCAAAGGTAATGTTTAATTATTGGGCTCATTAAGGGGCATTAGTCGTTGGCCGGTCATGAAAATATGGTTACCTCCCTTAGTTGGAGAAGATGATTCATCCAAATGCGAATAAACGAGAAATCAACCTCGATCAATTCATGTTCAACACTTTGCCACAATGTCTATCTGGATACAATTATTGTCTTCATAAAAAATCAAAATTTTAGAGTGTTGATGGATCTTGATATATAACGGTGAGTATGTTTTAAGAATATTAATTTCATAAAAAATGGATTGTAAGTCAAAAGTTAAAAATATAAAGTTTCAAGGGGAGGAAAAATAAAGTTGTAACTATTTTAAAGATGTTCTCCCAATACTCACCGATATATATGAGAGTTATGAGGTTAGTCCATGTAATGAGGTGCATTGGTAATCTTAGGACAAACGATGTTGACGAAAAGGCATGGTTATGGTGAATGTGGGATTTAATAGGGATTCGGATTCTTAGGAGTACAATGAGAGTTATGAGGTTAGTCCATGTAATGAGGTGCATTGGTAATCTTAGAGTGATATGGGTTTCGTGTGAGCTATGTGTATTGAATTAAATGGAGTTAAGGTAGTGGGTATAGTAGCTTAGGTTTAGTGTTTGTTCAGTCTTAAAAACTACATAATGTAGACATATTTGTTTCGAGGGGGTTTATTATTTGGATTCTATTTAGGAGACGTCCCACGCGTGGAATCTAGAGAGGGTAGGAGCTGGGAGTTTGGGTCTTGTAGTTAATTTTGGTAGTTAAAGTATTAGTATTGAGTAAATGATTATTAAGATGAGTAGATGGTGAGTATAAATTATTTGTGAGGATTGAGATGATAAAGGAACGTGTGAAGGGCCTTGAAATGAATAAGGGGAAATAATTTTGAAGTTAATATATTGTGGTTATCGTGTAGTAGATGATTGATGATTGGAGTAAGATGACTGGGTATATAGGATGTGGGGTCAATAATTCTTTGTTCTTCATGACCTACCTAATTTAGACAGAAGATTATCGGGGGAATTCCTTGTTTGAATTTTATTTATGAGATGTCCCACGGATAGAGTCTAGAGAAGTTTAAGATCTTAGGGACAAATAAATGTATAATTACTAATTTGATTAGAGAGTATAAAGGGTATGTGCCTAAAGAGTACTAATATTGGTGTTCTCGAGGAGTACGATTCGATATGGACTTTGGGTGCATCACACGATGTTGTCGGCATTGCATAGTAGGTGGCAATGGTTATTGTGGCATTGTGAAGCAGGTGGTGGCAGGTTTATGTGATGGATCTATACCATCACTACATGCCAGGTGGTGATGAGTATTTAAGCACTGTAAGTAGGTGGCAGCAGGTTTGTGTGACAATTTTATACTGACACTACATAGCATGGCGACGAGTTTGTGTGACAGTTCTATATAGTCATTGCATAGTAAGGCAGATGAGTATTTTGCCACTCTAAAGAAGGTTGCAATGAGTTTTTATGACAGTAATATATGGGCACTACATAGAATGTGGTAACGGGATCTCTGCCACTGTGAAGCAGATGGCGACGATTTTATATGTCAGTTTTATTTGGGCATATTGCATGTTTCTTGAGATAGAATGGGAGAAGGGATGCATATCGGTTATGTTTTAACTAATCATTATAACTATTGAGTTAATTTAAAGAACGATAAAGCTCTGTGACTTAAGGTTGGTTATTGTGGTAGCTTGGTATTATGTTCGGGCCGTGAGAGAGGTTGGCTTATTATACTGAGATTAATGGATTTAAGATGGCATAATTGAGATAAGAAATAGATAATCAATTGATACATACTTAAAAGTGAAAATTAATTTGGTCGATTGGTCAGAATATAAATGAAATATGAAACAATTCGATCTAATGAAATTGAAATCTTATAATGTGAAAATCTTTTAATGATATTTTGAGTTGAACATTATAAGATTATTTGTGTCAGTTGATAAACCGAAAGTTGATAAGATTCACCTTCGTAAAGAGATGTTATTATTATTGAATATTATTTTACATTTTTAATGTAGATTGAATATGAGAGTTCTATGTATTTGGAGATAATAAAAGGTTTGGATGATTAAGCAGATTGTTTTGAGAGTTAAGTTGATCCTTGTTTTCTCTATTTTATCTCTTTCCTGACCAGAGGTGTGTTGGTGAAGGTGTCTGGGTGTGTTGGGGGAGATGGAGGTGGAGGTTGGTGTGTTGGTGAGATAGACAGGGGTAGGAAGGACTTGAAATTTTAGAAGTGGATTTAAATTCTTTGGTTTATTTTAATTTTTTGTTTTAGATTTTTAAATTGGGTGAGCGGTATTTTAGTCAATTTATTCTTAAAAATGTAGGGAACCGACTTTTGGGTTTAATTGCAATGAATTGATAGTTGAGGGGTGAGTTTGTTGTGTATTATTTTACGGATGGACCATAAACCCAGGATAATTGGAGGGGCTAGGTGAAATTTACCCTTTAAATTACAGAAATTTGTAGATTATAATATTTGGGCTTGCTCACCACTAATATTAAAATAATAAGGTTGTTACACTGCACTCATCATATCCATAATCTAGTACCTTTTTCTTAGTTATGCTACCAGTTGTACTCATATATTTTGCTATCTACCAGGATAATCCGTATGAGGCCTACTATTAGCTTTCTAATCTTGCCCAAGCTCTTCACAACATGCAATCCTAGAGTTAGTCGAGTATGTCATCATATAAACAAAACAACATATACTTATTAACTAACATATTAGGCTTTTCCTTAATCTTAAGCATCAAGAAAAAGTTTGGGTCCATGCCCTAGATGCCATGGACCAATAAATCTAATGTCACAAACACAACACCATAATGAGTATAAGAGGGTACATAAATAAAGTTGAGTCACAATAATATATTGCCTCAAACTCAATAAAGGATTTAGAAATCCTTTTCATAAACAAGTGTAAGTTTTTATAACCATTGCTTTATGCCCACAAATAATTTTATTATATAATTTAAGGACTAAAACCTCAAGTCCAACTAGAAAACTCAAGAACGCTATGAATATCCCATGAACTCTAATAGTCCAAATTTCCTAAGTAAACTCTTCAACCCTAACTAGAATTGAAGTGAAATGAATAGGATAAGAGAGGATTGTGACACCCCAACTAATTAAATACCGGGTAGCTACTCCTTTATTCAATTTAATACAAAATATCAAGTTGGTTCAGTTCATATCATCGCAGTCGAAAATATTTTTAAACAATTACTAGCCACCTAATATTTAAAAAGTGAGTTGTCAAATTTTAATAAGTTAAATTAACATGCAACCAATTAAATTATTAGCTAACGATACCAAAATCACATCATAATCACAACAGAGTAATAATAGAATAATAAATGAGTCTGGAGTAACACTCCTCTGAATAATCCAAATACTGAAGAAAAACCAAATACAAAGTCTAAATAGTTAAATAACCCCAAAACTGAAATGAAACTGAAAGTATGAAAAAGCTGTCTCTAAATGGAAAGGAGCGGCATGACCTAACAGATGAATGACTCCGAAATATAATCAATGTAGAATGTGGACGTGTTTACTATCGAGATCTTGTAACTTCCACAACAGCTACAGCACGTCAACGGAATGGAACTCCTATGCTTGGTGTCCCTGTGGTCGGGCACCTAAAAGTTTTTACAAGGAAAAAAGATTTGAAAGCAAACGGGTCAGAGCCCGAGGTGAAAACAGTTTAAAAATAGCAAGTGTTTAATTGCATTAAACAGTGAATATTATATACATGTTAGTTATGTGATCTCACATGAGTTCCTCACCCCTCAACTAATGTGCACGCCTAACGTGTATCCTTAACCCGTCCTAGTTATGTCGTTCACTACCTAGTATGTACCACTTATTCTCCTCACATTAATAATATAGGGGTTTATTCACATCGTTCTAACATATCCTGCGTGTAACTCACCTTTCCACGGATAAGATTAATTTATAACAATTACGATACAAAATTCTCATTTTAAATCCCATTCAAAATGCCTCGATAATTTATATTCACACTTTAACAAAGAGTACATTATAATCACTAGTAAATTATTCTCAACACAAATATACAAATAGGGCACCCCTAGGCTAAGCTGCGGTACACACATACTCTGCTATCTAATCTCGGTACATCACGTACATAAACGTATTTCAAATCTCTCAGGAACCGTTTCAATAAGAAAAATCACACATATTGGAGGCAAACATAGTTCACATACCCATAGGCCAGGCACATACCTACGCTCCCATGGTCAGCTGACTTATTAACTCACAAATAAGTCATTTACAGCCCTATGTCCTTGAGGAACCAATATAAATCCCCCCGTAGGCACACAAAGATTAGACGGCCCTGTTTCGAAAGTCGACCTCCCGTGATAGCAAGTATGGTAGGTATGTCATACACATAATAATCCATATACCTAGCATTCACACAACTTAGATAACTTATAATATTATTAAAGGTATGTTCTCAACCCTATACCATTAATTCAAACCGATACGTCTCACGTCGTATAGTTTCAAGTACTTAAAACCTAATCGAAAAGGTTACTAAGTCTCCTATTATTCCCACATATTAATTCAATACTCTTAAGGTTCATATTTCTATCTCTAACCTTAGATTATCAACTATATAGATTTAACTCATTTACTCGCAATATCTAATAGCACCTCACTCGTCGCACCCTAGTAAGTCCAACATAAAGTCCCAATTCAATTCTGATATAATCCAGGCCCCATATACACCCCTACTGGTCTTCCTTAAATATAAATGTGTTCACAAGGTCCCCAACGATAACTTCCAAGGGTCGGAATCACTTAAATTCAAAAAGGGGAAAAATATCACGATTTCTGGGGAGGTCGATCGATAGATCATGAATGGCGATCGATCGATCGAACAGTTACAGCCCACGTTTTTCGGCGTTTTCAGCCCTAGTTTTCTCTCCAAACTCCATTACATGAGTCCATTCTCCAAAGTAAACGTACTACATGTTATACCATCCTAATTACCACCTTTCTAACGTTCCAGAACAATCAAATCATCTCAAGAACAACATATATAGCGATATATTCATCAAACTTTTCATGTTCAACCCTAGTTTAGTTTCTTCCAATTCAAGACAATCCAAAACTAAATTTTAATTCGGGATTTCTATTACTAAGGTTCTAATTTCAATCTTTATTAGTTCCAGAATTTAACTACATGCAAATCCTACCCATATTCAAGATTTACTTCTCCCAATTCATGAAATTATAAATCTTTCAAGTCTAGCCTTCAATTCTAATCTACATGAATAATATATTTACTGAAACTTAATGAAATCAAATCACTTGCCTTATAATTGGTGTTTTGATCTACTGGTGATGTTAAAGGCTGGTTCTCTCCCTTTCTCCGATCAAAATGTCCATCGAAAAGTGGTGGTGGGTGGTGGTTATGGCTTGTAACCTCTCCTCTTTCTCACGCTGCCCACTTCTTTCTTTTTGGCTGATAATGGTCCTCATAATTGCTGCTAAATAAACCTTAAAATTCGTGGATCCAAATCCGTGAAAATTTAAAATGACTAAAATACCCTCCTGGGTTACCGATTTGGCCTAAAAATGCCCTGGGACCCAAACTAAACCCCCGGTTAGTGTTTTCTGATAATTTTGACCCCTCAGGACACATTAACGCACTCAAAATGACCATACGGATTATAAAATTATAATTTACTTTTAAATATAATTCAATTGATTCCTGACGCGACTGACACGCGTGTCCCAACTTAATTTCCAGAATTGTCGTATTTATGACTCGCGATAATTTTAATAATTTCAATAATCATATATTACCCTATATACCCAGTAATATTTAACATTATCATCATAATCAAATACCAACTCACGTCTCGCTAGTATTTAAGTCCGGATTAATTTCCAAATTAATTCCCATTAAATTTAATTAATCCCATTAAATAAAATTAATAAAATATGAGATATTACAAGGATGGGACTAGATATCCATAGGGACAAACTTAACCGCTAAGAGGTAGCCCACAACCCTAGCCCTCAGGTGAGTAAAACTTGCAGCCGAGGAAGGATTTCATGATGCGATCTAGATCTTCCCTACCAAAGGAGATCGCCGAAAAGAATATATTGCCACAAAAATCACCATTGCAAACAAGGCCTTTGTAACCTCATACAGAGGGATATATAAGATTACCCATCTCACTAAGGGGACAAAACCACTAAGAAACTATCCAGGAGACCCCTTACCTACCAAATGAATCATAATTCACTCAGATGATCGAAGAATTTTAACCACCTAAGATGTTCACTATGCTAAGAATAAAGATACATGTAGGTAAGATAGGTCCGATTGACCATGTTCGCCAATACCTCCAAGCCATGATGATTTAAAATAATAATTATACATTAATGTGTCAGATTGTTTCTTCAATATTGGGGGATTTAGTGAAAAAAATGGTTCAAAAAGATCTCACACGGGTCCATTTTTATCCTTAAACTCCTCGTAAAGACCTATACTTTAACCCAAGCAGACCTTTTTGATGATTTCATTAATTAGAAGGATGACAAAGGTACTATTGAGAATGACCAACAAAACATATATAGTCTTGAAAGATGACAAATAGGATATGAGTTTGCAGTCATCCAAGTAGCCTCAAAACTTAACCAAATAAAAGAAAATGTTGTGACACTGAAACTAAAGATATCATTGCACTAGTGGAGACCTTCTAGATTTATTCGTCCAACTAGAGAAAATAGACTAATCAAACATATCACCTTCACTAAAGAAGATCTGCTTGAAGTCATTAATCCACTCATGATCCATTATTAATCACACTCAAGATTGATAATTGGGATGTTGATAAGCTACGAGTAGACAGGGAAGATCTTAGGAGGTAATGTACATTAAGTCCTTTAACCAACTTAATTTATTGATAGGAGATCTGAAAAATACGCCCATGCCTTCGGTCGAATTTGTAGGGAGAATGACAATGGGCGAGGAAAAGTTATGCTTCCAATGCGAATTGGGAGTATCTGCAAGTTAATTGAATTCCTAGTTATGGACATTAAATCACCATATATTGTGATCTTAGGATGATGATGGCTCCACAGAAGGTAGTACTATCTACCTACCATCATAATCTCAAATGCATCACCAACCGGGGGTAATGGGGATATGTGGAAATCAATCTTCTTCTCATCAATGCTTAATGGCGTCCATTATACCTAAATATAAGAAGAAAAAGGGAAATATAGAAAACACATAAGGGGGATATCCCTATAAATATCAACTAAATTACGGGTGATCGGGGGTAGAAAACATAAGTGTGGCCCAGCAATAAATTCGTGGAACCACTATAAGAAGTTGTGCTTGACAACTCTAGCCCACACAAAAAATTCTAATTGATAGCTCTTTCACTGATAACAAAAAATAAGAATTGGTATCATTCCTTAAAGAAAACCAAGATGTGTTTGTTTCGCAACCATATGATATTCTTGACATCGATTATTAATAATATGTCATAAGTTTTATATACACCCGGCATTCTCGCTGATTAGGCAAATGGCCCAAGTGGATTTCAAATCCAATCGTGATTAAGAACAATAATGGGAAGTGTATAGCTTGCATAGATTTCACCAACTTGAATAAGCATGTCCTAAGGATAGCTTTCCTCTGCCAAGGATTGACTAGTTGGTCAATGTCATAGCTAGCCACAAACAAATGAGTTTTTTGGACACCTATTTTGATTATCACTATATTTCTATATTCAGTCCCATCCAGGAAAAGACATTTTTCATTACTATGCTTGGCGTTTATTGTTACACATGTATGCTATTTGGATTTAAGGATGCAGGAGAGACCTTCCAGTGGTTGGCCACCAAGATGTTCAAACATCAATTAGGCAATATTATGATGATATTCTAGTAAAGAGTAAGAAAAAAATCAACCATCTTTTGGACCTAGAGAAAATCTTCGAGGTCCTCCGATACTATAAGATTAACCTCAACGTATATAAATCCTCTTTCGGGATACAATTCAAAAAACTCCTCGGACATCTAGTCATCTAGATAGGAATCAAATAAAACCTCGAATAAATTGATGCGATGAGGATCATTAAACCATCCAAGACTATTAGAGATATCCAAAAGCTAACAGGAATGCTTGTGAAATTTAATTTGTTCATTTAAAAGTTTTTCAAGAGATTTCAATATATGATTCAGCTATTAACAAAGGAGAAAATATGAGTCTAAAATGATGAGTGATCAAATGAACTGAAGAGATCAAACTTTATCTCAGTCGACCTACCCTTCTCAGTGTTATAAACCTAGGGTATCTAGTATACATATACCTGTTTGTATCTGATCATGCAATTAGTTTGGCCTTGGTCTGTGAGAAGGAAAGACATTAAGCCCAATTTATGACATCGATAATACATTTATAGATGTTGAGATGAGGTATTTCCTACTAGAAATTTTGGTGTTCACTTGGGATAGCCTTGAGCGAGTTAAATCACTACTTTGAGGTGCACTCGATCATAGTTATAACCTCATTTCCATTAAAACCAGTCCTCAAAGAGGTTGGCCTCTCTGGATGGATGTTCAAGTGGTCGATGGGATGGGGAGGTTTGATATCCACTATCAATCTAAAACTATATTCAATTGCAAGTTTTATAGAATTTCATATTGAATTCGTCAAAGAACACCTTGAGAACAGACCTGATTTCAGTAATTAAGCAAATGTGGAAGAGCTCAATCAACGTGATAGATGGACTCTTTGTATGGATGGAGAATCCAATGCTAGGCAGAATATTAGGGATAGTATTAATTACCATAAATTAGATAATCCTCGAGTAGGCAATGCGACTTGGCTCTAAGGCATCGAATAATGAGTCAGAATATGAGGCTCTCATCAAAGGATTGATGAAAGATCTATCTCTTGGAGTAGTCATCTTGATGTATTTTGCAACTCAATGTTGGTATCCAATCAAATCTCAGGAGACTATAATTACAGAGGCAACCCCATGTTAGCCTACTTTCAAAAATCTCAAGAGTTGGTCACCCAGTTTAAATATGTTCAATAGTAATTCTCGAGGGAAAATAATAGCCAAGCAGATGCGTTAGCCACTTTAGCTTCAGTTGTCAAATATGACCTTATGATGGTAATACTTGGATAATATTTGGTATAATTGAATATCCTTAGGAAATAGGACAATAACCAAGTGCCTGTCATTCAAAAAACTCCCAATTGAATGGATCCGATAATCAAGTATTTATAAGAAGATGTGTGGCCCATGCAAAAAAGGGGTGCCCATCAAATCAAGGTAAAACTTGCATGTATCCATTTATCTGTCAAACGATGGATATATAAGAGGCCTTTACCGAGTTATACTTATAATGTGTACATTACAGTGATATCGACCAGGTCCTATACGAAATGCATGAAGGAATTTTTTAGAAGTCTTGTTGGTGGGAGATGTCTAGAGTTCAGGGAAATAAATGAGGGATATTGATGGCCTTGTATACAAAATGATGTCATCTCCTATGTGAAAAATTGCTAGAAGTGTCAACTATTCTCGCCATTACTCCATCAGTCGACTAGCGACCTTAAGTCTCTAACTATCTCGTGGCCATTTTCTCAGTGGGGGCTAGACACCGTGGGACCACTCTACACTGTACGAGGAAATAGAAAGTATATATTGGTAAGCATAGACTATTTCACTACATAAATTAAAGCAAAGCCTCTAGCAAACACTAGGGGTGTTGACATCATCAGATTTTTCTAGAGGAACATTGTAACTTGTTTTAGTGCACCAAAAATACTCATCATCGATAATGAAATGCAGTTTGAGAGTGGGTCGTTCTAGGATTTTTATAATATCCATGTCCTAAGAACTACTACAGTTCGTGGCTCACCTTTAGAACAATGGATAAGTGGAGTCTTCTAATATATCTTCGAAGGACATCATTCACCTTAGGCTGAATGGAAACCTTATTAATTACCCGAATAGATCTTCAGAGGATATCATTCCACACAGGATGTCTACTGGACTGGCTTCTTCCTTACTAGGTTAGTCATCTAAGCTATCAAAATTATCCCCCATCCGGTGGCGACTATGTCTCCTTGCTAAGAGTAATTAATACACTCGATGACATTAATGGCTTCATCGTAAAAATCTTCCCATCAGTGAGGAGGTGCAGGAGTGAAGGGACCAACCGTCCATGAAGCTTCAAAGAGGTGAGAAACTTAAAAATGCAGCAGATTTCACTTGTTTGTCGAAACATATCGGCCATGGTCTTTACCATATAAACTATACTAACTTCTTCAACTAGTACTACCCATTTATCTGATTCCCAAGCCCAGTTTTGGGCTTTCATGAACAAGTCACTGAATTTTAAATAATAAATGGTCATCTTGGTGGGAAATTTCAGCCCAAACTCTGAGAGATGGTTTGATGTAGGTGGTAACTCCATGTCTCCCCCTTATATCGGGTGTGGAAGGAGATGCATGCCCTTGTAATTAGTGATAAATCTTGATCGATGAAGTATGTAGGGTGTAGGAGAAAAAATGGGCAAACCCTGAGCAATTTGGGTGAGACTATAGGGATGATAGGTTATTCATTGCGCATGAATTGATTAGATGGGTCAAATTATGGGTCACTTTTTAGATAGATGGCACTTGTATGTGCTGGAAGTGAGTTATGAGTGGTATTGGGTTTAGGATTAGCCGATGCGGCAATGATACCTCAGTAAATTAGGTCTTGGATCACATTTCTAAGGTGGAAGCATTGGTCGATGGTATGTACTATGGATTGATGGAAATCACAATGACCATCGGGTTTAAAATTTTTAGGGAGGGGATTTGGTAAAGGACGGGTGTCCAAGGGTTTGATGAGGTTTCGTCTTAACAGGGTCTGGTAGACATTAGACAGGGAATCATAGAGCTCGGTGTACTCTTTTTTGGCAAGATTAGGGCGACTTTTGGATGCCCAAGAGGTAGTAGGTTGGGAAATATTATTGATGGTTAAGACTATAGCACTAATAGACTTCTCATACTTTTGGGGAGTGAACTGTCTGGTCAATTTCTTTAGTTCAGAATAGACTTTGGCAATACCTTCCTCAATTTCTATTTCAGTTTCTCGAAGGGCTCAAAAGTGTAGGTAATACTATCCTCCCATGGATGCTCAAATATGAGGCAAGAAGTTATTTTTCATAAAATTGACTTGTTCCTCCTCGAAGGGTATGTTGGTCATGGTAGCATCTTTCTCTCTCCACCTTCCTATGAAGCTACTGACTCTTTCCCTAGGTTTTTACTGAAGAAGTTGTATATCTCAGCGCATAAACTCTAGATCCTCATTGTCTTTGTACTAAGACATAAATTCTCGGGCGACATCCTCCCAACTATGGATCCTGGATTCTTTGTGGGACAGAACTCATCGGAGGGCACTTTTTTCAAGGTTTGCTGAAACATCTGAGCCATCATCTCTTCACACGCATCAATAAGGGTCATGGATCGGTGATAGCTTCGAAGGTGAACGATTGGGGGTCCATTCCCCCCAAATTCTCAATGGTTGGCATCTTGAACCTCTCTGGCAGTCTAGCTTTGGGATAAGGAGACATATGGGTATAGTACATGTGGTTCCCTCATATCTTGACTTGGTCAAACTTCTTCGATAATAGTTTACGATCTTACTTGACCTTATTCAGTTCCTCCTATTTGGGATCCATGGGTACTGACAGATTAGCCCCTTATTGGGAAAGGTTCGGCATAGGAAGGTGAGCTAGTAATAGCCCATTGGTAAGTGGGTCACGCAGAGCATGCTAATATTCTTCTAGGAACCCAAACAGGTTCAAGAGCGAGTGGACCCATGGCACAGGGAAAGAGAACCTCAGGTTCTTTAGGAATATAGGCCCGATACTGCTGCATTTTATGGAACTCAGTTTGAAGGTTGTCAATCTTAGCACTTAGTTGGGCTAAAATATCCATCAGATCGGGCTAAACATTCGGTGCTCAGTCAATGTTCTCCATGAAGAGCTCGTGAAGGTAGACCCCAAATTCGAACAAAGTAGCAAAAGAGGCGGTAAAGCTTCAGGGCGATTTAATGGAAGACCAAAGCCAATAGCAAGCTAGGTCAAAATTGGGGATGCGATCGACCTGAGAGGGAAAACGGTTTGAATTTATTTTTTAAAGAAGGAGGGAGAAATTTTTTGGTATTTTGGAAGGAGGAGAAAAACAAAATTTGGTATTTTTGGTTTTCGAAAAAGGAGGGAAAAAGGAAAGGAATCTCAGCATGATTATTATTAATGTTATTATTAGGTTTTCACTTGTATTAGTTTTGCCTAAATGCAAGCAAAATGCCTCACACGATCCGAATCATGGAAATATGGTTTTAAAATATGTAAGACACGGTTTGACTTGTTTTCAGGCTTATGGATAGGGTTTTATTTTGAAAAAAGGCGAAATAGCACGAATATTTGGGCGGTATGTTAAATCAGAATTTTGGTAGAGTTTCGTATGGTGACAGACAACCTAAATATGAGTGACCTAGGCTTGACACCTATATGAGGTTTATGAATTTATTGGATTAATGGAAGGGTTCACTTTGGCATGACTTCCATGACATACCTCTTGCCTATATGGGCAGTCATTCATCGATATGTGTGTTGATATACCTGAGTGTACATGAATCTCCTTACTATATACCTTATGGGGATAGTACGTGTGAGAGCTAATTTGATATACTCAACATACGTAAATGAGTTTTCGATTATATACCTTCCGTCATGAGTTTGGTCAATAAGTATGATTCGGAGAGAACCGTTTGATATACATCGAAGGTACGAGGCCAATTGAAGGTAAGAGTCATATCACTTAGGCTAACTGCGCCCCGCAGGACCAGTGCCCATTACAAAGTGATCCCTCAACACGGGATAAAATTTTGGTCAATATTGTCATGTTCTTGGTGATGTAATGTGCAAAAATACATGTGTCATAATTAGCATATTATGGAAAGAAAGTATTTTTTTAATTTACATGATGAGCAAAGGGGGTACTACACTGATGAGGGAGAATATACAAGTATTATGAAAAGTAAATCTAGCATGGCGACTATACTATGCATGGATATATGTGAGTGAGTAAGTGACATGGGAATATATACAAGTGAGTATGTGGTAGAGAGCCTATACATGGATCAACTACTAGTTGTGTGCGGTATGTGTAAGTGAGCATGGAGATATATACAAGTGTAAGAAGTGTGGATGTGTGCTAGTGAAGCCGAAGTATGGATATTTAAGTGGTGTGTGAAGCATGTAAGTAAAAGTGACGCTAAGTATAAGTGTATAAAGTGTATATGGAGAGTATATACAAGTGTGTGAAGTGTAAAAGTGAGTGAAGAGTAATATCTATTCATAAAAGAGATATACACAAAAAGTATATAAAGGAGAAAAGGGAACATACAGGTAGGTGTATACGCACACGTGCAGAAAAGAATAACAACCGTGCAGAAATAGAGTCTAGTCCTCTTAAAATATCCCTAACAGAGTCACCATTGTGGCCATCTTGAGGGTGCTGGGAGGGCTTCCCCCCTCTCTCACATGCACGCAGGATTATGCCTCTTATCGGGGCGCTCAGCTATTGTCAATGTGGGGTAATATGTAGAGATAGAGTCTCCATCCTGTTTTGCACAAAACAGGTAAAAAAATGTTTTCGCCTCAAGATAATGGCATCAAGAACAATATTGATGCCTATGAAACCAAGTAGTTCAAAGATCCAGAGATTAAGTTACAGAATGGAAAGGTGTTAGGAACCCATACCGCCCTTTGGGTCTCTCATGGGCATGTTTTAATCTTCTCCTATTAAACTCCGTGAAGTGTGTGCTTATGTGCATAATATAGATGGAAAATGGAATCGTTCGACTCGCATCATGGAAAAGGACGGGACTGAATTCATCCTTAGCAGTGTTGTCAAAAATAATAATTCAAAATATAATGTAAGTGTTTGTCGAGTGAAAATTATGGGAAAATCAGGCGTTCGTCTTATCTACGTACGTCGTTGTTTTCGACTCCCGCCTATATACAAAAACCTAAACTTTAACCACACTCTTTATGGGAGTACAACGACTAGTTCGGGTATCGAATCTACGAGGAATGTTGCTAGACGTTAATTAATTTATTACTACTCAATAAAAGTGTAAAAGTTGAAAGCTATAACAAGAGATAAATCAAGGCATGTATTTAAACTAATATTAATAAAACGAGTAAAAACTATAAATTGAGAATAATATCCCTCACCTCGTGTTAATAAGTATAAATGATTACACGGGAAGCAAATTTATCAAGATTAAATCTCATTTTCACAATTAAGTGAATCTAGAGTTGTCACCCCCTAAATTGTCATAAAAGCTTAATATGATTTTGGAGTCAACAAATATCCCCAAGATTACACATGCAAGGTCATAAATACGGCACGTACATGATATACACCATTAAGTCTCCTAGACATAAAATCAAGAACAGCCTAACCCAGTTAGACTTATCTATTCCATCACCAAAGCAAAGCAACCCCTTAATCCAAGGTGAGTTCAATTATCTCAATCTAAATTAAGTTACCAACAAAGCATATTAAATGACATATAATTAAAACAAGGAAGTAAATAAAAAAAGAAAGAAATGAAGACAACTAATTAACAAAGCTTGAAATTAACAATGGAAACTTATATTAAGGAAGAAGAAGATGAATAGTGATTTTACATACTCAAATGGGTGAAACCATAGGAGAGAGGGAGAGAAGGAAAGCTCCCCAAAAAACAAACCTATTCTAACCTAAAATCAAATTTTTTTTGGAAATAAAACAAACTAGCATATATATAGTAAGTTAGGATAAAAGAAAAGGAAAAAGAAAATAAAAAGGAAAAATCGCCAAAAATCTAAAGGCGTCTATCGATCGATCGATGAAGGCTAAAATGAAATGTCGATCGATCGATGAAATTCATAAATCGATAAATGAATATTAAACTCTATTTCATAGATTCATTGATGAAGCCTAAAATGAGACAATTCTGCTTCAAACATGATTCATTCCATCGAAAATGTCGTCACTTCTTTGTTATAGATCGGAATGAGGCACGATCAAAGGCTACGCGAAGCTAGCTCAGAGGGCTAAACATACATAAAAACTTTGGGCCCAAAACCAAATGTTGGAATGATTAAAATTCCCTGGATGTGAACTTTATGATGAAACTTTCCGGAAATGCATTCAAACTTAATACCTACAAAAGCACAATTATACCTTGCAAAGCGTATAAACATACATAAAAGAGGTTGTCTATTTAATGAGCATAAATATAAGAATTAAGTTATCCGAGGGGGCTAAAATGCATAAGTATAAAGGGTAAATAAATGTAATATTCGATACGAATCACTCCTCCTAACTTAGATATTGCTAGTCCATGGAAATGAAATGAAAAGAAACAAGAACTGAAAGTAACACCATAAGAAGGGAGATATATACAAAGGAGATAAATGTCATTTTCGCAGGTGAACAATTTCATTTAATTTATGCAATAAGTCATTAAACCCCTAGGTTACCCTAGTGGATGAGTGTTGTCGCTTAAGGGTTTTCAGGGATAAAATTCACAAACATCAAAGTTTCCATAAAATATGCCTAATCAACAATGTGATGAAAACAACAATAACAAAAAACATTTCAACATGTTATTATCATAGTGAATGAACTCACACAAAAGTAAGTAATCATTAACATTAGAGAATGAACTTTGTCAAAGTGAAACCTCAACCATGGGAGTAAAAGCGAGCACATGAAAAACATTTGATTTGGCAAAAATTTTATAAATCAGATAAGCATTAAATTGTGCATGATATCATTCCTCTCCGGTGTATACACTCAACAAATGAAATTACTATGAAATGGGGTGTAACTTATATGGGATGTGCAGACATAAAAGAGTAATTGTAAATGAAAACTAAGTCGCATACATGTCATCAATGAAGAACGTTATATATAAAATAAAAACGTGTAATCTCAATGAAACGAAATCATCATTAAATGAGGTGAAATTCATTTTCACATATTATCGCAATTATTTACACTTTTGAATTTCATTGACCCTAGGATCACATAGGACTTTTATAGAGTTGTAATATAGGATTGGGGTTCAGGTTATGAAATGAAGGAATTATGTTCATATTCAAAGGTGTTTGGAGATGAAATACTTGGGATAATGAACAATTATGGGCAATTTAAAAATTAAAATATGATTTCCATAATAAGCATTTGATATAAAATTGGAGAGTGACAATGATTATTGAACACTATATGCAAGATGGAAATACTTTCTTTCTTTTCTTATATTCTTTTTCTCTTTTTTTTCATTTTCTTTCTTTCTTCTTTTATTTTTATTCACTTTTTTCTTTTCTCTCACACTTTCACATACTTAAGTATCATTCCAAACAAAGGTGTGGAAGATGATGTATATGGTGTAGAACTCCAATTTGGAGTTGGTTATGGGATTTTGGGTTATGAAACAAAAGGTTATATTTAGGCTCAAAGGGGTTAACAAGGGGAAACATTTAAGGTTAGGTCAAGGTCAATGTGAGTGATATAACAAAGAGGGTATATGATCATTTCCTAAAGTTTACCCAATTCTCAAGTAAAAACAACTTTGAAAATCATGCTCAAGTAACACATTTCAAAAAAAAGAACTCAATTAATGAACGACGAATGAAAGAATGTAAGATTATCGACGACTTTAACGTTTTCAAGGAGGAAAGAGTAATGTGTAATACTCACAGATGAAGAAAAGCACAACGCTCACTTGGTGTAAGTAAATACAATGCAACAAAAGATTAGTGAGTTATAAAAATCTTAAACCAAAACAATTAAATAAGAAAAGTACATGTGTTCATGGGTTTAAAGTTTAATTCATGAAGTTTTTCATAATATCAATGATTCAAGGATTGAATTCTAATAACTTCTAAAATCGAGAACATGCATCATGGAATTATCTGTCGGATTAGGCATTTATTTAAAATTTATCATCGAAAACAAAGGCAAAATGCCATATAAAGGAGAAAAAAGAAAGAAAATTATTTTGAAATTTTCAATTTTTACAACAAAAACATGCTTAGAAAGAACATATGATCAAATCATGGACTCAAAAATCCGTAGGAAGAATATTTCACACTCCCTAACTTAAACCATGTATTGTCATCAATGGGAACCAAAAACCAAAAAAGAGAGGAAAAGAGTGATATTACCCAAAATGGAGCGATCTCCGAAAAGTACAAGTCCAATGATTCTACAAAACATGTTATCACCAAGCATAACAAAAAATAAGAACTAAAACTTTAACTAATTACACTAGACAATTAGTAAAAAGAACTAATATGTACAACCTATAATTGGAACTTCAAACTAACTATCCACTAGAAGTTGAATTTTTTTAGGATACACCCAAAATATGATTTGACTTCGAGGGATTAATGGCGTACCCTTATTTTCTTGCATACCTTCTGAAAAATAGGAATTCTATCTGAACAACATAAGGTGTGTGTAAGGCGGAAGAAATGAACCATCACCAATTAAAAAAAATTAGCGAATGATGGGGGGTTTGGATTGAACCAGTGACGAATACACATGGGATTCAAAAAAATGAATTTCCACCCAAAGATTTTGCATATCAAATGGGAGGTGGCGCACATAGCTACAAGATTGCCTTCATGGAAAGCGACTCAAGCAAGTAATCCTCATCGGTGAAAGGGTCAACATTTTAAAATTTTAAACCTATCAATTGGATACTTGTAATGGTTTGATAATGTAGAATAAATATTGGGAGAAAATAAATTCAATCTCAAGAGATGGCTCATCGTCGCTTGAAGATTTGAATTCCAAAAGAGAAGGATTCATTTTCAATGACATGTTCTTCTAAAATTATTTGAGTTGAAACATACATCTCAACCTCATCTTTGTTCTCCAAAGAAGAAATTATTTCATTAAAAATGGATACTATATCCAATTCTTCCTCACTTTCATTCTCTATTATGACATGTTCAAAGAAAAGAATGGTTTGTTGCAAAGTAGGCATCAATTCCTCATTTGGTTCAAAACATTCCTCAATTTCAAAAGTCTCGGAAGAAAAATCATCGTTGGATTCGAATAATGCATCCGACTCTTGTTCCCACTAATGATTTTATTCCCGATAATGGTTTTCAAGTTTTTCATTTTTCAAGAATGAACAGACCATCAAGCAATGTCATAGGTGGAGGCATGAATTCTTGAAAATGAAAAGTTTAGAAACTATCCTCGGAACTACTATCAAAATCATTATTATAAGAATTTTGAAAGCTATTGCCAATTAGCTTTGAAAACACACTATATGGTTAACTTACAAGAGTCTGTACCATATTGGAGTTTCAAATATCTTGGATATGTTGATAAAATTTAATAGATTATTTTTTAACATCTTCTTCATGGTATTGCAAAACTACATAAGCAATTCATCCAGTCCAAGCCAAGTTACATTGCCAAAAGGGGAAGTTAAACAACACACTGCGACGCCCTGCCTAGTAAAATACAGGGTGATAAATCATATATCAAATTAAACAAGAATCTCAAATGGCTTCATTCTCAGCATCACTGTCGAAAACCATATTAATTACTAATAACCTATTAGGCCTGGAGTCAAAATTTTAAACTTTCTAATCTTTCTAAACTAAAAGCACAATTAAAACCATTCACAAGGTAAAGTAAACAACAACTGAAATGAATAAATAAATAACCGATAACTCTCGGTAAAACATTTATACAAACATATCGAATGCGCATGAAATAAAATCGTTGTAAATAAAGTAAATGACCTCAGTTGGGCAACATGCCCGATTATTACAATAATACCTCCTATCTAGATCACAAGGATAGAAGCGTCTAAAATAATTTCCTTATAATATCCACAGTTACGGCAGCACGTCTGACTCAAAAGAATAATCATCTAGGCGTCCCTGTGTCTGGACACCTAAAAAGTATACAAAAAGGGAAGAAAAAGAAAAAATAGATGCGGTTCAGAGCCCGGATTTGAGAAATCATTTTTATCAAGTGCTTAATTTACTTTAATACTTAAAAATGGTATTCTCCATATTTAAACTGGTGTCGCACTCACATGAGATACCCATCACCTCTCATCTAACAGTGCACACCAAACGCATGTCTTTTAAAACACCCTAGTTAAGCTACCCCGCCTAACTAATTGCTCACAGCAACTTAATCATCATAGGCTATCTAATGCCCCACGTATATAAATATTCTAAGCTATTTCCCGAGCTTATACGTATAATCTCTCACTTAATTTATCCTTACCTCATGCATAACTTTCACTAGTTATTTACACTATTCACATTTAAAAAACATCCTTAATACTAAAAGCCTTTTGTTTACTAGATGAATAACAAATAGTTATAAGTTGAGTAAACTCCGAACAAACTTATTGGGCAAAACTCTTTTTAAAAAATACAAGATGTGTTGTCAAATCATTTTCTGAATGTATGGATTAAATTCGATAGTTGATTATCTAATGTTTATTTTTTAATAAACATCTACTATCTTTACCAAGCAGTCCCAATCACAATAAAAATTAAGAACATTCATGGAAATAGACACAAGATTTTTTAACATTGTAAAACCCTTAAACAAGGGAAACATCCACCACCCCCTCTATGGAGAAAAACAAAAAATCCACTAGAATAAAAATCAGGTTACAACACTTAAGCAAACCACAAAGATCCTAACCTTAGTTCAGAATGTACCTACACGAGATTCTCCACTCCAAAGGTATTCTGACTTGGAACTTGATCCTTTCTTGCTGCTTCTTTCGCTTTTCCTTGATTTCCTTCTCTTTGGATTAAGATTCCAGCAACTCTTTCAAATACAAGATTCTCAAATAGAACCACAGTGTCTAAGTGTTCGTGTGAGATAGTGTTTGTGAAGGGTTACTACATGAAAACATTAAAATCACCCTCTCAAGATTTGTACAAACTTTCCTAACAAATTACAACAGTTCTAATACGAAAGTTATTTCTGAATCTTGATTTTTCAAGCAAAGACTTCTTAATCTTTATATAACCACAGATCTCAAGGATACCTTGCTCGAAAGACGGTTCAAGATCTTATACAATTTCTTGAATTTAAAAATATTTTGAAATTGTAAACCTCCAATTGCAGATCCAACTAGACTAGAAGTCTACTTTATCAAATCAGATTCGGACTTAACATGCAAGGATTGTTTCCATAAGTTTTAATCTAAAACGATATTTTTCAGATCTGAATGCTTTAAAACTTTATCATGAGTTTGGTTGTGTTCCTGTTATTTTTGTACAACGGTATTTCATAAAATATGAAATAAAAACTTGAAAACATACACAACTCACTAGATCTGAAAATTATTTTTGAAACTAAAGATTTTATTTCAAAACTAGTTGAAACAAAATAAATCTAAGAAAATAGATCTAAAAAGAAAACTGAAAATATACGTGATATGTTCTCTTTTAGAAAGACTCAGCTTCAATAATGAAACTTAAATCTTCCTTAGAGATGAGTTTTGAGAGAATCAACATATTTAAAGAGGTCTTCAAGCGAAGAACACAAAACCAACAACACAGAAACCCTATAAAGATCTAACTCTAAAAAGGTGGGTTTTTTTATGTATGGGACGTTTAGGTTTTATTGTTTGGTTAGGGAGAAATCTCACAGAGGTTTGGATCTTACGAAGAAACTAGGGTTTCCTATCTCTCTCTCCTATTTTTCTCTCTTCACTTTTCTCCATTCCCTCTCTTCTCTCTACTCTCTCTTTTCTCTCACGTTTAACGAAATGGCAAAAGTCTCAAAATGTTGAGGCTTGGTCTCCTTTTATACTGAGCAAAGAAGGATCGAGAACATCAGCCTCAATCCAACGACTGAGATCAAGTCTAACTAGTTTGACTTTGATCCAACGGTTTAACTCAGGCGGTGGGTTTTAAGGTCACTGATTGGGTAAGCCTGGGATCACAAGGATTGAAAACGATCGCATGCAGTACGTTGATTAAAACAATCCAAGGGTTGAGATTGAATATGCAAAATGTGAGTATAAAAAAACACAAATCCATTCGCTTCGAAACCAACACGTGTACGCACATGATTAAGCTGAGACGCGCGTATGAAACTAATTACAAAGCATACCTCCAAGTCTCTAGCGCTTTCGGATTCTACCCAAGCAAACAATCAGCAAAGAATTCAAATTTTTGAAATTCCAAAATAACCCACAAAACTTTTTAAACCAATTTTTAATTAATTCAAAAATCATTTTAAAAAATGATTAAATTTATATAAAATGATTTGTTTGGAAATAAATTGATTTTAAAATGATTTCAAGAGATGATAAACCATTTAAGCGCATATGTAATATGTAGGATGCTGTGCAAGTGTCCTATTTGTGGTTTTAGGGTTAAAATTTACTCCCCTTTGAAGATTCTCTTGGATTGAATATCTTCTTGTAGCATATACCTTTGAGGAGATGGAGTTCTCAAACTATACTAACTTATTTTGTCTAAATATCCAAACTAGTTGGAACTCCTATATATGCAGACTCAAGTGAGTCAATATATAGTGTGTTCTCAACATTTTAGTGTTATCATCTCGTATATAATATTCTCAACATTACATACATATATTACATTCTATATTTCGGATTTTATACTCTCGGATACCAGAAATTAACTCACAAATCTTTCCTTGTTTTAGTCCACACACACACACACACACACACACACACACACATATATATATATATATAAGTATATCCATAATTATACATCACACACAATATAAGTACAATAACCATCTCTCGGAGCAATAACTCAATGGATGTAGTCTCTCAGTGCTATCATCTTCCAGGGCATACTCACTCATCATCCCGGGTACCAGCGGTCGGACACTCACACCAACTTGATAAAAATAAAATCACAACGTATGGGAAGCGGCCATAGTTCCTCACTAAAAATAAGACGAATCATACCTAAGATGTCTTACCCCTGAATAAAATCAAACAATATAATTAATGGACGACTATGACCTGGGGACTATACGCTCCTACTCCCCAAACCAGGGCATCACCCACATCGCGCAACTTCCCACGATAGCACTAGAGGGGTATGCTTCACATAAATATATCAATCACACAGATATATTTTAAATTTCATCATATATATATATATATATATATATATATATCATATCATATCTGGCTATCCATGTCTATCTCTCGTGGCATTAGCCTATAATCCTGAATATGTCAACTCATATTAATCAATAAGTATATACACAACTTACTTTAATCCCATAAGTATTCGCTCACTTTTGATACAACTCTCACATTTCTTATTTACGAATAGTAGCGTATCACATCTAGCTAGTATTCTTATACCATCCTATTCGCATCTTAAGATATTACTCATACATTTCTATTAGGCATATGCATATTCTACCCATATATAATTGGCATATATATTCTACACGCATAAATATATATGTACGAACCCTCCGAATAATTCCTCAAATGTCATTCGTCCCAAACTTTCCTAATTTTAAACCCCAGATCTTTCCTATTAACCCAAGACATATACATCCCCCACTTACTCTTTTAGGTGTCCTTGAATTCTATTTAGTATCCCCTAACATTTATCTCCAAGAGGAATTCGTCTCCAGTCCTTTTCAATCCAAGAAAACTTTTCTAGCTTTTCAGTCAAAATCGGACCGAACTGATTTCCATGAACAACGGACCGGTCCGGTCACCGAACCGAACCAATTACCAAGAAAAAAGAACCAATCCGTTCGGTCCAGATTTTTTTTCTTGATGAAATTCACTCTTATACTCATCCAACCCAAATTCTATGGATTCTAACATCACCCAACCACATTAATAACATTTACATGCTATGATTTACCCAACATACCAAGTTATTCTTGGGACTCATCAATTGATCTAAGAATTAAACCCTAATTCTTATTTATGCAACCCTTCCATCTTCTCACTAAAAATCACACCATTAAAATGGTTTAAACTTAGATTTCATGTAGGATCATTATTACATCAAAATCATATGAAATCATCTCCCCAAAACCCATTTTTTATTCAAGAATCCTAACCCAAAATTCATAATTTTCTCACCAATTATAATACGAACAAAATAAACACACTTAATAGTTAAAGCCAGTTAAACACTTGCCTGGTTGGATAAATTCGACGATCCTGTGGCGAAATTCTCCAGAGCTTGGCCGGAACCTCCTATTTTTCTCCCTTTCTTCCTTTATTTCTCTTCTTTATTCTTTATTTATTTTCTTTCTCTTTCTCTCTTTCTCTCGTGGCTTATAATTGATAAATCAGGGTGTATCCCTTACTAAACACAAAATTGACTCATACACACAATTGCGAGTCCCTACTGATCCAAAAAGTCCTCGAAACCCAAACACTACATCTGTGTACTCTATTATGACTATCTCGGACCTTTCGAGACCAACTGTTCACTCGAAATCTCCATCTGAGTCACTTATCAAAAATTCACGTCTCAACCTAACACATCTCCACACTTTTTCCCGCATAAAATAACATCACTTGTCGCTTTTATTCACCTGCAACATGAAATATAATCAGTCCATCTTATTTACTTTAAATTATCAAATTATTAAATTACACCCACTCGTGTAATTTAATTATCCATAAAAGTATGGGGTATTACATTCTCCCCCCACCCCACCCCTTACAACGGAATTTCGTCCTCGAAATTTGGAGAAAACCAGTACAAAAAACTTGGATCACAACCACAGCACCCACTCTAGTACCCAAAATCAAATCATACCCCAATAATGGTACGGTCACTCCACTATATGCCCGCTTGTGGTACCCACTTGTCTAGAGGCTTATTCACTATAGCCCCATCTTTACTACAAGTTTGTTCAATGCATTTCATACCAATATACTCCATCAGTTATAAACTTTCACCTCAATAACGGCACATCACACCCTATGCTTCTACCAACGACATCCAAATAAGATGAGCCATTACATCACTGGCTCCTTTGCCTTAATATTATTTGAAAGACACACATCACTAAGTGCCAGCTTTTTGTGTCCAATCCCAACACAAATCTCCCATCTTAAGAAAAATGACAAGGACATCGACCACTCCAATCAGTCCTTCAAATATCGTTTCATGACGACGTAACTCTAACGATGATCCAAAGTCACCCCAATATAGTTTGTGGTTAATGCCCCTCCTAACAATTGACTCTAAATCCCGTCCAATCCAAAAGTCTATTTATTCACCCACCTCTAAACGACCAGAGGTGATTGACGACTAGTAAGGTGCCTATTAAGGTTTTATGATGGAATTCCAAAAGTCTATTTACTAGTCGTCAATCACCTCTTTTCTACTCATCGGGCCATAGGTGACACGACTGCCCAAAACAAATCATTATCCCCACTGTGAATGCCAAGGAAACATCTCCCCACTTGTATAATAACCGAGGTACCAAACTCATGGACTCAAGACCAAACATCTCCCCACTTCCAATGATGTGCTAAGTTTCATGCGTGGGACGTCTCGCAAAGAGAAATCCAAACAAGGACTCCCCGATACACTACTACTTAGCATTGTCAAAACATAGAAATCCATTAGGCCCTAAATCCATAGCACGTACCCTCAAACTTCTATCTCTTAACACAATAGTATACTCACCCACTATATGTTACACAAGACCACGGATATCACGGCACTCTTACTATCACTAGTTTCTTAGCACAAATAAATCACGAGCTATATCTCTTTGCTCAATAAAAGCCAACGTACCTTGAATCACATCAGTAAACATTCCTATTCACCGGGATCAAATATAATTGTAATACCCCGTACTTTTATGGATATTTATTTATGGGATTAATTAAATTAAATGTGAATTAATTAAAAATTAATCCGGATAAAATACTAACGAGATGTGAGTTGGTATTTGATTATAATGTGCATATATGGTAGTATATGAATATTGAAAATACTGAAATTGTCGCGAGACTGAAATACGGCAATTTGGGAAATTTTGTTGGGACGCGCGTGACAGTCGAGTCAGGAATGTAATTATTTAAATTAAAAAGTGAATTTTATTTTTATCAACCGTATGGTCATTTTGAGTGCGCCAACGAGTCCGGAAGGGTCGAAATAGTCAGAAAACACTAGCCGGGGGTTTAGTTTGGGTCCCGGGGCATTTTTGGGCCATACCGGCAACTTAAAAGGGTATTTTGGTAATTTTGAAATTTTAGGATAATTAACCAACGAATTTTGGGAGTTAAATATTAGGATACTTGGTGACCCACTAAGCCATTACTAGCACTTAACCAACTAAAGGGTAACGGGAGTTTTAGGAGAGGTTAGGAGAAGTTCCCAAAAGAGAAACACAACCTCCACCTTCAACCTTCAACCTTGGGAGAAATTGTAGAGGAAAAGAGAGCAACATCCAACATTCAACATCAAAAATCTGAAGAACAATCCGAGGCAAGTGGTTTAATTACGTTAATTTCAAGCGAATGTTTCTTCCATGCTTAGAAATCTACAAAATTGCATTTGTTTTGGGAGATTGATAAAAACCAATGAATTTGAGGATTAAAACTATAAACCATGTTAGGAATTGCATGTAGACATATTCTGGACGAATTATGAATCCAAAATATAACCCTTGATGATCTAAAAATGGATTTAAGAAGATAATTATTAGTGTTCTTGAAAGAAATAGAAAACTAGGGTTCTTGATGAAGTTTTGATCCAAATAAAGCCCTTGGTTGATGATTTATTGGTTTTAGAACGTTAACAATGTTGTAGGATGGTTGTATGATGATATTATAACGTTAGATTAGAGTTTCATGCATTATAATGGAGTTTTGGGACGATTTGAGTACTGCAAAACGAAGCAGTCCGTAGCCTATCTGGTGCAATCGATCGATCGACATTCATCAGTCGATCGATCGATCGACCTTCCCAGAATGAGTAAAATTTTCCCTAGTTAAATTTTAATGATGTTAACCCTTAGAAAATTATCATTGGAGACTTTATGAATATCCTTAGACTTAAGAAAGACCAGTAGGTATGGTTATAAAATTTGGACCTTAATTAGAATTCAATTTGAGGAATTATTCTAAAATCTAATGAAACTCGATGAGTGAGATAATATTAGGGTTAAAAGAGTAAATTTGAATGATTTGATGAAATAAGGTTTGAGGCAGAAGTAAGGACCTTAAGAATAATGATGTTATATGTTGGAATAATAGGAAACTTAATAATCCCTTTGATATAAGTCTTAAGTACAAGAAACTATGACGTGAGATGTGTCGACAGCCTACATTATGTATTATCGGGAGACTTAAAATGTATAAAATTGGAATAATGGTATAAGGATGTAGAATATACCTTTATTATATTGAGACATCTAAGATGTGTGCATGCTTAGTATATGTATATGATTTTATGTGTATGACATACCTACCATACTTGCTATCACGGGAGGTTTACGTTCGTTTAGGGCCATCTAATCTTTGTGTGCCCGGATTTAGATTGGTACCTCGAGGACATAGTTCAAGAGAATGACTTATTTGTGAGTTAATAAGACAACTGACTATGGAGCGTAGGTATGTACGTGACCATGGATATGTTGAATTATGTTCGCCTCCATTTTTGTGTGTGGGGCTTATTCTAACAATTCCTGAGAGATTCGGAATTTATAATCCTTATGTACGTGATGTACCGGGATGGATAGCAGAGTATGTGTGCACCGTAGCTTAGTCTCGGGGTGCTTGTATTGTATATTTATGATGTGAATGATATACGGTTAAATGAACAGACTTGTCATGTTTAATTATGAGAATAACTTATAGTAACTCCTTGAGAAGATAAATAAGGGGATAAGCTCCAGTAAATGGTAATGCTAATAATTGAGAATCCGAGTTTAAGTAAAGCTATCTATTTAAATGATAACATTTGGGAATTCATATTGTGAATCGAGTAGAAAGGTTAGAACTTATGCCGGTTTAGTTAGATATGAGAATCACTTGAATGGGTACGGTACGTTAGGAGTGCACAATTAGTCGAGAGGTGAGTATTTCATGTGAGAGCACGTCCTAACATGTATTTTGCATTCATTGTTTTAATGTTATTAAAGCACTTGCTGTTTTTAAAATACTCTCCACTTTCGGGCTCTGACCCGTTTGCTTTCAAATCTATTTTTGTAAAAACCTTTTTAGGTTCCCAGCCACAAGGACACCATGCATAGGAACTCTATTCAGGTGACGAGCTGTAGTTGTTGTGGAAGTTACAAGGCTTTGCTAGTAGACGCTTCTTTTGTCTTGACTCCATATTCAGTTTTATCATTTGTAGGGCATGTCGCCCATTTCCTTTAGAGACATTTTATATTTTAGTTTTTCAGACTTTGGTTTATAATTAATTCAGGATGCAGTCTTGTTTTATTTATTTCTATATTGGGATTGTTGTGAGGAGTATTTTCTCCAGACTCATTATTATTTGTTGGTTACTCTATTGAGACTTTATCGTGAATGGTTGTGCTCTATTTCTATGATTCATTTATTGCATGTTAATTAGATTTAATTTAAATTTGGCAACTCACTTTTTAAATACTAGGTGGTTAGTAATCATTAAAATGTTTTCGACAGTGATGCTATTAACTTAACCAACTTGGCATTTTGTATTGATTTAATAAAGGAGTAGCTACCCGGTATTTAATTAGTCGGGGTGTCACAATAACCAAACAACATATACACGTAAGTCTGCTACACAATATATCATGATGTATATATACATATATATAGTCTCATCTCGTCAAAGGGATACACTAAATCCCAATAATTTATCCATTTAATTATACAAAGACCAATAATCCACAATGTCCTAGGGTCTAACATCTCCTAGCTCCCAACATTTGCTGCTTTCGTGCGTAGGAGGTCTCGCAAACGAAATCCAAACAAGGAACCCTCCCGATATACTACTACATAGCTCTATCGGCTATTGAGATCTGTTGGTCCAGTTACTAAGTCTAATAATGTTTTTAAATCAATATAAATCATAACTAGGATAGCATCATTCTCGTATAACATATCACTAACACGAGTAATCTCAATAATAATATACTCTCACTGTCCACACTCGCTAAACAACGGGATTTACATATACATAATAATGTTATCGATATAGTCACTAAACTCGTCTCATAAGCGAATCTAGCGCAAGTCAAAATACTCTTACTCGCTCATGTCACAGAAAGCATACCTCATTTTCCCAAGAATAAAACTCATATTTATATCTTTCCAATCATCTTGGTTTCTTAAATGGTTCCCGAACATAGAACACTTGTTATGATCGAACCAAAAACTATCTTAATCATTGCCCCACTAAGCACCATACTCTTATACCTTTACTCACTTTGGGAAAAATTAATGCATGTGGTCTTACCCCCACATAACATATCTCTCCATATAATCCATTTATCTTCGGCCACGTTGAATGTATTAGGATTGTCCATCTCTCTGACCTTAGTAGTGTCGACACTGACGGCCACCTTCAATGTTCCCTTAGCTCCACTGTCCCTAAGGAACACACTACTGGCTTTACCAAGCTTAACTAAACCCATCTTCACTCGGTAGGAATTCAGCTATCTGAATCGTTTAGACGGGTCCCTCAATGGGTCTCCCCCTAGAGGTGATTCACTAATAGCATTTTAGCCAGTCTTACTCTTCGACTAAATCTTTCTATTCTTTTAGCTCCCTTCACAAGAAGCGTTAATATCTCTATTGAAAAAATGCGACATTGTCACCATCTGTATCGACCGTCTAAGTAAAATTTCCCTTAAGTGCCGGCAACTCCTCTCGCGAGACCATTACCCAATTTTCTTCTCCATTGTACCTACCTCATCGGGTACAAAGTTCTCCAGACAAGGTCTCTATCCAGTCCTCATGTGGTAAGTTCAGAATTAACTTCACATATTCTTTTGAACCAAAGATGAAGGAACTTGAGGTTTAACCGTACCTAAGATCCTTCCATTAACACAACATTTCACTTCTAAATGTGGTGGTCTACTCCCATCATTATAGCTTTGCTCTTACGAGCCAAGAAAAATTTTACCTCAATTTTCACTTTCGGGTATACTACATTTTACTATATGCCCAAGCCTCTAAGTATCTTACTTCCATTGGCTAACACACACAATCTCTGCCTTTTTTTAAATTACAACGGATGGTCCTATTCAAAGACCCATCTGACTCTTTCACATTTTAACCACGTTGGGTGAGTCTAGTTTGGCACCACTTTCTTCTATAGCAGTACTTGAAGATATATATTGCACCCTAGCAGTCCTTACAGCTCTATCTTCTTGAGAAACAATAGGGGTGACCTCAACTACGGTCATCATCCCCAAAATATTTTACCACTTCAACTGAGCCTCGCCTCCTGTTGTCCTCACAACGGCCCTCACTGGTCGTCCTCTGTATCATCGGCATACGAATCACACCCGAATGCAAATAAGATTCACCAAGTAATATATATATATATATATATATATATATATATATATATATATATATATATGTATGTATATATATATATATATATATATGTATGTATATATATATGTTATAGCAGGAGAATGAAATCTCACTATAGAAATCAACAATCCTAAACATAGGGCTCTATATCAAATAGAAGGCAAGACTAAAAGCATCGTACGTTCGCAAAGATTCCTAAGGACTCTAGAACCTGAGGCTCTGATACCACCTGTGAAAACCGGCCAAATAAAATATTGGGTGACTAGTCCTATATCAAATTAAACAGGAATCTCAAATGGTTTCATTCTTAGCATCACTGCCGAAAACCATATTAATTACTAATATCCTATTAGGCCTGGCGTCAAAATTTTAAACTTTCAAATCTTTCTAAACTAAAAGCACAATTAAAACCGTTCACACGGTAAATTAAACAACAACTGAAATGACCTGGGGACTATACGCTCCTACTCCTCAAGCCAGGGCCTCACCCACATCGCGCAACTTCCCATGATAGCACTAGAGGGGTATGCTTCACATAAATATATCAATCACACAGATATATTTTAAATTTCATCATATATATATATATATATATATATATATATATATATATATATATATATATCATATCTGGCTATCCATGCCTATCTCTCGTGGCATTAGCCTATAATCCCGAATATATCAACTCATATTAATCAATAAGTATATACACAACTTATTTTAATCCCATAAGCATTCGCTCACTTATGATACAACTCTCACATTTCTTATTTACGAATAGTAGCGTATCACGTCTAGCTAGAATTCATGTAACATCCTATTCGTACGTTAAGGTGTTACTCATACATTTTTATTCGGCATATGTATACTCTACCCATATATAATCGGCATATATATTCTACACGCATAAATATATATGTACGAACCTGCCGAATAATCGCTCAAATTTTGTTCATCCCAAACATTCCTAATTGTAAACCCTATATCTTTCCCATTAACCCGAGACTTATACATCCCCCACTTACTCTTTTAAAGGTCCTCGCACTCTATTTAGGATCCCCTAACATTTATCTATAAATGAATTCGTCTATAATCCTTTTTAATCCAAGAAAACTTTTCCATCTTTTCAGTCAAAATCGGACCGAATCGATTTCCAAGAACAACGAACCGGTCCGGTCACCGAACCGAACCAAACTGATTACCAAAAAAAATGGACCGGCTCCAGATTTTTACTATTGACAAAATTCACTCTTATACTCATCCAACCCAAATTCTATGGATTCTAATATCACCCAACCACATTAATAACATCTACACGCTATGATTTACCCAACATACCAAGTTATTCTTGGGATTCATCAATTGATTTAAGAATTAAACCCTAATTCCTATTTATGCAACCCTTCCATCTTCTCACTGGAAATCACACCAATAAAATGGTTTTTAACCTAGATTTCATGTAAGATCATTATTACATCAAAATCATGTGAAATCATCTCCCCAAACCCATTTTTTATTCAAGAATCCCAACCCAAAATTCATAATTTTCTCACCAAAACACTTGCCTAGTTGGATAAATTCGACGATCTAGTGTCGGAATCCGTCGGAGCTTGGCCGGAACCTCCTCTTTTTCTCCCTTTCTTCCTTCCTTTCTATTCTTTCTTCTTTCTTTCTTTTCTTTCTCTTTCTCTCTTTCTCCCGTGACTTGTAAGAGAGAAATGAGGGTTTATCCCTTATTAAATCCAAAATTGACTCGTATACACAATTGCAAGTCCCTACTGATCCAAAAAGTCCCCAGAACCCAAACACTACATCCAGGTACTCTATTCTGACTATCTCAATCCTTTCGAGACCAACTGTGCACTCGAATTCTCCATCCGAGTCACTTATCAAAATTTGACGTCTTAACCCAACACATCTCCACACATTTTTTCCGCATAAAATAACATCACTTGTCGCTTTTATTCACATGCGACATGAAATATAATCAGCTTGTCTTCTTTACTTTAAATTCTCAAATTATTAAATTACACCCACCCATGTAATTTAATTATTCATAAAATTACGGGGTATTACACACACATAGGACACAATTACATGCATTGCAAGTGTGTTTGTGTGTGTTGAAATATTTTATAATATTTTTTAGGAATTTTTAAACATTTTAAAATGATTTTTAAACATCTAATAATTTAAAATTAAAATGTTTTGGGGTTAAAAATTGGATTTGTAATTCCCTAATAAACTTCCTGGGTTGAAACCAAAACCGGCACAGATTATTAGAGTACCAAATGGGATTTTATAAAATTCAAAAACAGGAATTTTATTTCCATTATCAGCCATACACGTGTTTGTCTCTAGTTGGTCCCATTTGTTTTTCTTTTGTCTCACAACACTTAAACGTTATCTCAGCCATTGGATCATATTTTATCAAAGATATGCTTGTCGTCTAACCTAATCCAAGAGAGGATAGTGAGGACCAGTAGAATTGAGAGGTTGTGCCATACAATTGTGAGCGTTGGATTTAAAATTAATAGGTTGACTTAATCACAACCGTTCATTCTCTTCTTTAATCCATAACCTTCCTCGTCTTGTATAAATGAGACCCCTTGGTGAGCATTTCAGAGACTTTGGGCAGTCGTCCCATTTAAGAGAAAAATATAAGAGCGAGTAGAGAGAGAGAAGAGAAAGGGGAGAGAGAGAGAGAGAGAGAGAGAGAGAGAGAGAGAGAGAGAGAGAGAGAGAACTGGAAGAAATAGAGAGAAAATACCTTTGGTTTTCCCCTACCAAACACAAAACCCATCGTATATACAAAATCAAAAAACCACCATACTAGAGTGATTAGAGCTTTAGGTTTTCTTGAGGGTTTTTGGGGTTTGACTGTTTGAAGACACTCTTCAAACTTAATCTCTTTTAGGAACACGATCTCTAAATGTTTCTCATATCTCTGCCTAGAAATTGTGAGAAACTCATTTGAGATACATTTCATGTAGATTTTTAGTGATTCTATACCTTCTCTAGTTTGGATCTTGCATTTTACTGTCTATTCATTTATATTCATACTCTCTTGTTTCGATTTTTTGAAAACAAAAACTTTGAAATACATCTGAATTTTATATCTGAAAATTTGTGTCCATAACATAGAGTTTTATAGTTTGTGAAACATATTTTGTATATAAATAAGTTCTTGAGACTTATATATGCCTTTTGGAAGATTTAAACTTTAGATCTGAAATTTCAGTTTGAAAAACGAAGTCTGATTTTTTTTGTAAATTGAACACTTGCATGTCATATAGACTTCTTGTAATTCATGGGACTGTTTGTATAATGTTTAAAGAGTTAAGTGAGTTGCATGTTGCATTTTAGACACTTCACGGCCATAATAAACTCTCACACGAATACGTAGAAAAAGTGTTACTCTTTTAGAGAGATCTTGGTTTATTGGGTCCATACAAGCAAGGAGTTAAAGCAAATAAACTGCCAGGGAGATCAAAGCCAGAATCAGAATACTGTGGAGGAGGTTTTCGCTCATTTGGTATAATTTTATTCTTTATCCTTGGATCTTGTGTTGCATGTGTATGTGCTTGTAACTCATGTATATTTGTTTATAGTGCATTTTTTTGGTTGTGGCATGTCTCCTCAGATTTGAGGTTTTACCACGTTAAACATTATCATGTCAACTTACCGCTTTTAATTCTTAATTTCTTGCATGGTTTGGTTTCAATACAAAGAATTAGAATAGTTTTTTTATTTAAAAGCTAAGGTAATCAGGCTACCAAGTCTAACATCCAACTTAATCAATTTTATACACATATTGTGTTTTAAGATCTTAAAAAGGATTTTCCTAAACGAGTTTGTTTTTGGAGTTTACTTAACCTTTAACTTTGTATTAAAAACATAGTGGACGATTTTCAAATGGTATCAAAATGGGTTTATCAAAACACTTTTTATCCTCAAACTCCAGAAACTGCTTTCTGAAATCTTATTTTGAAAAATGGATGAGAGATTTGAGAAGCTAAGAAACCTATTCCGTCCACCCTTCTTTGTGGACACAATTTTCCTTACTGGAAAGTAAGGATGATTTCATTCATACAAGGGACTTTGGGTGATGACATGTGGGATATGATTGAAAATGGATACCAACACCCAACTAAGCCTTTGTCTGAAACTAGCACTACAAGAGTTTAGAAAAATTTCAATGAATTTACCAAAGAAGGAAAAAAGATGTCACTTGATAATAATAATAATAATAATAATAATAATAATAATAATAATAATAATAATAATAATAATAATAATAATAATAATAATAATAATAATAATAATAATAATAATAATAATAAGGGAAAGAACTGCATCTTTATGTCCATAAATGAGCATGAATTCAAACATATATCTATTTTCTCCACTTCCAAGGTAGCCTGGGACACACTCATCACCACCCATAAAGGTGAGGGACGTGTTAAGGCTAGAAAAAATCATATGTAAGTCCAGCAATACTATATTCTTATTATGGATGAGAATGAGTCATTTGATGATTTTTATATAAAATTAACTGATATTGTCATAAAGTTGTATGCAAATGGGATGACATATGATAGAAAGGAGATAATGCTTAAAATCTTAAGATCCTTGCCTGTTAAATTTGACAATAAATGATATGTCATAGAAGAGATGGATAACCCTAACTTGATTTCATAATTACTCAATAGTAAACTAAGAACAATAGAGATGGAGTTAGAGTATAAAAAGAAAATGACCTCACAAAACAAAGGATCCTCTAGATCTAATGTGGTTTTCTCATCTCAAGTGATTGTCCCTAAAATGAAACCACTGGACTTTAACCTTGACTTTAGTCAGGATTGTGATTTGGATAATTCGGATAACCAGATTTCTCTTATGAGCAAATAGTTTAAGAAAATCGTCAAGTTTAGAAACTATGTGGCTTCAAAACAAGACAGACCTAGTTATCAAAATCATTAAAATCACAGACCTCATGACAAAAATGAAGACAAACGGACCAGTGACAATAATAGGCTTAAGACTGGTAATCGCTACATCAAATTCCGTCGTTGTGGGAAAATGTGGCACTTTTTTGTTAAGTTCAGAGTTAACTAGAATAATAACAACAACGTTAGGGTTAATATGTGCAAAACTTGTAACGACTCAAGTGATTATGATGAAGATGAAATTGAGTCAACCAATATTGATGAATCATGCATGTCCTTTTATGCCAAGATAATGTATTCTGATGATAATGCATGTTTATATGTTGATGATTGTATTATTCCTGTTAATGATGATATCATTTCTGCTATTGATATTACTGTATCTAATCCTGTTGAAAATAATGTAGATATTCCTAGCTTACGGGTGAGTCAAAAAGAAAAACATTGTTGATGAATTGAATGTGTGTGTGAATTCCACTGCACAAAATAAAACGATAAGGGACATTGCACATACTTCACTTAGCGAGTCCAATGATGACTTACCTAATATTCAAGAGTTATATGTGACACCCCGCCTAATTAAATACCAGGCGATCACTCCTTTATTAAATTAAATCAAGGTGAACAGTTGGTTCATTCTTAGCATCACTGTCGAAAAATAAATTTTCCAATTTAAACACCCTAATTAATTAAGCTAAGTGTCAAAACCATTTTTCAACATTACTTTCCAAATTTTTATTTTATAAACCAAGATTTAAATCTTTACAATAATTAAATATTAAAGAATCACACCACAATTATCCTGGAACATATAATCCAAATAATTTAAACATTCAACAACTAAATCCCAACATTTAATACTCAAATGAAAGCCTCCTGACAATAATAAATCCCAAGGAATAAAATACTGAAAATAAATAAATCACAATGTCCAATAAAACAACCGGATAATGGAAACGGGCGACACATTCCCAACTGAATAAATATGATAAGAGTGGAATCACATAAACGAAGTCGTCTAAGCAAGAGGCCTCCAACTCCCACCTAAGCTGCAGCACGTTCCTTCCAAAGGATCCTATGCAAGACGCCCCTGTGGCTGGGCACCTGTAATATATACATATATATATACAAGAGAGAAAGGAAAATAGAAACGGGTCAGAGCCCAATAGTGTAAATGATTTAAAATTTGTTTAGCAAGTATTTAAAATGTTTACAGGTCAATGCAACAACATATTAGTGTGACACTCTCTTGAAAAATTCTCACCTCTCTTCTAATGTGCACACCTATCGCACTAACCTTCCCAATGGTTTATCCTATCTTATATCGTACTAATCTTCCCCATGGTTTAACTTATCTTAGGTTACTCGTAAGATCTAAAACTGAACAATATAATTGTTTAAGAGGAAAATTTCATTCAGTAACAAAGCTCTCGTTTTTAACTTTATTTATTAATAAAGTTTTCCAGTGTCATATTATACTTTTCAAAACAAGTATTTTCAATTTGAAATCATTATTCATTTCTTACTTACCATAAACACAATAGGAAGTTCCACATTTCATAATTTCATATATATATCAATACTCGTATAATATATATCTTCTAACAGCACCCCACATAAAAATTATGGTGCGGGCATACTCTGCTATCCAATCCCCGTGTCAATCGTACTAAGGGAAATACAAGTTCGGAATCACTCTCGAACTGTATTAATACATACACAAATAATATTGAGGCGAAGCATAGTTTCCAAGTCCAAGAGGTCAGCACATACCCTCGCGTCTCTTAGGATCGTGACTATTGATTCGCCAGCCTGTACCTAGGATTCCTATCTTCTAGGGTACGAGTCAATATCTCCCATGAAGGCCCATTCGAGATAAGACTGTCCCAGCGCGGTAACCTCATGGATAGCAAGTAGCGCGGGCATGATTTTCACATGTATATAATATATGCATAAACAAAGTCATATAAATATGCTACTTTTATCATATCAATTTAGGTTCATCCCATAACCCATAATCACGACATTTATCCTTATTTCCCATTATTTGTTATCACGTATAACGGTTCGTCTCTAACTTTAATTTGAGGGATTATTCCAACTTACTACACAACACTCATGGACTCTATCCTCCCAAGTGTAAAATTCAATAGTTATTCATCTATTTTCCATCGTAACTATATTATGTATCTCTCCATTTAATACAAAATTCCATCGTCCCTTATATATAAACACCCAAAAAATATAAATTTTGCCTTACATTAAAGGTCTCTTAATCATTAATAAATCCTACCGGTCATCATTATCTCCCAAAATATTTTAATAAGGATGTCTAAGGAGTATTCTTCATTTAGAATCAATTCAACAATTTTAAAAGGGGAATTTAAGTCTGCCAGGAGGGGTCAATCCATCGAGGGCAGGGGCTCGATCCATCGAACCTTCGATCGATCGTACCTTCGATCGATCGAAGCTCTTGGCTCGATTGATCAATCAAGCAGGTATGGAGAATTCTGCAATTAACCAGTTACCAGTTCTAACACACAACTTCATCCAAATCCAGATTTTTCATTCCCAATCGCCCAACAATTTGTACTACTAAGAGTATAAACCCATATCATACATCTCCTACGTAAAGCATGCAAATTTCCATTAATAACCATGGATTAACAGGCCAAAATTCATGTAAATCTCAAGAACCCTAGAAATCTCTTTAACATGGTTCTAATCAGTCTTTTCCAGAATTTTCTTCTTCTAAAACATCATAAATCCGTGGTTTAATCCTTTACATGTGAAGGGGTTTCCAGATTATCATTCAAATCATTACTACATGCGATTTCCTATCTCCAACTTGGGTTTTCTTCCATGAAACTCATCCTAATCTTCCCTAGACTAACATGAGTGATGCATTAACGAAAATAAGAAAGATAAACACTTGCCTGGAATTCCAGAATTCTGATTTCTTGATGATTTTGGTGTGGTTGTGTTCCCCGTCGCGCGATCTACGCGTTGGTGGTGGTGGCGATGCAATCGGATAACGTTTTGGCCTTGGATTGCTTGGAAAGCTTCCTCCTTCCCTCTCTTATGGCCGTTCTAAAGTTTTTGAGTCTGATAATCCTAAGGGACAACTCTCAATGGATGATATAGCCTAATAATTTTCGTGGATTTAATTACCCAAAAATGCAAAATGTCCAAAATGTCCTCCCGAGGTGCTAAATAGGCCTAAAAATGCCTCGAGACCCAAACTAAACCCCCGAGTACACTTTTCTGACTATCTCGACCCTTTCGGACACGTTGGCGCACTCAAAATGACCATATGGATAACTTAAAAATATTTCACTTTTATTAATCAACATTTATTCCCGACGCGACACAGGCGCGTCCCGACTTAAATTTCCATAATTGCCCTTTTTTTTCACACGTGATAATTTTATAAAAATTAAATCTCATATATTACTATACTCATCCAGTAATATTCAACAAATAACAAATTTCCAATAATTACTAACTCCCTTCACGCTAGTAAATATTTAAAACAACATTCCGGATTAAAATTAAATTAATTTATATCAATTAAATTTAATAAATCCCTAAATTTAAAATCCATAAAAATACGGGGTATTATATACTTCCCCCTAATAACGGAATTTCGTCCCAAAATTCAAAAAATAAGGCCTACCAGGTAGCACAATTCTGGATATCCTTGTCAGTACGCAAACTATCTACATTATCTACATATTACAGCGCTCAATCACTATAGCCCTTTCCTCACAGCAAGCTTGTCTTACATTCTCATTGGAGACACTTCACATTGCGCTCCCAACCGACAACATTCGCATAGGTCACACCTATACGTTATAAATTTCCATTATCTCACTATCATTAGAAGACCGCGCCTCACTACATGACAACTACTTGGATTTTATTCATATACAAAACTCCCATTCTGAGAAAACTATACGAACATTTAACCACTCTTGTTCGCCTAAAACAGTCGTGGAATTCCACCATAGTTATCGAATTATTCTCGACCGATCCAAAATTCTGAGTATCCACTCACCTCTAAATATACGAAAGGAGAATATTTGAGGTTCTTCCTTACTAAAAATCTTAATAAGAACCTCGTACGCGATAAATAGGTGCAAGTGCTTCTACAAAGCGTTTCTGAAATCATTACCAAGATTCCAAAATTTTCTTAATGAGCTCCATAAATCTTTAATCATCGTGCGCCTATTCCCTGGCTAAGGGTGATACATCGTACTTGAAACGAAACCTTACCTCCGCTGGTTCCTGAAATCCCATATCAAAGGTGGGATTCATAAATCTCATCCCGATTTAGAAATTAATACTGCGCCGGACTATGCATTGGCGCGATCATTCCCTTCAAAGGAAGTCTGGGGCACACTAGTTAATATTGCTAACCACCCCACATGAACCCTTGATCTTGTTTTGAGGATGGTAACCCATCCAAGAACTTTATCGACCGCTTCCGATTTCAGGAATTACCGATAAACACTAAATTCTTTGGTTGATTCTCCTCTTTCAACCAAACCTTACCTATGGGCGGTGCATGTAAATACTACTCACTACGTCCCGCTAAACATCGATTTTCCTTTGAAATGTCTCACGTTAAGTGACACGTAACACTCCCCTTCCTTCCTTGGTGTATGCCGAAAGTTTCGACCCGTGATCTTCTCTCCACGAAGCGCACTTCTGAATCCTTTACACCATACTAACATCATCACTCTTTGCATGCGCAAGTTCTCTCTCACACTTGACTAATAAATAATTCGCTCTGAGGGTCCTTCGTAATAATTAAATTTCTACTTTATTCAAGTGATACCCTTTTTTAAACGGCTTCCCACAGCCTTCCCATCAAATTAGGTTGTGTTATTCTAATTGCACACTTACGTATGGATTATTGCCCCTCATGTGACGTTTAATCCACTCTATCACTTCCACTTCGTTCGGTTAGCCCCACAAACACATTTTCCACATGTCCATTACCACGTCCCTTCATTTCGGACGAGTTTTAACATCAGTTAACCAGGATGTCTACACCTTATAAACCATGCATACTAGCGTAATCATCACATACGCTTTTCACCTAATAACTAATTCTTTGTTTTTCCTAGTGCTCACAACGTGATTACAACACTTGGGCACTCTCGATCACCCTAAAAATCCAAAATTTTAAATCCTCCTTATCATCATTCCACCCCTCAACTCATGAGGATAAAACAAAACTTTCAATGCTTTCATATCACACTATCCGGCTCCAGTGGATTTAAACCAAAATTCAACTTCCAACTTACATATGTATTCACTTGATCCCATTTCGACCGGGGTACCGAACTCATGGAATAGTGACCAAACGTCTCCCTATTTCCAACCTTACGCTAAGTTTCATGCGTGGGATGTCTCGCAAAGCGAAATCCAAATAAGGAACCCTCCCGATACACTACTACCTAGCATTGTCGGTTATCGAAATCCGTTAGATCCTCCGTCCATAGCATTTACCCCTTTACTTCGTCTTTTGACATAAAAGTTACATTTCCTCCCACAATTATACTTAACAAAGAACATCTCACCAATTGCACTATCGTTCAGAATTGGGTGTTGGAAAATTGCGTTCCATGAATCTCGAATACATACAATCGAAATTCTTGAAATCCCTTTCCCTAATAATAGGGGTATAACTCTTAATTCTCACATCTCTAGAGGGTAGATATAACAATGCACTCTTCCTATTACCAAGTCCTGAGTGCTCAACATAATACTAAGTCGAATATTTTTGCTCAACGGTAAACCTTATACATACCAAATCATAATGATAAAGCCTATACATACATTGGCATCGAATATCTCGATCCCACGATCCCCTCCGAAGTCTATAGGATAGATAATATAAGTGCGAGTCCAACCTTCTTACAGGTAAAGCCTATCCAGAACAAAAGTATAGTGCAAGCCTTGCAATAAACGCCCACTACCGTACTAACCATTTCTATAACATTTTAACAAAGATAATATCATACTCGCATATCGCACCACTACAACGAGTAACCTCAGTAAGGTACATAACACTGTTTATATACTCATTCATCCTCCGCGAATAGCACTAAATAGAAATAAAAATCCCGCTACACTAGGGAAAAGTATTCACATAATAATAACGTTTATAATTTTATGCATTAAACTCGTCTCACATGCAAATCTAACAGTGAACAACATATAGTGACTCGTTCGTGTAGCATAAACACGCCTCATCCTCTGAGGATATAACTTATACTTCCACCTTGTCAATCGTCTTGACTGCACAAATGGTCTTCAGACGTAACACGTCTACTAAAACCAAACAAAACTACTTTAATCGTTGTCTTTTACTAGGTACCATACTCTTATCCCCTCTACTCGCTTTCACAAAATACCTCGATACTTAATTTACTTAACACCTGAATTGCATTCAGAAACTCACGAATGACTGGAATCGAATCCAGGAGGATCACAATCTCCTTAGAGATATCCTACTTTATATAAAAATATAGGCGAAAGATCCCCCTTCTGGGCGAGTCATCACCACTCAAACATTTCTTGCCCCGGAATGGCAAGGACAATATTCTCACCAGAGCAATCTATCATGGCTCTATAAGCTGCGAGCCAATCCATACCGATAATAACGTCGTGCTCATGCATATCTAAGACTAACATGTCTGATGAGCTACCAATCTCTACCCCCACACTCCGACATATAAAGAAAATAAGCGAACCATTTCCCAGTGGTGAGTCTACACATGTCACAGTGCTCTCTGCTGTGGCTAATATCCCTAAGGCCTTCGCAAAATGAGTAGCTATAAAATAGTGCGTTGCCCCAGTATCAAACAAAACTCTACTCATAGTATCATGGATAGAAAACATACCCTCAATCGTGGGTGGTGCTTGCGGATTTGCTTCCTGGGGGACGTTATAGACACGTCCGTACTGTACCTGTCTCTGCTGAACTGAGGCTGTTGGAAAGGGTGGTGGAGATGGCTTCTGTGGTTTATTACTAGAATCTTCCTGCCGTGGGGCCCTATTCTTCTCTGGGCAATCCTGACGCCTATGGCCATTTCTGCCACATTGAAAGCACCTCCCTTGAAACTGCTTCACCTCACTACGTTGTTGACTAGTCTTGCTTTTTTCCTGGTCTTGCTGGCCTTGATGGGAAATTTATGGAAAAATTATGTCAGGGTGAGGACAATCCCTCCACTTGTGACCCGACTGTACACATTTATAGCAGAGTCCTGAAAGTTCTCTCTGGTTGGGTTGAAGTTCCTTTCCAGACTGATGCGGACAAGTTCGACGTTCATGACCGTCCATTCCGCATTTAAAACACCTCTTCGTGACTTCACTCGGCCCCCGTCTTTGTTGACCCTGACGCTTTTGGGTTTCCCTACACAATTTGTTACCTTTGTGGCTTTTACGGACTTGAAGAGATTGTTGTTGCGATTTTGGCATCTTCGCACACTTGTTATTTCCAGTCACGACAGACTGACTATACTCTCTAGATCTTTTGCCCCCCATAAGCTGTGTGCTGCGTTCTTGATACTGTAAGACTGCAGTGGTAACTGCCTATGCCACAATACCTGCTAACTCGGCGGTTGATATTCTCTCTGGAGATACCTGAGGTGTAAGTCGATCTTGCTCGTTGACTCCCCTAACCGCTTTAGTTAGTTCTTCTTGACGATCCATCTAAAAATTTAAATAAATTTGGATGAGTTCATCATTCGCATAAACAAATCGCAGAAGTACGAATCCCAATGTATAGAGATGAACACAACATTCCTATTATTAGGGCTCTATATCAAAAATGCTAAGCTGAAAGCGAAATAAGCCGTACAGATCCTAAGGACACTAGAACCTGATGCTATGATAACACCTGTGACACCCCGCCTAATTAAATACCGGGCGATCACTCCTTTATTAAATTAAATCAAGGTGAAGAGTTGGTTCATTCTTAGCATCACTGTCGAAAAATAACTTTTCCAATTTAAACACCCTAATTCATTAAGCTAAGTGTCAAAACCATTTTTAAACATTACTTTCCAAATTTTTATTTTATAAACCAAGATTTAAATCTTTACAATAATTAAAGATTAAAGAATCACACCACAATTATCCTGGAACATATAATCCAAATAATTTAAACATTCAGCAACTAAATTCCAACATTTAATACTCAAATGAAAGCAACCTGACAATAATAAATCCCAAGGAATAAAATACTGAAAATAAATGAATCACAATGTTCAATAAAACAACTGGATAATGGAAACGGGGGACACATGCCCAACTGAATAAATATGATAAGAGTGGAATCAAATAAATGAAGCCGTCTAAGCAAGAGGCCTCCAACTCCCACCTAAGCTACAGCACGTTCCTTCCAAAGGATCCTATGCAAGACCCCCCTGTGGCTGGGCACCTGTAATATATACATATATATACAAGAAAGAAAGGAAAATAGAAACGGGTCAGAGCCCGATAGTGTAAATGATTTAAAATTTGTTTAGCAAGTATTTAAAATGTTTACAGGCCAATGCAACAACATATTAGTGCGACACTCTCTTGAAAAATTCTCACCTCTCTTCTAATGTGCACACCTATCGCACTAACCTTCCCAACGGTTTATCCTATCTTATATCGCATTAATCTTCCCCATGGTTTAACTTATCTTAGGTTACTCGTAAGATCTAAAACTGAACAATATAATTATTTAAGAGGAAAATTTCATTCAGTAACAAAGCTCTCATTTTTAACTTTATTTATTAATAAAGTTTCCCAGTGTCATATTATACTTTTCAAAACAAGTATTTTCAATTTGAAATCAGTATTCATTTCTTACTTACCATAAACACAATAGGAAGTTCCACATTTCAGAATTTCATATGTATATTAAATACTCGTATAATATATATCTTCTAACAGTACCCCACATAAAAATTATGGTGCGAGCATACTCTGCTATCCAATCTCCGTATCAATCGTACTAAGGGAAATACAAGTTCGGAATCACTCTCGAACTGTATTAATACATACACAAACAATATTGAGGCGAAGCATAGTTTCCAAGTCCAAGAGGTCAGCACATACCCTCGCGTCTCTTAGGACCATGACTATCGATTCGATAGCCTGTACCTAGGATTCCTATCTTCTAGGGCACGAGTCAATATCCCCCATGAAGGCCCATTCGAGATAAGACCGTTTCAGCGCGGTAACCTCAGGGATAGCAAGTAGCGCGGGCATGATTTTCACATGTATATAATATATGCATACACAAAGTCATATAAATATACTACTTCTATCATATCAATTTAGGTTTATCCCATAACCCATAATCACGACATTTATCCTTATTTTCCCATTATTTGTTATCACGTATAACGGTTCGTCTCTAACTTTAATTTGAGGGATTATTCCAACTTACTACGCAACACTCATGGACTCTATCCTCCCAAGTGTAAAATTCAATAGTTATTCATCTATTTTCCATCGCAACTATTTTATGTATCTCTCTCTTTAATACAAAATTCCATCGTCCCTTATATATAAACACCCCAAAAATATAAATTTCGCCTTACATTAAAGGTCTCTTAATCATTAATAAATCCTACCGGTCATCATTATCTCCCAAAATATTTTAATAAGGATATCTAAGGAGTATTCTTCATTTAGAATCAATTCAACAATTTTAAAAGGGGAATTTAAGTCTGTCAGGAGGGGTCGATCGATCGAAGGCAGGGGCTCGATCGATCGAAGCTCTTGGCTCGATCGATCGATCAAGCAGGTATGGCGAATTCTGCAATTAACCAGTTACGGGTTTTAACACACAACTTCATCCAAATCCAGATTTTTTATTCCCAATCGCCCAAAAATTTGTACTACTAAGAGTATAAACCCATATCATACATCTCCTACGTAAAGCATGCAAATTTCCATTAATAACCATGGATTAACAGGTCAAAATTCATGTAAATATCAAGAACCCTAGAAATCTCTTTAACATGGTTCTAATCACTCTTTTCCAGAATTTTCTTCTTCTAAAACATCATAAATCCGTGGTTTAATCCTCTACATGTGAAGGGGTTTCCAGATTATCATTCAAATCATTACTACATGCGATTTCCTATCTCCAACTTGGGTTTTCTTCCATGAAACTCATCCTAATCATCCCTAGACTAACATGAGTGATGCATTAACGAAAATAAGAAAGATAAACACTTGCCTGGAATTCCAGAATTCTGATTTCAGGATGATTTTGGTGTGGTTGTGTTCCCCGTCGCGCAATCTACGCGTTGGTGGTGGTGGCGGTGCAATCGGATAACGTTTTGGCCTTGGATTACTTGGAAAGCTTCCTCCTTCCCTCTCCTATGGCCGTTCTAAAGTTTTTGAGTCTGATAACCCTAAGGGACAACTCTCAATGGATGATATAGCCTAATAATTTTCGTGGATTTAGTTACCCAAAAATGCAAAATGTCCAAAATGTCCTCCTGGGGTGCTAAATAGGCCTAAAAATGCCCCGAGACCCAAACTAAACCCCCGAGTACACTTTTCTGACTATCTCGACCCTTCCGGACACGTTGGCGCACTCAAAATGACCATACGGATAACTTAAAAATATTTCACTTTTATTAATCAACATTTATTCCCGACGCGACACAGGCGCGTCCCGACTTAAATTTCCATAATTGCCCTTTTTTTTCATACGTGATAATTTTATAAAAATTAAATCTCATATATTACTATACTCATCTAGTAATATTCAACAAATAACAAATTTTCAATAATTACTAACTCCCGTCACGCTAGTAAATATTTAAAACAACATTCCGGATTAAAATTAAATTAATTTATATCAATTAAATTTAATAAATCCCTAAATTTAAAATCCATAAAAATACGGGGTATTACATACTTCCCCCTAATAACGGAATTTCGTCCCGAAATTCGGAAAATAAGGCCTACCAGGTAGCACAATTCTGGATATCCTTGTCATTACGCAAACTATCTACATTATCTGCATATTACGGCGCTCAATCACTATAGCCCTTTCCTCACAGCAACCTTGTCTTACATTCTCATTGGAGACACTTCACATTGCGCTCCCAACCGACAACATTCGCATAGGTCACACCTATACGTTATAAATTTCCATTATCTCACTATCATTAGAAGGTCGCGCCTCACTACATGACAACTGCTCGATGATATTCGTCGATCGATCGATCAATCGATGAAGTCTAAAATGATATGTAGATCGATCTATGAATGTTAAACTCTGATACTCTCTTCAGCTAAAGGCAAACTCTGTTTCATCGATCGATCGATCGATGAATGCCAAAATGAGACAATTATGCTTCAAACATGATTCATCACATGAAAAATGTTGTAACTTCTTCATTATAGATCGGAGTGAGGCAAGGTCATAGGCTATGCAAAACTAGATCATAGGTATACATATCCATAAATTTTAGGCCAGAAACCCAAATGCGGAAAGGACAAAAATGCCTTTGAATGTGCACTTTATGATGAAACTTTCTCGAAATGCAATCAAACTTCACGCTTAGCACTTTAATACCTGTCAAAGCTCAATTATACCTCGCAACGCATATAAACATACATAAAAGAGGTTTTATGGTTAATGATCATAATTATAGGAATTAAGTTACCCGATGGGTCTAAAATGCATAAATATAAGGGTAAATGGATGCAATATTCGATATGAATCATCTAGTCACAAGTCGTTATGGAAGAACGAAAGTATACATCTTACAAGACACAAGTATGCAAGAACGTGACATCATTAAGAATATAAATAAAATATAACAAGTGAGTATAAGATAGGACTCTGATCTCAGGATTTAGCCAAGATACCTACATAGCCCGATGGGCATTAAAGTCCACGTAGTTTGAAGATAACATAGGGTGGGGTTTAACCCAAAAATCCAAACGGGAGATTTCTCTGATGTGTGTGTGTATGGATAAACATGATTTAAGTGTGAGAGTGTGTAGTAAGAATTACTCTTTTGGAATTTATAGATAAACCCTCTTTTTCTTATTTTTGGTTTTTTATGAAAATAAAGTATGTGTAAATGCTACTTATAAAAGTTTGAGATTAAGGTACGTGATGTAATGAAATAAAGCTCTAAAGTTGGAATGACATAATTAATACGAAAATAAGAGAATTTAAAGACAAGGATGGATAATATGACCTCATTTTGAAGACTTGATGTGGATCTTGATTGTATATGCGCTGATCTCGCAGCAAGTTGGTGGTGGTATGAGGAGATGGGGAATTTACTAAATGAAGTATGAAAAGGATGGAAAGAATGTGCAAAATGGGATTTTTATGAGGGAAACATCTCTGAATTTGAAAGAATGTTCTCTTAATTACAAAGAAGGATGTTCCGGGGTGTTTTTCAAAGTGAGATCACGGCCTCTATCTATAAAGCCAAGGGGGGTGCCGATCGGCAGGGTCCTAGACCTACCTATCGGCATAGAACCCCAAACACACTATCAATAGGTAGGGTCCTATTAGAAAAATAATAGTAAAATGAAATCCATAAGCCAGAATCATGCACGAGGTCAATTGTTATAAAGGGTATTCATAGCCCTTTAAGAATCCATTGAGCCACTCCTGATTTTGAGAGTTGACCGAGGTCAAACGGGGCCCAAAAGTGCATGTTGGTCACTAGACGAAATATTTTTGGAGGAAACGGATCATTTATCTAAATAGTAAGGTCAATTTGTTCATGGGATGAACCGTTGGAAAGGGTATTCAGAGCCCTTCGAGATTTTATTCAACTTCGTTTGGTTTGGAGAGTTGCCTAAGGTCAAATGGGGCTCGAAAGGGCCCGATGATTCTTCATAGTAAAATGGGTTGTCCGTTCATATCGTAAGCCAATTTAGCGCACAGAGTGGGATGTTTGATAGGGTATTCAGATCCATTCAAAGACTAATTGAGCTTAACTGAAGCTCGAAAGTTGACTGGGGTTAAATGAGGCTCAGGAGCGCTTGGTGGCGTCCAGATCCATTTTTAGGATAAAATGGATCGTTTATCTGTACCCTGAGGTCGATTCATGCACAGGACAAACCATTGGAAAGGGGATTCAGAGACCTTCAAAGATTTATTGAAATTTTTCTCATGTGAGAAACTTGATCGGGGTCAAACGGGGTCTGGGAGCACTCGGTGGTCTCTAAATTAGTTTTTAGGGTAAAATGGACCGTTCGTCTGAATCGTAAGGCCAATTTGCACATAGGGCGGACCGCTGGAAAGGGATTCAGAAACCTTTTAAGATTCATTAAGATCCCACTCAGATGAGAAAGTTGACTAGTGTCAAACGAGGCCTGGGAGAACTCGGTGGCCTCTAGATACGTTTTCGATAGTAAAACTGATCGCTCGTTTGAACTGTAAGGCTGACTTATGTACGGGGCAGACTTTTGGAAAGGGGATTCAGAGTCCTTCGAATATTTATTCAGCTTTCGCTCAGATGAGAAAATTGATCGGAGTCAAATGGGGCCCGAGAGAGATCGATAGCCTCTAGATCGGTACGCGGAGTAGGACCTAGGGTTTGCGATGAACGAGTGAGTGCTAGGGTTCTAGGATGGGCTGTCTACATATATAATATTTCTCTTCAAAAACATGTTCTCTCCAAAATGATATTTTCTCTTTAAAATTATGGCACCTTTCTCTCTATTTGAAAAGCTTCATTCTCCAAAACGCTTAGATATTTATTTCTCAAAAATTGTGATTAATTTCTCTTAAATTATTTAGAAAAAGATATTTAAAGAGACAAATAGATAATAATTTTAAAAAGATAGATTTATAGAGAAAAATATTGGACGATTTTTGAAAGATATGGATTAGCATTTTAGAGAGATTTTTCTACAGATAAATATTACAATTTTGGGGAGAATTTGAGATTGAAGAAGTGAGCATTTTCTAGAGAGAAATATATTTCAAATTTATAGAAACAAAGTTACTAGAATTTTATAAAGAGAAATATTTTAAGTGAGATATAACTACTAACATTTTAGAATATATGTTTAGAAAGAAGGGCATAACAAATTTAAAAAGAGAGAAACTTTTTTAAAGAGAGATCATTATTATGGAGAAATTTTTGTAGATGTATGAAGTTTTAACAATATATTGTGAGAAATGTTTAGAGATATAAGGGTGGACTATAAAGAGAGAAAGATATTAGAGTTTAAAGAGAAGGTGATATGTTATGACCAATGTTGTATCAGATAATACCCGATTAATCCTTCTACTAATAGGCATAAAACTACCGTCTAGATGGGTTTGGAGTTTGATACATGGCTTTAAGACTAAGTGGGAGATTATTTGGATTTTATTCCTAAAATCCATGTATGACGTTTACTTTTAAGTAAAATCGTGTTTGTTCATTTTGAAATAATAATCGTGGTTACGAGAATGTCTTATATTTTGTTAAATATATCATATATAATATCGATCAATTGTATTGAGTAAGAATTCAAGTGAGTTTGATTCTCCTTGATCATGGGAGATCAAAATTCTAGTTCAAGTACAATTGAACAGTTAATAACCTACATAATTAATTGACATCATATTGGAACGATTGTGATACAATTCTAGTGGTTTATCTCAAACTATAGGAACTTTTCTGCTGGTTCAAGAACTTGTACAATAGTTCATAAGAGTATTGTGACTGATACTTTCAGGAATGTATTTAACAAGACCACCTGTGAGATTTAAGACTAAGGGTTGTCCTAATAAGACTTGAATAATATCACACCATTTGAAAATGGTGCATAAATTATTAATCCTGAGAACTTTGAGAATTGAAATGCTTGCACAACTATTTCTTTAACTTCTATGGATTTGATTTAAGTTATATTGAATCAAATGACCCTTTCATATTGGGTGACGATTGTGTGAGTAGGTATGAGATCATAATTCATATAAATCCACATCTAAGAGATATCTTGGATTGTGATACCCCTTGGTAGATTAATATATTTTGTTTCCACTTGCAAAACTCGATCAATGGTTTATTTTACAAACCTATTGGAGTAGAAAACAAGTTAAGTCCAAGAATCAAGGAATTGATTAAATATTGGTTAAATTCGATTAGCATTAAATTGATTTGACCAACGAGTATCGAAAACCTAAAGTGGGGAATTGTATTGTGTACCATAATCAACGTTGCAAATAAGACCTATTTATTCCAAGTGATTTAGATAATTAAACTGGAGTGCAATTGTGATTATTTAAGGGAATTAATCCGATTAATTAAAAGATTGAAATAATTACGGTAAAGGTAATTGGAATTTTTGAGTATGAATTTGAAAGCCAATTCAATTATTTATCTTGGGTCCCTATTATAGTCTATTGCTCAAGTAGTATCCCGAAACTCTCTAGAAGCCTAGTTTAGCTCTATCTCCTGACTTATACCTATTTATATAAGTGTAATCTAAGGTTTTAAGTTAACGATTCAATATGGAGGATTAGATAGGGATATGAAAAAAACTATTCACATTTTTGTGAAGAGTGAGGAGAGAGAAAGTGATTTATCTCATATTTCACCATGGCATCATCTCCAAAAGTTCCTACACACAAACCTTACTTTTTATGGATCATATGCTAGAAGAGTCGAGATGTTCGAATCAATCTTAGAAGATTTTTGAAGACCTTTAGTGGTCAGTAAAATCATCATCATTAAATTTTTCTTCTAATATGAATCACAAAAAAAATTCAATGGTATGGATTATTGAAACCCCAGGCTTTAATCATTAAACTTAGTTCCTGATTTCTTTTGAGTGAGTGATTAATCAAAGATCTTAGGTCTATTTTTTATGCATTTTAAATGCCAATCCAAATATATTTTCCCAATAATCGGTATGAGATCCCCAGTTGAGATTGGTCATGTTTTGGAAAGGTTCATGTTATCAAATCTTGAAACCCTAGTTTGTATGATGTAGGATTTTACATCTTTATGTAGGGTATCGTACTAACATGGCTTGCAGAGATTATATGTTTATATCCTTTCCATCATAGTCATATATGTTTATGTTATGTGATTGGATCTTACGATGGTTTATCTATAATTACTTTTTTCTCTTAGATTCAATATGGTAGGTTTTGTAATTATTGATTTTATCAATCTATATGAAGACGTTATCGGAGGAATTATTTCCAGAGGTTTATTATATAAAGAAGCCCAAGATTTATAGAGATTTACTTCGAGTACAATTCTTATCGGGAAACAATTATACTTCAAGTGGCTTTCTTGTTCTTTTAGACTTGTACATGAAGAGGGGTTCTAGGGCATGATGGATATGGACATCTTTGACCTTATCATTTTATTTCATTTTATAATTATTATTTATTTTTTATGTTGTATATTTATTATTATGTTGCATAATTTTGCATATTAATTCTTTAATTAGGAACACCAGTTATTATAAACAACATAGATTTGATTTTGACATCGATCTAGATCACATTTTTTGGGAAAATTCATTTTAATTTTTTCTTTTCTAAATTGAATTGAATTCTATTATTAATTTAAAGGTATAAATTAAATTTTGATCTCCATGTTGTATTGTAATTTAAAAATGGTTTTATATTTAGAAAATTAAAATAATTAGATCCGGTAATTTAGTTTGGACAAGTAAACTCGATAATTACCAAATATTTAATCCGGACATAAAGAATTAAATGAATTTTTTTTCAAAATAACCTCAAGTTTAAAATATCAAGTAGGTGGGGGGTTTCAACAAAAAATTTGCGGTCTCTATTGGTGTCTTGATAATTGCTATATGATCACTTCCTCGCATCAGCTTCGATTTGGACCCTCGGCGGATAGATTTAATCAAGGCGTCTTTTATTCTCGAGATTCTTAAGTGATAGTTCATTGAAATTGCATGTGAGTGAGTTTTCTCCTCCTATCGAGGAAGTTCTACATAAGTGGGTTTAGTCTCAACAAGAAAACTAATGGTACACACTTAAACACAAGTAATGATATTGGAGTCTCTATCATTAAGATTTGGACCAACATTGAATATTCATTATGTTGGACAAAAGTTTCTGAATTGTCCAGATAACATAATAAATATGAAAATATATCTAGTTCAAGGTGGTGTGATTTAAGCTCCCATTGAGAAATTTCACATCATAAGAGAACTAGCATATTCAACGGAATTAGTTCTTAATTGACAGTAAAGGAGTGCCAATTTAAAATTTAATCGAATTAATTATCACCTTTAAATTGGAAATTATTTATCTTTCAATTTGATGGTTCTTATATTTCAAAAAATAATTCAACTTTTTCCCACTGGTTTTAGTCTTAAAGTTTTAATTGGAATGAGATTCTGGGGACTGACACTATAATTAAACATTGTTCTAACTTAAGGGGATAATAAACTTACTTAACCCATAATTCCCATCAATGTTTTAAAATAATAATGTAATTAATTCCTCGCGCCAGCTCGTCTCGCCCCCCATTGGATGGTTTTAATCATGGCATTTTAAAATATAAGGTAATTATTTTAAATTAAATATTAAATGTGCTCAATCCCCACAATGGGAAAGTTCTATATGTACACATTTAATTTTGAAAAGTTGACCAATAAGAATTTGTTAACATCTATTTTTATTGATGACTCTTAAATAAGAATCATATTCTTGAAATGATTTACATCAATGATTGAACAAGGAATTCTTTAGATTATATATGGTGAGGATACCTAAATCCATTTTGTAATCTGAGATTGAGCATCATTGGTAGCCAAGGGATGGTGGTAGTTGTAGAGAGTAGCTTTACTCGGTGTCGGCTCAACCATGGAACAACCTAGGCCATTGCCTTAGGCCCCCATGGTTGGTGGAGCCCCAAAATTTTATTCTACAATATGTATGTATGTATGTATGTATGTATGTATGTATGTATGTATGTATGTATGTATGTTTTGAAAGTTGAAAAAAAGATATAAGTTGTCTTTACTTTTCTTGTGGACGAAAATAATGAATAGATTGGGTTACTTCTACCTATTTGTTAGGTAATGATCACCTCGAAATCAACTTTTTCTAAGTTTAGTTTTTTAAGATTATCCACACGTTACAAGTCACTTGACACCCATCTACTCTCTCTGTCCCTCATCTCTATGTTTATTTTACTTTTTTCCCTCCCATCTCCCTACAAAAGTTGATTTTTCCCCCTAAGTTTTCATTTCCCTCTCCATAAACACATGATTGTGTTTTTTAAGCAAGTGGACTCCAATGTTTTACCAAGCTCTCTCTCAAGACAAAATATTTTACATTTTAATTTCTCCTAAGATTTTATATCTACTATTGACCTCTAAATTTAGTGTCTACATTTTAATAATTTTCATTTCTTACTTTTTTCAGATGTGTAGGCTTATGATTTATACTTGAAATTTAATTGACACTATACAGGTGAAGCTTAGTTTGGACGAACAACTTGTGGTTAGGATATGAGGTTCCATCCTTCTTTAATTTTTTTTTTATCTTATTTGTGTTGCATATTGTATTTGACATTATTTGTAAATTGTTTGATTGTAAAACATACTCTAGGAAATATGAAAGTGGTGCTCAAAAACATAATTCAAAAAAATGGGAAAAATTCAATCAATCTCAAAGCGATGCTTTGAATAAATTGGTATTCGATAATAATTAAAAAAGAATGATTGATTCATGTGACAATATGATAAATGAACAGATAGAGAATTTAACTAACGTAATAAATAAAAAAATTGATAATAGCCACATTACCTACTAAAAAATAATGTCTTAAAAAGTATGGAATACAACAAAATTATTAATGATTTTTTATCTCAAAAAAATCCAAAACAAATCAATTCAACTAAAACTACTCCAAATTTACATTAATAATATAATTTATTGAATTTATACTAAAAAGGGTCCTGAATTAATATTTTGCCTCGGACCCCATTTGGCTTTGAGTTGACCCTAGGTTTACTTCTTTTTCGAAAAGGAATTAAGAGGTATGGCTAAGTGTCGGGTACAACGGTTTGGGTTAAGAAAATTTCATGTCCCTGAGTAGTAGTGAAATAGCCAAAAGGCATGTATTCTCACAACAAGTAGTTAGAACTTTTATAGCAACGTGTCCAGTTTTTCTTGCAATGTGAGGAAAAGGACAATGTAATTATTTTTCTCTTAAAAGTAAAGGCATGGTTTATGGCTTGACCTATGAAAACCTAGTATATAGACTTGGGAACCACAAATCTACACTATAATTCATTGCAGGGGTTCTAGGTAATCGGACAACTACTTGTAAGAGAGATGTTTCTAATAACTGGCATTTAGAATAATACAGCAGTATTAGCGGTGGGATATTTGTTTCAGATTATGGTGACAATATAAATATAATTTAGGTAAATTATTTAATGTACATGCTTTACAAATGTTGGTTTTGGTTTTCTAAATTATTTTGAACAGATATTCGATTGATTTTAATACTATTTTTTTATCAAAGTTAGGATATCTTTTGTTTGTTCTGGTACATTGGAAATAATTTATCATTATAATTTTTTCCATACCAATACCGTTAAATATTGATTGAATAATTTAATGGACAAACATAAAGGGAAAGTTTCCTTCTATAACCAAACACAAATTTGGAACTTATGCTTAGGTTATTTTGTTCTAAAGGAATTTGAAGACTTGTTTAAGATGGACAATTAAGTTCACTGGAAGTGGGGGCACTTCTGCTTTGTGAATCCTATTTAGAAGGTAAAATGACAGAGGGGCGTTCATGATAAAAGATAAAGAGGAAAAGATGTGTTGAAAATTGTTCATTTTGATTAGTGTGGTTCTAAGGCTGATCGATCAAGAGGTGGTTTCGAGTTTTTCATTGATGATTACTCAAAGTTATGATATGTTTACATTATGCACCACAACTAAGAAGCCTTTTATCACTTCAAAATGTATAAAACTAAGGTGGAGCATAGTCGAGGTAAATTAATCCAAACTCTATGATTTGATCGTGGGGTGTATACCTCTTGGGAGAGTTAAGGGATTATTTATTGGAGATTGGGATTATATCCTCGATGTCTACGCCAGGTATTCCATTTTGGAATAGTGTAGAGGAAAAGAAGGAATAATGCTCTTTTATATATTATAAGGTTCATGGTTAGTTATTCAGGAGTGAGACATTCATATTAGGATTTTATGTAAGATGCAGAAATATATGATTTAGATTTAGTTTCTACTTAATTGATCTCTTCAACTCCCATTTATAATTGGAGTATGAACAAGTTCATTCTAATGTGTGTTAGTATCTCGGGGTTCCTGCACTCGTGTTGTGGAAAGAGCTAAGGAATTGATATTAAGGTGAGAGGTATGTCTCTTTATTTGTTAGCTCAAAGGTTAAAGAGGTAGTCAATGTCATATTCCTAAACTCAAGAAGGTAATTTATTAAATCAGTGTTCGGATTTTGAAAAGGGAATATATAATAAACAACGTCCACAAGTGTAAGCGTGTCTACAAGATAAAAAGGAGCATCATCTTACCAATGTTGTTAAGCCACACGTATAGGATGAAATACAACCTAATACACTTCCTAACCGTAGTGGGTGTATTACTGATGATCGAGATACACTGTCACCTATATCGAATAGCAAGTGGTGTCACATCATAGTGGGAGCATCAAGAGTCATCCTGAGTGGTTAGTGTTTTGGGTGATCGTATCGATGAGATCCCTAGAAAATATTCACCGGGTTCCTGAAATTACAATAAGGCATTCCAAGACAAGGAATTTTGTTTTGATTTATGACTATGATACCAAAAAGGTGATTTGATGTATTCAAATCTAGTTTTGGGGACTTGAAGACTAGTTCATGGGGTAAAACCCAAATGGACCTACAAGAAGTTAAAAGATAGATGGATGGGTAGATGCCAACTTTCAACGTAAAGCTTGAGAAAGGGTTTATTAAAAAGATAGGGATTGAATTTGAGCATACCTTCTTGCGGTAGCCCTACTAAAGTCTGTCATAAAAATTTAATGTTAGGATTTCATTCTTGAACAATTATCTTAGCAAGTACATAGTAAGAAGTCGGGAAAAACAAAGTGATGTATGCTTGTAAAATCCATTCATGGATTTAAGCTAACATCATAGTCTTGGATCATTTGATTTCATCATGTAATCAAGTTTTGATTTTGATCAAATATCGAATACTAATTGTTAGTATAAGAAGTGTGATGGAAACATGGTGGTATTTTTAAGTACAATTTTTGGATAAGATTTGATTAATCATGGACAATGTAGGAATATTGGCTCATATCAGAGTGTGGTTGTCTAGATACCTAGATATTAAATAATTGGGACAAGTCGGGCACATTTGTATGATCAAGCTCATGCTACATCGATTATAATGATGTTCGGATTATCCAAAACCACTTATATCCATAATGTATTCACAAGATTAGTATCGAGATTCCATGAAAAGTTTTTCTTTTCAATTATGGAATCACTATGTATGGGCATCACCAGAAACACTTGATTAGATAGAAAGTATGACGAATATGTTGAATATCTGTTATGCTTTTAGCATGGTCAGCGGTAAGAACATTTTTTCTAACATTGTCCATAGCATAGTTTTATACTAGTTTGGTGTATTCCATTATAAATTGTGACACCCTGCCTAATTAAATACTGGATGATCAGTCCTTTATTAAATTAAATCAAAGTATCCAGTTGGTTCAGTCTTAGCATCACTGTCAAAAACATTTATTTTATTAATCATCTAATAATTAATTAAGCTAGTGTCAAAACCTTTTGTCCAATAATTAATGTCAATTAATTTAAACCATTCAACACATTCACTTATTCTTATGAGTAAACCATTAAGGATAAAACACCATCTAATTGAATATGATAAAACTGGCATAATTATTCCAATTAAACAAAATCCAAGCCATCAATCATAATAATACTAAATCCAACTGAAATTGAAATACTTAAATGAAATTAGTACAATGTCTCTCTAACATAAATAAAATGAGAATGGGCGACACATGCCCTGACTGAGAAGCCTAAATTAAAGAACTGAAGTCATAAATGTGGAGGCGTCTAAATACGAGAACCTGCAACTCCCACAATAGCTACAGCACGTCAAAACATCCAACAAACTAAGCTTGGCGCCCCTATGGCTGGACGCCTAAAATAATTTCACAAGAAAAAGAGATTTTGCAAGAGACGGGTCAGATCCCGAGTGTAAAATGTTTTAAAATAATTTAGCAAGTATTTAAATATTGCAATAAAGCAAATATTATGTGCATGTAATGTACACTTTTAAATCATACTAGATATGCTATCACACTTAACTATCTTAAATTAAGTCTCTTACTATGACATCTAAGTCATTATGCCCACCCATACTACCCAAATGATACATTCTTGCATTTTCATTATTAATCAATCGAACTCAAGTACCTCATTAATTATTTAAGTTTTCGTATCCTTAAATAATATAAAATACGAGAAAAAGGAAATAAAAGAGAGAAAAGAAGAAGGAACAAAAGAAAGAGGAAGTGGATTCCGGGCCAAACACCGCGGGATTCGACTCGAGATCGTTGTATTTTATCCACGAGGCAAGTGTTTACTTGCTTTATTCAATTGAGTGTGTGTATCTCATACTATAGTTGGTAAACTATATGATTTTCGGATTGAAACCCTTGAAATAAATTTGGGAAAATTGATTTTGAGTTTACAAATTGATGTATCGTTAACTCTTGATGACTTCTAGTGTTAAAACCATGTTAATGATGTGTATAAAGGGTTAGAAATGGGAAGAAATGATAAAAGAGAGTTTAATTGGTTTTAGGGTTTAAATCCAAGAGCAATTGTTCTATGTCATAAATTAATTGATGTGTTAGTTATAAATCAGTGTTAAGATGATTACAGTGTTGTTGGTTGAGATTAGAAACCACAAAAATGGGGGTTGAGATGATATTTTGGAGAAGATGATATTTGGCGAACAAGGCGAATCGATTTGGGTCTAGACATAATCGATTCGCATAAGGAGACCGAATAAGGTTGTCTCAGGCCGAATCGATTCGGATTGAAACCGAATCGATTCGCCCTTGATGACCTGCTTGCAGACCCTTTTTTGAACCGATTCGGATTTAGACCGAATCGATTCGCATTAAGGGAGAATCGATTTTCCTTAGCTGGATTTGATAGTTTTCCTCTTTTAAGTTTAGGGGGAGTTAAATTGAAAATTGGAGATTATTATAGGGGATTCTAGACATGATATTAGGACTCCTAGATAATGGAATTTAGAGTGAGTAAACTTAGGATGAAAAAGGGAACCTTGGATTAGGTAAGGGTACAATCCGGGGTATGGACCTAATGAATGGTTAGGATGCGTAACATTCGAGAGAGGTCGTTGGCAAGTGGGTATAGATATATTTATGCGGTTAGAATAAATATAGGTCGATTGCGTTTGAGTAAATCCGAGGATGCGATTAGGATGAAATTTAGGATATGGGCTAAAGAGGATTGAGCGGCTATCCGGTACGTCTATTGACGACTATTATTATGGGTAATGCGACACCTATGGAAATTAAGATAAGTAGCTTGTATACTTATTTAAGTATTACGAATTGGTATATTCAGGATTATATATAAATCCTTAAAAGTCATTAAGGTAAGTAAATCTTAAGTAAAAGAATGCTTATAGGTTTAGTATTTTAAGTGTGTAAATACTTATATACGATTACGAATGGGAATATTAGAGATATTTTGGCCATCGCTATAAGAGTTCGACAATTATAGCCAGGGCATATTGAGAAATGATATATATTATATATACGGATGTTGTTACAGTATATATATATATGATTTGATAATAAATATATTGGTATGCAAACGATATATTTATGTATACATATATCTCTAGTGCTATCCAGGGAGGTTGCGCGATGTGGGTGAATCCTGTGGCTTTACAGAGCAGGGAGAGTACATCCCCAAGTCATATCGTCCCGCATATGGGTGCGATAATGATTCCACTTTCAGGAGGGAATATGACAGCCTCCACCGTTTAGTATATCTACCATGATCATGAGTGATTCTAACTTGGTACCGGGGTTAAGTTGAGCATACCTGGATGATGATGGCACTTTGAGACTGCATCCTCGAGCTGTAGCTTGGTGGGATGATTATTATACTTATGATTATAATATAGGTATAAATATACTTGTTGTGTATAGTATATTGCTCGTATATGAAGATGAGATATCATATAACTTAGACTTGTGTAAAGTGAAAAATGAATAAGAGTTTATTCCTCTTCCGGGAGATTTATATCCGGATTAATACAAATGTGAATCATATATTAAATGAGAATTATATGTACGGCATTTTATATACTAAAGTGAAAATGGTATTTTAAACTAGTGAATGTTTCGAAAAATGAACGATATATAAATATAAATATAAATATATATATATATATATATATATATATATATATCACATTGATGATCATACCAACTAAAGCTTAGGTGATAGCTTACGGTATAACATATATTGTATCACGCGGGGTAGGTGATAGTTACAAGGACTTAGAGGATGGGTGAAAGAGATTAGTTAGGCAGGGTAGCTTAATTGGGTGGCTTAAAATGTATGATATAGGTGTGCACTATTAGAGGAGGGGTGAGGTGTATCTCATGAGAGTGCGATACCAGTTCAAATATGAGACATTTCATATTTTAAAAATATAGCATTTGATGCACTTGCTAAATATTTTCAAAACTCAGGCTCTAACTCGTTTCTCTATTTTCCCTCTCTTGATATATATGTATATATATTAGGTGTACAGACACAGGGATGCCTGGATGATGATGCTTTCAAGTCAGACATTGCTGCAGCAGCTGTGGATGCAAGCAGGTTTATTTTATATGCTTATATCCTTGTGATCTAGATAGGAGGTACTGTAGAAACACTCGGGCTGATAACTCAATTGTATTCATTTATTATTTTACCGCATTTTAGTTTGCGGCAATTCGATTTGGTTGTATTATGTTGCACCGAGAGTTAGGTTACCTTATTTCATTTCAGTTGTGGTTTATAAACTGTGTGATTGTTTTACTTGGTTTGTTTGATTAAAAAGATTAGTTAAATAAAATTTTAATGTCGTCCTAATAAGTTATTAGTAATTAAATTGGTTTTCGACAGTTATGCTAAGAATGAACCATATGAGATTCATGTTTTAATCTGGTATAGGATTGATCACCCGGTATTTTATTAGGCGGGGTGTCACAATAGTTCTAAGCCTATGTCTTATGCACATACCTACGCACTCATATGACCGTCATCACTATCATTCTCACAGATAGCCCATCCCTAAGTTCTATGTTCTGAGGCACTAATCTAAAATCCCCCCGAATGCTCATCAAGATAAGACTATCCTCTGTTTAAGACCTCCCATGATAGCAAGTATGGTAGGTATGTCATACACAGAATTAATAGTATTATAGGTATTCACATAAACCCATCAATATTATTAGGTATACACAAAATGTAAATAGTTTATTTCATAAGAAGTATTACTCTTATTACTAATTACTATATATTTATTCAGTTACAAATATTATCCCTCTCGTAATTCCCAAGGATGGCTCACTGCTCCAAAAACCTTAAAGTATTATACCCAAATAAACTCCTATAATTCTGCACTATACTGAAATTTATCGTACATTAATTAATCTCACTTGAATTAACTATGCCCCACAAATTGGAACCAAAAAGAATTTTCTAGCAAACCTGACACGTCGCTCAAACGAAACTGCATCTGTAAGGACATGATTTTATAAATGTTCATTAAGTATCTAGGTAATTTTTTTGTATATCCTAGATCACTGCAAGTATGTATGATGCCCCCACATTTGGCACATCTCCATGTTCATCCATGACGGCCTCAACTTGGATCCAAAGTTATCACGCACCCTCTACCTTCATACGTGCGTAGTGCATCAACATTGTCCTATCATGTATCATGCATCTTCAACATTCATCTGTTCCCACTACTCCACTAGCAATTATTGTAAAATAATTTAATTGGATTTTTTAATATTTGCATAAATATTGTGGAACATTTTTAAAATAAATTTGTGAAGTCTGAAATATTTTATCTCGAAATAAGATTTTTTTCTAAGTGTAGAGGCGAACAAGTACACGTCGTTCAGATCGTTCGAACGACAGAGCTTTTCATTCAAATGACAGCTCATGTCATGCGAAGTCATTCTAACGACACCTGGAGCCATTCCAATGACACTCCGTCTCGTTCGAACGACCCACCACCTCGATTTTGTATTTATGCAGTGTTCACTCTATACATTTTTTCAAGTCTTGGCACTGACATTTTTGCAGTTCTTCTGCATCAAAACAGACTTCGTTTTTCATGTTTTATACACTGTTTTGATTCACAAACAATTCCCAACCATTTACGGAATACTCTAAACCCAAGAAAATTGTTCTACTCATCTCGAGTTCTTGTGGAGAAGAAGAAGACTAGTTTTTCCACTGCTGATCTTAGAGTTCTTACGGGACCTCTTGCTGACGACACCGAACCGACACCTGCGGATATTTCGTGTGTCACTGTATTTCATTGTAATCCGTGTAAGTAGAGATTTATAAATTATAGTGAAATAAAAAGGTTTTGCCCCTTTGGGGGATTTTTTCCTCAAATTGTGATTGTCTTGCATGTTTGATTTATTTCATTTATCTGTCACAATTATTTACAAGAGTTAAGACTGAATTAGGCTAAAATTATGATTTAATTAAATAAGCTCGACATTGATTGCTCGCGCACTCTCAAATTGATATCAGAGCCATTTACACAATTTTACAGTGTAACTTTTTTTGTGAATATCAATTTTATTCTAAAAATTGATGTTTCAAAAAGTGAAATTTCAATTGAAAACTTATATAATAGAGTCCAATTTTTTTACGGATCAAATTACGCATATTGGAAAGCTCGTACGAAATCTCACTTAAAGGCCATAGACGAACGTGTTTGGGTTGTGTGTGAAAGAAGGTGGACGCCTCCCACTGTCACGGTAGATAATATAACAACTTTAAAATCTGTGGCTGCATAGACTGAGGATGAATTTAACTGGAGCACATATAACTCATGTGAGCTTAGTGCCATTTCTGGAGCCGTCACACTTAACGAGTTCTGACGCATCATGATGTGTACCATGTCTAAAGAAGCATGGGATATTCTTCAACTTACCCATGAAGGCACTAATGCAGTTAAAGAATCAAAATTTCAAAACTTAACTACGCAATTTGAAACTATCATTGTGCTTGATTCTAAGTATTTTGATGAATTTTATGCACGCTTATTTGATATTGTAAACACTAGTTTCAACTTAGGTGAACATATTCCTGATGCTAGAGTAGTTAAAAAAATTTTGAGATCACTGCCTAAGAGATTCATCCCCAAAGTCACTTTGTTAAATTCATTAGGCAATTTGAGTAGGCTAAAATTAAAAGACTTAGTTGGAGACCTACAGACCTATGAAATCGACATGTTCCCTAACATGATAAAATCAAAAGACAAAGGGGTAGCACTTAAATCCCAGGCCAGGAAGAGTGAGGGTTCGGTGAGAAAGAGAGGTGAGTCATCTAAGAAAAGAGAGGAAGAGATGTCTAATTCTGATTTTGACTTAGACAATTTGGCCTTATTTGCAAAAAAAAATCAAAAAAAAATCTTAAATTAAAGAAAAATGGGAATTTTAAAGATAAAAATAATTTTGAGAAAAATAAATCTGAAAAGAAATTTGAGAAAGATAATAAGGACACCTCTAAGAAAGACGGATGGAGATGCTTTGAGTGTGGTCGTAGAGGTCATAGGGGTTTTGAGTGTGCAACTAGGTTGAAACGTCTAGAACAATCCAAAGCTTCTTTGAATGCCTCCCTGAGTGACGACAGTGACATCGAGTCGGTGGATTCAGGAGACGAATCATCGCATAAATGTAACTTCACCGCATTCATGGCTAGTCATGTGAGTACTGATAGTGCACCTCGGGGCGATGACGATGCAAACTCACACGGGCACCCCGACAGTAATAGTGATGTGAGTGAAGGGGACGATGGTGCAAGTGAGAGCGAGAGTGATCTCCGACACGCTTACGCTAATTTATATGCTGATACTTTCAAGATCAAAAAATGTAACAAAGCATTAGCTCTTAGAATAGCAGCCCTAGAGAAAGATTTAGGAGAGATGAGAGAGAGAGAGAGAGAGAGAGAGAGAGAGAGAGAGACGGTTTGCATTGAGAGATAGAGAGTTTGTGTATAAAGGGAGAGTCAATTTGGTGAGAGAAAGAGATGCTTAGAGAAAGAGAAAGGGGAATTCACGAAGAGAGAGAGAGAGAGAGAGAGAGAGAGACGGTTTGCATTGAGAGATAGAGAGTTTGTGTATAAAGGGAGAGTCAGTTTGGTGAGAGAAAGAGATGCTTAGAGAAAGAGAAAGGGGAATTCACGAAGCAAGTGGATAGTCTTACGAGTGAGCTCTAGACCTCTATAGACACTGGAAAGAAACTAGAAGCCCTTGTAGCCCGGCTTACTCATGACCTTGAGATAGCCAGGGAGGTCAAGGTAAAGATTGAGGATAGATCTGGAAAGATGGGAAATATGCTCCTCGCCCCTATTTTAGATTTTGGTGAAAGGCAGTGAATTGATTTTGATGGTGCCTCCACATCCCATGTGACATCAGAACTGATTCCTGAGTTTACTACGAACCCATATGGCCATCGCCAAAATCCCCAAAGAAGAGTTCAGCCAAAAAAAGCAAACCAAGGTCAGCCACAACCTATGTACTTCTGCACCTATTATAAAAGAAAGGGCCACCATAGGGAGTTTTACTATAGTTTGGGTCTGACACGGCATACATTTGCTCCACCATGTGCCACTAGAGATTTCTAGAGTCTTAGAGAGCGGGTTGAGTTTCTAGTCACCACTTCTCAGAGTCTAATGGAAGAGTTCCAACGGATTTCTATGCTATCAGCGGACACTTCAAATATCCCGACTAGAGATAAAAATGACAAGGGCAAACAGAAGGTTACCTCATCTTGGGTACCTAAACTCGATGTAAAAGCCCTTGTTGTTCATGTTTCTCTTAAATCACATAACACTTCTCAGTGGTATTTCGACAGTGGGTGCTCCAGATTATTGACAGATGATGTCTTATTTTTTACCTACCTATACAAAGAAGGTAGAGTCATCTTTGGAGATGGGAGAAATCTATCATAGTCGGACGAGGTACAGTAGAGATATTAGGATTTCCTAAGCTAGAGGATATTTTGTACGTAAAAGGTTTGAAAGCAAACCTTCTCAGCATTAGCCAGCTATGCGATGATGATTTTGCAGTAAAGTTTGATCGGAACGAATGTAATATTTATGATCAAGCCGGTAAACTTTTATTGTACGGGGTGAGGACTAAAGATAATTGTTATGGGATTGTGCCCAAGTCCTCATTTGTCTGCAACAGCACCACGATCACTCCTATGGATCTGTGGCATCAATGTCTAGGTCATGTGAACTCTAGAGATTTGGATAAATTAGCTATAAAGGACCTAGTACGTGGCTTTCTATCACTTGAAAAGCCGACTTCCGTGGTTTGTGAACCCTATCAATTGTGAAATCAAGTCCGTAGTCCCCACAGGAAGTTGAATTCCATTACCACTTCACGAGTACTTGAGTTGATACACATGGATATTATGGGTCCTACTCGTACCGAGAGTTTGGGTAGTAAGAGCTATATCCTTGTAATGGTAGATGATTTCTCTCGTTACCCAATTATAGGTTTTTTGAGAGAGAAATCCGATGTTGTGGAATTTTTTATGACCAAGTGTCATGTCCTATAAAATCAATACGGAGTCGCTATCAGTAGAATACGTAGTGACAATAGCACTGAGTTGCTCCACAGTCGAGCCCAAGAATCATAAAGAATCACTCAAGGATGAACACTGGATATTTGTCATGCAGGATGAGTTGCTTCGGTTTAAAAAGAACAATGTCTGGGAACTTGTCCCCCGACCTAGTGAGACTAATGTGATAGGTACCAGTTGGATTTTCAAGAATAAAATGAATGAAAATGGTACCATAATCAGAAATAAGGCTAGGTTGGTTGCTCAAGGCTACACACAGATAGAGGGTGTAGACTTTGATGAGACATTCGCTCCTGTTGCGAGGCTTGAGTTTGTCCGCTTACTACTCGCCATCGCATGTCATATGCACTTCAAGTTATATCAGATAGATGTCAAGAGTGCCTTTCTGAATGGTATTATACAGGAGGAGGTTTATGTGGAACAACCAAAAGGGTTTGAAGACCCTAAGCACCCTGATCACGTCTACTATCTGAGGAAAACCATGTATGGTTTGAAGCAAGGACCCCGTGCTTATTACGAGAGGCTTACTTCCTATCTCTTAGCCCGTGGCTTTAAGAGAGGGGGAGTTAATATGACGTTGTTCATCAGGAGAGATAAAGATGCTATTCTGGTTGCACAAGTCTATGTGGACAACATAGTCTTTGGATCCACGTACTCCCAGCATTCTCACCACTTTGAGGAGGAGATGAAGAGTGATTTTGAGATGAGAATGTTAGGTGAGCTTACTTTCTTCCTAGGTCTCCAGATTCGTCAAGTAGAGGATGGGATGTTCATCTCCCAATCTAAGTATTCTAGAGACCTTGTAAAGAAATTTGGTCTAGACTCCGCTAAGCACGCACGTTCACCGGTGGGTACCTCAACTAAGCGTAGCAAGGACACTTCAGACGAGGATATAGAGAAAACCTTGCATCGGAGTATGATAGGTAGTATTTTCTACTTGACTTCTAGTCATCCCGATATCGCCTTTAGTGTTGGAATCTATGCGTAATAACAGGCGTCCCCGAAAGAGTCATACTCACTCGCTCTTAAATGTATTATCAAATACGTGGGTGGGACTCTCTCACTTGGCATTTGGTATTCCATTGATACCAGTGACTGTTTATCCGCCTATTCGGATGCCGATTAGGTCGGGGATGCATATGGATGTAGGAGCACTTTTGGTGGGTGTTTCTTCTTTGGTTCTGCTCTTGTCTCTTGGTTGAGCAAGAAGCAAAACTCCATCTCTTTGTTCACTGTGGAGGCTGAGTACATAGCCGCCAGGAGTTGTTACACGCAACTTCTGTGGATGAAGCGAATGTTGGAGGATTATTGGATATCACAAGACACCATGACTATTTCCTGTGATAACACGAGCACGATGCACATATTCCGTAATTCAGTCCAGCATTCACGCACAAAGCACATTAGGATACGCGAGCACTTTATTCGTGAGCTTGTAGAGAAAAAGGTCGTAACCTTGAGTTTTGTATCTACCGACCTCCAGTTAGCCCATATCTTCATGAAGCCTTTAGATGCCCTTAGATTCGAGAGTCTTAGGAAGTCTTTAGGAATTTGCAAAGTTGACTGAAGGGTGGTCATCATGTCTAGAGTAGGATGCATTTTTTTTTGTTCAAATTCTCTGTTTCCTATCTCTAGATTGTATCATTTGTAGCATTTTTTTTTATTTTTTTGGAAAAAAATTGAAAAATCCAAAAATATTTTATTTCTTAAAAAAATTTAGAAAAAGTCGAAAAGATTTTCTTTTTATAAAAAAAATTAAAAACACAAAAAGAGTTTTTGTATTTTGTTTCCACCGTTTATGAATAAACATTTAAGATAGCCATAGTCATAACTTCATTCCATATTCCACATAACTGTTTGATAGTGATTTGAGATGCTACATCATTTCATCCATGTGCTTTACATTGTTTGGAGTCTTTGAGATGTAAATAATGATATCTTCTACATGTTTGGCTCCTTATCTTCTTTATTACACACATGCACGGTATTATTTGAGTATTTTACTTGTTTATCACATATTGGCTTGAGTGTTTCCATCTCAATTTTGTCTATACAACGACCAAAATGCGATAAAACTTGACACGATAGTAGTGCATGTAAAAACTGTTTACCGTGAGGATTTAATTGCAATAAAATATGATGAGTGAATGATGGAAAAGGTCTACGAGAGTTCAAAATTAACTCATCGTGAAATCCACTGTTTGAAAAAGAGTCCGAAAAAATTAAATGGCAATAAAAAGATAAATATGCCAAATTAAATGGGTCAATAGGTTTTAGTTTCATCACCTCAAAAGGAAAATATAATGTATAATTATTTATGATGGAGTTCGTATGGAAAGAAATAAAAAATGAGTTTGCACGTCCTTGAAAGTCATGAAAAAGTGTCTCAGCATTTTGGACGTTATTGGTGTGAAAATCACTTTGAGCTTTGATTTGTTGATTTGATTAAGTCAATTTCTTTTAATTCCACAATTTTTACACCTAAGGAAGATGTTGAGTTCATTCGTTAGGAATATCCAACATTCATCGTGCACATATGTTATGGTTGTATGTATTGATTTTCCTGTTGAATTTGTTCGCAGCCCTACATTTCCACTATCACCGACTTGGTTGTTTTGGTGTTCTTTCATGGTGTGATTTATTATTTTATATTTTTGTGTAAGAAAAATTTTGAAAATTTCAAAAAGAGAGAGTTTGGTTACCTTGTAAAATTCTCCATTTGTGTTTGCTTTGTGTTCTTCATATTTGTCTATTTGGGGACATCATAAAAAGAGGAAGAACGAATTATGGAGGAGAATTTTTGTTTGATTTTATAGAGATTTGCTTGAGCATAAATTGGAACTTACTTTTTCTTATCATTATATTTTAAATTGTTGCGTGTCACGGATATTGTTTCTTGTCTCATGTGTGTAAGTACTTAATTGAGGATTATTTTTGCACACCTTAATGATGGAAAAGAAAGTTTGAAGATGTTGAAGAAGTTGAAGACATGTCATTTAGTATTTCCACTTTTGGGGTTTAATGGGAATATCAAATTGTATGTAACTTTTGGGTTGGGTAGCATAATTCAGATAGTTTTATGTATGTACCGGCATAGACATAGGGGGATATGTAAGGACGTGATTTTATAAATGTCCATTTAGTATCTAGTGGTGCGATTGCAAGTTTGGTAAAAACGTATCCATAAAAAGCATTAAGCACATTGAATGTAAGTTTCACCTAATTCGAGAGATCAAATAAGAATGTTATATGTATATAACCAAGGTTGTATCTGATAACACATGGTTATTCCTTCTACCAATAGGTAGAAAATTTTCGCGTAGATGGGTTCGGAATTATATACATGGATTTAAGACTAAGTGGGAGATGGTTAGAGTTTTAATCTTAAAACTGTGTATTATATCTACTTTTAAGTAAAGGTGTGTAATTTCATTTTGAAATAAGAATCATGGTTATGAGAATACCTTATATTTGTTTTAAATTTATTGTATATTAAATCAATCAATTGTACTGAGTAAGAATTTCAGTGAGTTAACTTTTGTTTGATCATGGGAAATCATAATTATGGTTCTAGTACAATTGAACAGTTCACAATTATAAGAGCAAGTTTTATAATTTCTCAATTGAGTTTTTATTTGGCTTATCCCGTTACACCCCACTGCACCTTCATGACTACTTCTATGTATTCGAAGACAAGAAGTTGATGACATTTGGAAGATTGAAGATCGTTCGTCACAACAACATTCAGAAGTTGGTAAAGTCTTTAACTATCCAAGGGATATTTTAAAAATCATATTTTGATTTTAAAAGTTTTAAAAATGTTTCAAATTGCTAACTCATTAGAACGAGTTTCATAGGTCGTTCGAACAAGTTATATAGTATCGTTAGAATGAGGTTCATTTGTTCGAATGAAATTTGGAACGTCACCTTTTGGTCTGTTCTGGAATATCGTTGGATGTCATTCGAACGAAATGAGGTATGTCATTAGATTGAGTTTATCACATTCGAACAAGATCTGAAGCGGCGTTCTAGAATATCGTTCAAAGTTACGTTGGAAGCCTGTTCAAATGAGATGGGGTACGTCATTCGAACGAGGAACCAGGTCATTCGAACGAGTTTGCTAGTTTTTATTTTTTAAATAAATCTTATCTAATTCTCTAATTCCTAGCTCTTTGAAACAACTCTACCATTTTTTCATCCATTTTAGACTCTTCTTTAAGACTTTTTAGAGTTCTTTTTATGATCAAACTATACCATTTTTTCATCCAAACCCCTTGAATTTTTTTGAATCTCTTTACCTGTAAGATGAGAGTGCAGATTTGGGGAAGCACCGCGTCGAGCGTGTTTAGACTTGAGAAACGTTGTTGCGCTTATGTATCGATCTCGTTGCGGGATCAAAGTCTGCGTAGTTCGTGGAACCGTACAATACGTTGGAGAACTCAATTTTTGGTGGTTTCGGCGCATGGCGGTGAAAAATTCGGCTAACTACCTCCAAACGTCCGTACGTCATAATTAAATAATGAAAATTCTCTCGTCACTATCGAACCCGTGACGGAGCTCAAGAGGTGCGTGGGGGAGAATAGTTAGTTTTCCTCTCCTTACTTTGCCCCCAAGACCATCAACCATCAAATGAGGGGGGAACCCTCCTTTTATAGCAAAAGTACCTCAAGTGGGCTTGACACGTGTCATGTTCTCTATGGAACCAAGTGTCCAATATTTATGGTGCCACTTGTCACAATATATGTGGTGGCATCTTAAATGAACAAATTAAATTACTACTAAAGTATTGTCTAGTGTAATTTATCGAACGCGAAGTATACGCAATATATTAAATCGTGCGTAATAATATCTCAACCCGTGTAGGGTCTGGATTGTAGTAAAATTGGATAAATTATAGATCAATATTTGATCAAAACTGTGGGGTTAGTTTATTAGAGTATTGATGGTTAATTTATTTAACCCCACTCTACATTTTCCCCCTCGTAAACATAGTTGGTGTGTTGATGCTTCGGTTGAGACATATCAAATATGTGTACGAAATAAATCATTTAGCTTGTCTCAACTAGAAAATCATCACATAACTGTGTTTGGTCTGTTATCATTCATGCATATGCGTACGTCATTCTCGTATAGTTTTGAGGGTTATCGTTGTTGCCTTTGCTTTTCATTTTTGGAGGAGTATTTTGGGGGTTGCCCCCATTCCTCTCGAACAAGCATGTATCAATAAATTTATTGTGGTTTTAAACATTTTGAACAACAAACTTGCCAGATGTACTGGCCCGAGCAACCAATTGGTGGTTATCTAAGTATAGTGGATCTTTTTCAATCATAAGATCAAAACCTGTCGAGAGTACTCAATCGAGCAACCATAAGAGCTTCGAGTGAACTGGAATATTTAAACCATCATATTTTGTAAGTGTGTCCAATTTTATTTGGTCGAGCAACCATAAAGGTCCTTTTAAGACTTTAAGTGTGCCCAAAAATCAGGGTCTTTAAGCGTTCCTAGTAATATAGGACTTTAGTCTCCCATAAATCAGGCTTATGCCTAGTATTGTAGGGCTTTAAGACTCCCTTAAGAGGGTCATGTGTTCCCAGTAGTATAGGACTTTGGTGCCTAGTAATATAGAACTTTGAATCTCCCATGAGCGAGGGTCAGGTGCGCCAAGTTATATTGGACTTTAAATCTCCCATAATCGAGGGTGGAGGCGAGCCAAGTCATATTGAACTTTAAATCTCCCATAACCGAGGGTGGAGGCGGGCCAAGTCATATTGGTCTTAAAATCTCCCATAATCGAGGATCGGGCGGGCCAGGTCATATTGGTCTTAAAATCTCCCATAACCAAGGGTCAGGCGGGCCTGGTAATGTAGGACTTTATGAGAACTGTAATGCACCGCTTTGGGCGACTTACCACAATACTGGCAAGGTTTGTGAGGATTATAATTCACCTTTGTGGGAGACTTACCACAATACTGGTAAGGTTTGTGAGAACTATAATGCACCTTGGTGGGCGACTTACCACAATACTGGTAAGGTTTGTGAGAACTATAATGCACCTCGGTGGGCGACTTACCGCAATACTGGTAAGGTTTGTGTGGACTCTAATGCAACTCGGTGTGGGCGACTTATCGCAGTACTAGTGAGGTTTGTTTGAACTCTAATGCACCTCTGTGGGCGACTTACCACAATTCTAGTAAGGTTTGTATGCCAACTCTGTATCCATACTTCAGTTTTTGTGAGCAGTTTGTTTGCCCCCTGTCGCTTTGCTGGAAATAATGTCATATAGTCAGTGCTATATATGAGCCATCTGGTGGCTATGTTGAACAACTCTGATGTTTATTTTGGGGATGCTTCATCAATGATGACCATTCTGGGACCGAATATGAGCATGCTTGCCACCTGTGTTTATGTCTAACTACAAGTGGTACACCATATAGTACTTTTCTCCCTCTTTACTTTGCTTTATCTTTTATCTCAACATAAAGTAAAGTAAAGAATAAAAAAACTATTGGTTACAACACCAACTAAGAGTTGAAATCGTGTAAATACATTTCACGGGATATTTTCCCCCAATAAAAAAAGAAAATCTCTTGAGCATTTGGCTTTGACATCTGTAAGGCCTGATGTAATTGCGCAATCTCGATTTGATCATATGCGTTCAAAATCTGCAAGGATAAGAAATTGACTCGAATTCTGGCACAAAAATCATTAGTATCTTGTGAGGCATATTATAATGCCATAAATAATCATGTGGGGTATATCTTTCCCCCTTTATTTTATTTTATGTCAATAGAATAAAATAAACACGAAAACATGCTTCGAGGAATCATAGACGTATTATTTTATGCAATTTAATGATGCAAAATTGATATGATACAATATGCAGTTGATAGAGTATAAATATATCATGTGGTGAGTTGTTTATCTCATGCCCCCACTATTTTATCAAAGTTGAGAAAACTCACAAGTTTTGGGATCCATTTAAATCATATGCAGATAATTTAGTCAGTAAGCATGCTGAGTCACATTGAGGTGAATAATAAACACCAATTTTGAATTTTCATGCAATTAAAATCACAACGTGAATAAATCATAGTTTAGCATAAATCGAATACAAGGTAGCGCAAAAATTTATTCCGGGAGACCACGGATGCAGTTGCTCAGGAGGTTGCTCCGAGCAATCGTGAATAGCCTGAGCTACGATGAATGAGGCAGCTCGAGCTACTAGGGTGAGGCAGCTTGAGTCACTAGGACGAGGCATATTGAGTCACTTAGGAGGAGGCAGCTCGAGTCATTAGGGAGAGGCTGCTCGAGGCACTAGGACAGAAGCTGCTCGAGGCACTATGATTGAGGTTGCTCGAGGTACCATGGATTAGGCTTCTCGAGGTACCTTGTTGAGGTACCACAGATGAGGCTGCTCGAGGTACCATGACTTGAGCAAGTTGCAAAGTTTTCAGCCAAAATATTATTTTCCAATATCACTCTAGAAATTTCATTTTGATATGGTTGTTCGAAGGATGTCATTTTTGACATGGTTGCTCGAGTACATGCTCGTACTAAGTCTTTAAATGGTCTCTTGTGGGATAACATAAAATATTCACAATTTCAAGGGGTATATGACTTTTTCATAAATCTATATTTTCTACTCGAGCAACAAAAATTCGTGTGAGGTTACAAAAATTTTGAATAGTATTTTTCAGAATGTGTACATAAAATACGCATAAATTAGATACCATAACATACAGAATTAATAAACTAGGCAATATGCTTTATTTGACCTATTTTTTTTTTAAAATCACATATCAATAATTTTTAGCCACTATTTTATTGTCAACTTGTTCTAATGACATATAGTATTGTGCATAATTTTGAAAATGTTTGAGATGTGGTTTACTGCCATGGTACCCATGTTTAAAATGAGGTACCCGTATATCTCAACGTGCTTACTAATTTTAAACCAAAAACACAGCCCACCATATATCACTGAAGATGTCGATTTAAAACAAAAGATGGGTCAAAAATTGAACCACCGTGTTCAGAGGTCAAGGCCATCGTGCTCGAGAATGTTTCTCGGTGAATCGCATTTTGTTCAGAGATGGTGGTTCGGGGGGGTTTTTGTTTGGGTTTCCTGGGCTGTTCGCATATAATTGTTCGTATTTTTTTAAGAGTGTTCGGAGATACCCGGTAGGAGGTTAACTAGTAGTTTGTTCAGAGTTCAAATGAAGATACTCGGTTGGAGGTAAACTAGTAGAGATGATCCCACCGGGAAGGTGGAGAGATGTCACCAGAAAAGAAAACGGCCATCAGATAACAAAGCACGGAACGTAAGACAAGATTGTATATAAAGCGTGTGGGCTCATATTTCAATATTTTGTACAGAAAATTTTGAGGAGATCTTTAGTAAGATATCTATTGTATTTAAATTATTATTAACTACATATTTTCATCTTTAATAGCATGCCTACGGCAGTATAGTGTGCGGCTTTCGGCGACTGATGGAGAATAGTCAATTTAATATAATTGACACACGCAAACTATTAAAAAATCTACACCATTTTTTTTCGTGGACGGTGCTGGACTATGTCGTATCTGTTGAAGATTTGAAGAGCTGCGCTTAAACTTTGTGGGGCTTTAAGTAGTCTGTAAGTCATCTAGTGTATGTCAAACTCTTTAACAATTCCCATATCTAGGTTTTGCCCAGAAAGAATTTTTCTTCGGTTTTCTTCTTCGCATGTTTGTTTGGTTAGGAATTTGGCTTCATAATTCATATTGCATGTTCATTAAATTAAATCAAGATAAAATCAGCTTAAAATGTGAATTTGTGTGTATACCCTAAGATACGAATAAATCCATTCGAATCCGCTTTTTGAAATTGTTATCAGATAGATTTGCACTAAAATATCGTGTCATCCTGATTTTTATAGATTTTTTTAGGGATACCAATTTTTCAAATTGGTATCAGAGCGGGCTACACTAAGTTTTTGTGTATCCTTTAAAATTTGGATTTTATGGATAATTTGTATAATAGGCTGCCTATTTTCGATGGGTTTAATTATGCTTAGTGGAAAGCTCGAATGAGGTCGACTTTGAAAGCGACTAATGAGAGAGTCTGGCTTGTATCTGAAGGTGGGTGGACACCACCCACTGTGACCAATGGAAATGTAATAGGTCTTAAACATATCACTTCTTGGATGGGGAATAAATTTAAATGGGGTTTATTTTACTCATGTGGTTTAAATGTTATTTCTCGAGTCGTCACCCCTAACGAGTTCCATCGCATCATGATATGCACTACGTCTATGGAGCGTGGGATTACTCCAACACAATCACGAGGGTACTAATGTCGTGAAAGCATCTAAGCTTCAAAATATTACTAGCCAATTTAAGATTATCACCATGAAGGAGTCTGACACTTTTGATGAGTTTTGTGCATATTTTTCGAACATAGTCAATTCTAGTTTTAATTTTGGTGAAAAAATTCCTGACACGAGAGTTGTGAAAAAGATTTTGAGATCATTGTAAAATTATTTTATCCCTAAAGTCATTGTCCTGAATTCGTTGGGAATATTAGATACTCTTAGTTTAGAAGAACTCGTAGGAGACCTTCAACTTATGAAATTGACATGTTTCCAAAAATTATTAAAAAGGGAAATAGGGATTGCTTTGAAATCTCAGGCTAAAAAGAAGAAAGAAAAGGTTTTTGATTTTGAGTCCGAGTTTGATTTTGAGCTTGATGATTTAGCCTTTTTTGTGAAAAAATTCTCAAATTTAACAAAGAAAAACCTTCCAAAGAAAAGATTTTTGAGAAAAATAAAAATGAGAATGAGGGCACGTATATCAGTGAGAAAGATGAAGTGAGATATTATGAGTGTGGGGTAAAGGGACATAAAGCCCACGAGTGTGTGACTAATCTAAAGAGACAGGGCAATAAAGTTTCACATAAAGCCACTCTTAGCGAAAGTGACGTCGAGTCAGTGGATTCCGGGGATGAGGCACCGTATGAACCTAATTTTTGTGTGTTCATGGAAAGTCATGCAAGTACTTATAGTTTTTCCCATGTCGATGAGGATATTTCTAAAGGTGAAAGCCTCGACAATGTTTCGAATCATTCTGGAGAGAGTGAGAGTGAGGAAGAGAATTTGAGTGAGGGAGAAAAGGACTTTCGTGAACTTTACACTGAGACTTTAAAAATAAAAATAAAACTTAATAAAGATTTGTCTCTTGGAGTGTTAGATTTAGAGAAGGAGGTGAATATTTTGAGAGAGTGTGAAGCATAGGTGAGTCAACTCGAGAAGATGAAAGTTTCTTTGTGTGAGAAGTTAATTGTTGTTAGTAGGAAGAAGACCGATTTAACCCACGTTGTGGCTAGTCTTACAAGAGATCTTCAAGATTCGTTGGAGAGTAGTCAAAAACTTAAATCTCGTGTATCCAAACTCGATATTTATCTCAAACTTGATCGAAAGGTCAAGGTTGCTTTAGAGGACACATATAAAGATGCTCCTCGATCCCGCATTTGGTAACATTGAGAGGCAAGGAATAGGTTATAATCATGTATCCATTTCCAAAATCGTACCCATGCCGGTTTTCAATTTTGTGATGAATCCTTATGGCCCTCAACCTAACCTTTCAAGAAGACCTAACCTAGTAAGGAGAGCTCGTACTAGGCTAATTGATCAAGGTAGACCCAAGTCCATTTCTGTTTATTCCCATTACAAATAAAGACGTCATGACACACCCCAACACAGTTACTTATAATTAAGTTTGAAAGTCAAAGTGAGTCAAATCATAACTACCTTAACCAAACCATAAACACGAGTATCCATTTTTCCAGTTATTAACATGAATCAATAAAACTAAAAGCCTTTCACAATTTTAAGGTAATTATGCTTATTCAAACTTACTGAAAAGATAAGTAGGCTTAAATTACCCCATTTACATTTGACCAAATCATGGTTTTATGCATCCCTTGCTAACCCCACCGACCTCCTAGATTTGGCAGTGATATCACAATACCTGAAAAACATAAATATAGGAACCATGAGCAAAATAGCTCAGCAAATGCATCACTATTACACTATTGCATATATATAAATGCAATAAATCATATCCCCGTGATGATATATGCATACTTATCCAGCCCATTCATAACGAATTACCAATTATATACTTATCCGGCTCATTCATAAAGAATGACCAATTATATACTTATTCGACTCATTCATAAAGAATGACTAACTTATCCGAATCATGATTCACATATACTGTCTGTAATAGACAATTCTCCCCCATTCCTGGTCGAGGAGTAACCCCTTATCTTTAATAGACAAATCTCCCCCAGTTCGGTAGGGGAGTAACCTCCCATTTCGGTAAATCGAAATGAACAAATTCATTTTCAATATTATTCTGATCATATTTGTAGCCATGTATAATACATCTTACCAATAAGTAATATTCAGATCATATTCATAACCATGTATAATACATCTTACCAGTGAGTGATATTCAGATCATATCCATAACCATGTATAATACATACCTTTCCAATGAGTACACTCACCTTGACCACTTCATGTGTTTTTCCCCTGCCTTTGTCTAGAATTTGTTCAACCGGTTCTTCTTCCCTAAGGGACGTTTACGTAATTTTCTAAGTATTTTTCTCCAACATCTCCTCGTCCTTCCCTTCCTAAGCCTTCCGGTTCTCTCTCTTTAGGCCAAACTCTTTAATATTGCATTTGGCTGAAGGAGGAGGTTATTTAAAAGTGTTTAAGTTAGCCAAGCTTGCACCCACCTTCCAACCAATCAATTTAATACATAAAAGACAAAATACCATTTAAACAGATGGATAGATTTTCCCCAATTTTGTAATTTGATCATAACTCCTTACACGGGCCTCTATTTTACACACCGTTTGTTGTGTTACAAACTTAACTCATATATGTACAACTATGTAGTTTTCACCTCAAGTCAATTATTACATTATAAGGGTCAAAACTAGTCTCCAACTTGAACATTCCTACCGAAAACTTCAAAAAATTGTGTTTGTAACTCATTCGATACCTCATGAGTTATGAAGGTAAGATTAGACTAAACATAATAACTTAATGCTCCCAGTTTCTCGCACGAGTGTTCCCTGATATGCTCCCACATGAATTCTACACCTATTTCCATGCACTCTGACACATGTTTCTCCACATGCTCCCGCACATCACCATAGAGATTTTGAGATTTTATGAAAGAAAATAGAGTATTTAGTTAAGAATTCAAAATGTTTGATGGAGGGATTTCATAGGATGTCTTCTCCTTTTAAAAACTCCTCCAGGAGTAAAGATTGAGCTCGAAACTTATTTCTGGTGTAGGGTGTGGTGACAATTATTATTCAACACAAAGAAATAGGAGAAGCACAATCACCAAGCAAAATAAGGAATACAAAATGCCAATCACACAACTAAAGATGTACGTGGTTCAGCAAAGGTGCCTACGTCCACGGTGGTGCAGTCACTATTATTTCTATATATTTCGGAGAGTGATTACAGAGAATACAATGTGTTCATATGCCCCAGACTTAGGGTTTATTATATTGATGTCCATTTTCAGGAAGTGGGGGTGTTGGATTCCCCCACGTTTTCCATCTTCTCCTAGAACCCCTCTTAATGGGAACATGGGAGAAGACTAAATCATAAACAATTAAGAGATTGGGGGGTCTGGACTTTGGGCCGTTACAATTGGGCTACTCGTCTAGGCCCATTATTCTAATTTCGGGTACCCACAATTGCCCCTAAGTTTGTTAGGCTATACTTTGGGCTCAATAAATTTAAATGATTTGTCATAATGGCTCCTTTGTACACCGTGCAACCCTTCCCAAAGTTTAAGGACTGAGTTAGGCAGCACTTGCTTCGTGGTCTGTGCATTATGATTAGTATCACTCAAAATTTATCCAGAGCAGTTATTTTTCAATCGTCATTTCAAGCTTCCCAGTACTCTCCCATTTTCTACGAGTTCTAGCGATTCACATTCTCTTCTACGGGTCTTCATTCTTGTTGCTTTCGATCTTCCTCGTCATTTGGGCTTGTGATTCTTCATTGTTCAAGTCTAACTTTCACCTGGTAAGTCCCTTGTGCCTTCTCTTTGTATTTTCTCATTGAATTTGTAGTTTTTTTTTAGGGTTTTCCAATGGCAAAGATTGGTAATAGATCAGTGTCTGAGTTTAGGAAGTTTTATAATATCCCAGAGTGGGTAGAGATTGAGTGCGCCTCTCCCCCCAGAAATATTAGAGAGATAAAGGGTGCCCATTGGATTCATGTCTTATTTCTTTCCCAAGGGGGACTTACTTTTCCTTCCAACTATCTATTCTTGCACTTCTTTGGTTATTTCAACATTGTTCCTGTACAGTGTTCGCCCAATGTGTGGAAGATAATCAATGGTGTCCATAGAATAAATCAGCTTTATAGCACTAAATTAGGGCTCGCCGAGGTCTGTTTTTGTTATTCCTTCTCTCGAACTAGTTCTGGTGTCCTCTATATCAAAGCCAGGAGTCCTGATAGGGTATTGGTAGTAAACCTACCTAATTCCCATAAGGACTATTGGCAGGATGGCTTCCTTGCTAGAAATTGGCAGTTTTACCCCCAAATTGAGGGGTCGAGGTCTGATAGGTTCTCTGTTCCCTTTTATGGGGAAGAATATATAGGTAGTCCCTGCTCTGTTCTTTCAATTTCTTTACTGATTTGTGATCTTTCTAACTTTTCTCTACTTTTTCTTCAGCGAGGTCGAAGAACTTGGAACCTGCTCTCAACGAGGTTTGTCTCTCTGAGTTGGTCAAAGCTTGGAACATTAGGGAGCCCTTAGCTGACGGCGTGCACCCCCGATCTTCAACCTTCTTGCTCGAGTATAAGAATGTTGGCTCTAGTTTTATAGCGAGGCCGGTAGATAGCATTTCTGAGTTTGATACCTCCGAAGAAGCTGCTGTTGACCCCATCCTGTTAGACGAGGAGGAGAGTAGTTCTGAGAGTGACATCAGAGGCGGTGCTGAAGGTAATTTGGTGAGGGGAGCTCCAGTGGTGATAGTTCTTCTAACTCGGGAGAGGTTTCTGAAGTCGAAGACTCTTCGAGCACGTCCAGCAGCTCTAGCGAAGAAATGGTTCCTCCAAGGAAGAATTTGATCCGAGATAACGATGATGATGACCATGTGCTCCTTGTTCAGAGGTCGAAGAAGCAAAAGTCCAGTACTGGGGCTGTGGCTACTGGTTCCCGAGCTACTGCTCAGGAGCAGGAGAGGAAGAGGAAAAAAGAGGAACAGATGAGAGAGAGAGGAAGAAGGAAGAGAGAAGAACAGGATGGAAGAGAAGAAGAGAATGGAGAAGGAGAAGGAAGAAGAGAGGAGGAAAATGGAATCGAGGACGAAGTCAAGGCAGGCCTTAGTCCCTGTGTCCGCATTTCCCGAGGGGGCCTCAATGTTCATTTCTCCTCAACTGGCCCCTGCACTGCTCGAGAGGGCAGTCCTTCCTGCTGACCGTCAAAGGGCGGCAGGGACTGACCAGTTAGCTCTGCAGGTGAGCCAGAGGCTAGACTTAGTAAGTCTATGTCTCTCCTTTAATGTCTCCTAATTTCTGTTTTCTTCCCCTTTATAATATCTTCTTTCTCTCGCAGTTCGCGACTGACTTCGCCGTGCTCTATTGTTCTCGTGATGAGCTGGTGAAGAAAAATATCGAGCTGGAGCAGTAGAATACTTCTTTGAAGTTGAAGGGTACGGAGCTCGAGGCTGGTTTGAAGGTTACTGATGCTGCTCAGGCTTCTTCCGACCTGGCCCTTGCAGAGGCCAATCGAGAGAGGGAGGCGGCGGTTAAAGAGCTGAACCAGCTGAGGTAAGCCTATGACCTGGTCTGCTCTAGTAAGTTAGCTATCGTGGAGAAGAAAAAGATTCTCAGGCAGCTACCATCAAGGAGGACTCTTATAACTCTGGGTGGGCTACCGTATATGAAGACACCGAGGTTCAGATAGGCTATATCAGCCGTCTGAACTTCAAGAAAGGCTAGAATAAGTCCATCCTAGCTGCTGGTGTCGATGTTGACTCTCCTATGTTCAATGAGCACGACACGGGCCCTAAGCCAACTGTGGATGAAGAAGCCCCTGCCCCAGCCATCGAAGGCGTTGATCCTGCCTCCCAGACAATTCCTACCGAGGTTCTCCCTGCTCAGGCGACAGAGGTTGTCCCTGCTGAGGGGGGTGCATCTACTGTCGCTAACAAGGGGAAGCAGCCAACTTTTTCTGGGCAGCCTGAGGTTGCTAGTTAATTTACTTCTAAGGTTACTTTTGTATCTTCGCTTGTAATTTTCCTTTTTTTTTGCTCGATGTACTTTTACCCTTATTAATGAAATGAAAAGGTTTCTTCTCCCCAGTGCACTGATTTTATTTTATTTTCGTTGCCCTTTTTATTGCTTGTAGTCGATTGATGTTGATGATTATATACCAGCCACATCTCAATTGGGAAGAATGCTTGGTCGTAATGTGAGATCTGAAGTTTGTCATAACTTTGTGAGGATTTGCAAATCACTGTGATTAAGGAACAAGCGCTTCATAGATAAGACTGAGCTTGTTGTCAAACTAAAGGACAGGCTCCAAGAGATGGAGGAAGTTGGTGCCTCAGTCCAAGAGGAGGTGAATACATTAAGAGCGAAGCTTCTAGATGCTTATGAGATCAACCAGGTTGGGGAGATCCTTCAGTAGGAGAATGAAGCTTTGAGGAGAGAGGTCTCTCGACTTAGGGAGCATGCGTCGAGCATCGCTCCTGCCGTATTGAGAGGTTCTTCCTCGTCGCGAGCCGAAACTGGCCCGAAAGGCATTCCTCCTGTGCTGCGAGGTTCTACCCCTTCAACGGTTCTGCGAGCAGGCAAGAATACCAGGAGTTCAGCTAGGGAAATGAAAGAGCTTCATGATGATGTCCAGCGAGCGTATGTGATTACAGCTGGGCTCCAGAGGGACGTCACCCGATTGAGGCACTTGTTTAAGAAAGGACCTCGACGAGTGTGGGTCGATGGTTACAATCAGGGTTGGCTAGATGCTCCAACGAGGCTGATAGAGTTTGAAGAGATCACCTTCATCAGGGGGTGGTTGAGTGCCTTGAGGGAGCTGCAAGTTCCAAGGAACTCAATGCTCTGGTATCAGCATGAAATATCTCCTTCCACTCGAATGCCTAACCCCTTCCGAAGAGATGATCAGTGGATACCCATTGATGCCATCCCTCGGCAGCCATTGGAGTCGAATGCGAATAAAGTCGAGGAAGAGTTAGTTCCCCCTCCTGATGATGGTCGAAGAGCTCAAGTGGCTGATTATCTTGCTCAGAGGCCTCACCCTCACTAAGATTCTCTTAGGAGTAACTCTGTGTATTTTTTATTGAAGTGATGTAAACTCAATGTTTTAGGTGAGCTCGCCGACTAAACATGTTTTGTACTTGCTGTAAATGTGATGAATTAATATAAAATTTATGTTTTGGGCAAATTTGCCGACTAAACAAGTGTCTTATATTTTCCACATCTTTGCTCAAAAATCTTGAGCCTATCTTGGCTGATTAGATTTGTATGTTCGCATTATCAAGTAAGTGTCCTTCCAGTCCAGTATGCCAATGAGATACCATTCTACCTCACTTTACCTTTTAGGTTGTGTCGTCACACTCCCTTAGGCCTAAGTGTGGCAATTGGCGAGGACACACCTGGTGTTGGATGTTCTATCCGATCAGGATTTTTTTCAACCAAACATTGTTTGGTGACCAATTTTGACTTGGCCATATTTCCTAAGTATCTCCTGTAGGGCTTCATACATTGCCAAGGGCAATGCTAAGAGGTCTTTCATATTTCATAATGAAAACCAGAGGAGGGTCATTTCCCTGTTATAGTGTAATGATCAGTGTGCCTGTTACTTGGAAAAGGTGCGTGGGTTATAAAGTTTATACATTGACACCTTGTAAATTAGCTTAACTGATACTTCGTAGAATGCAACTGCCAAATAACTTTTCATTAATGACAAGGAAAATGAACTTCCAGTTCCATAACTAAAGAACAAAAGAAGAATCTAAAAATATAATTTCTTGAGATTGGCTGCATTCCATGCTCGGGATATCTCTCTGCCTTCCAGCGTTTCTAAGTGATAGGCAATTTGCAGATTATCTCTTGTTATCTTGAATGGTCCTTCCCATTTTGGTCCTAGCTTGTCGTCTGGTGATTTTACTGCGCTGCCCAGGACTTTTCTTAGGACATAGTCCCCAACTAGGAATGCCCTTGGGTTGACCTTCTTGTTGTAGTGCTTTGCGAGTTGTTGCTAATAGCTCGCTAGTTTCACTAGGGCTAGATCTCGATGCTCATCGGCTAGGTCGAGCTCAGCGAGTAATGCTGCATCATTATGGCCCTGGTCGACAAGGCTGGACCTCATTGTTGGCAAGCCTACTTCTAATGGGATGACTGCCTCCATTCCATACGTCAATGAGAATGGGGTTTCCCCCGTTGCTCGTCGTGGAGTGGTACGATAGGCCCATAGAATATGTGGCAGTTCATTTACCCATACGCCCTTGGTTTGATCTAATTGTTTATTTAATCTGTCGATTACTGTTTTGTTGGAAGCCTCGGCTTGGCCATTGCTCTGAGGATAGGCAACCGAGCTGTAATGGTGTCTGATTCCATGCTCGTCACAGAAACTCTTGAAGGAGCCGCTCTCGAACTGCATTCCATTATCAGTGATGATGGTTCTGGGGATGCCAAAACGGGTGATTATATTTTTCCATATGAATCTTATCATATTTGCATCTCGGATGTTCGCCAGGGGTTACGCCTCGATCCATTTGGTGAAGTAGTCAGTTACGACCAATAGATACTTGCGATTGCCGACAGCGGTAGGAAGTGGTCCTACGATGTCCATTCTCCATTGGGCGAATGGCCATGGGTTGGACAGTGATTTTAGGTCGCTAGCAGGTTGGTGGACCATAGGAGAGTTAAGTTGGCATTTCAGTCATTTGCGAACATACATCGCAGAGTCCCTTTGTATATATGGCCACTAATAGCCTTTCTTCATTGCTCGGAAAGCCAGAGACCTTCCTCCAATATGGCTTCCACAGATTCCCTCGTAAATCTCATGCAGAACCTGCTCGACATTCCTTGGGTGAACGCATTGAAGGTAGGGACCGAAAAAGGATCTCTTATATAGCTTGCCCTCTGGAGATAAGTGAAAGCGAGAAGCTTTGACTCTTATTTGGTGAGCGGTCTTCTTGTCATCTGGGAGCGTGCCATCCTTCAAATAGTCCCTTAAAGGGTCTATCTAGCTAGGTGTTGTCTCCACTTGGAGCACCTGCTCCACGCCTGGCGGCTTGCTGTTACGATTAATGCTCGGATGAGCGAGGAAATCAATGGGGATTGTTCTTTTTAAGTCAGAATCAACTACTGAACTCAGGGCTGCTAGGGCGTCAGCATGGATGTTTTATCCTCTAGGAAACTGCTGGACAGTAATTTCTTCAAAGCTAGCCATTAGTCTTTTTGCTAAGGCGAGGTAAGCTTCCATTCTTTCATCTTTTGCATTGTAGTCTCCACTTATCTGATTGGAGACTAATTGAGAATCGCCGAACACTTGTAAATGCTTGGCTCCCAAAGTGTGCGCCTTCTGGAGGCCGGCTATTAAAGCTTCGTATTCTGCTTTATTATTGGAGGCTGCAAATCCAAGCCTGATTCCTTGTTCAAGGATTGTATCCTCTGGAGTAACAAGGACAATGCCTATTCCTGCCCCTTTTGAGTTGGAGGCTCCATCAACGAATAATTTCCAGATTCCCTCCGTCGCGTGGTTCCCTTTTTGCTCTGTTGGTTGAGGTTGGTTGCAAGGCTGCTCGCATATGAATTCGGCTATGAAATCGGCAAGAACATGCCCTTTGATTGCGTTCCTTGGTTGAAATTGGATATCAAATCGTCCAAGCTCGACTGACCATTTAGACAGTCTGCCCGACAAATCCGCCTTCATTAGGATTACTTTAAAGGGGTGCGATGTAAGGACGATGATAGGGTGGGCTTCGAAGTAATGCGTCAGCTTTCTTGAAGCCACTACTAGTGCAAAAGCGAGCTTCTCCAGTGGTAGGTACCTCTGCTCAGCGTCTAGTAAAGTCTTTCTCGCGTAATAAACGGGGTGCTAGATTCCTACAATTTCACACATCAATGCAGAACTGACAGTGTGGTTGGAAACGGAGAGGTATAAGTACAAGGAGTCTATTTCCTGTGGTATGACGAGCAGTAAGCCTTTAGCTCATCCAATGCCTGCGAGCAATCTGGGTTCCATTCTACCGTTTTATTTCCCTTCAGGAGCTGGAAGAACGGTTTTCACTTCTCGAAGGACTTGGATATAAAACGGTTCAGGGCAGCGAGCATGCCAGTGAACTTTTGTACATTACGGATGGTACGAGGAGGTTGTACCTTGCTTATCGCATCGATCTGGTCTGGGTTAGCCTCGATGCCTCTCTTACTGATCAAATACCCAAGAAATTTTCCTGACTGGACACCGAAAGAACACTTGCTCGCATTAAGTTTCATTCGGTACTTCCTGAGGATGTCGAAGGTTCTTGATAGGTCCGAGAGGTGGTTCTCTTTCTTCCTTCTTTTGACGACCATATCGTCGATGTAGACTTCCATGGTGTCTCCCATTTGGTCTTTGAACATCTTGGTGACCAGCCGCTGGTAGGTCGCCCCTACATTTTTTAGCCCGAAGGGCATGACCTTGTAACAGTACAATCCAACGGTGGTGATGAATGTTGTCTTTTCCTGGTCTGGAGCGTACAAGGGGATCTAATGATACCTTGAGTATGCGTCCAGAAAAATCATTCTCTCGTGAGCTGTTGTGGCGTCCACTAGTTGATCGATTTTTGGGAGAGGGAAACTGTCTTTAGGGTACGCCCTGTTAAGTTCAGTGAAGTCGATGCAAACTCTCCACTTCCCGTTGCTCTTTAGAACAACTACTAGGTTGGATAACCATTTAGGGAATTGTACCTCCCGTATGGGCCCTGCATCTAGCAATTTTTCAATTTCTTTTTCCACAGCTTTTGCCTTCTCAGGTGTAGTCCGTCGTGCCTTCTGTGCGATTGGTTTGAAGGTGGGGTCGACGTACAGCTAATGACAAACCATACTAGGATCAATTCCGGGCAGTTCGTATGGTTCCCACGTAAATACGTCTATATTGTTCCTTAGCAGGGTCGTCAATTCCTTCTTCTCCTGATCTGAGAGAGAAGCTTCAATCAAGAAAATCATGCTCTCGTCGCAATCTCCTGCTGTGATTTCCTCCAGGTCCTCGATGACTCGTTCAGAGGGGAGGAGCCTGGTCTCCTTTACTCCGGGCCTTCCATATTTTAATTGCTAGTTCGAAGGTATCATACCTTCTTGTTCTTCAACCTTCTCGCTGGGCCTTCTTCTTTGGTCTTGGGCGGATGGCTGCTATGAAGCACCTTTTTGCCATCGCTTGATTGCCATGTATCTCCATTACTCCTCACTCGGTCACATACTTGAGTTTTTGATGGTAGGTCGAGGAGACTGCCTTCATTGCGTGTAGCCACCCTCTGCCGAGGATAGCCTGATATAGCGAGTCAATGTCGACCACCAGAAATTCGATCATTTTAGAAAAATTTCCTGCCCTTACTGGCAGCACGATTTTTCCTGAGGGCATAGTCATCTTTCCAGCGAAGCCAACCAAAGGGACAGTAGCTTCCTTCAGGTCGGCAATGCTTAATTTTAATTTTCTGAATAGGTCGAGATACATTACCTCGGACGAGCTTCCTTGGTTGACGAGCAACTTGTCGACATCATAGTTTGCTATCTTGAGAGTAATGATTAAAGCATCATGATGTGGGGTTCTTACTCCCACCAAATCCTCATCTGTAAATACGATATGCTTACTATAGTCGACGTCATCTGCTCGTCGACACTTTCCTGACTGTGTTTTCGCTGGGTCGATCTAAAAAGCTTGCATCACTGCTGTAAGCTTTTTTACCTCCATTCGAGCTGAATTTCCCTGAATCTGTTTTGCGTCCGATACCCCATGAATTACTATGAATTCATGGTCGGCATCGTCTTCAAGCACGTTATCAGGCCTTGCTTCTCTATGGGCCACAACTTTCTCTGCCTTTTTTTTCCATGAATTCGTTCAGATGTCCGGACTAGGCCAGCTTTTCGAGGTGGGACTTAAGAGCCTTGCGATGCTCAGTCTTATGTCATCCTTCTTTGTGAAAAGCGCATCTCATCACGTTGTTTCTCTTCGAGGGATCTCCTCCCATTTTCCTGGGCCACTTAATGAATGGCTCGTCTTTGATTTTTGCGAGAATTTTATAAATTGGTTCTCTGAAGACTGTGTTAACCGCCTGAAATGCTTTCGGCACGTCATTGTTGCCTCCGTTTTTGGAGCCATTCCTGCCCCCATTCTCTCCTCCTTTCCTCTGGTTCTCATTTTTATCACTTCCCTTGGCCGCGAGCTTAGCTCGACCATTTTTCCCTGTGCTGAGGTGGGTCACATCTTCCACCTTAGCATATTTCTCGATGCGGGCCATTAGGTCGTCGATGGTCATGGCTTCTTTCTTTGTCAGGGACTGGTACAGAAGGGAAGAGCTGGGTAGCCCAATTTTGAAAGAGGCCACTTCCACTTGCTCCGATCAGTCCTCGACCTCGTTGAATAACTCCCAGTATCTCTTCGCGTAGTCTCGGAGGGTCTCTTGAGGCGTCTTTTTCATTGTTAGCAAAGCGTCCATCCTTTTGGGATGGGAGCTACTAGTAATGAATCGAGCCGTGAAGAGCTCATACAGGGACTTAAAACTCCTGATGGATCGGTGGGGGAGCCTTTTGAACCATTTATGAGCCACGTCATGCAGGCTCGAGGGAAAAATTTGGCACATTAGTGTGTCTCGATGGTTCCAGAGGGTCATGGCCTGTCGGTACTGCCTGACGTGATCAATGGGATCAGTCTTACCGTCATAAATTTTGAACCTTGGAATAGCAAAATTTTGGGGGGCTTCTTATTATTCTATTTCCCTTATGAAAGGTGACTTCATCTGAGTTTTGAGAGCTTGCCTAGCGAGTTCTCGGGTCAATCTGGCACCGTGATGTGTAGGGTGTTGGTCCATCTCCCTTCGGACCAGACTTCGTATGTTTTCGTTGCTGCGATCTGGGCTCCTGTGATTGCGAGCTAGTCGCAGTTGCTCGAGCAGGTCGTCCTCTGACTCATTTCCCTCGGCTTTCTGGGATCCGCGCCTGGGGCTCCTTCCTCGACTGCGAAACCTGCTCGCCTGAGGGCTAGGAGTGCGGTATGGACGTCTCTTGCTACCACGATAGAGTTCTCTCTCCATCCTTTCTAAGCTTCTTTTGAGGCGAGCATTCTCAGCTTCGTGCCTGCGAGAAGATTCCCTTTGCTCATGGAGCCTCGCCTCATCTGCATCAATCAGCCTGGATATCTGTGTGGACCTCGCTGGTCCTTGGCTTTCTTCTGAGGTTGGCCTTTCTAAGCGAGCCCTCTGATCTGAACGCCGAACTTCAAATCTAATCCTGCGAGGAGCAGGCGGTTCTTGGATATCTCCTGTCTGGGAAGCATTACTACTGTGATCGGATATTTCGAACTCTTTTCTTGGTGTGGACTTTCTCAGGGAAGATAAACCCTTCCCACAACGGTGCCAATTGTGGTGACAATTATTATTCAACACAAAGAAATAGGAGAAGCACAATCCCCAAGCAAAATAAGGAATACAAAATGCCAATCACACAACTAAAGATGTACGTGGTTCAGCAAAGGTGCCTACGTCCACGGTGGTGCAGTCAGTATTATTTCTATATATTCCGGAGAGTGATTACAGAGAATACAATGTGTCCATATGCCCCGGACTTAGGGTTTATTATATAGATGTCCATTTTTAGGGAGTGGGGGTGTTGTATTCCCCCACGTTTTCCATCTTCTCCTAGAACCCCTCTTAAAACATGGGAGAAGACTAAATCATAACCGATCAAGAGATGGGGGGGTCTGGACTTTGGGCCGCTACAATTGGGCTACTCGTCTAGGCCCATTATTCTAATTTCGGGTACCCACATAGGGTATTTCTCATATTCACATCTTATATCCCTATTGCTAGATTGTATTTTGTATATATCATTGTGCTTTTTCTTTTTTATATATTTTAAAAAATTACAAAAAGACTTCTGGGTTTTAAGAAAAAATTTGAAAAAGATTTTATTTCGATAAAATTTTAGAAAAAGACAAAAAAATTATGTTTTCTTTTTCACCGTTTATGGATGAATTTTTAAGATATTCGGATCACTCCTAAATTTCATCCATTCACGTCACTTTTTCATAGTGCTTTGAGACATGGCTTTGTTTCCTTAGTGTGCTTAGTAATATGTGGATAACATTTCATTATCCATTGATGATTACTTTCCACATATTAGACACTTTGTCACATTTATTGCATACGTGCACAGACTTTTTGAGCATAGTATTTTCTTATCATGTGTCAAATACGGTGTTCTCATCTCAATCCTGCTTAATAACTAACCAAATGTAAAAAGAGATAAATTATGCTTGTAAGAACCACTCCCGAATTTCTTTTCCAATAAATTTTGTCAAATGTTAAGTAATGGAAAGGGGCTACGAAAGAGCAAAATTCTCTTTGCATTAAAATCCCCCATTTACAAAAGGAGCCTAAAAAGATTAACGGCACACAAAAACAGAAGTGCCAAGTCCATTTTTTTATATTCATTGAAGCTTCGCTACACATGAGCATTATGATATCTTCAAAAAAGTTGAGATTGATTTCTTATATATGTGAGATTTTGGGGTGTTATAAAGTAGAAGATCAATGGGTTTGCACAACAAACTCTCTTGATAAGTATTAAATAGCTTGGCATTATTGTTTTGAGAATCATTAAAATTAATGGCATATTGCATAAGTCGAGTCAATTTCATTTGAGTTCAACATTTTACACCTAAGGTAGAAATTGAGTTCTTTCTTTAGAAGTGTCTCACGACTTCGTGAATCTATGTTATGAATGTTTATGTTGATTTACCTATGAAAATGTTCACACAATTTCATTTTGTATTCATGATTCGGGTATTTTAGTGTTATTCCATGGTGTTTTGTATTTTTCTATCTTTATATATCTTTTATACATATAATTCCTATACTTGAAAAAAATGGAAAATTTTAAAAATTTCAAAGTCGTACCAACCTCGGGTTCCTTCTTTTGTATATCGCTTCATAGCTTTTGGAATTTCATCACATGTGTTTAAATGATTGTCTTTGTGATTCTATCTTTGCTTCTTCGGGTGATTCTAATGATTTCATGTTTAGCTTCTAACCCTTTGTCAATTACAGACAAAAAGGGGGTGAACAAATTGAGGGGGAGTTCATTTATTTTTTAAAGTCATACACGTCATGGTATTTCTTTGGTTTCATTTGTGTAGCTCACTTTCACCTTGATGATGATTTCATGGACCTCACAAAATGAAGACTTTTCAATTGAAGACTCATACATTTATGCATTTCCATTTCTTAATGTGGGAGGGAATTAGTTGTATTAGTCTTAGGGATCAATTTGTCTTCGATTTTTGTTTTGTACAGGAATAGTCAAAGGGGAAGATTTGTAAGAGAAAGTTTTATAATTGCTCAATTTAGTTTTTATTTGGCTTATCCCCTTACACCCCCACCGCACCTGTAATGACCCAACCCGAATTAATGGGTTACTCGTGGTCAACTCGATCCATTTTGGACGTTAGGTGTGAAGTGAAACAAGACAACCTAACTAATGTTGCTAGTCCAGTTTTATTTAATTAATTTTTCACTTGTTTAGAATGAGATTCCAATTTATATCAAGCTACGTATGCAACCCATGGGAAGCGTCCCCCAGAATTCAAGCATTCAGAGCTACTAATGTAAAATAAAAGGATACTTACATGTATCACGCTCTCAAAGTATGGAATCGCAGACAACCTACTGTAACAAAGGAAAAGGAGTGAGCAGTATGCCCAGTGGGAAATACAACAATGCAATATAGAATCGAATAGCAGAAAAGAGACTTTATAACGTACTACCTACTTGCACATGCAAATATCGTATATATATATATATATATATAATGAAATCCGTTTATTCCATAATGTTACTTGATTTAATTGAATCACACTACTCTTATAAAAGACCCCTTTTTGCTTGACTTAACATTTATTTTCAAATTTAACATACCCAGTTAAATACTTAAAAAAATAGCGTTTGTTTAGGAAAAACACGTCATTAACCGAAATTTTCCATTTACTCACGCTCAATCCACTTTAGCATTTTTCCTTAAAAATCATCTTTTAATACACGCACACTAGGTGATAAAAAGTACTTATTTTCCTTTTGAAAATCGTTAACAACTCACACTTGTGCTAGTTATGGGTTAAAACGTCATTAGGGTGCTTAACTACCCATTAGTCGCCTCACTTTACCATTCATTTCACTTCACATGGACATTAGTCAATTTCTCATATTTCTTGTCCATACTATCTTTTTAACCAGAATATTTACTAATCTCATTACACTTCAGGTTATCTTTTCTTATATTCTTAGCACAACTAATTTCCTTATCATGTTCCAGTGTTCTCATTATTTTTTTCTCGGATTTTACCACATAACCACGTACTTTAACGGGTCCACATCGTCGGCTATGCTACCATATGCTATAGCCAGTGATTTGGGTATTTCACCCTAGGGCTCCGGTCCCTTCTTAATTTTTCCAGTTCTTCCGAGTTTCATTTATCATGTGTTTTAACACTTATTCATGTCCACATTATTCCATTTTTATCGACCGGGGCAAAAACCCCATGGACTATACCCCATATTTGTGCTACACTTTAAGAAATCGCCATTTCATGTCCTTCATACATTTACGTTGATTTCATCCTAAAAATCACTCCCTTTTGGGATCATTTTGTGTAACACATTTTTCAATATTTTTATTTCATAAAAATGTTCCACTTTACATAAAATTACCATTTTACCCTTTTATTGCCAAACTTGCAATTTTATCCATTTTCATGAGTGTTATTTCTTAAAATCATTATTAGGTCACTAACTTAACTTCTTGAATGTTCTTAACTCATCAACACTTGATTTACGCATCTAGTCATGTGGGGCTAACACACTGCCAAAGCTATAAGTCTCTTGATTTCATTATGTTCTTTAACAAATAAATCATTTTGGCATTTAAAGGTCATTTTCACTAGAAAATACCCTTTTTTCTTTTAACATTATATGTAGTCTTGAAAATACACATTTATCATTTTCTCCATACTTCATAACACACTTTGGGGGTTGAAATTTTTATATTTCTTAATTCAATTTAAAACCCATATTAATCATTCTTAAACAAGCTCATATGCTCATCATTAACTTACTACAAATTTATACACGCGAGAAGATGGATTTTAAGTCTAGAATTCCATAAAAATGAGTTTTACACATGATTATCACATGAAAATTCATAACACTTGTAAATTCAAGATTTTCAAGACTAAAAATATATTTGTTCTTTAGAAACATGCTTAAATGTTTATTTTTGACAAATCTTCATTTTTGCCATAGAACTTCAAGATTTATACTAGAAATAGCCTTTCAATGCAAATATCCCTTTAAAAATATTTTATTTCATAAAATATTTAAGCACAAGGCGTCCTTGAAATTTATCATCTTTTCTCAAACCATTTGGAAACCCATTTCTTAATTTTCAAGACCATTAAGAAATCATGAATAAATACTACCTATACATGCAAAGATTTTACTCTTATGATCTTTAGCATATTTAACTCATACATTGCAAATAGAGTAATCTTAACTTAACAATAGTAGAGTTTTTTTCCAACTCAAAGGAAGCTTCAACAATGGTGGATGAGATGTAGAAGAACATGGCAACCTCCCACCTCCTAAGATAGACTTAAAGAGGTTGCCTAGGTCCACTAAGCTTGCCTCCTTAATTGCTCCATAAAATCTCCAAGAAAACCCTCTTTAAGCTCCTTTATTCTTCTTCTTTTCTTCTTCAAAAATCCCCAACAACATTATATCTTGCCTAACCTATGGTGTAAATAGATTTTATAAGCTTAAATGTGGTAGAATATAAGGTAAATATGGTGGTTCAGGGTGGAGAAGTGGTGATGCTAGGGTGGTATATGGTGGTTGCTGGTGGAGGAGCTCTTAAGAGCTAGAGAGAGAGAGAGAGAAAGAGAGAGAAAATTTAATTGAAATGGCGTAAAAATTGCTCAAACCCCCTTTAAATACCCCAAAATCCTTAAAACTATTAACTTTTGGTCCACTAAAAACCCCTTCACGATTTGATCTTCTCCGTTGAGAGCTTGACAACTCAATTGATCTAATGCCTAGATTTTGACAGCATTTTTTGAATCTGAAAATTTTGATTTTTGCAATCTTGTTCTAACGACGTCACATCTCGTTTGAACGGGGTTCCAACGAGAATCTAACAAGGCTGGTAAATGAAAACAGTTGTTTTTCGTTCGAAGTTCGTTTGAAGAGTTGTTCGAACGAGATTTGAATCTCATTCGAACGACTCAGCATTTCATTCGGATACCCCAAGTTTTTCTCCAAATTACTTTTAAGGCCATTTTAAATCTAATAAATTTAACCATGGCATGACATTACCCAAAATTTAACGCAATATCCCTCTCACGAGGTTTGAAGTCCAAATGGGTCACATCAAGTCACCAAATTACACGAGTACAGTCAAAATCACGGGGGCGAGTGTTAAAGCACCTTCATGACTACTTCTACATATTCGAAGACAAGGAGTTGATGACATTTAAAAGATTGAAGATCTTTCGTCACAACAACATTCAGAAGAGTTATTAGGAGGTTGGGCAAAGTTTTTAATTATCCAGAGGATATTTTGAAATTCAGAGTTTGCTTTTAAAAGTTTTTCAAAATGTTTAAAATGTTTTTTTAAAGTTTTTTTTTTTAAAACTCGTTAGAGCGAGTTTGATAGGTCATTTGAACAAGTTACATGGTATCGTTAGAACGAGGTTCTTTCGTTCGAATGAAATTTGGAACGTCGCCTTTTGATCAGTTCTGCAATATCGTTCAAAGTATCGTTAGATGTCGTTCGAACGAAATGAGGTATGTTGTTAGAACGAGCTTCCCATCTTCGAACGAGATTTGAAACGACGTTCTGGAATGTCGTTCGAAATTTTGTTGGAAGCCTGTTCGAACAAGATAGGGTACATCGTTCAAACGAGGTATCAGGTCATTCAAACACGTACGCGAGTTTTTATTTTTTAAATAAATCTTTTTAAATCTCTAATTAATGCCTATCTCTTTGCAACAACTTTTCCTATAAATAGAGATATGGGATTAGATTTTTCTCCAAGCTTTTTTAGAGTTCTTTTTGTGATCAAACTCCGTCGTTTTTTAATCCAAATCCCTTGAATTTTTTAGGATCACTTTACCAAATCAAGAAGAACATATTCCATGTTTAAGAACCCTTGTAGAGTTTTTCTTTACTGCTGATTTGTGGAATCAAGGCTCTACTGCTAAAGAAGAAAGGAAGTGAAGATTCCTAAGGCTGATTGATGGATACCGAGGCAAGAGCTGCTTGCTATGGACGGTGCTGAATTGTGTTGTATCTGTCAAAGATGTGAAGAATTGCACTTTATACTTAGTGGCGCTCTATATAGTCTGTAAGTCGTCTAGTGTCTGTCAAACTCTTTAACAGTGCTGAAATCTAGGTTTTGCCTGAAAGAGATTTTTTCTTAGTTTTCTTCTTACATGTCTGTTTGGTTTGGAATTTGGCTTCATAATTCATATTGCATGTTCACTAAGTTAAATCAAGATAAAATCTGCTTAAAAGGTGAATTTGTGTGTGTGGCCTAAGATACAAATAAATCCATACGAATCTGCTTTCTCAATAACCTCGATAAGGAGTTGAGGTCCTACCGAAACGATTGCGATACAATCCTAGTGATTTATCTCAAAACTACGGGAACACGTCTAACGGTTCGAGAACTTATAAGATAGTTCAAAAGAGGATTGTGACCAATACATTTAGTAATGTATATGACCACATGTGAGATTTAAGACTGAGGGTTGACTTGATTAGACTTGAATAATCTCGCACCATTTGCAAATGGTGCATAGATACTTAATCCCGATAATTATGAGGATTGGAATGCTTGCACAAGTGTTGCTTTGAGTGTTATGAATGCGATTCAATTTTATGTTGAATCAAATGATCCCTCCATATTGGGTGAAAGTTTTGTGAGTAGGTATGAGATTGTAATCCGGAGGAATCTAGGCGCAAGAGGTATCTTGAATTACAATACCCCTTGATAAACTTATATGTTTTGTTTTTACAGGTAGAAGCCTATCATTAGATTATTTTATATTCCTCGTGGAGTAGCAAATAAGTAAAGTCTAAGAATCAAAAAGTTGATTAGAAGTTGGTTAAAATTAATTAGCAGTAAAATGATTTGACCAACGAGTATCGAAAACTTTACGTGGAATATTATATTATGTATCATAATCAAATTTACAATTTAGAGATAAATAAACCGGAGTGCAATCTTAATTATTTAGGGGGATTGATCCAATTAAATAAAGAAATGATATAATCACGATAATGGTAATGGTGGAGATTAAGAGATTCCAAAAGTACCCACACACAAGTTTTACTTTGGCCGAATCATATGTTAGAAAATTCAAGATGTCCGGATCATTTTTGCAAAATTTTTAAAGACTTTATAATCAAATATCTTGGGGCTAAAAAATTTCAAATTTTAAATATCAACTTATCCCACTTATAGTATCATCCCATCCCACACCAAATATAAAACTGGATAATATTTTTATGCCCCATCTTATCCTGCACATCAAACGCGACCTAAAAGAAGAATACCAAAAGGAGAATGCAACTCTAATTGTAGACTACCCTTGTAGCTATAGGGAGGAGCCTAATTCTTGCAATTTTCCTGGCTTTATAGTAGCTAAAGTTTCCTTACTCTTTTGTTGGTAAGACGAACAAGGCTTGCTTCGATATAGCGAATATATATGACGCATTGGGTGCATACGATCACAATAATAAATGCAAGACATTTGGGATTATAGCGGATGGTTATTAGCCATTATAACATGTTAATGCCACATGGTCCTTGCAATAATGGTCTACTTTATATGGTCACTTCTAGATCTTGGGCCCAAAATTGTTCTTATAATATCCTCTTTTTGTTTGGCAATAATCTTTGGCATTGAATATGAGGAGCAAAATCACCAGATTTTATCTTTCAATGTATAAGGAGCTTATTTGCAAAAATTCAACTTTTGGAAAACTTTACCTTGCTTGGAACCTTGAGGAAAGTTTCTTGATGGGGTTTATAAGACAGATGATAAAGTGGGCAGGCAATTGGTTTACCCATTCATATTTAACGTGTGCAATTTAATTTGTTCAATGAACTACAAAATAATAATGCATGAACTTCCCTTCTTGTTAGGCTTAATTACACATATTACCCCTCTTAATTTGATTATTAAAATGTTCATCCTTGTCCTTGTAAGTTAAGCCCTTCTTATTAACAAGAAAGCCGGCAAGTATAATGCGTAAAGGAATTGTGCAACTAAAATTATGCATAACAAGGGGAGAGATGTATGTAGTTTACGCAAATTATATTTTACAAACAAAAAAAAATAAAAATATATATATAAATAAATAAAATCTAGTCCTGTTGTCAAAATAACTTCATAGAAACCGGGAAAAAAACGAAACATACGGCACAGAAAAGAGAAATCTTTTTTACTCAACCGAAAAATGGTTCTTAAACATAAATTTTTCAAGTTTGTCGTCCATGCCGTACCTTGGCAAGCTAACCAAACCAAGATCTACATTTTCCTCCCTACCAACAACAATCATGGAAATTTACAAAAATAAAGTCCCTTTCGAGCAATTAAACGACACTGCGGACTATTATTACCATCACGGCCAAAGTACTAATTTCACCTTCCACTTGTGTCTCGCTTTCTCTTTGTAAACTTAGTAACCATATCCTGAGAACGAAAAAAAAAAGGTACACGGTTCACAACCAGATGAAAACATGTATCTATGCCATGAAAGAGAACTAAGTTTAAACTAGTTTTATCGTACTGGTTTTATCGTGTAAAACGATTTGTTTTATTGAAACAGTGAAAAAAAATCGAGCAGCTAGGTGAGAGATTCTCGTTCTCCCCGATTTTTCATGAATCCAATTGATACCCAACCCATAAAGAACTGGATTTCGTGAAAAAACAAAAAATTAAGACTATTAAAAACGAATCATAAAAATGAATTGTTTTCAATCTTTTCCGAAACTTTGCAATCAAACAAGCACTAATCAGGAAAATTTTCTATTTGCATCAAAATGATTTAATAACTCATGTTTTTGAAACTTTAGTGTTAACCCCCTTTTGGGTTCTAAAAACATTGGTGTTTATTCCACGTAAAACATATTTGCGGTCTCCAGTGTATTGAATTTTTTTCATATAACAATTTCACTAGTAAATTTCAGCATTAAGGACTAAAAGAGTGCAAAAAACGAGACGCCCGTAAACTTATTTGCAGGGGCGGAGAGTAAAACGAAGAAAAAGAAGTAACCTAGTTGGGATTAAAAATTGTGAACAAATAACGGGCGATATTTTGGAAAGAAAAAAGTAGTGGACAAAATTAAGTTACGAATAGTTAAATTACTCCACTATTTTAGTTTGTACCCTAGTGAAATATATTTCACCCCTGACCACACGGAGAGTAACAAAATATACCTGAATTGTCCATGGGGTTCCCGGCAACCACGGGTTCCGGCTCCTTGATCTCAACGACGACACAATCCGACATCAAAAAGGTTTTCGCCACAGATGAAGCATGCTCCAAGCAACATCTAACAACCTGAAACAAGAAACATACAAAAAAAAAGTTCAAAAAGGGGGCCCAACTCGTTCATGTAAAAGTCAAAGTAATTCAACAGCAAGATAATCTCAGGGTTTTTTTTACTTTACCCCCCCCCCCCAACATAATTCCATTATTAGACTTGTATAACTGTAATTATTCGATCGGATTAACCCATAATCCGCTCAACATGTGTGCGAATCTCAACCCAATAAATTTGGTTGAGAGTTGTCATATAACCTGTCGGCGGGTCGTGTCAGGTCGGGTGATAACAGGTTCGTGTCAAAACAGCCTTAACCCGTACACGACCCGTTATTCTTAACGGGTCTAAAGACAATACTCAAACACAATCCGTTGATATTAACGGGTATACGACCCAAATCGTTAGCACCTATTAATATTAACGAATCAATTTGGGTCTAAACGGGTGACGGATTGAGTGACCCTATAGTACCCGTTAATCTTGATTAATTTAAAAATAATGAGTTTTATTAGTTATTCTTATTGGGTAAGGGGTGGATGACCCTATAATACCTGTATGTCTTAAAGGATTTAAAAATAATGGGCTTTAATGATTATTCTTATTGAATACGAGTTGGGTGACTATAGTACCCGTTGGTGTTAACAGGTAGAAACGGGTATAGGTAAATTTTCAAACCTGAACCGTTAGTGTTAACGGGTCTACCGTGTTAACCCGTTAATGACCCAAACCCAATAAAGTTGTGTCGGGTCATGTTAACAGGTTATCGTGTATCTTGAGAGGTCTCATATGGTTGAGTATACCAAGTGCAACTCACCTTGGTAGGATCAATAATTCCAGCAGCCATTAAATCTTCGTATTTTCCAGTTGCAGCATTATATCCATATTTCTGGTTGTCACTTTCAAGCACCTAAAATTACATAAAATGTCATAACAAACATTTAGTATGAAAATAATAGTAATAAACAGAAGGAAATAGAAACTTTAATCAGATTATGATATTGTTCATACCTTCTCGCTGACTACGCTTCCGTTAACACCAGCATTTTTGGCAATTAATTTCAGAGGGTAACTCAAAGCTCTCTTGACAATATCTGCTCCAACCTGCAATCCAATCAAGATTACTTAGAAACAACTTAATAAGTAATTGATTAATGGGTGGACCCATAATGGTTTCGGGTCATATCAGCGTCAATCGATAAGACAAGATAGTTAACGGATCGGGTTTAGTGTTGATTACCTTCGTATGTTAAGACCCGCTAAGATTCATTAATTGAAGTAAATAAGAAATATTGTTGGGTGTTCCAAATAATTTATATGTTAGTTTATTCATAGCGAGTTTCTAAAAAACGCGAGGCGTGAAAGTCAAGCCTTAAGCCTTAGAAACCTAGGCATAAAAAGGCGTGAAAAGACGTTATAGGCCTTTTCAAATATATTTTAATATTTTTTAACTATGACAAGGCTATATTAAAAATACTAAAATGGTAGTACATACCTTAAAAATATGACCGAATATTTGTATATTAAAATACTAATTTTTTAAAATAATAAAAAAAAATTGCATTTTTTAACCCCTTACTTCAAAAAAAAAGACCCCAAAAAACGCACATTTTTTCATGCCTTACCCCAAAAAGTGTTGGCCAGCGTTGACCACACCTTAATCCACGCCTAGGGCCAAAACTTGGTGCATCTAAAAAGCCCCATGCCTAAGCGCGCTTTGGCGTCGCCTAGGCTCATTTTCTAGAACAGTGATTCATAGTGAATATTACTTTCCAAGAGTTTTTTTTTTTTTTTTTTGTGTGTGATGAATCAATTGGTCAAATATTGTTTGATATTGGGTTAATGTATCAATCCATATACGAATCAAATTTATTTATTATCTTAAAGGGTAATAAAGGGTGAAGACACGAAACATTAACTGGTCGGGTTTGAATATGATATTTCTACATGATACCCGAAAAGACTTGAGTACGAAAAAGCCGACACGAACACAACTCGACACGACCTGTTCTACTCCAAACCTATGTAGCACGGATACTTTAAAATGGGCAGACATGAATTATCAGATAAGGATACAGTTCGGATACGCCAACGACAACGATGAGTATTCTGATACTTCAAATCCATATCAGTTGACCAAATTAGCCGTTTTGACTTTTGCACAAGGGTTAGACTTATGTAACTTTCTTGTTAAAACATGGTTCTGATTGTGATTATGCAAAATTAAAAAGTTTAATTATTAGATATATTATATAACAAATATACACACAGTTGTGCCGAGCACAAAATATCACTATCAACGAATTTTGTGTGCTAATGCTGGTTTTGATAATAATTTTTAAAATAAAATATACATACATACAATATTTATTATGTTGTCGTATCGTTGCTGTATCCAAACTTTGTTTTTTTTTAAACTTGTCGTATCAGCATATCATATTGTAACTTGCATTTTCCTCAGTATTTGAATGGAATTAAAATCCAACTGGCTTGTATACAATCCGAACGGGGACTTAGTGTCAACAATTTGAAATCCAATTATGTACAACACTCTAAAATGGTGTTATGTAAGATTTGTGACACAAAAATATATACAAGCATACAAACATGTAGAATAAAATAACTGCACATGAAAATATATACTCCATCCGTCCCAAACTAAGAGTCCATGTCTTTATTTTGTATAGATAAAGGATATACTCAATCAACGGCCAAGATTAACTCTCGTTCACCATTGGAACTTGATTCGTTGATTATGTCCAAAAAGGAAAGTGAACTACTAATTTGGGACAACCCAAAAATGAATAGTGGACTCTTAATTTGGGACAGAGGGAGTATCACAACTATATTCTTTTAACACTTAAATATCGACTATTTTGATTCATTGACAATCTTTTTCATCATAAGAAAACACCTATTTTAAATATTTTACACTGAAGTAAAAAATATATATTACATGTCGTATCTGCATTTTACTTGGAATTTGTTGTGTTTAAGTTTCTTTGTCAATATAGTACTGATTACCATGTTGGCATGATTCATGGCTCATGTATGAAGCCTATCTTCAATCCTTACAAGTATCTAACGCAAAAATAAGCAAAATCACCTTTTCCTCGTCATTCGCGAGGGTGTTCTTAATGGCATCAACTTTAGCTGCTAGCCTTAGTAGAGTGCAACCACCCCCGACAACAATGCCTTCCTCGACAGCTGCCTGTAAAATGGTTTAATTTAAACATTAGATTATCCATTTTTAACCTCATAAAATCATTCAAAATCGTATTTTCAACAATAATTTACCTTTGTTGCATTAAGAGCATCTTCTACTCTAAGTTTCTTCTCTTTCAGCTCGGTTTCGGTTTGTGCTCCAACCTTCAAGAAAGGTAAAATCGAAAATGAGCATTGAACAACAGAAATATTCATTCGTTCTTAATCAACAAGTTTGAAATAATTGAAGTCTCTCATTCAAAACTTACTTGAATGACAGCAACACCTCCGGACAATTTTGCGATTCTCTCGCTGAGTTTTTCTTTTTCGTAATCTTGCTCTGCCATCTGGTTGAACAAGCATCCAGAATCAGGACAAATGAAGTTAGAATAACAGTATGTATACATAAACATAGTCATCAAATCGTCTAACGTATCACGTATTGAAGACCTATTATCGCATATCGTATATAGCATCGAACGATACAGTGTGAATTGTGAAAAAATATAGTAAAAATAAATATATGCGAAAAAGACGCAATGTAATAAAAGAAATCATATTATAATCTACAACCAGTCTTGGGACATAATTACATTTTGTCCCACAGCAAGACTTTTGCCATTGTGATTTTTGAAAAAAAAGTGTTTCCGAACCCCACTTAAATCCTGTTATTATAAGAATATTATTAGAATAAAAGAGAAAGAATGTAAGAAAACGACAAAAAAAATGAATATTCATTTAAATTTCTTTAGTAGGAAAAAAATATATAATACGGACCAATATCAACCGATACGGATTGAAACATCATACTTGCAATAGGAAAATGCTATGCTTACCAAGGGTTTTACATCAAGGTTGTGCACCAAGTGCATCGAAGTGTTGTACTCTTAGTATATGCAAGGTTGTCAAAATGTGAATCGGAGCCGTATCGTTTTCTCAAAAAATGTGTATCGTATCGTGTATCGTATTTTGTAAGATACATTTTGATTTTCAATAATTATATAAATAATTTTATATACATTAAAATGCGTGCGTGTACTATCTAAAAATAATATAGAAAACACAATAATTATTTAGTAATTTCAAAAAATAATATAGAAAACACAATAATTATTTAGTAATCTCAGCCTTTTATTTTTCCCTTCACCAACTTGCGTGCAATGATCATACACAAAATCTTTTTGTCTTAGCATTCTATATTAACATTAAAAAAAATATAGAATAAGTAATTTAACCCATTAACTGAAATATAATAATATTCTCAGTAGTCACTATGGTCTATTTTCTATTAAACACAATATTTAATGATTTATACAATAATCATAGCCACTAAGACCAATTATACTTATTATATAGTAATATACACATAAATAAATAAATTTGTTGGGAATAAGAAACAAAGGAAGAAAATAGTAAATGAAAAAAAGAGAGGAGGTTGCGATCAATGGAAAATCAACCCTCACCTAAATCGAAGAAGAAAAAGAAATAGAGAGGAGTAATGGTTTGTAAGTTCTTCTCCTTGTTTTTTAAAACCCTCGTAACCTTGCTAAACCAAACCCCAAATCCCAAATCCCTTTTACGAACTCCCTCAACTTATTCTATTTTTTTTTTGTTAAAAATGCAAAAGTGGCGTTGTTTAGCTGAAAAACAAAAAAGGTATGTATCGACGATACAATACGATACGTCCGATACATATGTATCGATTGATACTTATTTATCACCGATACTTACAAAAAACGATACATGCACCAATACAACACGTTTTGCCCCCGATACGATACGATACGTCCGATACGTATCGTGTATAGGCCGATATTGACAACATTTATATGTAGAACACTTTAATGCATTTGCTGCACAACCTTGGTAATCGTAGCCATGCGATGTGTCATTTTGGTCGTGTATCATGTTACAATTGGTCTCGGGTTCGAAACATGGGAGGAGCCTCTCCATATATGGGGATAAGGCCAGCCGACATCCGCCTCTCCCAGACACTACAGTTAAGCGGGCTGCAGGGAGCCTAGTGCACTGGGTATGTATATATATATATATATATATAGAGAGAGAGAGAGAGAGAGAGAGAGAGAGAGAGATTCTAACCTCTATGAGGTTTTTAATCTGTGCAACACGTTTGTTTACGGCTTCTTGTGTGCTCCCATCACCGACAATTGTGGTAGCATCCTTGGTAAGAACCACCTTTGCAGCATGACCTAAGACATCTTTGTCAGCCTTGTCTAAGGTAAGACCAACCTCTTCTCTGATCACAGTTCCTGTACGTCAAGAATAGAGAGATCTTAAACGGGTAAAGAGACATTAAAAAAAAGAGAGAAGAAAGCTTTAAACCCATCCCCCATCATGGACTTTAAGAAAAGGAGAGAGATAATAGAACAACATCAAACATGCACAAAGATAAAAAGTAAAGCGGGGGGAACGAAAACATATTTTTTTGCTTTACTACCAAAACATATAAAAGGTGTTGATAACATGCATTTTTCGTGGAAATGGTGAAATATAACCTGTTTTCCACAATAGAGCAGCACCAAACATGCAAAAATAAAAAACAAAAAATTAGAGCGTAGAACTGAAAACATAGAAGGGTACGTTTGATAGCACACATCTTCGTGGACAATGAAGAAATATAGCCTTTTTCCAAATTTTGATAGTGTTTGATAGGACATATCGTTTTCCTAGGTACAATTTGGTGATGCCAGGTTTTTTTGCGGAAATGGTGCAAAATAGTCATTTCCATAATAGAGCAGCACCAAACATGCACAAAAATAAGAGAAGTAAAGCAGGGAACTGAAACCATATAAGGGCGTATTTGATAGTACACTCATTGAAGTGTTTTCCTAGGTACAATACAACCAGTGGCAGAGCCAGGATTTAACTATGGGTGGGGGCAGAAACAATACATACATGATGTGAGCGTCCACGTACATATAATTTCGGTCCAAATTAAGAGTCTGCGTTTAGGAAGAAAATCAGAAAAGGCCTTATAACGTGATTAATGGCTAAATTTAAAACTTAGTTGAGTTATGCGGAGCTTAGTTCTAAGATTTATAGTACAATATTCATGTGAAAAGCAAAAAATAAGGTTAAAATTTTACATACTAATGAATATTAGAATAAGTATGCAGTCATTTCTTGAATGTTGAATTGATTAAAAATGGTTGCCAGGATATACCATGTAATGTATCACCTACAAAAAACATATTGCCTGTATTTGAGAGTGACCAAAATATATAAAAGTTATAATTGATTATTACAATTTTAAGTGGGCACTATACATAATTTCCAAAATATTTAGGGGTGAATGTTTAGTTTTCAAAATTTTGGGTGGGGCACTTACCCACCCCAGCCTCCACATAGCTCCGCCTATGGGTAAAACTTGGTGATGCCTACTTTTCTTATTTTCAATGTAAATAATTTCCCACCTCTCCCTATGTTTTTGTTGTCCGCGTGAAAAAAATAAATATATAAATAAATAAAAATTACTTTTCCCCTAAAATAACACGTCATTTTTCACCACTACAATCAAACACACAAAAGTTGAAAAGCAGTGGAAAATTCCATGGAAAATTTTCCCAGATAATACATTTTTTTATAAAAATTGTTAAATAAAAATGAAGAACAAACCTCCGGTAAGAATGGCAATGTCATCAAGATACTGGCTCTTCCTCTCTCCAAATCCCGGGGCTTTTAGAGCAGCAATCTTTAAGGCCCCTCTAAGCTTGTTCACAACAAGGGTTGCTAAAGCTTCTTGTTCAATATCTTCCGCAATTATCACAATTGGGTAACCACCTCTAATAGCCTCTTCCAAAACGTTAATAAGATCCCTCGCGTTCGTTACTTTCTTGTCAACTAGAAGTAGCTGCATAAACCAACAACACATTTGAATGAAATAAACATCTATACAACATCACTAATATTTAAAGATAGAGACCTTAGACAAAATGCCGCTGGAGAAAAATGCCCACCTTGCAGTTTTCGAATTCAACCGACATTTTTTCGCTGTCGGTAACAAAGTAAGGGGAGATGTAACCACGATCGAACTGCATTCCTTCAACGACATATAAACTGTTCTCGGCACTTTTGCCCTCTTCAAGGGTCACCACACCCTTTCGGCCCACTTTGCTCATGGCTTCTGCTATCATGTTCCCGATCTCGTAGTTGTTCCCAGCACTAACAGCAGCCACGTCTGCTAGTTCACTGTCCTCCACCTGCAATTAAATTTTTTCAGTGAATATCAGCCAATATATAATAGACCCGCGCTAAACTTAAAAAAAATATATATATATAAGAATAAAATGGCACTAAACCTAAATGTATATATAGATATATACATGACGAACACGGACATGTGACACGCTGACAAGATATAATTTTCCAAAGTAGGACATGTATAGACAGATTATTACTCATAATTTATATATATTACTGAAAGAAAAAACTAGCATCGTTCAAATAGTTTAAAATTTGTTATACTTTTGTTCCCTTTAGTCGGAGGAAAAAACACATTGCAACAAGCAAAAATTACATTTTCAGCAATTTTTTTGTTGAGGGTAATCATATTGTAGTCCCGAAATGTGTTTGAGCGCGTCTAAAAGTAAATTAACACTTTTTGAGTGAGTGTGTGTGCGTGTTAAAGGTGTCACATAGGCCTATAAAATCTGGATCGGGTCTACCTATATCCATACCCGACTCGGGTATTTTTAGCGGGTCGGGTATTACCCGATTACGCATCGGGTCTCAAACAATCTGCCCAGACCGGACCCGTTAAGGACCCGATACCCAACCCGAATAACTGGAACAAAAAATGGACCAAAAAATCCAATTTAAACGAAAAATTGCTTATATTTCGTGTTTTTGCCCAAAATATGCATATATACCTGACTTATGTTTACATATATATACACACATATAAACCAAAAGACACACACATAAACTTCGGGTCGGGTCCTTAACGATCCATATCCAATCCATTTAATTAGTGGGTAATCGGGTTACCAGATTTCATAAAAGTGCTCAAACCCTGGTTTAACGGATCGGATCCGGGTCCAGACCCGACCCATTGACCCGACCCATTGACCCGGAGTGTTGTACAATGTAGAGACATCAAACACGGACACATGACCTCTAAGAGAAAATTGGTGCTTCATAGTATATTTATGTAAGGCATACTTCAAAATTTTAACAAACATAAAGGAGAACAGCTTGCACTAACCTCTTTTGACATCAACTTTAGCTCGGCCACTAAGGCTTTGGTGGTCTTCTCAATGCCTCTGGTGATGAGGACAGGGTTCGCACCAGCTGCTACTACCTGATAAATGACATCAATTAGTGGCATAAATAGCATGATATTTTGCTTTTTGTGGACTTTTTGAGCAACAAGGTAGGTAGGATATAAATTGACAAACGGACCTTAACACCTTCAGCAATAATGCCTTGTGCGAGAACAACAGATGTGGTCGTCCCGTCACCAGCCAAGTCATTGGTCTTGGCAGCTGCTTGCCTCACCAATTTTGCTCCAATGTTTTCAACTGGATCCTCCAACTCAACCTATAAAATAGTGTATACAACCAACAATTAGTGCTAACGTAACAAAGTGGAAATTCAAGTTCAAATTGTGAATTAATTGAGAGCATAAACGCAAGCCAAAAAACTAAAAATATAAAGACGTGATTTAACTTCCACCCCCATTTATGTCCCAACTTTTGTGCCATCGCCTAAAAGCATCACTAAACAACATAAAAGTACTTCAGCTTTAACTATACTTTTTTGGGTTTTTTTTTTTTTTTTTTTTGGGGGGGGGGGGAGGGTTCTCAAATTTAAAAAAAGAGGAGGCATAACACAAAAAAGGGTTTTGAAAGTTGAAATGCCCAAAAAATAGTGATACAAAAAATTAAGTCTTAAACACAATTTTCAACTTCCTCGAGGAAAATGTGATATAAGAATCATATGAGATAATTTGAGTACATTTATCGAGTGCAAAAATATATATATAACAAGATTGGGTTCATCAATTTTGAAAGTCTGCTTAAACTCTGGGACACAATTATAAAATAAGAAACATATTAATTATTAAATGGAAAAAATGTGTGAGCAAAGTCGTATAAAGCTCTTAACGAGTTGCAGCCTGTTTCATACCAAACAAACTAATGACAATTACCTCTTTGGCCACGGTTACTCCATCGTTCACAATTTTGGGAGCACCATACTTGCTCTCAAGAACAACATTCCTCCCTTTTGGACCAAGAGTAACGCCAACTAAATCCGCAAGCTTGTTCACACCAATCTGCAACGCAAAAACAGATAAACCGTTAAAACTCGCATAGGCATAGAAAAAACGGTAAACGCAATAGGAACTCGAATTTACTAGTTTAGAGGCTCACTTGCAACTTCTTGATAGCCGACCCGTCTTTGTTGAAATACAACTCCTTTGCTGCAGCGGTAACTTGGGTCGAACGTGTTCTCCTGATAGCTACATTTTGTGTTCTCCCGAATGAGCTTGAAGCTATAGAAGCAGAAGAAGATAATTTTTTCGAAGAAGTTGCGAGTTTCTTGTCCACCCCGCTGCTGGTGGAAGCAGCCAAGGAGCCAACCGATGACATTGCAGCAAATGTAGATGCCATTTTACTCCTTAAAGCTGAAAGAAACAATCAAAAGATTCTTACCCATTAATCACAACAACTTTTAAAGTAAGAAAAAAAAGGAAAGGGAAAGGGGGAGTAAATCCATAAACAAGGAAAAATCTTCAACAATCATTAAGCACGCATTTGATTGCAAAGTAGGATCATGAAGAGAGCAGAGATTCGAAAATTATAAACAAGATAGACAAATTAACAAGTTTGGACAGTAAATGGGGTTGAGCGAGCCGAAATAAAAATGACCACCATGCTCAAATTCGGGTCAGATTTGATCCTGGGCTTGTGGCTCAAGTTCAGACCAACTCTGACTCAATTTCAACTATTAGAATTTTTAACATACCAACAAATCACTAAATTTAAAATGAAATAAAAATGTCTATAGCCCTTGCATACTCAACCCAATTCAAAAAAGCCTTTTCCCATTTATTTGGGGTCGGGTACAACCCTTGAATAAATGCTATAAATTTTAAAACTTTTAGTCTAAAAAACTAAAACAGGAAGTAAAAAAATTCTAAACCTCTTTAAATCTGTTGTCTACATCCAATAGACATAAGATATAGAGCTTGTATATATATATATATATATATATATATGCGGAAAATGATCACATGTGCCCTTAGGGCACATGTTTTGAGCCTCAAAATAATAAGTACGAGAGCTCTACATGAATATCTGTGCACTATTAAATATATACTATTTTTGGCCTAGTGTGTGTATGTATATATGTATGTGTATATGTATATATATATATATATATATATATACAGAAAGTCTCCTGTAAGGACTCCTTATGGTGCAAACCCCGGTACATACCATTTTTTTAAAATAGTAAAAAAATGAATTTTTTGATGAAACTTGATGGATATGATCTCCATGGTGAGAAGATCATCTCCAAATTTTTTCGTCGAAAAATTCAATAAAAAAACCGTTGAGATGAAGTGATATGTAAAAAAATGGTATAAATATGCATTTTCAACCGTTGAAATGTTGGGTCGGCGCCAGCCGCTTTATTGATTGATTTTTTTGATGAAACTCCATGGATATGATCTTCTCAGTATCGAGATCATATCCATGAAGTTTCATCAAAAAATTCAATCAAAAAGTGGGTGAGATGATCGTCAACATTTCAACGGTCGAAAATGCATATTTATACCATTTTTTTACATATCACTTCATCTCAACGGTTTTTTTATTGAATTTTTTGGTGAAAAAAATTGGAGATGATCTTCCCACCATGGAGATCATATCTATGAAGTTTCATCAAAAAATTCATTTTTTTACTATTTTAAAAAAATGGTATGTACCGGAGTCTGCACTATAAGGAGTCCTTACAGGAGAGGGCCTCTATATATATATATATATATATATATATATATATATATATATATATATATATATATAAATTTTGGGTCGGGCCCAATTCAAGCTCAAGCTCCGCCTCGATTATAGTTCGGGCTAATAATTTGGTTCAAGCTCAATCCGACTCAAGTCACTTAATGTTCAGCCCTAATTGAACAGGCCAAATCAGCTCTTTCAGTTGCTCGGCCCAGACTATCGGCCTAGAGGCGAGTGGCTTGGTAAGATTCTAGTTTTCAACGTATGGCTGCTGCTTGTTTGAACTTACTAGTTCTTATTTTGACTATTTTACCATTAGTAACTGTATGAAACTGTTTATATTAGTGTCATTTACCAAAAATAATAAGGGTACCAGCGGAATAAATTCACACTTAATATTTCAGCATTCAGCATTTGCTGAATTTTCATTTAGCATTAAGCGGAAAAAACAAACACAAAATTTTATTTCTTAATGCTGAATTAGTATCTATTCAACATGCCTAAAGATGCAAGTGCAAACACCCCCTTAGTAGTCAAAGGTACAAAAATTTACATTGTTTTGTTGAAGAAGGAACCCATCATATGGAAGCAAGTGCATATAAAAAACATGAAAGAAAACGGCAGCCTAGATCCAATTCATTTTGCAGAATTAAATGCCAAATTTGAACAAAGAGATTGAGCTTTCACAAGCAAAACATCTTCTATTTTCAATCTATTGGTACCTTAAACTCTACATAATGAACTGCAGTACGTGTGACAAAATGATAACCCCATTACCACGGACAAATCCAGCATGATTTAATTCGGATGGAACTTCAAAGAATTCGGGTAATTAATTGGCGGACCCGCTAAAACATTAACTTTACGAATCAAGTTTAATTAAGAAATTCAATGAACAATGACTTATATATACGCGCGTCCACAAAATGCCACACGAATCCATACCACAGACACAGCCCACATGCATTTGGTTTGGGTTGAAAATGTATACAGGTGCTTAATAGGTGGACTGATACATACGATAACTTGACGAATCGGATTTTAGTATAGAAACTCGGTGGAGAATGACACATCAAGATGCAGGTACAAAACATGCCACGCAACCTCCTAACACATATACAAAACACGTTAACTTAACGAATCGAGTTTTAGCTAGAAATTCAGTGAACAATGACTCGTTAATACGCAGGTCGACAAATTGTCCCACTTCCCCATAACACAAACATGACCCGCATAATTTCTGCTAAACACAATAACTCAACAAATCGGTTTTTAGTTAGAAATTGAATGAACAATAACTCGTTAATACGCATCTTCAACAAGACCCAAACACGCCATGAATCCAATAAGACTTAACACGGTAGACATGAAATGCATAACGGGTCAGGTTCAAGGGAAGAACTAAAGGGTAAACCGAGTGCACGAGGCTCCTGACACTGGGGTACGACACTGTGGGGTACTAAGGAATTAGATGTACACCGCCTTACCCCTGCATATGCAGAGACTGTTTTTGCGACTCGAACCTGTGACCCCGACCCCACAATGGGGCAATCTTACCGTTGCTCCAGATTCACCATGTTCAAGGGCAGAACTAAACTTCGAAAAAAGGAACACAAAGCATACATAGAAAATTATCAATTTATCACTAAAATTATGAGGAAAAAATACCCAGAGCAGTGTCAAATAAACTATGTAACAAGGTCACATTTAATAAAGATGAACTTATTTACATAATGTTCTTAAAAATATATGATACTAAAAATCAAGCATGTGTTAATAATAACAAGTTACATGGACCAAAAGTTTAATACAATGAACCCAACAAACATGCAGAAATGAGATATAATTTCCTGGTCTAAATCTTTCTCAGAAAACTAACCAAAAAAAAATCAAAATCTTGAAACTAAATTGTACAATTAACCCACTTAATTAAATCTCATCTTTGTATAAGGATAAGATTTTGACACAAAATTGAAAAATAAATTCTGGGACTTATTTATAACCAAAAAAAGATTCAAAATCTTATCTTGTTAGTAAATTTAACTTCTTTAGCCTTCTTTAAAATCTTTTTCCACATAACCTTACACACACACACGCATATATATATATATATATATATATATATATATATATATATATATATATATTCAATTTATATACCATAAAACAGTGTTAAAAAAGTGAAACTTACCAGAAACTTAGAGGTGGCTAGCAAAAGTGTGAGGGTTTTAGCTTGGTGGTGAAATGATAAAGAGATAGGGAAGATTAGGTTTTAGTGTAGTGGGTGAGGGGGTGGGTCTTAAATAATGTGAAAATGAGGGGTGGAGTGAAAATAAACGGTCCATTTGCTCTATGGGTTTTAGAGCTAATCTTAGCCGTTGGTTTTATGGAAAGTTGGCGTTTTGTTTGGTGCATGTGAGAACACTCTAGAACATTGGTGGTGGAATATGCTTATGAAATTAATTTGGATTGTTGTTTTAAATGATTTGATGTTTTATTTTGTTAGTTATGTTATAAAAGTCACTTAATGATTTTTTACTTAATATTTAATGTGAGAATTTTAGTTTAATTGGGGGAAAAATTCGAGTATGAGGTGCACCAATCTTGTGGGTTAGAAAATAAGAGGTATGGAAAAAGATAAACGACGTGCAAGAGAAAAAACAGGATGTACGTGATTCGGAAAGTGATTGTGTTCGTGGTGGGAGTACCATTATTATTAGTTGTCGAGAAAGGGAGTACAATTTGATAGAGCTTCGTATATCTAATTCGGCATGTTGAATTAGGGAGTGGGGTACTAGTATTTAATATAACATGGGTAAGTGTGTGTATATATATATATATATAGTCGGCGCTCCAACGTACCTCCTAGCAACATATCTACGAACATACCCATTTTTTTAAAATAGTAAAAAAATAATTTTGAAATGATATTTGTTTATGACTTCATGATATTTCATTGTGCCCCTGTAAAAAAATCAACTGGAAATAATGTTTTTTGTTATGTTTAAAAAATAATTCAAAAAACTAACACTTTTTACCCTTTAAAACTGTTAGTTTTTTTACCTATTTTGTAAAAATAACAAAACACATTATTTTGAGCTGAAACATTTTTATAGGAGCACATTGAAATATCATGAACCCATATAAAAAAATATCAACTCAAAATTATTTTTTTTACTGTTTTATAAAAATAGGTATGTTTAATGAGGTATGTTGAAGAGTGTGACTCTCTCTCTCTCTCTCTCTCTCTCTCTCTCTCTCTCTCTCTCTTTATATATATATAATTAGCATGTTGGTGCTGCAATAAATAAATGTGAAAAGGAAAAGAATTCACACACAAAACATCGTATTTATAGTGGAAGCCCTTACTCGAAAAAACAAAATCACATCAACTCAACAATTCCACTAGTACTAAATGTCTTTATGTAATACCCCGCATTTCTACATATTTATGATTTAATTAATTTGGAAAATACGTCTTAATTAAATTACATAAGTGACGTAATTTAATGTGATTAAACAATAAATGTGATGATTAAATATTAATTGAGAGACAGAGAGTGATTAATATTATATTATGGGATTTACTATGTGTGTGAATAGTAAATATTGATAGTGAATTTGATATACGTCATAGCAAGTGATATAAGCGTATTTGTTATTGTCTCACCCGGAGTAGCATGTAGACTCTTTTGAGGTGAGAAATGAAAAATAATTTTTAGTGACTCAAATGATAATTTAGAGGTCACAGATGAGTCTGTAAGGGTCGAAATAGTCAAAATGGTATACCCGTCGGGGTATTAGTCGGGTACCGGGTCATTTTTGGGCTAAACCGAGTCTTTTGGCATATGCGAGTGAGGAGACCTACAATTTACAAACTCTAAGTCAGATTATAAGAGTTGGAGGTCAGGGCTAAAGGAGAGAAAAACACACAAAAGCCATTAGAAAGAAGAGAGAAACAATTCTCAAAGCCTAAGGAAGTTAGGCGTTAGGCGTGCATTATAGTCTAGTTAGCTTGGGTAGTACAACTAGGTGGGCTAAGTATAGGACGTTAGGCGTGCACTATAGATGAGGGATGAGTTAACTCAAGAGAGTATACGAAATCTTAACATGTATAATCAATAACTCATCTTATTGTCATAAACACTTGCTAAATATTTTCAAAACGTTTTGAAACTAACTCTTGTTATCAAAATATTTTCAAAACCTTTTAGGTATCCAGCCACATGGACGTCAGACTTGAAGATTCAGTACAGGGACTCATAGATACAACATTGTGGACGCTGGCAGGACCTTGCATGGATAATTCATTATTTCATATCTAGTGTAGGATCTCATTTTAGTACTCTCTATTGGGACATGTTGCCCATTATCTTTATTGCAGATATTCAGTTTTGGATTATATTGGCTTTATTTAGTAGCATTAGATTTTGGCCGATTATTGACTCCTTTATATATTATGTGATGGTTTGAATTATTGTATAGTGTGAATGTTTAATTATTTCCGCTTGAGTATTGTTCTTATGTTAATGAAAGATAAAATTTGGCACCGGTTTAATTTCACTTAGGTGATTAGTAATTAAAAAGTCTTTGACAGTGATGTTAAGAATGAACCAACTAAGAAACCTGCTTTAATGTGATTTAGAACTGATCACCCAGGATTTAGTTAGGTGGTGTGTCACAGATGGTATAAGAGCATCAGGTGATTCGGCACGAATATTATATTTTTCACCCCTTATACTTATGCATTTTAGCCCATCGGGTACCTTAATTCCTATATTTATGCTCGTTAACCAGACAACCTCCGTTTTTTATGTTTACATGCTCTATGAGGTATAATTGTGTTTTTATAGAAGTACTTAGCGTGAAGTTTGGTCGCTTTCCAAAAAAGTTTCATTAAAAATTGTAGCTACGGGGGCATTTTAGTAATTTTATCATTTGGGTATTAATCTTGAACTCTTCACAAAATTTTAAGCCCTTTGATTTCTTTTCGTGTGGCCACCGACGGTGCATTATTCCGGTGTATAATGAGGGAGTTATGGCAATTTTAGGATGGTTTTATCTTCAAAATCACACTTAAGGTCACATTCAAGGGCATTTTAGTCATTTCATAATTTAGTTTTTTTGCCTAATGTCTTCTTGGATATTATATTCCTCTGTGTTATCTTCGCGTAGCCTCCGACCGTGCCTAATTCCGAGTTATAACGAAGAAGTTACGATATTTTTCGTAAAGTTGGACAAAGCTGAGAATTCAGGACTGTCAGGTGTGAATCGATTCACACCTATGCGAATCGATTCGGCGGAAAGTCCGCAAATTTCATTTTTAAGTTGTTTTTGGGTGGGTTATATGTATAAAAACATTGTATTAGGTTGGGGACTTCAATTTTTAACACTTATAGGGTTAGAACTTTGGGGATTTTGTGGAGCTTTCCCCTCTCCTCCATTGGTTTGGGGTTTTGCTCATTTTTGTTATGTAAGTTTACTATTCATCATCTTCCTTATTGTTTATGCTTATTTCCATTTATGTCTTTCATTTCCTTGCCTAGATAATTAGTTTTAGTTGCTTAATTTCTTATTTTCATTAGTTTAGTTATTTGTTAAGTAGTTTAATCATGTGTAGTGAGTAGTTCAATAGGGTTTGGGTCGTGTGTCCGCCATTGATAGGCGTCGAGCTCCAAAAATTAGATTTTGTGTAAAATTACATTTAATTGAAACCTCGCGTATTAAACTTGGATTATTATGCATTTAACTTTCTTTGTCACACGACGTTAATGTTTATAGCGATACCCCGATTTTAATCCGCGTGTGAACATTTTTAATTAAATGTTTTATCTCGCAACTTTGAGTTAAATTTCTTATTGCGTGATGTTTATAGTTAATTAAAAATTCTCGGTTAAATATTTTCGAACCAAAATTCTAATTATTAGTTGTTTAGCCCATTGCGGGGATGCGATCCCGACCCTCATTTTAATTAATTGTAGTATAGTGTTAACTTTTTTCTTTTTCCTTTTTCCTTTTTCGCCATTTCCACCCTATAACCTTTCACACTTTTATTCTTGAAATAATAAATCGATACCAATCTAATCAACACTCCCTGTGGATTTTTTTATGATACCCGACTTATTGATGTGCTTGTTTGTCAAGTGTATTTGTAGTTTAGGTTTTTTGCATTGAGGAGGTGAAACGAAAACAACGATTAGTGTTCCTACATGATGCTACTTTTCCCCTCGATCATCAGGTTCTAGTGTCCATAGGATCTATGCCGACGTACTACATTTTCAGCGATGCTTTGTATTTGATATAAAGCCCTATGATTAGGATTGTTGATTCCTATTGTGAGATTTCTTTCTCCTGCTATGATGTATTATTATAGTGAATCTTATGCACGTTCGGGTGTGTTGCGTAAGTCGAATAATGAAGGATAACCAGTGAAGATCGTTGGGAGGATAGTAGGAAGCAGGGATCAGTTGGACCTATGGAATATTATGGGGACGATGACCGTAGTCGAGGTCACCCCTAATGATGCTTTAGCCGTTGATGTTGCAATTGCTGCTAGGGTACAACAAACTTTCCCAGTACCGCTATGGCAGAAAGTGGAACCAAAGTAGACTCGCCCAGTGCAGTTAAAATGGGAGAGAGTTAGAGGGGCCTTGAAGAGTACCATTCGCTACAGTTTGCTAAGTGCGAATGTTGTAGGTGTCGGACAACGGTAAAGGAAATCCATGGCCATTGACTTATGATCGGGTGTGATAATGCCCGAAAGTGAAAATTTGGAAATTTTTTTGAACTTATCATATGAGGATCGAGTAGAGCCAAGTGTGAGGAAGAAGTTATTTGGTTGATGAAACTATTACCCTACAAGGTAGGTACAATAGAGGAAAAAGTCCTTAAGATTGAATAATGGGCTCACGAGTAGGAGTCCCCATCACTTATGGGAAAATTTTGCGTGGACGACCTATGTATATTGATGATACTGATGCTTTTATGTGAACATAGGTAAAAGAATTGAAGAATTTAGTCAGGAGGTTAAGATTGGATGAAATGGTGCTAGTAAAACACCACAAGGAAAACCTATGTGGGGACCCATTTAAACGATGCAGATAATGGAATTCTTACCGAGTGATGGTGGATTCAGTCGGAACTGGTGAGACCAATAGTATGTTTTTCTTAGGGCCAACATAACTAAGGGAACAATGAGGGTATCCATCAGGGTTGAAGTTACCAAAGTTTGAGATACAGACAACCCTAATACGGTGAATGTGTCCAGGAATAGGGGATTCTGTAGCGATATATTTTTATGTAGAGAGTATGACCACATGCATTGATCTTGGCCGAAGTGAGGAAAAAGGACAAGAGCATGGTGCCTAGTAGGGGCAACGATTAAAATATTCTTTGGGTTCAGTTGGAACAAGCGTGTAATGTCCAGGAACTATTTGAGCAGCCAGTGCGGTTGGCAAGGTGAAGGTATGAATTTTATCCTCGAGTGATTGAAGTATGTTTTGTGTGAGATGAACGATAGACCTGGCAAAATGAGGCACGACACGATAACACGACATGATACGACATGAAATTATAAGTTAATGGGTTTAGTCTTATCGGGTTTGGGTCATTAACGGGTCAACACGGTAGATCCGTTATCATAACAAGTCGTGTTTGGGTTTGTACTCCTACACGATTAAACCCGTTTATACCCATTATCACCCGTTAGTGATAACGGGTTTTATTAGGTCGTGTGACCCGAACCAATATTACACGGGTACTAACGGGTATTAACGGGTACTAACGGGTATTAATGGGTACTAACGGGTATTAACGTGTCACCCAACCCGTTACCCGTTTAGACCCGTTAATATTAACGGGTGTTAACGGTTCGGGTCGTGTACCCGTTAATATTAACGGGTCGTGTTTGGGTCTTATCACTTGACCCGTTAGTCTTAACGGGTCGTGTACGGGTTAAGGGTGTTTTCACCCGTTAACACGACCCGTTGACAGCTCTAATGAATGAGTCACATGATTTTATTAGCACTAAATTCACGTATGAGACGATTTTAGTGGTTATATCGATAACATTATCATGTGTATATATTTTCCGTTAGGTAACGGGATTATCTTTAGTTTCAACCACAGGGGAGAGGGTGTTGACAATGGAGATATACTTTATAGGAATTACTCGTTCTAGTGATGTGTTATACGAGTATGATAGTATACTGGGTATGGACTGGTTAGTGATGGTTGGTACAATAGTGGGTTGTTAGTGCAAGGCTATCGGGTTCGCTGTCCCGGGCAGGATGTGTTGTTTTAGTAATGCCTCACCAAAAAGAGGGTCAAGCTCACATTTATATGATATTACGATGGAGGCTTCGAATAGTATAATTGTCTCGAGATATTTGACCCCGATGTATAGGGACTTGTGACACCCCGACTAATTAAATACCGGGTAGCTACTCCTTTATTAAATTAATTCAAAATGCCAAGTTGGTTATCACTGTCGAAAATATTTTAATGATTACTAACTACCTAGTATTTAAAAAAGTGAGTTACCAAGTTTTAAGTTAACCCTGATTAACATGCAATAAAAGGATAATGAAAGAATAACAACCATTCACCATAACGAAGCAATAGAATAACCAACAACATAATAATAAGTCCGTAGGAAAAACTCCTCACAACAATCCCACAACTGAACTAAATAAAACAAATTATCCTGAATTAATTACATGCCAAAAGTCTGAAAATCTGAAATAGGAAATGTTTCTAATAGAAATGGGCGACATGCCCTACAACTGATGAAAGTTGAGTATAGAGTCAAGATAGATGAAGCGTATACTAGCAAAGTCCTGTAACTTTCACAAACAGCTACAACTCGTCACCTGAATGAAAATCATATGCATGGTGTCCTTGTGGCTGGGCACCTAAAATATGTTTTTACAAAAAGTAGATTTGAAAGCAAACAGGTCAGAGCCCGAAAGTGGAGAGTATTTTAAAATAGCAAGTGTTTTAATAACATTAAAACAATGAATGCAAAATACATGTTAGGATGTGCACTCACATGAAATACTCACCTCTCGACTAATTGTGCACTCCTAACGTACCATACCCAACTAAGTGATATACGTAACTAACCAAATCGAAATAAGTTATACTCCTTACTACTCGATTCTCATTATGCATTCTAGCGTTATCAACTAAATAGAGGGCGTTACTTAAACTTGGATTCTCAATTATTAGCAATACAATTCTCTACCGGTTAACCCGTTATAACTTCTCAAAACATTTCCATAATTATACTCATAATACTTAACATGAAAGTTCTCACTATTTAAGTGTACATTATTCACGTCATAAATATACAATACAAGCACCCCGACACTAAGCTGCGGTGCACACATACTCTGCTATCCATCCCGGTACATCACGTACATAAGGATGACGCATTCCGAATCTCTCAGGAATCGTTCTCAGATAACAACAATCACAAACAATGGAGGCGAACACAGTCACATCACATGGGTCACGCACATACCTACTCTCCCACGATCAGCAGACTTATTAATATCCCAATAAGTCCTTCTCTGACCTATGTTCTCGAGGTACCAATCTAAATTCGGGCAACACAAGGATTAGAAGGCCCTAAGCGAACGTAAACCTCCCGTGATAGCAAGTATGGTAGGTATGTCATACACATAAAATCATATACATATACTAAGTATGCACACATCTTAGTAATCACCATAATTTATTTGTGGTACGCTTCCCATTCTCGCACCGATTTATAATGTTACACAATCCATATGTTCCCGGTTAATTTAATTATTTAAGCCGCCAATAATTCTCGCATCGTAATAGTCACTCACGTCCTATTCCACAATTTCCCTTCAATTCAACTTACACTCCTATGTTTTACTCCTCAATATATCCCAAATATCCCAACTATCTCAATTTATCAATAAGGGAATGCCATCTCTACAATTAAACAAGGTTACGGGACACGCGAAATCAAAACAGGCCAAAAAGCCTAAATTGTCAACTCGTTAGAAGTCTCGTTCGAACGAGGCTGTTCGAACGAACTGGGCATCTAACGAGATCTCGTTCGAACGAAAGGCATCGAACGGACATCCCTCTCGTTAGAAGGCAAACTGTCAACTCGTTAGAAGCTCGTTCGAACGAGCTCGTTCGAACGACCTGGGCAGGTCTTCTAACGAGGTGACAGTTTGAGCCCAAAAAAATCCTATTACGTTTTTCCAACTTTTCTTCACCTCTAATCCCATATACAATTCGTCCCAACAGAATTTTAAGGTTTCTAACACACACTAAACATTAGTAGGTCATAATTAAGCATTTATATAGGGCCAAATCTTTCTAAACATCATCAAATCATCAAATCCCCTCGGTTTTCCCCAAATCCCATGAACATGAACCCTAAACAATTAAATTCATCCATAGACATAATTAAATCCGTTTTTATGATATAAAAGATGTATTTTTATTTGAATAGTCACCCTAACATTATACTACATGCAATCTCCTCATGAATTATAAATCTCTAAATCCAATTCAATGGGTTTTTGTCATTCTCCAAGAACAATACAATTTCATAAATTTCCTACGCATGGAAGAAGCATTCTTTGCAAAAACGAAATTAAACCACTTGCCTCAAATCTTTCTCTGAATTTGGTGTTGGATTGATGAAGGTTGATTTGTTCTCCCTCTCTCTCTGCAGATTTTTCCTTCCTTTCTCTCTCTACCAGCTTTTCTCTAAGGATGACAATGGAGATGGGGGTTGGTTTGGCAAGTTTAAGTTTTCTAAACTTCTCCCGTAGCCCACTACCTAGATTGGGGTTGGAAATGGCTTAGTGGGTTAAGACTAAGTCATATTTTTAACTCTAATTTTCGTGGGTTTTAATTCCCCAAATTCTAAAATTACCAAGCTACCCTTTTACGTTGCCGATATGGCCTAAAAATGCCCCGGGACCCAAACTAAACCCCCGGCTAGTGTTTTCTGACTATTTCGACCCTTCCGGACACGTTGGCGCACTCAAAATAACCATACGGTTAATAGAAATAAAATTCACTTTTTAATTAAATAATTACTTTCTTGACGCGACTGTCACACGCGTCTCAACAAAATTTCTTAAATTGTCGTATTTCAATCTCGCAACAATTTCAATAGTTTTAATATTCGTATATTGCCATATATACACATTATAATAAAATACTAACTCATCTCGTTAATATTTTATCCGGATTAATTCTCAATTAATTCACATTTAATTCAATTAATCCCATAAATAAATATCGATAAAAATGCGGGATATTACATACTTCCCCCCTAATAACAGAATTTCGTCCCGAAATTCGGAACTAGAAAGTACCTGGTAAGAATAACTCTGGATATCGTTCGCGCATCTCATCCTCGCGCTCCCATGTTTACTCCTCGACATTATGATGTCGCCACTGAACACGCACTAACGGAACTATCTTTGACCGCAGTTTCCGCTCACTCCGGTCCAAAATAGCAATCGGCCCTTCCTCGTAGGAGCTATCGGGTTGGAGATCAATGTCTTCCAAAGCAATGTGAGAATTAGCCAAATCGTCTCTAAGATATTTCCTTAGCGAGGAAATATAAAACACATCATGAATCCGATGCAAATGCTCCGGTAACCCAAGTTTATATGCAACAGACCCAATCCGCTCGATGATAGGGAATGGCCCCACGTATCTCGGTGCTAACTTCCCCTTCTTCCCAAATCGCATAATCCCCTTTATAAGAGATACTCTGAGCAAAACCTGGTCCCCCACTTGGAACTCCCTGAAGAACCTCTTCGCATCAGCATAGCTCTTCTGCCGATCCTGAGCTACCCGAATGCGACTCCGTAATAATTCTATCCTTGCCGAAGTATCCTGAATCACTTCCGGCCCAAGTAGTTTGTCGTCCCCCACCTCCAACCAACATGCTGGGGAACGACAAGGTCTACCGTACAACGCCTCAAATGGGGCCATACCAATGGTGAACTGGTAGGAGTTATTGTAAGCAAACTCCACCAGTGGAATATACTGCTCCCATCCACCCCCGAAGTCAATGATGCACATCCGCAACATGTCTTCCAACATCTGATTTGTACGCTCGGTTTGCCCATCGGTCTGCGGATGATAAGCCGTACTCAACTGCAATTCCGTGCCCATGGCTTCCTGAAAACTTTCCCAAAACCGTGAAACAAATATCTTATCTCTGTCAGACACAATATTTAGGGGCACACCGTGAAGTCTCACTATCTCTGCAATAAAGAGTTGGGCATACTGTCCCGAAGTGTAGTCTGTCCTTACGGGTAAAAAATGAGCGACTTTGGTCAACCTGTCCACAATTACCCAAATGGAGTCGTGACCTCTCTGTGACGTAGGCAACCCCGTGATAAAGTCCATGGATATGCTCTCCCACATCCACATCGGGACCTCTAATGGCTGTAGAAGTCCTGCCGGTCTCTGATGGTCCACTTTTACCAGCTGACAAGTGGCACATTTAGAAACAAACACGGCAATATCTCTCTTCATCCCGCTCCACCAATACTGACGTCTCATGTCCTGATACATTTTGTCCCCACCGGGATGTACCGCGAACCGTGAACCGTGCGACTCTGCCATCACCTCGTGTCGCAATTCCTCCCCTTTCGGAACTACCAGTCTCCCATTGAAGCGTAATCCCCCGTCTGAACTAACAGTATAGGACTCGGTTCCCTCTGCTAGTAATCGGACTATCTGCTCCTGACAGAATGAGTCATCTGCTTGTGCCTTTACCACTCTAGTGACAATCTGCGGTGTAATAGTCATTACCGACATAAATGATCGGGCCACTGCATCCTGGTGTCCCAACTCTTTCCACTTTGCCTTCCACACCCCTGCCACCTTATCTACTGGCCTACGGCTCAACGCGTCTGCTACCACGTTAGCCTTCCCCAGGTGATATTGGATATCAAACTGATAGTCCTTCACAAACTTAAGCCACCTTCGCTGCCTCATATTCAACTCCTTCTGCGTGAATAGGTACTGTAGGGACTTGTGGTCCGTGAACAATCGAAACTTCTCCCCCAAAACATAATGTCTCCAAATCCGAAGGGCAAATACAACTACCGCCAACTCCAAGTCATGAGTGGGGTAATTCTTCTCGTGAGGCTTTAGCTTACGGGAAGCATAAGCTATGGCCTGACTCTCCTACTGCAATACACCTCCAAGTCCTTGTAAGGACGCATCGGTGTAGACTAGATACTCAACTCCCGGTCTCGGTAATGCTAACACAGGTGCTGAGGTCAACTTATCCTTCAACTCATCAAATGCCAGCTGACAGGCATCACTCCAGATGAACGGCACACCCTTACGAGTCAGATGTGTCAAAGGACCCGCTATCTTCGAAAATCCCCGAATGAACCTACTATAGTATCCTGCTAGGCCCAAGAAACTACGGATCTCAGTTGGTGTCGTGGGTTGTCCCCACTCCCTCACCGCGGATACCTTCCCCGGATAAACAGATATCCCCCGGTCGGAAATAATGTGTCCCAAAAACTGGACCTCCTTCAGCCAAAACCCGCACTTCTCATATTTTGCATACAGCTCGTTCTGACGTAGAGTCTGCAAAACTTGCCTCAAATGCTCTGCGTGCTCCTCCTCTGTCTGGGACTAAACCAGAATATCATTAATGAAGATAATGACAAACTGATCAAGGAACTCTCTGAACACCCTATTCATCAAGTCCATAAACACGGCTGGAGCATTGGTCAAGCCAAAAGGCATAACCCAAAACTCGTAGGAACCATATCTCATTAAGAACGCAGTCTTCGAGACATCCTCTTCCCTGATACGCAACTGATGGTATCCCGATCGCAAATCAATCTTCGAGAAGAATGAAGCTCCTCTCAACTGGTCGAATAAGTCATCGATTCGAGGCAACGGATATTTATTCCGTATTGTGACCTTATTCAACTCTCGGTAATCCACACACAACCTCAACGATCCATCCCTCTTTTTTACGAACAACACAGGGGCACCCCATGGCGAAGTACTCCTCCGTATAAACCCCTGACCCAACAACTGCTCAATCTGATCTCGTAGCTCTCGCATCTCTGCCGGAGCCATACGGTACGGTGCGCGTGCTATAGGTCTTGTATCTGGTAATAAGTCTATGACAAAGTCTATCTCTAGACTGGGGGGTAGGCCTGGTATCTCCTGAAACACATCGGAATACTCCCTGACAACTGGGATCGAATCTAAAGGAATCACAACCTCCTTAGAGGTATCCTCCTTTATGTAATACAAATGAGCGATCGAGCCTCCCTCTGGGCGAGGCATCGCCACTACAAACATCTCTTGCCCCGGAATGGCAAAAATAATGCTCCCACCGAAGCAATCAATCATGGCTCTATAAGCTGCGAGCCAATCCATACCAATAATCACATCGCGCTCATGCATATCTAATACCAACATGTCTGCAGGTAATACCAAACTACCAATCTCTACCCCCACTCCCCGGCATATAAAGAAAATAAGTGACCCACTCCCCAATGGTGAGTCTACACACGTCACTGTGCTCTCTACTGTGGCTAACAACCCTAAGGCTTTCGCAAAATGTGTAGCTATAAAACAATGCGTTGCCCCCGTATCAAACAAAACCCGACCCATAGTGCCATGGATAGGAAACATACCCTCAAGAGCGGGTGGTGCCTGTGGAGCTGCTGCCTGCTGAAGCTGGTATACTCTCCCATACTGCAGCTGCCCCTGCTGAACTGGGACCGCTGGAATGGGTGGTAATGCTGCCATATGTGGTGGTGCCGGAAGGGCGGCGGGAAACACGGGTCTCTGCGGCTCCTGTCGAGCACCGTGCTGCTGCTGCGGGGCCCTGCCCCTATCAGGACAGTCCTGGCATTTATGGCCAGTCTTGCCACAAATGTAACACTTCCCCGGGAAGTTCCCCCCTCTCTGTCCCTGCTGCCCCCGGCCCTGGTGGTCGTTACCGTTCCTCCCCTGGCCCTGCTGAAACTGTTGTTGGGCATTCTGACCCTGCTGGCCCTGATGGCCGTTCGGACCCTGATGGCCCTGCCGAAAACCTCCCTGTCCGTGCCTGAAATTTCCCGATCTGAACCTCTTGTGATCCCCCTGTTGGGAACCCTGGTCACCCTGTCTCTGCCCCTGAACAGATTGTGCCCCACTGGCACCATGTCCTCCAGTCCTGCCCTGATGGCTGGACTCTCCCGATCTCTTGCCCTCAGCCATGTGAAAGCGGTGATCCTGGCAGTGTAACAGTGCAACGTTAACCACATCAGAGTAAGTGGCCAATGATAGATTCCCCAATAAATGTTGACGGATCCTCCAAGTCAACCCGTCTGTAAATTTTTGTATCTTCTTCTCTTCTGTCGGGATCTCATCCGGAATAATATTCAACAGATTGGTGAATTCGGCCTCATACTCGGCCACAGTCCTTCCCTCCTGCTTGAGGCTTATCAACTTCCTTCTCATCTCCGTGTGAACAGCTGACGGAAAATATTTGCGGTCGAATCGCACCCAAAACTCCTGTATAGTGAGAGTATCTCTCTCCTCTACGGTGGTAATAGACTCCCACCACTGCAGTGTAGACCCCACTAGCTTAAAGGTAGCTAGTATTTGCTTCTGGACATCGGTGCACTCATACATCCTCAGGTGCCGCTGAATGTCCTTCCTCCACTGACTCGAAAACACAACATCGGAGCTACCTGCGAACTCCGGTGGGTGTGCTTTCTGAAAAGCATCACGTACACGTTCCCAAGCAGACGGGAATGCATGTGCTTGAACTGGCGCGGCTACTGGCGCCTGAGGTGGTGCCTGCTGAACTACGGCTAGTGCGGCATTTACCGCCTGGGCCACAATGGCTGCAACCTCGGCGGCATTCATCGTGCCCTGAACTGGTGCGGGCTGTGGTTCTGGCGTAGCATCCCTGGGAACCCGTTGTGCACGTCGTGGAGGCATCTGAAATAAGAATAAAGTTTATAAGTTCGCAGTTATAAACTTGAAATAGCTGAAGAACGTAGCATATACAAAAGAATACAACAGTCCTAAAATATAGGGCTCCACATCAAAGAAAGCTCAGCGGAAACATAATAAGCCGTACAGATCCTAAAGGACACTAGAACCTGATGCTCTGATACCACCTGTGACACCCCGACTAATTAAATACCGGGTAGATACTCCTTTATTAAATTAAGACAAAATGCCAAGTTGGTTCAGTTAACAGCATCACTGTCGAAAATATTTTAATGATTACTAACCACCTAGTATTTAAAAAAGTGAGTTGCCAAGTTTTAAGTTAACCCTGATTAACATGCAATAAAAGGATAATGAAAGAATAACAACCATTCACCATAACGAAGCAATAGAATAACCAACAACATAATAATAAGTCCGGAGGAAAAACTCCTCACAACAATCCCACAACTGAACTAAATAAAACAAATTATCCTGAATTAATTACATGCCAAAAGTCTGAAAATCTGAAATAGGAAATGTTTCTAATATAAATGGGAGACATGCTCTACAACTGATGAAAGCTGAGTATAGAGTCAAGATAGATGAAGCGTCTACTAACTTCCACAAACATCTACAGCTCGTCACCTGAATGAAAATCCTATGCATGGTGTCCTTGTGGCTGGGCACCTAAAATGGGTTTTTACAAAAAGTAGATTTAAAAGCAAACGGGTCAGAGCCCGAAAGTGGAGAGTATTTTAAAATAGCAAGTGTTTTAATAACATTAAAACAATGAATGCAAAATACATGTTAGGACGTGCACTCACATGAAATACTCACCTCTCGACTAATTGTGCACTCCTAACGTACCATACCCAACTAAGTGATATACATAACTAACTAAACCGAAATAAGTTCTACTCCTTACTACTCGATTCTCATTATGCATTTTAGCGTTATCAACTAAATAGAGGGCGTTACTTAAACTTGGATTCTCAATTATTAGCAATACAATTCTCTACCGGTTAACCCGTTATAACTTCTCAAAACATTTCCATAATTATACTCATAATACTTAACATGAAAGTTCTCATTATTTAAGTGTACATTATTCACGTCATAAATATACAATACAAGCACCCAGACACTAAGCTGCGGTGCACACATACTCTGTTATCCATCCCGGTACATCACGTACATAAGGATGACGCATTCCGAATCTCTCAGGAATCGTTCTCAGATAACAACAATCACAAACAATGGAGGCGAACACAGTCACATCACATGGGTCACGCACATACCTACGCTCCCACGATCAGCAAACTTATTAATATCCCAATAAGTCATTATCTGACCTATGTTCTCGAGGTACCAATCTAAATTCGGGCAACACAGGGATTAGAGGGCCCTAAGCGAACGTAAACCTCCCGTGATAGCAAGTATGGTAGGTATGTCATACACATAAAATCATATACATATACTAAGTATGCACACATCTTAGTAATCACCATAATTTATTTGTGGTACGCTTCCCATTCTCGTACCGATTTATAATGTTACACAATCCATATGTTCCCGGTTAATTTAATTATTTAAGCCGTCAATAATTCTCGCATCGTAATAGTCACTCACGTCCTATTCCACAATTTCCCTTCAATTCAACTTACACTCCTATGTTTTACTCCTCAATATATTCCAAATATCCCAACTATCTCAATTTATCAATAAGGGAATGCCATCTCTACAATTAAACAAGGTTACGGGACACGCGAAATCAAAACAGGCCAAAAAGCCTAAACTGTCAACTCGTTAGAAGTCTCGTTCGAACGAGGTTGTTCGAACGAGAGTTCGTTCGAACGAACTGGGCATCTAACGAGATCTCGTTCGAACGAAAGGCATCGAACGGACATCCCTCTCGTTAGAAGGCAAACTGTCAACTCGTTAGAAGCTCGTTCGAACGAGCTCGTTCGAACGACCTGGGCAGGTCTTCTAACGAGGTGACAGTTTGAGCCCAGAAAAATCCTATTACGTTTTTCCAACTTTTCTTCACCTCTAATCCCATATACAATTCGTCCCAACAGAATTTTAAGGTTTCTAACACACACTAAACATTAGTAGGTCATAATTAAGCATTTATATAGGGCCAAATCTTTCTAAACATCATCAAATCATCAAATCCCCTCGATTTTCCTCAAATCCCATGAACATGAACCCTAGACAATTAAATTCATCCATAGACATAACTAAATCCGTTTTTATTATATAAAAGATGTATTTTTATTTGAATAGTCACCCTAACATTATTCTACATGCAATCTCCTCATGAATTATAAATCAGTAAATCCAATTCAATGGGTTTTTGTTATTCTCCAAGAACAATACAATTTCATAAATTTCCTACGCATGGAAGAAGCATTCTTTGCAAAAATGAAATTAAACCACTTGCCTCAAATCTTTCTCTGAATTTGGTGTTGGATTGATGAAGGTTGATTTGTTCTCCCTCTCTCTCTGCAGATTTTTCCTTCCTTTCTCTCTCTACCAGCTTTTCTCTAAGGATGACAATGGAGATGGGGGTTGGTTTGGCAAGTTTAAGTTTTCTAAACTTCTCCCGTAGCCCACTACCTAGATTGGGGTTGGAAATGTCTTAGTGGGTTAAGACTAAGTCAGATTTTTAACTATAATTTTCGTGGGTTTTAATTCCCCAAATTCTAAAATTACCAAGCTACCCTTTTACGTTGCCGGTATGGCCTAAAAATGCCCCGGGACCCAAACTAAACCCCCGGCTAGTGTTTTCTGACTATTTCGACCCTTCCAGACACGTTGGCGCACTCAAAATAACCATATGGTTAATAGAAATAAAATTCACTTTTTAATTAAATAATTACTTTCCTGACGCGATTGTCACACGCGTCTCAACAAAATTTCTTAAATTGTCGTATTTCAATCTCACGACAATTTCAATAGTTTTAATATTCATATATTGCCATATATACACATTATAATCAAATACTAACTCACATCTCGTTAATATTTTATCCGGATTAATTCTCAATTAATTCACATTTAATTCAATTAATCCCATAAATAAATATCGATAAAAATGCGGGGTATTACAGGACTTTACTGATATGGTTCAGGGTATATTGGGTTTATTATCGAGTGGAGAGGTTAAACTCGTTATGGTGATTAGCGGGAATGACTATTAATAGTGAGAGCGCGGTGTAATACGGCTCCTCTAGAGACGTGGGAGTTGAGAGTTATATTTAAATGTCTAGGGATAAGATTTTGAGTGTCCCAATTATGTGCTTTAGGCTTATATAACTCGATCTTCGACAATGCTAGCGATGATGCATTGGGAGGGGAAGTTCCTTGTTTGGGTGTCATTACCGAATGAGATACGCATGGACCTTAATAAATGTCGAGAGTGGAGAGACGTTGACAGATGCTAGGGGAATCAGTTTCGAATGTTAATCGTTATACGTGTGAAGAAAACATTTTGAACGGAGAGCTATTACACGAGTAAGGCCAATGGAGCTGGTAGTACTGTAGAAAGGCACTGAAATGTTTTTTCACTACGAGTTGAAGGGTGGGATAATATCGAGAATAATTTTATTATAGGTTATGGGGTGATTGAGAAGACCCATGTGCTATAACCAGATCGAGAATGTGAGGCTAATTTTGAGAAAAGTGTGTTACGTATGAGACGTTGGTATGTTTTTGCAGAAATGCACGAGACATAGGGTGTATGGCGCCCAGGTTAGTGGTTTCAAAGTCGTGCCGAGATAGAAGGCGTGGAAAAGAATGTGTGGAAAATATGCCTGAGGGGCTATTATAAACCGAGTCAAAATGGTGTGATGGATTGAAAAGCGAAGAGAAAGATGATAATCCAAGTATATATGTGCAACGAGAGCTAGCAAACCTGAGATGGGTTAAAAGGCTATGGAAAGCCATTTAACGGGATAACTCTTGAGAAGAAGAAATCCAACTATTGTGGGGAAGTGGAGAGGAGTCCTACGCAGTCGATTGTTGAGAGTGGCTCGCACGTAAATGGAATGTCGATGGTTATACCCCGGTAGAAAGGGGAGTAAAAGTGCCTCTTAATGTGAGAGGTTATAAGTGGAATTCGGTGTTAAGCGGGACATAGTGAGGTTGTCTCCGGGTGCACCAATCGTAAAAGGGAATAAACTATTTGTCAAGCCGACAATTTCGATAATGGAATGGGCAGACAGGCTGGTAGATTTCATTGATGGGTTGCCAACATCAGGACAAGGTCAATAGTTCCTTCAAGTGTGTAGAATAGATCGACCGATATGAAGTGATTGATATTTTTCTTTGAAAATAAGGATTGCACCGGCGTAGGTGCCCCCCAATATAATTGTGAGTGAGGATGAAATCCTTAAATCCTACCAATGATAGGTATTTTCAAGAAGCGGTGGGGATGGTATTTTATTTTGGGCGTGTTGCGTCACCTTTAGCCGATGAGTATACGGGAGGTGATTTATAATGTTTATTGAAGCGAACAGTAAACATTATGAACTGTAAGGTAATTAGGATGGAGAAATTATCGATAAGTAAAGTTGTGTATAGACACTCGTACCTGTTTGTAAAGTTTGAGGTTTTTGTGTGGTAAGCCTTATCGTTTACCCTCTGGGTGATCCAAAGTGAGAGGATAACTATACTTTTGATCGGACGTGATTCAGAATCCGTTGGTAAAAAATAGAGTAACCCCAAACTGTTTTAGATAAAATTTGAATGTCATAAGACTTACATCGCCATGAATCGATGTTTCGATAATGGACATGAGTGGTTAGATGTCCCTGTGATTTCCCTCACGATGAGAGTTGTGTGTTGGGGTGGATACGGGAAGTTGTCACCTAGTGATCTGCGGCCTTCCACTAGTATTGAAGCGATAGAGCCAGTGATGTGTAGGATCGTCTTATTAGAATGTCATGGTAGAAGCACAATGTGTGATGTGTCATTGTTGGGGTGAGACCTTATGACTGGTAGATTATATCAGTATAAAGGGGTTTGAACAAGCTTGTAGATAGTCTCATGTTGTGGTGTTTAAACCTTTAAACGAATGGGTACCACTAGCTGGTGTATAGTGGAGTGACCCTTATGTTATTATGATTTGTTATTGGTTACTAGAGGATGATGCGTAGTGGAAGATCCTAAGTTTTAATACCAATCTTGCCCTAATTTCGAGGACGAATTCCTTTGTAAGGGGGAAAGTATGTAATACCCCGTATTTCTACGTATTTATGATTTAATTAATTGAGAAATTAATTTGGAAAATACGTCTTAATTAAATTACATGAGTGACGTAATTTAATGTGATTAAACAATAAATGTGATGATTAAATATTCATCGAGAGACAGATAGTTATTAATATTATATTATGAGATTTACTATGTGTGTAAATATTAAATATTGATTGTGAATTTGATATACGTCATAGTGAGTGATATGGGCGTATTTGTTATTGTCTCACCAGGAGTAGCGTGTAGACTATTTTGAGGTGACATATGAGAAATACATTTTAGTAACTCAAATGATAATTTTGAGGTCACGAATGAGTCTGTAAGGGTTGAAATAGTCAAAATGGTATACCCGGGGGCACTAGTCAGGTACTGGGTCATTTTTGGGCTAAGTTAGGACCATACGGGGGTGTTTTAGTCTTTTGACATATGCGGGCAAGGAGACCTACGAACTTAAAAACTTTAAATCAGATTATAAGAGTTTGAGGCTAGGGCTAGAGGAGAGAAAAACACACAAAAGCCATTAGAGAGAAGTGAAAAATAATTCCCAAAGCCTAAGGAAGAATTGGTGAATAATTTAAAAGGTTCTTGCACCATAAACTAGTTGGGAAGAAAGATTGGAGGAGAAAGACAATCAATCACGAAATCAAATCATCTCTGAATAAGGAAAGTGGTTATTTGAAAATTAAATTGAGTTATAATATCCATGTGTAGGATTATGAATAATATGATTTGATGAATATTCTTGGAGAAAAAGAATTGAATAAAACGCATAATGGTTAGGGATTTGCATGTCGAATGATTTAGACTTGTAGAGGATTTAAAATCATAGAAGATTTGACGATTAAAATGAATTTAATCTGGATTTATGATTTAAAATATGGGAAGAACATATTTTTAGGGTTCTTGAATAATTAGAAAACTTGAATTATTTTAGACTAAATTGTGAAGATTTATAATACTTAAATCATTGTAAATCCTCCTATAGTATGTAGGATCAGTTTGGTATCAATGGTTGCAAGTTTGATGGATTATCATGCGAGTTAGATAATTAAATATGGTGAAAAATGCATGAAGAAGAAGAAGGATTGCGTCTATCACTGCTCGATCGATCGATCGATGCTCATAGTCGATTGATCGACCCAGGCTGATTTTGGGTTCTTTTGTTGGTTGAGTTCTATTCGATTGCCTACGCTTGAAAGAAACCCTAGTGATGATATTATACCTATGTAGGGACTTAGAGAGTAGCTTTAGGTGTATAGTGGGGGTCCATCATAATCATTGAGTGCAATATTTGAAGAGATGGACCGACGAGGATAACCCGATCGAGTAATGCATCAAGAATTTGGGATTTGAGTTATGGAGAGAGTAAACGTCATTCCAAGGAGTATACCAATAGGTTAGAGATAGCTTAACTACTAAAATGAATGAAGGGGTAACGAAGGCCCTAAGAGTTGTGTAAATACTCAATTAAAATGCGATGGTGAGATAAACCATAAATTAATAAGTACGGTGAATATCCGAGATAAATATTTCGTACAAGCATGATTATTAGGTTGTGTGTATACATACTGAATTATATAAATACTTAGATAGAGTGAATACCTAAAGTACATTTTATTACACTAGGGTCGAGGTAGGATTCCGAACTAGTATGTGAAAATAATGTAATCTAAAGAGTACGGTGAATATCCGAGATAAATATTACGTACAAGCATGATTATTAGGTTATGTGTATACCTACTGAATTATATAGATACTTAGGTGGAGCGAATACCTAAAGTATAATTTCCTATATTAGGGTCGAGGTAGGATTTCGAACTAATATATGAAAATAGTAAATTGGGGTCGTGATGAAAGAGTTCCGAACCAATATGTATAAAATTTCATTAGTGTGGTCGAGGTGATTTTCCAAACTAATACATGAAATAAAATTGGGGTCGAGGTAACATTCCGAACTAATCCTTTTACTTGGTGTCGATGGACCATTACGAAACAAGAGTCCTTGATGTGTTTTATGAGGACATATTAGTGGTGAATGAATTTATAAGTATATATTGTGTGTGAAATATATATGCTGTATGATAATCTACTTATATGGGATAGTAGAAAATTAGATGACATGCATATATCTAAAAGTAAATTAAGTAGAGAGACTTAATTAGAAGAATTAAATGATAGATACTGATTATATTAAGAAAATTAAGTAGTGAGGCTTAATTGTAAAAGTAAAAGATAACAAGATGTGACAAGTTATCTAAGTATATAACATATGAGATGTGTTACTGTTAATATATTATATGGGTGGTATGGGAACTTAGTCGTGTAGATAAGTTCAGTTGAATACTATAGCCTAGTTAGCTTGGGTACTATAACTAGGTGGGCTAAGTATAAGACGTTAGGCGTGCACTATAGATGTGGGGTGAGGTAACTCAAGAGAGTGTACGAAATCTTAACATGTATAATCAATAACTCATCTTATTGTGATTAACACTTGCTAAATATTTTCAAAACGTTTTGAGTACTACCTCTTGCTGTCAAAATATTTTCAAAACCTTTTAGGTATCCAGCCACATAGACGCCAGACTTGAAGATTCAGTACAGGGACTCATAGATACAACATTGTGGACGCTGGCAGGACCTTGCATGGATAATTCATTATTTCATATCTAGTGTAGGATCTCATTTTAGTACTCTCTATTGGGACATGTTGTCCATTGTCTTTATTTCACATATTCAGTTTTGGTTTATATTAGATTTATTTAGCAGCATTAGATTTTGGTCGATTATTGACTCGTCAAGACTTTATCCTTTATATATTGCGTGATGGTTTGAATTATTATATAGTGCAAATGTTTAATTAGTTTCGCTTGAGTATTGTTCTTGGGTTAATGAAAGATAAAATTTGGCACCAGTTTAATTTCACTTAGGTGGTTAGTAATTAAAAAGGTGTTCGATAGTGATGCTAAGAATGAACCAACTGAGAAACCTATTTTAATTTAATTTAGGACTGATCATCCGGGATTTAATTAGGCGGGGTGTCACACTTTACAAGTATTACTAACAGACAAACATGACTTATTCATATGACCACGGTTATTGCCACGAATTCACTCCCTTGTGTTCTAGTCCAATGCCTCTGCCTATATTATAAATTAACTGCTCCACTCCAGATGCGATTTGCACAACCCTTAGGCCTCAATATCCAACGATCTTTGACTAGTGCATGATCAGTCCACATGTATCATGCGCTAATCAACCCACACAATTGCTTCTGCTAAAATATTCAAAATGAATATCGTAGGTATTTGTCAGATCAGAAGCTTATTTTGAGAGTGTGGATATGACATGGTCAATAATATTTCAAGCCTATGAATAAGGTTTTGCGAAACAGAGTTGCCTCTCTCAACAATCACGTCTCGTAAAAAAATTACACATAAGTGATAGAGGGTTAGATGAACACAATTTCTGAGAAAAATGAGTTCGAACCAAAAATATTTCCCGTTCAAATAAGGTCTTCATACGAGGGGACCACGTGCGAAAAATGCTTTATTACAAGGGTTTATAGAAGACATACAGAGTCCTTGTGCGAATTTGGTTTCTCATGAGATATTCTTATACAAAGCTAGACTTTCTACGAGATCATATGTTAACCTCAAAAGACTTTTCTTATGAAGATGGCTTCGTATGAGGATGTCTTTCGTTCGAACGAGCGACTAAAATTTATACACCTTATAAAAAATACAAATTAAAAAAAACATTTCCTTTTTAAACTATGGCTTTGTCATGTCAATTCCTTACTTTATAAATATAACTTTAAGAAATACAAAATATTACCAAATGTCCAATACTTTAAAATTATCTAGATTGGTAGCGTTTTGTTTCGGTGTTTTGTTATCATCTTTAAAATCTTTAATTTATAACTCGAAGACTCAAAATACACACATGATTAGTTTTTTATGTTTCGGAATAAAGCCAAAATCAAAAAATATAAGGAGTAAGATCACGTCCTTACAAATCTCCTCATTTGTTTATTTAGAGATAAAAATTAAGCATAGAAAAGATTAAAAAAACATTATCGGATCAAAAACTTATAATCCGCCACAGATCTATGTCAGACATACTCGACACTTTTGTATAGCTTTTCAATCCACATTCCAAAATCAACATCATCACGAGCCCTATAAAGCCTACACACTTAAAAATATAACGTACAAAATATACATGAGATTAATATATGAACAAGTATATAAAAATATGTAGTAACATTACAGTGAAAATGATCCCTTGAATCCAAAATTTCTCCCCATTTTTTATTTTTAATAGACCAAAAAAAAAAAGAAATCGACAATAGAATATTATTAATTTATCACTCCAAGTAATAAAATTATAACATAACAAATCATATGAGCAAGTGAGATAAATGATATATAAAACATAAAAATATGGACTTGATGAGCATATATCAATGAGTGCAAATATCCATATCTCAACATGACCGATAAAAATCCACATGATCTAAACTAGCATATATTCGAGGGGATGTGCCTCTGACAAACCTTAAAAATGTCAAAGTTGACACTAGGAATGGGAGCCCGTTGAACTTTTCCTCACTCTTGTCACACGATAAGGGATGATCAGTTTGTCCTCACACATGTAGAAGTATTTCTCGATTTATGGACCTTTAGGCAGTGAGTGACCTCAATCAGTAATTTATTATTACAAATCTATGATGCTGACGATGTGGGTTGTATCCATTTGCATATTTCCATACATGTGTCCCACAGTCGTGTGATGATGAATCCATGGTTACGTTCCCAGGACAAATAAGTCAAATGTTAGTACGTGAATGAGCAGGCCAATTTGTTATATAAGTCAACTAGGTCTTCAATGAGCTTGTTTAAAAGTAAGCAAGGACAATCTAAGGGGAAATGGTCCAGGGTGGGCCCCCCTATATACCATCTTGTAGTTCTTGGGGTTTCCTTTCCCACTATGATGGTTGGATGCACTCGTATATGTTGACGTTGGGGTGCCGAAGTTCCCTAGTGTTGTTAAAGAATTATATTGGTGGTTCCCCGTATGATGATTTTATTCATATGTTAACAGTTGTGTACCCTTTATTCTCCATTCTAATGTAGTGTGTATATTGTTCGATGCGATCAATCTCTTCACCAACGGCTTTATACCAAACCCCATTTTTTTCTTCCTAGGAGGGTGGCTCTGCGAAGGAGGTGTGACCTTAATTATGGAGCCATATTCCTTTATTGTGAGTGTAGTTCCACTAAGTCACCATCTCTCAAACTTGTGGTTTGAGGTGGAACTAGACTCTATCTTCTGGTGGTGATCCATTTTTTATTATTAGGAGTTAATCGAAGTAGTTTATGAGAGAATCTTCATAACTGTTGGTCGGGATGTTAATTTTTTTATCCTCATGTCGGGGGAGATTCTAATGTTGGTTTATATTACCAGAGGTGGAATATGAGGGGGAGGGGGAAGCTCCTTGTGACACCCCGCCTAATTAAATATCGGGCGATCACTCCTTTATTAAATTAAATAAAGGTGAACAGCTGGTTCATTCTTAGCATCACTGTCGAAAAATAACTTTTCCAATTTAAACACCCTAATTAATTAAGCTAAGTGTCAAAACCATTTTTGAACATTACTTTAAAAATTTTTATTTTAAAAACAAAGATTTAATTATTTACAACAATTCAATGTTAAATAATCACACCACAATAAACCTGGAACATATAATCCAAATGCTTTAAACATTCAACAACTAAATCCCAACATTAAAACTTAAAGTAAAACATCCAGACAGTAATAAATCCCAAAATGACAATACTAGAAATAACTGAATCACAATGTCCAAATAAACAACTGAATAATGGACAGAGCGACACATGCCCCACTAAATGAATATGCTAGGAGTGGAGTCAAATAAATAAAGTCGTCTAAGCAAGAGGCCTGCAACTCCCACCTAAGCTGCAGCGCGTTCCTTCTAAGGGATCCTAAGCAAGACGCCCTTGTGGCTGGGCACCTGTAATATATACATATATATACAAGAGATAAAGAGATAATAGAAACGGGTCAGAGCCCGATAGTGTAAAAGATTTAAAATTCGTTTAGCAAGTATTTAAAATGTTTACAGGCCAATGCAACAACATATTAGTGCGACACTCTCTTGAGAAATTCTCACCTCTCTTCTAATGTGCACACCTATCGCACTAACCTTCCCAACGGTTTATCTTATCTTATATCGCACTAATCTTCCCAATGATTTAACTTAGCTTAGGTTACTCGTACGATTTAAAACTGAACAACATAATTGTTTAAGAGGATAATTTCATTTAGTAACAAAGCTCTCATTTTAACTTTATTTATAAATAAAGTTTTCCAGTGTCATATTATACTTTTCAAAACAAGTGTTTCCAATTTGAAGTCAAGATTCATATCTTACTTACCATAACACAGTAGGAAGTTTCAAATTTCAGAATTTCATATATATATATATATATATATATATATATATATATATATATATATATATATATATATATATATATATATATATATATATTAAATACTCGTATAATATATATAATCTAACAGCACCCCACATAAAAATTATGGTGCGTGCATACTCTACTATCCAATCCCCGTATCTCTCGTACTAAGGGAAATACAAGTTCGGAATCACTCTCGAACTGTATTAGCATATACACAAACAATATTGAGGCGAAGCATAGATTCCAAGTCTCTAAGAGGATAGCACATGCCCCCACGTCTCTTAAGACCGTCTGAACTATCGATTCGATAGCCTGTACCAAGGATATCTATCTTCTAGGGTACGAGTCAATATCCCCCATAAAGGTCCCATCGAGATAAGACTATCCCAGCGCGGTAACCTCAGGGATAGCAAGTAGCGCAGGCACGATTTTCACACATAGATAGTATATGCATAAACACAGTCGTATAACTATACTAATATTACCATATCAATTTAGGTACATATCAAATCCGATAATTACGACATTTGTCCTCATATCTCATTATTTAGTTCTCACGTATAATCGGTCATTTCTTACTTTGATTCGAGGGATTTTTCCAACTTACTACGTAATACTCATGAACTCTATCCTCTCAAGTGAAAAATTCAGTAGGTATACATTTATGTCCAACGTAACTATCTTACGCATCTCTCCCTTTAATACATAGTTTCATCATCCTTTATATGTAAGTATCCAAAAAATACAACTCTTGTCTTACGTTAAAGGTCCCAAAATAATTCACATGTCCTACTGGTCTTCTTTATCTCCCAAAACATTTTAATAAGGGTGTCCAAGAATTATTTCTCATTAAATTGAATTCAACTAATTTAAAAAGGGAAAAATATGAGTCTTCCAGAATGGGGTCGATCGATCGAACCTTCGATCGATCGAAGCTCTTGGCTCGATCGATCGATCAAACAGGTATGACGAATTCTGCAGTTAATCAGTTACGGGTTCTATCACATAACCCCCTCCAAATCCAAACTTTTCACTCCCAATCACCCAGAAATTTGTACTACTAACATTATAATCCCATTTTATGTATCTTCCATGTAAAGCATGTAAATTTCCGTCACTAATCATGGATTTATAGGCAAAAACTTCATAAAAATCTCAAGAACCCTAGAATTTCTTTAACATGGTTCTAATCAATCTTTTCCAGAATTTTCTTCTTCTAACACATCATAATTTCATGGTTTAATCCTCTGCATGTGAAGGGGTTTCCAGAATAACATTCAAATCATTACTACATGCGATTTCCTATCTCAAATTTGGGTTTTCTTCCACAAAACTCATCCTAATCATCCCTAGACTAACATGAGTGATGCATTAAAAAAAATAAGCAAGATAAACACTTGACTGAGATTTTCAGAGTTATGGTTTGATGACGAATTTGGTGTGGTTACGTTCTCCGTCGCGCGATCTACGCGTTGGTGGTGGTGGCGGTGCAAACGGATGGATTTTGGGCCTTGGATTGCTTTGAAAGCTCTCTCTTTCCCTCTCCTATGGCCGTCACTTGTCTTTGGTTGTTTTAACCCTAGAAGAAAACCTTAGACATCTGATATATCCCTTGAAATTTCGTCGGTTTAATTACCCAAAAATGCAAAATGTCCAAAATGCCCTCCCGGGGTACTAATTAAGCCTAAAAACGCCCCGAGAACCAAACAAAACCCCCGGGTACACTTTTCTGACTATCTCGATCCTTCCGGACACTTTGGCGCACTCAGAATGACCATACGAGCGATTTATAATATATTCACTTTTATTCATCAATATTTAGTCCCGACGCGACACGGGCGCGTCCCGACTCAAATTTCCAAAATTGTCATTTTATTCACTCGTGACATTTAATATAACCAATATTATATATTACTTTGCTCATTAGTAATATTCAACAAATTTCCCATAATTACTAACTCTCATCACGTTAATAATTATAACATAATTAATTTTTGGATTTATATTAAATAATTAATTCACATTAAATTTAATAAATCCCCAAATTAATATAGCATAAAAATACGGGGTATTACATACTCCCCCTATAATAACGGAATTTCGTCCCGAAATTCAAAAAAATAAGGCCCTGGTAAGAATAAGTTTGGATATCTCTCGCCCATATCTGCCTCGCACTCCCAAGTGGACTCCTCCACATTATGGTGCTCCCACTGGACCCGTACAAGTGGAACTACCTTCGACCTCAATCTTCTCTCGCTATGGTCTAGGATAGACACCGATCTCTCCTCGTAAGAGCTGTCAGGCTGTAAGTCTATCTCATCTATCGCAATGTGGGTATGGGCCATATCATCCCGAAGATATCGTCTCAACGACGAGATGTGGAATACATCGTGAATGCGATGTAAATGCTCTGGCAGTCCCAATCTGTATGCTACCGGCCCAATCCTCTCGATGATGGGAAATGGTCCCACATACCTCGGGGTTAATTTCTCTTTCTTCCTGAACCTCATCACTCCTTTCATAGGAGATACACGTAGTAACACGTGGTCCCCCACATTAAACTCCCGGAAGAACCATTTCGCATCGGCGTAGCTTTTCTGCCTGTCCTGGACTACTCGAATGCGACTCCTGATCATCTCAATCCTCGCGGAGGTTTCCTGAATCACCTCTGGTCCTAGCAACTTGTTATCCCCCACCTCGAGCCAACAAATTGGGGAACGACAAGGCCTGCCGTACAAAGCTTCGAATGGAGCCATGCCAATAGTGAACTGATAAGAGTTATTATAAGCAAACTCTACTAGTGGAAGATGTGGCTCCCAACCTCCTCCAAAATCAAGAACACACATGCGTAGCATATCCTCCAACATCTGATTAGTATGCTCTGTCTGTCCATCTGTCTGTGGGTGATAAGCTGAACTCAACCTCAACTCAGTACCCATAGCCTCCTGAAAGCTCTCCCAGAAACGCAACACGAAAATCTTGTCTCTATCTGACACAATGTTCAAGGGCACCCCATATAATCTGACAATCTCAGCAATGAACAACTGAGCATACTGACCTGTGGTATAGTCTGTCCGCACGGATAGAAAATGAGCCACCTTGGTCAAACGATCTACAATCACCCAGATAGAGTCGTGGCCCCGCTGTGATGTAGGTAACCCTGTAATAAAATCCATGGAAATACTCTCCCACTTCTACGCGGGTACCTCCAATGGCTGAAGCAACCCTGACGGTTTCTGATGGTCCACCTTTACTAGCTGGCAGGTAGAACACTTGGATACGAACTCAACAATGTCCTTCTTCATCCCACTCCACCAGTATTGCCGCCTCATATCCTGGTACATCTTATCTCCTCCAGGATGTACCGTAAATCGGGACCCGTGAGACTGGGTCATCATCGCATGATGTAATTCTGCTCCTTCTGGAACCACCAATCTCCCATTAAACCTCAAACCCCCATCAGAACTAACAGAATAGGACTCAGCACCCTCAGCTAAAAGTCGTACAATTTGCTCCTGATAAAAAGGGTCTGCGGTTTGTGCCTGTATCACCCTCGTAATAATCTCGGGTGTCACTGTCATAACAGATATGAAGGAACGGGCTACTGCGTCCTGGTGGCCTAACTCCTTCCACTTTGCTTTCCAGACGTCCGCTACCTCATTTATCGGTCTACGGCTCAACGCATCAGCAACTACATTGGCCTTCCCCGGATGGTACTGTATGTCGAACTGATAGTCATTCACAAACTCTAACCATCTGCGCTGACGCATATTCAGCTCTCGCTGAGTGAACGGGTACTGTAGTGAGTTGCGGTCTGTGAACAAGCGGAATTTCTCCCCCAATAAATAGTGTCTCCATATCCTCAATGCAAAAATGACTGCTGCTAACTCCAGGTCGTGGGTGGGGTAATTCTTCTCATGCAGCTTAAGCTTGCGGGAGGCAAAAGCTATAGCCTTCTCCTCCTACTGAAGTACTACCCCAAGTTCCCATAAAGAGGCATCGATGTAAACCAGGTACTCCACACCCGACTTCGGTAAGGCAAGGACTGGTGCTGAAGTAAGCTTGTCTTTCAGCTCGTCGAAAGCCAATTGACAAGCATCATCCCAAACATATGGTACCCCTTTGCGAGTCAAGTTCGTCAATGGACCCGCTATTTTGGAGAATCTCGGAATGAATCTCCTGTAGTATCCGGCTAACCCCAAGAAACTACGCACTTCCGTCAGTGTCGTGGGTTATCCCCACACCCTCACCGCTGACACTTTACTCGGGTCAACTGCTATCCCCTGCTCAGAAACAACATGCCCAAGAACTGTACTTCTCACAACCAGAATCAGCACTTCTCGTACTTAGCATACAACTGATGCTCTCGTAGAGTCTGAAGAACCTGTCTCAAGTGCTCAGCATGCTCCTCCTCGGAGTGTGAATATATCAAAATGTCATCTATGAAGACGATGACAAACTGATCCAAGAACTCTTTGAACACACGATTCATTAAGTCCATGAACACGGCTGGAGCATTTGTGAGGCCAAATGGCATCACCCTGAACTCATAGGACCCATATCTCGTCAAGAAAGCAATCTTTGAAACATCCTGCTCCCTAATACGTAGCTGATGGTACCCCGACCTCAGATCTATCTTCGAAAAGAAAGTTTCTCCCATCAGTTGGTCGAACAGATCATCGATTCGAGGCAACGGATACTTATTATGTATCGTGACCTTGTTCAACTCCCGGTAGTCCACACATAGCCTCAGTGAACCATCTCTCTTTTTCATAAACAGAACTGGAGCGCCCCAAGGTGAAGTACTCCTGCGAATGAAGCCCTGACCTAACAGCTGCTCTATCTGATCTCGTAACTCTCGCATCTCTGTCGGAGCCATACGTTATGGAGCGCGTGCTATAGGTCTAGTATCTGGTAATAAGTCTATGACAAAGTCTATCTCTCGACTGGGGGGTAGGCCTGGTATCTCCTGAAACACATCAGAATACTCACGAACCACTGGAATCGAGTATAAGGGAATCACAACCTCCTTAGAGGTATCCTCCTCTATGTAATACAAATAAGCGGTCGAGCCTCCCTCAGGGCGAGGCATCGCCACTACAAACATCTCTTGCCCCGAAATGGCAAAAATAATACTCCCATCGAAATAATCAATCATGGCTCTGTAAGCTGCGAGCCAATCCATACCGATAATAACATCGTGCTCATGCATATCTAAGACTAACATGTCTACAGGTAATACCAAGCTACCAATCTCTACCCCCACTCCCCGGCATATAAAGAAAATAAGCGAACCATTCCCTAGTGGTGAGTCTACACACGTCACAGTGCTCTCTGCTGTGGCTAACAACCCTAAGGCCTTCGCAAAATGCGTAGCTATAAAACAGTGCGTCGCCCCAGTATCAAACAAAAATCGACCCATAGTACCATGGATAGGAAACATACCCTCAATCGCGGGTGGTGCCTGTGGAGCTGCTGCTTGGTGGACGTTATAGACACGTCCATACTGTAACTGCCCCTGCTGCACTGGAGTTGCTGGAACGGCTGGTAGGGTTGGTACCTGGGCTGATGCTGGGAGGGCAGCTGGAAAAAGTAGCCTCTGTAGCTCATTACCGGCACCATGCTGCTGTGGGGCCCTTTCTCCCTCTGGACAATCCTGGCGCCTATGGCCATGCTTGCCGCACCCAGAACATCGGCCTTTTAAATTTCCTCCCCTCTGACCCTGCTGGCCGTTACCACCCCGCCACTGGCCCTAATGAAAACGCTGTTGGCCCAATTGGCCCTGTTGCTGACCCTGCTGCTGTTGGTGTTGGCCTTGCTGGCCCTACTGGCTCTGCCTATAACCCCCAAATCCCTATCTGGAATCACCTAAACGGAATCGCTTAGCAGGGTCCCCCTGATAGGAACTCTGCTCGTGCTGATGAGTATGTCCTTGAAATGGTGCTCCATTAGCACTACTACCACCGGTCCTGCCCTGCTGGCCGGACTCTCCTACTCGCTTGCTTCTCTGCAGATGGAGGCGGTGATCCTGGCAATGTAGTAAAGAAACATTGAGTACATCAGTGAAAGTACTCAGAGACAGATTCCCTATAAGGTGCTGACGGATCCTCCAAGCTAACCCGTCCACAAAGAGCATTATCTTCTTACCCTCAGTGGGTGCCTCATCAGTCACTATGTTGAGAAGTCTCATGAACTCCTCCTCATACTCAGCAACGGTATAATTCTCCTGTTTCAAGTTCAGTAATTTCTGCCTCATCTCAGTCTGCACGGCGGGTGGAAAGTACTTGCGGTCAAACCGCTCCCAGAACGACTGAATCGGGATCGTGTCCCTCTCCTCCAAGGTGGTGGTGGACTCCCTCCACTGCAAAGCGGCCCCCACCAGCTTAAAGGAAGCCAATAACTATTTATGCACGTCTGTGCACTCATACATACAAAGATGCCACTGGATATCTTTTTTCCATTGGATGACGATGATGATATCTGAACTACTAGAGAACTCAGGGCGATGCGCCTTCTGAAAGGCATCCCTAACCCGCTCCCACGCAGATGGAAGCTGTGCATGTACTGGCGCCACTGCCTGAATCTGGGGTGGAGCCTGCTGTACCACCGCTAGCGCGGCATTCACCACCTAGGAAACAATAGCGGCTATTTCATTAGCATTCATTGTACCCTGTGCCTGAGCTGCTAGCTACTCGGCTGGGGCACGCCTATCCTTCGATGCACGTCTCGGAGGCATCTGAAATGTGAAGAAATTCATTAGTCTACAGTTATTATCAAATCTCAAATAGCTGAAGATGTAAAAGTAAAAGCAAGAATACAACAATCCTAAAATAGGGCTCTATAGCAAAAATGTTAAGCTGAAAGCGAAATAAGCCGTACAGATCCTAAGGACACTAGAACCTGATGCTATGATACCACCTGTGACACCCCGCCTAATTAAATACCGGGCGATCACTCCTTTATTAAATTAAATCAAGGTGAACAGTTGGTTCATTCTTAGCATCACTGTCGAAAAATAACTTTTCCAATTTAAACACCCTAATTAATTAAGCTAAGTGTCAAAACCATTTTTGAACATTACTTTCCAAATTTTTATTTTAAAAACAAAGATTTAATTATTTACAACAATTCAATGTTAAATAATCACACCACAATAAACCTAGAACATATAATCCAAATGCTTTAAACATTCAACAACTAAATCCCAACATTAAAACTTAAAGTAAAACATCCAGACAGTAATAAATCCCAAAATGACAATACTAGAAATAACTGAATCACAATGTCTAAATAAACAACTGAATAATGGAAAGAGCGACACATGCCCCACTAAATGAATATGCTAGGAGTGGCGTCAAATAAATAAAGTCGTCTAAGCAAGAGGCCTGCAACTCCCACCTAAGCTGCAGCGCGTTCCTTCCAAGGGATCCTAAGCAAGACGCCCCTGTGGGTGGGCACCTGTAATATATACATATATATACAAGAGAGAAAGAGAAATAGAAACGGGTCAGAGCCCGATAGTGTAAAAGATTTAAAATTCGTTTAGCAAGTATTTAAAATGTTTACAGGCCAATGCAACAACATATTAGTGCGACACTCTCTTGAGAAATTATCACCTCTCTTCTAATGTGCACACCTATCGCACTAACCTTCCCAACGGTTTATCTTATCTTATATCGCACTAATCTTCCCAATGATTTAACTTAGCTTAGGTTACTCGTACGATTTAAAACTGAACAACATAATTGTTTAAGAGGATAATTTCATTTAGTAATAAAGCTCTCATTTTAACTTTATTTATTAATAAAGTTTCCCAGTGTCATATTATACTTTTCAAAACAAGTGTTTCCAATTTGAAGTCAAGATTCATATCTTACTTACCATAACACAGTAGGTAGTTTCAAACTTCAGAATTTCATATATATATATTAAATACTTGTATAATATATATAATCTAACAGCACCCCACATAAAAATTATGGTGCGTGCATACTCTGCTATCCAATCCCCGTATCTCTCGTACTAAGGGAAATACAAGTTCGGAATCACTCTCGAACTGTATTAGCACATACACAAACAATGTTGAGGCGAAGCATAGATTCCAAGTATCTAAGAGGATAGCACATGCCCCCACGTCTCTTAAGACCGCCTGAACTATCGATTCGATAGCCTGTACCAAGGATATCTATCTTCTAGGGTAGGAGTCAATATCCCCCATAAAGGTCCCATCGAGATAAGACTATCCCAGTGCGGTAACCTCAGGGATAGCAAGTAGCGCGGGCACGATTTTCACAAATAGATAGTATATGCATAAACACAGTCGTATAACTATACTAATATTACCATATCAATTTAGGTACATCTCAAATCCCAGAATTACGACATTTGTCCTCATATCTCATTATTTAGTTCTCACGTATAATCGTTCATTTCTTACTTTGATTCGAGGGATTTTTCCAACTTACTACGTAATACTCATGGACTCTATCCTCTCAAGTGAAAAATTCAGTAGGTATACATTTATGTCCAACGTAACTATCTTACGCGTCTCTCCCTTTAATACATAGTTTCATCATCCCTTATATGTAAGTATCCCAAAAATACAACTCTTGTCTTACGTTAAAGGTCCCAAAATTATTCACATGTCCTACTGGTCTTCTTTATCTCCCAAAACATTTTAATAAGGGTGTCCAAGAATTATTTCTCATTAAATTGAATTCAACTAATTTAAAAAGGGAAAAATATGAGTCTACCAGAAGGGGGTCGATCGATCGAGGTCTAGGGCTCGATCGATCGAACCTTCGATCGATCGAAGCTCTTGGCTCGATCGATCGATCAAACAGGTATGGCGAATTCTGCAGTTAATCAGTTACGGGTTCTATCACATAACCCCCTCCAAATCCAAACTTTTCACTCCCAATCGCCCAAAAATTTGTACTACTAACATTATAATCCCATTTTATGTTTCTTCCACGTAAAGCATGTAAATTTCCGTCACTAATCATGGATTTATAGGCAAAAACTTCATAAAAATCTCAAGAACCCTAGAATTTCTTTAACATGGTTCTAATCAATCTTTTTCAGAATTTTCTTCTTCTAACACATCATAATTTCGTGGTTTAATCCTCTACATGTGAAGGGGTTTCTAGAATAACATTCAAATCATTACTACATGCGATTTCCTATCTCAAATTTGGGTTTTCTTCCACAAAACTCATCCTAATCATCCCTAGACTAACATGAGTGATGCATTAACGAAAATAAGCAAGATAAACACTTGCCTGGGATTTTCAGAGTTCTGGTTTGATGATGAATTTGGTGTGTTTACGTTCCCCGTCGCACGATCTACGCGTTGGTGGTGGTGGCGGTGCAAATGGATGGATTTTGGGCCTTGGATTGCTTTGAAAGCTCTCTCCTTCCCTCTCCTATGGCCGTCACTTGTCTTTGGTTGTTTTAACCCTAGAAGACAACCTTAGACATCTAATATATCCCTTGAAATTTCGTGAGTTTAATTACCCAAAAATGCGAAATGTCCAAAATGCCCTCCCGGGGTACTAATTAAGCCTAAAAACGCCCCGAGACCCAAACTAAACCCCCGGGTACACTTTTCTGACTATCTCGACCCTTTCGGACACTTTGGCTCACTCAAAATGACCGTACGAGTGACTTATAATATATTCACTTTTATTCATCAATATTTAGTCCCGACGCGACACGGGCGCGTCTCGACTCAAATTTCCAAAATTATCATTTTATTCACTCGTGACATTTAATATAACCAATATTATATATTACTTTGCTCATTAGTAATATTCAATAAATTTCCCATAATTACTAACTCTCATCACGTTAATAATTATAACATAATTAATTTCCGAATTTATATTAAATAATTAATTCACATTAAATTTAATAAATCCCCAAATTAATATAACATAAAAATTCAAGGTATTATACTCCTAACATATCCCAATAAATCGGGAGAAATTAATTATAATATATAAATATGGCGTGACCATATGGATAATGTGGGAAGGAGGGGTGTGTCGTCCTACCTCAGATCTTGTTACCAATGGTAAAGTGGGATTTTAATGGAGTCTTTAATGCAAAAACTACTATGTCTAATTTAAGATCATGTGTGGTGTGGTTGCATTCATGTATGTTTAATTATCAAGAATAAAAAGTAATTACATAACCTTACTGCATTAATACGCAACCAAGTCCTTAATATAAAGCATCACTATAGATAACTAATCCTTCTGTACTTGTTGGAATAGTTAATATTAGAGATAATGTTAACTTACCCTTTAAATTTTTAAAGATTTGCTTGCAATCATCATTCCACATAAATATATTCTCCATTCTGGTAAGCTTAGTGAATCGCAATGCAATAGATGAAACCCCCGATATAAATCTCCTGTAATATCCAACCAATCCAAAAAAATTATGTACCTCCGTCACATTAGTTATCCTTTCCCAATTCATCATTTATTCTACCTTCTTGGGATCAACACAAAGTCCATCAGTAGAAATAACATGCCCCAAGAATACTACCATGTCTAGCCAAAATTCACATTTATTTAGTAAATTTAGCATATAATTGCTTCTCTTGCAAAGGTCTATAAAATAGCATGCAGATTGTGTTCATGCTCCTTATTATAATGAGAATATATCAAAATATCATCAATAAAGACAATAACAAAAGAATCCATGCATGGATTAAATGTGCGATTTATCAAGTCCATGAGTATAACTGGTGCATTTTTCAACCCAAATGGCATGACAAGAAATTTATAATGGCCACATCTGGAATGAAAAGTAGTTTTAGAAATGTCATAGTGTCTCTTACTTTCAAATGATGATATCCGAATCTAAGATCAATCTTAAAAAATATTATAGCTCCTTGAAACTAATCAAACAAATCATTAATGCGGGGTAGTGGTTATTTATTATGAATTGTCACCTTGTTCAACTGGCGATAATCAATTCATAATCTCATGGTTCCATCTTTCTTCTTTACAAACAATACCGGGGCTCCCTACAGTGATACACTAGACCATATAAAATCACGGTCTAACAAATCTTGTAATTGTATTTTTATCTCTTTTAATTATGTAGGAGCCATATGATACGGTGCAATAGATACCGGTACGGTGCCTAATACCAACTCAATCACAAATTCTACCCCATTGTTCGGTGCTAACCCTGGAAGTTCATTTTGAAAGACATCTGTAAACTCATTAACCACTGTTATATCTGATAGTTTTTTAGCCTCTTCTCGTGTGTACGCTACATGAGCAAGATAATCCTAACATCATTTCCTTAGCATACTTGAGTGAATTTTTGTCCCCCATAAATTCAAATTCAGGTTCACGTTGTAGCCGAAACACTACTTCCTTTCTAAATCAATCTATACAGACATGATCGGAGTCTAACCAATCCATACCCAATATTACACCAAAGTTACGGATGTCAAGAGGTAATAAGTCAGCCAACAACTCTTTTTCACCTACTTGTACCACACACTCCCTACACATCTTATTAATAAAAACATGTTCCCCTACTAGAGTAATAATAGCTAAACTAAAATATAATAATTCTAATGGTTTATTAAGATACAACAAAAGTAAAGACAAAAATAATGTGTAGCTCCCGTATCTATCAACACATAAGCATCTTTCTCATAAATGGGAAGTGTACATGTCCCCACACTACGTGTATATTGTGCATCTTATTGCGTTAGAGCAAAAACTTTGCCTTGACCTTTTCTTTGATATATACCTTCTCTACCTCCCCTGTGTACATTTTGTGTTGAACACCTACTTCATATCTTAACACTCCCAACTAATATTGTAGCTCCCATTACTGAAAAATCTTACGCATGTTCCCTGATTAATGATAATGGAAATATAAATGTGTCGTCTCAGCTATTGTACACTACCGAGATAAATGCTCTTCACCACCACATCTAAAATAAAAAATTGGCCTCGGTTCTAATATAGATACATTTTTTAACTGATTTATCCTAACCCTACCACCTCGAGCCTGAAATCTTCCATGCACACTTCTGGTATTTTCAAATCCTTGACCTTTAGATACCCTCATGCTACATTCAAAATTAAGGTTCTTGTCTCCTATCTATGTGATTTTGTACCATCATGTCTACTTTATTTGAATGTTCACCTTGCATTTCTTTCATTGACTTTTCTGACACTATAGCTCTATCCACTGAGTCCATACAATTAGTTATATTCATATTAGCAACCATGGTTTTCAGATATACATCCAAACCGGTTTTAAAACCGGGTACATTTACTTTCTTCTATCGTCATCAAATCAGGTGCAAATCTAGATAAAAATGTGAATAAAGGTTCATACTCCGTTGTCGTTCTATTCCGTTGTTTCAGCACAATCAATTATGCTTCTTTATCTTGCCTATAGAGCCTTGGAAAATATTTTCCAAATAAAACATTCACAAACTTCTCCCAAATAATTAACAGAGGAACTGTTGGCGCACCACTCCCCTAATTTTTGTAAGTAACCTCTCTATAGAACGCACCACAACTTTGCATCACCTTCTAACCTAAAGGTTGACAAGAAAACCTTTTGGTCACCTTGAACTTCCATTACTTTGAATATTATTTCCATTTTTCTAATCCACCCTTCTGCCACTAACGAATTGGTAGTCCCAGTAAATGCAGGAGGATTTAACTTCATGAATCTCTCATGAAATTTATCCTTTTATCAATCATATGATCCACCTCTCACTTGCTCCACCGGTTGTTCCACTACACGTAATATTCTTTACATGCCATCTATAAGTTGTGGTTGAACCTCTGGTTCCTCCACTTAACAGGTCTTTGTCCTTCCTGAATATTAGGAACATAGGATGCCTCACCCTTTGCTCTGTCATGCTGCTGATGTGGATCCATCATTTATTGCAACATAATACATAAGAGAAAAATGCAATAGCACAACTTTTAATATTAACATTGTTAGTCAAAATTGTGACTCATTACAAACCCACTCTCTATTGTTTACTGCTAATCTACACCCTAACACCATGTTTGGAACCTAATAATCATGCTTTAATACCAAGTTATCACACCCTGCCTTAGTTAAGTTAAAATCATCCTTATAATGCATATGAATTCCATTCTATAATAATTTAATTGCAATCTCTTGGAAAATAAGACACGATTTTTTTCTTTTCTAAATGCGTGTTTATATGAAAACATAACTAATTTTGCATGTAACTTACTAAATACAAAATAAGAACATCATTACATTTACGTGTAACTTATGAAGTACAACATAACTTTACATAAATAAGTTTCTCAGTTTAATGTTTACAAAAAAAATTGTTGATATTAAACCCGTATTACATATCCTTTACTCTCCCACCTATCAATTCAACATCGTTAGTATTTGAATACACAAAATAACATTAAATCTAGTCACATCACATTAGTTGGTCAATCTGAAATAATTGGAAACGAATTAGATATGTTAGTTGACATTTCTATAAAACGCTATGTATTAAGGTTCTAACACAATTTACGGAATAAAATTCTTAGCGATGGCAACGGGTCGGTTCGGGTTGGGTACTCCCCATCCTCATCCTCGTCCCCGTTAGAAATATCATTCCCCGTCCCTTCCCCATTCCTCCTTATAATGGGTTCGAGGATCCCCATCCCCATTTAAAACGGGTATCGGTTTTCCCGCGGGGAGCCCGTTTTTTTTTTAAATATAAAAAATTCAATCACACAAACGAAATACCACAAACAAATTTAATCACATAAAAAAATATAACTCATAACTGGAAATAAATAACAATAAGTTAACAAACCATAGAGTTCTGCATGAGTGAAAAAAAAGTTAACAACTGGAACAAATAAAGAACTACAAATCGCAATTGGAAAAAAAATTGACTGGAAACAAATAAAGAACTCAAAGCGTAGGGAGGCACAATTCACATCGTATGGAGGGAAAATATAAAGAACACACAACGTAGGGAGGGAGGGGGAAAATCGGAATGGTCGTCGGCACAACTCACAGCGTAGGGAGGTAATTTCGGGGAGATGAGGGATTTTGGGTTAGAGACGAGGAAGGCGTTAATCTAAGGAGAGTTAGGGTTATGAGATGTTATGTCCCGTCCCTTTCTCATTTATTCTTAAGTTATATATTTATTATAATATTAATATATACATACATATTTTATAATATATTAATATTTCGGGGATCCCAGTGCAGACCGAGGCTATATTCGAAACCGATCCAAAAAAATTTAGGGATTTTTTTATCTCCCCGAACCCACCCTGATCCCCAAATTTTTGGAGATTTTTTGGGGATTTATTTTCGGGTATCCGCGGGTACTCGGATTTTCGGGAAAAAATTGCCATCCCTAAAAATTCTGAATTTTTTAGAGAGAGTTATGTCCATTTTACTATAATATTTTCAAGTTGTTTCTGCAGAAAAACAATAACGAAGTTTCAAATTTAAAATAACACCCAAACTAAGCCAAAAGGTATTTTTGATCATTGTTGATGTAAAAAATTAGATCGCTCTAATTATTCAATCACAGATAAATAAAATGAGACAAAGATTTTTAAAGTGGTTCAGCCTTATATGAATGGCCTACGTCCACTGTTATATTATTGCTGAGTGTTTGAGAGTTCTCGAGTATATGTTCTCTCAAGAAATTCCGGTCCCTTTGAATGAGGGTGATACAAGGTATTTATAGCCCTTAGGCTGTACATGAAAGGGTGTTACATTAAATGATACACATATGAAAGGGTAATTCATTTAATGTTCTTCAAACATGCGCGTCAAGATGATAAGCATTCAATGAATAGTTGAACTGTTGATTATCTGGCAATTAATGCTACGGCAGAGATGCATCTCGGACCGCCTTAGTTGCTCATCGTCCAAAAGTTCCTCGGAGCATTGGAGTTCCTCGGAGGATAAGAGTTCCTCGGAGGGTTGGTGTTCCTCGGAGTGAGTATGGTGGTCGGGGAAACAATCTTCCTCGTTGCTATTGTGCCACATAGATTGACACGTGTCTTCTTATTATTCGTCCACATCAGCATACTAATTTTGGTATCAACAATCATCTTATAATGTATTATACTCATATATGTTAACTAAAATTTCCAACTTGGAATCAATTGATTTGAGTAAGTATCCAATGAGTTATGCCACTTTGAACATAAATAGGTCCAAAATAGAACAATAAAGTATAACCTAACACAATTAAGCATACTTAATCTCTAATTTGGGTATTAATTCATGTAAACATATACCTAACATATGTAAACATATATATACATCACATACACAAATTTCATAAAATGAAACTCTCACAAGATGACGATTCAAGTCTATAATTTTTAAGTTTCACTTTTATCCTCCTACCATAATTTCTCAATTATGATGTTAAACCTTCTCTCTGTCTTTAGGCATGATGGACCTCATTTAAATCTTTTCCAAATTATAATTAAAAATATACAAATTTTAAAACTCATTCACATGACCATCTTTAACAAAAATATAATTACCTTAAAAGAACTTTTTGATTTATGATACTTTTTTTAAGAAATCCTTCATTAACTCCTCTTTTCTCTCTTCTCAAGCTTATTTATTCCAAACCTTATGATGTATATTGAAGAAGATGATAGAGATATACTTTTAACCAGCCAAAATGTGGTTAATCATAGAAACCTTAGTGCGACCATCCCGATCAAGATGCGCACCCTTCCTATCCTCTGCTCCCCAAGGGGGATGGGGAAGGAAGGGGGATTGAAAGGTCTCACGCACTATGTAGGAACTCTTCGACCGTCGTCAATGTGGGGGTAAATATAAAGAGATGGAGTCACCAACCTATTCTTGCACCAAATAGGCAAAATAACATATCGTCGCCTCGAGAGAGTGGCATTAAAGAAAAGCTGATGCTTACGAAACCAATAGTTTGAAGGTTCGGGGGCTAAGTTATGGAACGGGAAGGTGTTAGGCACCCATCCCGCTCTTTCGATCTCTCATGGGCTTGTGTTATCATTTTCTCTTATTTCTTCGTGAAGTGTGTGTGCGTGTATATATAGTGGAGGTCAAAATCGTTCAATTCATACCATGAAAAAGATAGAGTGAGGTAATCCGTACGAATGTTCCTAAAATAATATGTAGAAAATGTGATTTATGCATTTATCGCGATATTGATCGTTATGATGAAACGATAATATGTGTTGGATGAAACTCTAATAAGAATTACAAACATAATATGTATACTAATGCAAGAATAGGAAAAAGTGGAAAATTTAGAAAAATTTTAAAATTGGGAAGTTGAGAAATTGGAAAATTGGACTCGAGTCTCGGGTTTTAATCTGAAATGCCTACGTAGCCTATAAAGGCATCAAAGTCCACATAGTTCGCATGCGGTGGGAGGGTGGGGTTTATCCCATAGATTCAAACGAAATTTTACTACAGGTGTGTGTGTAGAAAAATGTGTTTTGTTTGAAAAAGTGTGATGGATAATTCCATTCAAAATTTATGGGTGTAACCTGTAACACCCTGCCTAATTAAATACCGGGTGGCCAGCCCCATACCAAATTAAAACAGAATATACATTTGGCTCATTCTTAGCATCACTATCGAAAACATTAACTAATCACCCAATACCCAATTAAACCGGTGTTAAAAACTTTCCAAATTTTAATTCAACAAAATCCATTTTTAGTTTACAAATAACACAACACATATTATTCTACAACACTGATAACCGAACAGATAACACAAAAGAATTTAAATGCAATTGGAATAAATATTCCCACATAATAATCCAATACAGTGATCCCAACAATATTAAATGTATTAAAACGACTCAAATACAAGAGTATATGACTCGGATGAAAAAGAGATAACTAAAATCCTTTGGGCGACATGCCTTAACTAAAAGAATACTGCGAATCAAATGAAGATATGCATCTAAGCAATACTCCATAGCTCCATAGCTCGTCATAATCCTCTAAGGTTGGCGTCCCTGCTGCTGGACACCTGATATAGGAGGTACAATAGAAAAGAGAATATGCAAAGAAACGGGTCAGAGCCCGATTGTGAAAATATATTTTTAAAATAGCAAGTATTTAACAAGTGCAATAAATCATTTATTATGTACATGTTAGCATCCCACTCTCACTTGATATTCTCACATCTCAACTAGAGTGCACACTTAACGTTTCCTATTAACCTCCTAGTTAATGATTCCTCTTCACCGATTCCATAATACGATTCCATTCCCATATCATAACCCCGTATGTCCCATACCATACGTCGTATAATCATTCATTTACATTTCTCATTTATATGAATCGTTTCTCATTAACATGAATCATTTCTCATTAATATGAATTAAGCTCTTCAATAAATATTCATTAACGTATTTCAATTCTTTTTCTCAATTCATCATTATCTACATTTATCACACATTAGATGATTTAAGCACAATATATCTCTTTACTCATTTAATTCATTATATAAATATATATACATATATAATACGGCACCCCGAGTCACAACTGCGGTGCAATGCATTACTCTGCTATCATGTCCCAATATCGCTGGTCGCCGAATGGGGGACTAAAGGTTCGGTAAGGATTCCAAGAACCACAAATAACAACACAAACATTTGGACGCGAACATAGTTCTCATACCCACGGGTCACGCACATACCTACGTTCCCAAAGTCAACGGACTTATCAACTCCCCGATAAGTCTTTCATAGACCTATGTTCTTGAGCGACAAATCAAAGATCCCATGGATTCATCAGGATATGACTGCCCTCATGCGCAAACATGACGTCGATAGCAAGTAAGCTAGGTATGTCATACACATAATCATCAATCAATCAAATAAGCATTATCATCTACCTATAATAAAATATCAACAAGGTACTCACATTACCCTAAGATAATTCTCATATGTAGCATTATATCTTTCAAAACCTACGTATTAAAATATCATCACTTTACTTCTTAAATTTAATTATTCCAGAGTCTCACTCATTACCCAAGGTTCAAATAGGTTTCTCCTCAATATAATTATTCAGTAAGAAATCACTAATATCCTACTGGTTCATCTCATCTTATCCCCCGAATTACTACGAATTTAAACTCTCCTTTAACTAGGGTTATAACCGATTGTTTCTAATCTCTTATAAACACATCTTCTATTAACTAGGATTGAATACCATCATAACATGGCTCATAGTCTATAGTGTTTCATTCACACTATATGACTTATCAACAAAACCAACATCCTCGCATCCTATAACATCTCTCCACTCCCGACGTCGTTAAGGTTCATGCGCGGAGTGTCTCGCAAAGCGAAATCCAAACAAGGAACCCCTCCAATACACTACTACTTAACTTTGTCGGTCGTGGAGGTCCGTCAACTTCAAATACGCAATCGGGATAACCTCATCCCTCTTTCAACCAAATGTGGTCTGAACTCCCATCTCTATCCAGGAGACATACCACTAAGTATTTGTACTACACTCAGTCCTTGCGCAATCAATAATGAGCTTAAACTCAGTTATTGATGTTCAAATTGGAACCCTAAGGCTACCCAGGTGTTATATTAAATCTCCCCTACTAGAAATATCCTTAATCCTCATGCATACAAATTAGAATACAACACATGAATCTAGCAACCGAAATTTTTATAATTATCATAATTCTAATCAATTAAATCCCAATCAAAACAATTCAATTCTTAACTAGGGCTTACTGAACCTTCCCAAGTCCCATTATATCCAATTAATAATCACCAAAGATTTAGAAAAGGTTTGGAATACAAACAAGCGTTAAAAAGAAACAACTTCAAGGATTCTAGGGAGGTCGATCGATCGAAGGCAGGGGGTCGATCGATCGATTGCCCAGATAAGAGCCCAGTTTTCTGCATTTCTTCTACTACGGGTTTCATCACTTTTGATCATTCAAACCTTCATATTAACTACCCAAATTCCTTATAAACCTTACTACATGATATATCAACATATGTGAATGATTTCTAATGCTCTAAACATCCTAAAATCATCAATAGTTTGAATTAAAAGCATATATATTAATCCTATTTTTCCAGAAAATAATATACATGATATCTTCAAGAACACACCAATGATTCTCATAATTTCCTCAACAGATTTGTGATTATTTCGTGGATTACTATCTACCTACAACATGAGTTTGATTCCTATATATCTCCATTATCCAGAAATCCATTAACAACTTTATCTTTTCATCTTCCAAACATGAAAAATCTCATCCTTTTTTTTATAACTATTCTAATATGGAAAATATACAAACTTATATTGAAATTATCAAACACTTGCCTCTAATGAAGATCTGATCCTTTGGGGTTGCAAATCACTAGTTGTTCTCCCCTTCTCCGGTGGTGGTTGGTGGTGATGACCTTTGGCCTTTAGTTCTCCTCCTTTCTAAGCAATCTTCTCTCTTCCCAAGCAACCTTTCACTCTCTCTAAGAAGATAACCTTTCAATTTTGTGTAGAAGAGATGAATGAACCCACATTCAACTAATCTCTAAATACTTATAATAAGACAAAATCCGGAATCATTATTCATTCCCCTTGTAAAAATGACCAAAATTCCCTTTTTGGTTGTCTTTTGATTTCCAAATGACCCGAGACCCAAAACCAACATCCAAATAAACTTTTCTGACTATTTCAACCCTTTCGAATGCAACGACGCAGTCAAAATGACTATAAGGTCGATATAAAAATAAATTTCCTTTTTAATTTAAATAATTTAGTCCCGACACGTCCCATATCGCGTCCGACTAAAAATCTAAATTACTGAATTTATATCACAGAGCCATATCAATAGATTCACATTCATATATTACCTAAATATCTTCAGGTAATATTCAGAATCATACATTTTAATATCCACAATTTGGATAAAACCCAAATGAATTAATTAATAATAAAATCCAATAAATCCATTAATTTAAAATATAACCCATTTTAAAAATCATTAAAAATCACGGGGTATTACATAACCCTCTTTTTTTTATTGAAAATAAAGTATGTGCAATATACTAATAAAATTGTAAGATGTTAATGTGTATGAACTAAAATAAGAACTAAATTATGAATCTAATGTATTTAATGAAAAAATAAGAAATTTAAAGAGAGATGGATGGATTTGGACCTTCTTTGAAACTTGATCTTTGATATTGGATGAACTCCCTTGAATGTGAGATGGAGATTGGATGTGATAGAACGTGATTTTTCTAAATTGGGTATGAAACGGATGGGAATGTAAGCTCGAATGGAAATTCACATGGAGGAACTTTATTGATTTTGAGAGAATGTTGCTGAGATCAGTGATGCTAATGGATTTGAGGTGTGCCTTGGCAATCTCGTGCAGATCAGCTGGTGACCTTAGTCACACTGCCAATAGGCATAGCTCTAGCCCTGCCAATCAGCAAGTGAGGTGTGCCTTGGAAATCTCATGCAAAATGTTTTGAGAGAATGTTTTGAAAAGGATGACATAGCTCTAGCCCTGCCAATCAATAGGTGACCCTAGACACATTGCCGATAGGCAGGGAAATGGACCTGCCAATTAGCTGTCTCGTGCAAATTTTTCTAAAAAAATTATCATCGAACATAATACGTTGATCAAAATCACGCACGGGTCATACCGTTAGAAAGGTAATTTAGAGATATTCAAGAGTCCTTTGGATCGCTCCCGGGTCCGGGAGTTGACTTTGGGTCAAATATGGCTCAAAAGCGGACGTCGATCCTTTGGGTGGGAGATCATCGGATGGAAATGGATTTTTCGTCCACATGGTACCGTTGGAAAGTTTAGGAGATCTACTTCGACATTACAAAGAGCTTCTCTTGGTTCAGAAAGTTGACCTTGGTCAATCAGGGCCCGGAAGTGCCCACTGACCTCTCGTAGTAAAACGGATCATTCGTCCATACTGTAAGTTAAAATCGTGCACGGGTGGATAGTTAGAAAAAGTATTCAGTTCCCTTCAGAGTTTCATTCAGTCTCATTAAAGCTGAAGGGTTAACTTTGGTCAAACGAAGCTGAGAGCGCCCGGTGGCCTCCGGATCGATTCTTGGGAAAAATGGATCATTTGTCCAAACAGTTATGTTGTTTCGTGCAGGAAGTGGATCGTTAAAAAGGGTATTCAGAGCCCTTCAAAGATTCAAAGATCTTTCGATTTGATGATAGAGTTGATCGAAGTCAAACGGGGCTAGAGAGCTTCCGATGGCCTCTAGTTCAATACTTAGAGTATGACCTAGGGTTTGTAGTGAAATGGAGAGGTGTTAGGGACCTAAGGAGAGAATTATCGGTGTGCTAGAATGTGGTATCTACTAATCCCCTCGATGGGTGAGCTTGGAACAAGTGAAAGCCATCGAATAGACACCACATGCTGTTTTGAAATGAGGTCGATTATGCAGACGTAGAGGATGAGGATGATCGATTCAGAGGGTTGAGGCCGATTCTGAGGATGTAAAGGGAATGATGAGGATGGTCGATTATGAGGGTCGAGGTCAATTGTGACCTAAAAGAGGTGACGACCGAGGGTTGAGGTCAATTCTGACCTGAAAGAGGTGACGATCGAGGGTCGAGGTTAATTTTTACCTAAAGAGGTGAGGATCTAGGGCCGGGGTTAATTTTAACGTAAAAGAGGTGACAACCTGGGGACGAGGTCAATTATGACTTGAAAGAGGTGACGACCGAGGGACGAGGTCAATTTTGACCTGAAAGAGGTAACGAATAAGGGCCAAGGTCAATTCTAACCTAAAAGAGGTGATGATCCAAGGCCGAGGTCAATTCTTACCTAAACGAAGTGACGACCCGGGGCCGAGGTCAATTCTGACCTAAAAGAGGTGAGGATCGAGGTCAATTCTAACTTAAAAAGGTGATGATCAAGGGCCAAGGTCAATTCTAACCCAAAAGAGGTGACGACCCGGGGATGAGGTCAATTCTGACTTAAAAGCGGTGACAACTGAGGGCCGAGGTCAATTATGACCTGAAAGAGATAACGATTGAGGACCGAGGTCAATTCTGACCTGAAAGAGGTGATGATCGAGGGCTGAGGTCAATTCTAACCTGAAAGAGGTGACGAATCGAGGCCGATGTCAATTCTGAACTGAAAGAGGTGACGACCGAGGATCGAGATCAATTTTGACCTAAAAGAGGTGACGGCCGAGGGTCGAGGTCAATTTTGACCTAAAAGAGGGTGACCAATATTATGAGTTGAAGCCAATTCTGAGGGCTTAGATACTCTACTAGGGATATTTCGATTCTCTTTTTGATTTTTTAGGTTCCACTGGGGAAGAGAAAACAACCCGAGGGTTGAATGTTTCTTAGTTGGGAAATTTTTTATTTTGCGGTGTCCTTTGGAGACGTTACTGGGGAGATGTGCAATTGATTTTTGGAATTCCACTTGGGAGGTAAGGATTCTGCTGGGGAAATGAGTGTGGTAAAAAAAAAAAAACTTGGTGAAAAAGGTTCTAAAATTCATTTGATAATTTTAGGAATTTTCCATGGATTTTCGAGATTTTATGGCATTTTTGAGGATTTTTTGTATGAAATTTCTGGAAGGGTGCCGATCGACATGGTTTGAGGGGCGACAAATGGCAGTGGCATGGTCTTTTGGGGTACCTCAAGCAGGTGGAGGGATAGTGTCGATTAGTGGGTGGCAGGGGACTACCGATCGGCATAGCCCTTAGCCTCATAAAAGGGGGCGGGTTCTCATTTTTTACAACTTTCTAACTTGCTTTCTTCTGCAGTTACCTTCTATAAATCGTTCTAACATTCCAAAACCAAAAGATAACTGATTTCTCAAGCAGTACGACACATACGGCATGACTTTATGTTGACGATTGGGCAAACTTGGAATGGAGGGCTAGGGTGCCCTTTGAGTTGGGCAACGAAAATTCCTTTGACTCATTCGAGCCAACAGCGAATGAGTGAAACCTCTTGAGTGAGACAACGTGTCATCGTTCTTCTAGGGTGGTGAACCCTGGTGGCTATGTAAGTATTGATTACTTTTGGTATTCTTTTATTCTTTTTTGGTGATATTTCCTTTTTTCTTGAATTTTGACACGAATTTTTTCTTTTTGACTTTTGACAGTCTAATGTTTCCATGTCAACTCTGCGTGCTTGAGGGACGACGAGGCTTAGGGATGTTTGGGATCACCTTCCATTGGTGGTGCGTTGGTTGGTGTCATCAGCCGATTTTGGGAACCAGTGTCTGCACTGGATGAGACGCCTCGTTTTACGGCTGTTCTTTGTGCTCTAGGGGAGAGGTGGTGGGACACCACCTACATCATGCATTTTGGATTTGAGGAGATGATAGTAACTCCCATAGATGTTTAACAATGGCTGGGGATGGACTGCGATGGGTTACAAATAGAGGTGGACAGGACCTTGAGGGTGATGCCAGCGGTGGTGACGACGGCGTTGGGTGATTTGGGGAGGATAGTTTTCGAGGACACCAACTGTTTATCCCCTTTGAGGGAATTATTAATGAGTGAGAGGATTGATGCGGAGGATGGGCTGCAGGTGTGGAAGATGGCCCGTTTGTTTATTCTTATTTTGTTGGGAGGGTTCTTAGTGGTGACGTCGTTCACTTGTGGTTTTTATTATTTATGAGGGTGTTTTCGAACGTCCCTCTTTAAGACTGGGGGAGCCTGACTTTGGTGACCCTTTATTCTTCTCTTGATGTGTTCATCATTGCCATCGACAAACTTTTACTGGAGCTACGTATATTCTTGAGGTATTCTTTATTTTGCGCATTTTCCATTATGCATTCGCATTTTCCTTTATGCGTCTTATTCTTGATTTCTTGATTGCTGACCTTTTTGTCCTTTGCAAACATGGTTTTATGAGGTGATTGGGTTTAACACCCAATTGAAAGCATTAAAGGAAGAGTCTGTTGGGTACTTTTTGCTAGATGTATCGGTGGCTGAAGTCCAACCGGCAGTCGAAGAAATCTCTCTATCTGGAGACGGTGCGTCAAGTCTTGAATGGCCTGACTAGCGAGCGGGTAAATCCTTCTTTCTCTTCTGAGACCCTTTTTGCTTTATGATCTTTTCTTGATATTGATCTTTCTCTGTTGGGGAACTTTGCAAGTGACCTTTTATCCCTGGAGGATGACCATCCAGCATTCGGGGTTCACCGAGGGGGAATACGCAGATGTGACGTCTGCTGGCGCCTGAGTTCGGGTACTCCTAGTAACTTGGGAGAGAGTAGTCCAAAATTTTATGGAGGATAAGGTTGTGGTGCCACCAGTGAGGCCCCCACTATATATGAGGCGAGTGCAGGAGATGGCAGATAATGCATGGGTAGCGGCGATAATGGGCGAGCCTTACTTGTCATATACCGACACGATAGTGATGTATGATTATATGGACTTTGTGTTGAGTTGGTTGATGCCACTCAACATATATGACGTGATGCCTCTCCACCAGTCGGGTTCGAGTCGGCCAATGGGGTCCTCCCACAATGCAGGTGGTTCATTGACATCGACGGCAGTGACGACCTCAGAGGCTCCCTTCATGCGGTTGGATCCTCCTTCCTACAACATTCGACGGGATGATGGAGGGTCGGTGCATATTCTGCACCATCCTAATGCGATGGATCCGAAGGATCTAAGGCTGACGGAGGAGGTTCTCCACCCATCGGTATATTTTCCATTTCTATGTCTTTTGATTCCCAAATTTCTTTCTTAGCCTCAGACTGACTGATTTGCTCTTTTCTATTTTTCTTATTGTAAGGACATTATTTTTATTATCTGTTATCAATTTAGTATGTATTATGCCGCTATAACCGTCGAATAATTATTCAAGATCATTTAAGCTTCAAGACGGATCCGAATATCAAAGTTCTTCAACATTCAAGCTTCCATAAGTTTAACTTTGGTAAGGTCATGTTTTAAGTCCTTAATGGTTCACTTATAATATTGGGATAACTTTTATGAAATTTTTTGTAAGTGTTGGAGCGGAGTTTTTCGTCAAAAATATTTTTCTAAGTGTTGAGATGTACTAATTTCTGACGAAATAAAAAAAATAATATTTTTTTAATTTTTTATTCGAGCGGCAGAAGCTCTCGTTTGAGCGACATCCCTGTGTCGCGCAAAGTCATTTGAACGACATGTGTCATCGTTCGAGCGACACGCTATCTCGTTCGAGCGACGCGCTGCCTTAGATTTTCTATAAATTAGTTTTTCCAACTTCGTTTTTTATTTGAAGACCTGCGAATTTTTCAATGGACAAAACTACTTTGGCAGAATGCTTTGTCTTCTCAATTTTAAGGTTCTAATCCTTTATTTTCAATTCACAAATCATCCCAATAGTTTGTGTGAATTATTTTGGAACCGAAGAACACATCTTGTGTCAAGTTTCTCTTATAGAGAGGATCTCTACTGCTGATCTAAGTGCTCTTGAGGGGAGTACTAGGTTGAAGATAACTATGTGCCAATAGGGAGTGCTCGTGGGTATTTCGGGGTTGAATTGGAGTTGCAGTCCTGGCTGGCTCTAGGCTGCGTGCCTATGTGATTGTTATGCGGAGTGATCATTGCAGATTTCATTGTGTATGTAAGTTGCGATTTATTTTACATAGTGAAATAAAAAGGTTTTACCCGAAAGGGTTTTTTCTACAATTTGTGAGTTAGCTATTTAATTTGTGATGGTTTGACACACACACACACACACACACACACACACACACACAAGCGCGTAATTGCATGTTTTGGGGCTGATTTTATTTGGTTTAAAATTAACTCTAATTAAATAAGTTTGTATTGGGAATTTGTGAATTTGTTTGAATCGGTATCATACAAGGCACTACTTTTTACTCTTGCAGCATATTCGAGTGTCAACCACTTGGCTGAAGGATGTTCGGGATTGGATAGCTTCAGTGACTGCCCATATTCGGGACCCAATTCTGATTCCTTCATGTCTGGTTTCGTCTGCCTCATCTGAGGAAGGGTCTGGCTCGAGGAGTGGAGATACGTCATCTCGTCGCGGGGGGAAGAAAGCGCACCGCATGGTAGGAGTATCCTAGGAAGAAAGAGAGAGAAGGAGAAGAGAAAGAAAAAATGAGAGAGAGATTATAGGTGTAAGGTAGAAAAAGAGAGATAATTAGGTCTGGGCTGAGTCCCATTATTTTTTCTTATTTCTTCCTGCAAAATCAATGTAACACAACAAATATCTATACAAATAAAATAAAGTTTTTTGTTTATTTTTATTTTTAATGATGTAATGCACATGCTCTTTTTACTTTGCTGCTAAGATCGTAAAAATAATAAAATATTATTTATTTTAAAAGAAGATAATTAAAAACATAGGAAGAAGGAAATTCGGAATAAAAAATTATAGTTTTTGAGTTTTTTTTATTTGGACAAAAAAAGAAAAAGGGAATTTCCCAAAAATAGGGGGTTGTCCTCCCTATCAGCATGTCAGTCCAGGTCAATTGATCCAAGGCTTTGATTCCACTTTCTTCAATTGCTTGGTACTTGGTAGGGTCAGTTTTTCACTGATTTCTGCAGGATGTTGTCTTTGGTTGAGGTTTTCCAAGTATAAATAGGGGGTATGGGTGGAGTATTTTCTTCACGGCTCCATATTCCTTCTCTTTTACATTCTTCTTTCTCATTATCTCATCATTTTGCAATATGGCTCTCCTTTGCAGTGTTGAATTTGCTAAATACTTTAAAATCTTAGAGGCGATGTGCTCATATAATGTGGACTAGGACGCTTATAACATGTGTCGAGTCTCTTTATGGTACAACCGACCCATAGAGTGGAACATACTGATGGCAGCAGTAGAATTTTGGTATTCTGAAGACTATATCTTTCGCTTTGGGTTAGACAAGGTCTGCCCGATCTATGACGAGTTCTCTGCCATGTTGGGGGTAAATCCCAATATTGCGGTGGTTATGCTTAAATTTTCTCGGTCTCCAAGGGAGCTGTTAGCGGGGTTTTTTCATATTTCTCCTTTAGTGGCTAGGTCACTGGTTACGGGAGGAATGAGTTCTCTTCCGATTGTGCTGCATTCTATGTATTTATAAGATGTTGGTGATGTTGGCTATGCTGGAGCCGTCATTCTGGGCTTGATTTCAAAAGTGATATTGGTGACTAAGGAACTGATGGTGGACCCTCAACTTTCTGCCATTACTTCATGATGTCGTTTCATCGTAATCACGCGACAGTGATAATGACAAAGACTTTAAACGGTTTGGATGCTTGATGAAAAGGTCATTCTGACTTCCTGAGGGGTAGCCCCGTGATGCTATTCATGTTGCTATCGGAGAGGTTCCGTATGGCGATCCCACTCGAGTATCCTTTTCTGGTTGTGCTAAACTTCTTTTCATGCTACTTTATCGGTGTAGGCCTGGATATCAAGAGCTGGGAGAAATAATTTATGGAGAATGGGGCCCGAGGCTTTCATTGATCAGTGCCTTAGTGGGGGGAGCTGCTGCCCATTCTGGAACTGGGGGAATACCAATATGTTTAGTTGGTTGGCCTTAGACATACCTCTTTTTACTTTCTGTGGAAATTCTTACACTAATTTGGTTGGGAACAGATTGTTCCACCTTGGACACTAGACTTCTTTCGGTGGTGGACTTGACAGAGTGTATTAGCATGCGTCTTGGCTCTTTGTGGGAGAATCGCTGATCAACGACCGTCCATCATAGTCTGCTGGAAGAGTATGGCATATTTTTGGGGACTATATGAAGTGGCTGTGGATAAAAGTAGTTGCCAAGATATTGGCTGTGGAGACTGGGTAAAGGTTGTTTGCCATATCTGACACCATGGAGAGATATGTTGTGGTTTTTCCCAGGCTGGTCCGAGCTTATCGTTCTATGGAGCATCTGCTACACTCTATTCAAGCAGGGGAAGTTTGGGGACCCTAGTATGTGGGTGATGATGGAGCTGGTTCCTCTGGAAGCTGTGGCTAGGGTCCCTTTTATTTGTGAAGCTTTTGTAAAGGGTGTTTGGTTATGTATCTGATTATTCTGGTTGTATTGTGTGAGAATAATTTGGGGGTTATTTTGGGAGTAGTGGGGCTTGTTTTTTTTAGGAAGGTAGGAGTATACTGGTAAGTGAAGTCGTTAGATTCCATATGCTGATGTAATCGTACATAAACTTCTTAGTAATTAAATAAAAAGTTTTTGATCATCTAGTTGTACCTCTTGATGAGTTTTTACATTTAAATTATCTATACCAATTGCTAAGGCATACATTACCCTTGTGTTCATGTATATGTTAAAATGAACTGTCGTTCTTGGGGACTAGAAAAGAATAATATTTTGTGAAAAAGAAAGGGGACGTGATCATGTAAAGCATATGAGTTGCCTACATACCTCTAGGGGGTTTTCTGAAATGCATTTTTGAAAGTAAAAATATTTTTAGAGGTTCAGGACCTATGTAGTTCTGAGTAAAGGGAAATTAAGTTTTTTTAGAATAAAAGGGATATGAGATGAGTCGTAGCATGCCGAGATTTCGGACTAGGGGTAAAACTTCTTGATACGGTCCAGGTTGGCTGGACGGTCCATCTCTTTCCCATCAAGGTTGGTGAGCATAGAGACACCGCCTGATAAGATCTTCTTCATAATGTAGGAGCCGCTCAATATAGCCTTGAATTTCCCTCTGGGGTCCCAGATGGGCTCTATAATTTCTTTATGGGCTAAGTCCCCTTTTCGGACACTATGATCCTTGACTCTCTTGTTGAATGATTGCGCTATCTAGTGATGGTACCCTTGTATGTGATATAAAGCTTTTAGCATCCTTTCATCTAAGAGTGGCAGCTCGTCAAGATGGATATGATTCCAGTCTTCCTCGTTGACTTTGCTTTCAAGCATGACTTGTAGTGAAGGGAATTCTATCTCTACGATTAGGATTACTTCCATGCCTTAAACCAGAGAGTAAGGGGTAGCCCCAGTAGAGGTTTGAACTGAAGTGCTGTAGCCCTAGAGGGCATAAGGGATCCGGTCATCCCAATCTCGAAATTTTTTGTTCATCTTACTGATGATGGCTTTGAGGTTTTTATTGGAGGCTTCAACTACTTTATTAGTTTGAGGTTGGTAGGGATAAGGTTTGTGTCTATGAATCCCATAATTGCCGACCACTTCTGTGAGTTCTACCTCAAAATATAACCCATTATCTGATACCAACTTATGCGGGACTCCATATCGGCAGATGATGTTTTTCTTGATGAACTTGGCCACCTTCTTAGCATTAAGAACTATGCATGATTCAAATTCGACCCATTTTGTGAAGTAATCAATAGCAACCATGATAAACTTGTAACCATTGGAGGATTTGGGTGTAACCTTCCCTATGATGTTGATGCCCCATGTGAAGAACGATTAGGGATAAGTCATATTGTACAAATCCCTTGGAGGCAAGTGTTGGAGGTTGGAAAATTGCTGATATTTCATACATATTCGAACAAATGCGGTGCAACCTTGAACCATTGTAGTCTAGCAGTAACCCTGTCGGATGATTTTCTTGGCAAGCATATGGCTATTCATGTGGGCTTCGTACTCTCCGTTACGGATTTTCTGCATTATCTCTTCAATGCCAAACTCTTTAATGGAGTGCAAATGGGTTCCATCGAACTTTTGCTTGAACAATGCTTTATCCCAGACAATTTACTTGGCAGCCAATTTGTGAAGGGTTGCTTGGTCTTTCTTGTTAGAACCTTCGGGGTACCTACTATGTTTTAGGTGGCTCCAAATATCATAATACCAACAATCAGCTAGATCATGATGTTCTTATGTGATGTGCTCAATGTGGTAGCATTGGGTTGGTTTATCTTACGTTTGGACTAAGAAGTGGGCTATCGTTATTCCTTCGGGCATGTCAATCATGGAGGCTATGGTATCAAGGGCATCAGCTAGGTTATTCTTCGCTCGGGGTAAGTAGTGGAAGGTGATTTCTTAGGCCAACTCTTCTAAGTGGGTATGAAAGGGTAAGAGTTTTTCATCCCTGATTTTCCATCTCCAAAGTACTTGATCGGTAATAAGGGCTGAATCCCCATATACATCTAGGTATCGAATTCCATTATTGAGAGCAACTTTGAGGCCTACCGTGCACGCCTCGTATTCAGTCATATTATTAGTGCAGGGAAAATCTATCTTAATGGCAATGAGAGTGTGAGAGTCATCAGAGAAATTATGAGTATCCTAATGCGACACCCTTTCTTGTTGGCGGCATAGTTAAAGAAAATTTGCCTGCGGAGGTCTTCTTGGGAGGTACAAAGGATATTCTCATCCAGGAATTCAAAAACCAGACATTGGATCCTTCCATAGGATGGTCTCCGAGGTAGTCAGAGATGGCTCTTACTTTCATAGCTTTCTGTGTGATATACACAATATCAAATTCGACTAAAATCATCAACCAACAGGCTATTCGACTGGATAGGGCAGGTTTCTCGAGTAGGTATTTGATGTGATCCATTCGGGACACAAGTTTGATAGAAAAGGCTAGCATATAATGCTGTAGTTTTTTGGTGATCCAAGAAAAGGCGACACATGCTTTTTCAAAGTAGTGTAATTAACTTTGTACCCTGCCAACTTGCCACTAGCGTAGTAGATGACTATTTCTATACATGATTTTTCAAGGTATTGGGCTAGCAAAACACTAATTACGGTATTTATCACGGTCAAGTATAGGAGTACGGAAAGATCAGGCTACAATGACATGAGTACTGGAGGTCGGGTCAGGTATTATTTTATTCGGTTAAAGGCTTCTTAGCAAGCTTCGTTCCAAACCTTAGTGGAATCCTTTCAGAAGAGTTTGAAGATGGGTTCATAAATAGAAGTCAACTGCCTTATGAACTGGCTGATATACTATAATTTTCTAAGGAATCCTCAGACTTCCTTCTCTGTTCGGGGTGGTCGCATCTCGAATATGGCTCTCAGCTTGGAAGGATCTGCTTCTATCCCTTTCTCACTAACCATAAATCCAAAGAGCTTTCCTTTGGTGATGTCAAAGACATATTTCTGTGGGTTAAGTTTCATCTGATATTGTCGCAGTCGCTCGAAGAATTTTCGGAGAGCAGGAACATGACCTTCCGTAGTCTTAGACTTAATAATCATATCATCTACACATACCTCGACTTATTTATTTATCAGATCTTAAAAGATAGTTATGGAATTCATCTAGTAGGTAGCCCCTACATTTTTTAGACCAAATGGCATGACGATGCAACAAAAGGTTCCCCAAGGGGTGATGAATATGATTTTCTCTTGATCATCCGGGTGCATCTTGATTTGGTTATATCTGGAAAACCTATCAACAAATGATTTGAGAGCACGACTAGCCTTGTTATCTACAATCATGTCGATATTGGGTAGCGGGTAATCATCCTTAGGAGAGGCCTTGTTCAAATCTTGGTAGTCGACACACATTCTAACCTTCCCTAATGATTTTAGTACGAGTACGATATTAGCTAGCCATGTAGGATATTCAATCACACGAATGAAACTCACGTTCAACTGTTTGACCACTTCTTCCTTAACTTTAAGCAAATATTCGGTGCGAAGATTTTGTAGTTTCTGTTTGATCGATTTGTATTCTGGAAGAACTGGATCTCTTGCTGAGCTATCTCGGGATCAATGCCAGGCATATCGTCATACGACCATGCGAAGACATGCACAAATTCCTTGCGTGTGCTCATGCTGATCAAGGGTGGCCCCTATCTTAATATCGTGGCGTTGGCTACTAGAACTGAGATTAATAATAACATTTTCATCTTCATTAACTTGAAAGAGATTATGTTATTTGTTATTAACCTTATTTAGATCACTTAAGAATTATTCATTTACAAAATCATCATCATCAAGAGTTTGATTAAAATCAAGACAATTAATGTAAGGCATAACAAGATACTCAATATCTTCTCTTGTTTCGTTGATAGGAAAAAAAACATTAAGAACCTCATCAAAGGAGGTCTCAATTACATCAGAGTAAGGAGGAACAATAAGAGAAGAAGAGATGGGATAAACATCTGAGTTTGGTTAAATTTCAACAGGTGAAACTGGTGCAGCATGCCAGTTGAGGAGAGGTGCATTAGCAGTTTTGAACAGGTGGTATGTATCCGATGATGTAGCCTTGAGTGGATCATGTAGAGTGTTAGCCCCAATATTTTAAAGTTGAATGAATCCTCAGGGTCACTTCCTTAAGAATCTTTGGTATCGGCTATGGTCTCTTCAATGAGTGGTTGCATATGATGCTGCGAACTTTTAGCCCTTGAGTAGTTATCTTGGAAAAAGTTCTCCATTCCTAGTTTCATCTTATTGTCCACATGATCATACTATGGTTCAAGAAATCCGCAAAAGGGAAAATCTTCACTCTCTCTGATGAATCTTTTGTTCAAGGTTTCTCTTGAGACAATCTTGGTACTTTTTAGACTTTTTTTCATTCGAGATTAACGAATCATTTGGAGTTCTTCGTCTGATGGTTGATAATCCAAACTACAAAGAGGAAAAGCTTTCTTAAATACAATGGGTTCAAGTATCCCATGTTGTCTTCGTCCCAACCCCAGTCCAGGCATGAAGTGCATGTTCTTGAACATCTGGATCACATTGATGTTTCCATGAGGGTTATATTCTAGACAAAACCTATATTTGAAATCGTCCCCTACTAGGAGTAGAAGTGGTTCAACTCGATAACCTAATAGAAGCATACCATTCGCCCCGTGCTATATCTCAAGTACTGGATTGCTAGTGCTTGCATTCTCGGCATTGTTGTTGTCGCCAAAGATGGTGATAACTTGACCATTGGCAAATAACTTTAATTTCTGATGAAGGGAATAAGACACACCCTTGATACTATAGAGCCACGGTCATCCGAGAAATAAATTGAAATAAGTTGGGACGTCGATGACTTGGAATTCAATAACCAAATTTATAGGGACAACCCCTATTGTATGTTATGGATCCCATCACTTCTCGATGGGTATTATCATAAGTGAGTACAGTGATATAGGTTGGAGCAAGGTCGCTCACTTTCAATCTCAAATAATTAAGAGTCCTCAACGGCAAACATTAAGATCTGATCCATTATTGACAAGAGAGAGGGGGATAATTTTTCCATGATTTTGACAGAGATGTTGAGAGCATAGTTGTGGTTTGGGCTAATCTTAGGGATTTCTTCTTCGGAGACGGAGATCATTCTAGTAGAGGTTAAGAATCCGACTAGATTCACTACTTCTTTTGGCGTGGTGGAAGGAGGGACTGTGGGTCTTGTGAGTAGCTTGATCAAGGCATTCCTGTACAGTTGGGAAAACATAAAGAGTCCCCACAAGGTGATGTTAGCTTGGATTTTCTTTAACTGATCGAGGATCTTACTTTACTAGAGGGTCATTTTTGGTATAGGAATATTCTCCACACCTTTCCCTTGTCGATCAATGATGGTGGAAGGTTTGGGACTTGGTAATGCCTCCCTGACCTAGTTATGTAGTTCACAGAAGAGGGAAAATAAAAAATCCCGTCTCCTCATCGATCTCGGGTTGTTCAACCACTTTGTGGATTTCTCCTAATAGTTCTCAAATGATATCATCCTGCATATGTTGACTATTGCACTAGTTTTTCTAGTCCCTGTTCTTCATTTGAATCATCTAATTCATCCCCCCATCCGGTGGTAACGACATCATCTTTCCATGAAAAGTCAATACACTTCACAACCTCAATGACTTCTTTGTATAAGTCCTCCCATTCGGCGGGGAGATATAGAAGTGAAAGGACCAGGTGCCCTCATAGTTTCAAAGCGTTAAGTTGCTCGGACATACTACAAATATCATCGATCTATCAAAATAAGTCTCCCATGATCTAGACCACGTCATCTAAGCTTACTTTATCGGTTGGTACAACCTAATTGTCTGACTCTTGGGCCCATTTTTTAACTTCTAAGAACATTGCGCTGAATCTCTGGCAGTCAATAGTCATCCGGGAGGGAAATTTCAGCCCAAACTCTAGGAGTTGGTTCAACACTTCTGATAATTCCATATCTTCACCTCTAGAACAGGTACGGACAGCGATGCATGCTCTGTTAAGAAGCGACATGGCCTGATTGGTAAAGCTGGTAGGGTATAGGAGTTACTTGGTACGATCTGGGTAGGTGGATCAAATTTTGGGTCTTCTTCTAGGAATATGACATTTTTATGATTTGGAAGTGGATTATGGGTAGTGTTTTGTTTAGGATTGGCTGGTAGGGCAATGACACCCCGGTCAATCAGATCTTGGATTATATTTTGGAGGTGGAAACACTGATCGGTGGTATGGCTGGCAGCTTAATGAAAGTCATAATGGGCATTTGGTTTGAAATTTTTGGGTAGTAGGTTTGCTGATGGACGAGGGTCCAATGGCTTGATGAGGTTTCGGCTTAAAAGGGCTTGGTAAACTTTGGAGAGGTGAGCATGAAGCTCGGTGTATTCCTTTCGGATTTGGTTATGATGACTTTTTGGTGCCCATAAAGTGGCAGGCTGAGAGATATTATTGATGGTTGAAATTACGATGCTGACAGGCTTTTCATGCTTTATGGGAGTTAACTGTCCATATTCTTTCTTCGATTTAACTTTTGTCTTCGCAAGACCTTCGTCGATCTCCACACCTGCTTCTCGAAGGGCTCGGAAATGAGGGTAATACTGTCCCTTCATTATTGCTCGAACATGGGGTAATAAGTTCTTCTTCACGATACTGACTTGCTCCTCTTCAGAAGGTCGGTTGGTCACGGTGGTTATTTTCTCTCTCCACCTTTCTATGAAGTTACTGACTGATTCCCCATGGTTCTGCTTGAGCAACTCTAAACCATAGCGGTAACCTCTAACTCTTCATTGACTTATACTGTGACATGAACTCGCGGGCTACATCCTCCTAACTGCGGATTTTGGACTCCTTGAGGGATAAGAACCAGTGAAGAGCGCTGTCCTTCAAATTCTGTTGGAACATTTGGCTCATTATTTCCTTAGAGGCACCGAGGAGAGCCATGGCTTGGTGATAACTATGGAGATGAACAATCGAAGTTCCACTACCCCTAAATTTCTCGATGTTGGGCATATTAAACTTTCTTGGCAACCTGACTTTAGGATAAGGAAACATGTAGGTGTAATCAATGTAGTTACCAGAGATTCGAACTTGGTCGAACTTCTTTATCAACAACTTGAGGTCTTCCTTGACCTTATTCAATTCTTCCTTCTTCGAATCAATAATCATGGGAAAATTAGCCCCTGTCCGGGCAAGATTCGATATAGAAAGTTAGGTTGGTCGTAACCCATTAGCAGGAGGAGCATGTGGAGCATGCTGATATTCCTCGGGAACCCAATTAGGCTTGGGTGTGTGCGGATCCATAACGTGAGGGAAGAGGACCTCAGGCTCTTCAATAACAGGGACCCAGTTTCGTTGCATCTCATGAACCTCAGTTTGAAGATTGTCAATCTTAGCAGTGAGTTGGATTAGAACAATCATCAAATTCAGTTGTGCATTAGACACTTGGTCTATGTTCTCCATAGAAAGCGAATGAAGGTGAATTCCGGACTAAAAGGAAGCGAGGGAACTGGCGGAGATTCGGGGAGGTTGGACTGAAGACCAAAGCCAATTTGGAGTCAGGCCAAGGGTATGGGATCAAACCGAGGAGGAGAAAAAGAAGAATTTATTTTTTAAAAGGGGGAAGGAAAACTATTATATTAGAAAAGGATGGAAAATATTTTTGACATTTTTTTTTAGAAAAGAGGGTGGTAAATGTTTTTGGGTAAAAGGGAGGAAAAATATTTTTGGTATAAGTAAAGAAAAAATGTTTTTGGTATTTTTAATAAAAGAAAGAAAATTTTTTTGACACTTTTTGGAAAAGAAAGAAGGAAAAGACGAGAGACGGTTCTCAACATGATTATTATTATGTTCTCACTTGTACTAGGTTTAACTAAATGCAAAAAAGAAATGCCGGACGGGACCCGAGCCTGGAAAATTGGGTTTGAAAGATATGTAAAAACTACGGTTGGACCTGTTACAAGGCTCATGGGCAGGGTTCCATTTTAAAAATTGCTCAAAAATTTGGGCAGCATGCCGACCAGTCATTTCGACGGAGTTTCGGGGGGAAATCGACAAAATATGAGTGCCCTAGGTTTGACACCTATATGAGGGTATGTAATTTTTGGGTTAATTGGAAGGGTTCCCCTTTGGCATGACTTCCATGATATACGTCTTGCTTTTGAGGTTAATCGATACGTGTGGACAAGCCATTTGATATGCCTGAGTGTACGTGAATTACCTCACTATATACCTAGCGGGGACAGTATGTGTGAGAGAAAATTTGATATAATCGATGTACGTGAATGAATTCCATGCTATATACCTTCCGTCATGACTTCGATCATATGGTATGATGCGGGGGAACCGTTCGATATACATCGAAGGCACTTGGTCAATGGAAGGTGAGAGTCATATTGCTTAGGCTAACTGCGACCTGCCAGACCAACGCCCATCACGAAGTGACCCCCCAGTTATGGGACAAAATTTGGTTAATAGCCATGCTCTTTGGTGATGTAGAGAGAAAAATGCATGATCATTGATAATTACATTATTGAGAGAGTATATTTATTGATGAGCATCATGCCAAGCAACGGATAATGTACACGTATAAAAAGTAAATCTATACTAAGCATGGATGTGTGGGAGATGTGTAACTAGCTACAAGTGAGTGAGAATGGATATATATAAGTGTGATAAGTGGAGATGTGTGTTAGTGACACCTAAGCATGGATATTCTAAGTGGTGTGTGCAATATGTGGATATAAGTGATCCTAGGTGCACGTGGTGTGAAGTGTACATGGGGAATATCTACAAGTGCATGGGTGAATAGTGATATAAGCATGAGGCATGTACAAGAAATAATAGAGGAGAAAAAGGGAACATACAGGTAGGTGCATACGCACACAAGAAAACAAAATACTCTTGCAAACAGAGTCTAGCCATCTTATCAAAGTCAAGCCCTACTTAGGAACTCTTCGACCGTTGTCAGTGTGGAGTAAATGTAAAGAGATAGAGTCATCAACCTATTTTTGCACAAAATAAGCAAAAGAACATATCGCCGCCTTGAGAGAGCGGCATTAAAGACAAACTGATGCTTACGAAACCAATAGTTCGAAGGTTCAGGGGCTAAGTTACGGAATGAGAAGGTGTTAGGCACCCATCCCGCCCTTTCGGTCTCTCATGGGATTGTGTTATCATTTTCTTTTATTTCTCCGTGAAATGTGTGTGGGTGTATATATAGTAGAGGTCGGAATCGATCAAATCATACCATGGAAAAGATAGAGTGAGGTAATCCATAGGAATGTTCCTAAAATAATATATAGAAAATATGATTTATGCTTTTATCGCGATATTGATCGTTATGATGAAACGATAATATGTTGGATGAAACGCTAATAAGAATTACAAATATAATATGTAAATTAATGCAAGAACATGGTAAATGCGGAAATGGGGGATTTAGAAAAATTGGAAAATTTTAAAAACGTTAAAAATTGGGAAGTTGGAAAATTGGACTCGAGGCTCAATTTTTAATTTGAAACACCTACGTAGCCTATAAAGACATCAAAGTCCACGTATTTTGCATGCGGTGTGAGAGTGGGGTTTATTCCATAGATTCGAACGGGGTCTTATTATAGGTGTGTAGAAAAATGTGTTTTAGTCTTGAAAAAGTGTGATGGATAATCCCGTTCGGAATTTATGGGTGTAACCCTTTTTTATTTTATATTTTTTTATAGAAAATATAGTATGTGAAATATACTAATAAAATTGTAATATGTTAATGTATATGAACTAAAATAAGAACTAGATTATGAATCTAATATATTTAATGAAAAAATAAGAAGTTTAAAGAGAGAGGGAAGTATTTGGACCTTATTGGAAGCTTGATCTTTGATCTTGGATGAACTCACTTGAATGTGAGATGAAGATTGAATGAGAGAGAACATGATTTTGCCAAATTGGGTATTAAAAGGATGGGAATGTAAGCTTGAATGGAAATTCATGTGGAGAAACTTCACTAATTTCGAGAGTATGTTGTTGAGATCAGTGATGCTGATGGATCTGAGGTGTGCCTTGGGAGTGAGGTAATGCCCTCTATTTATAGGTTAGGGGGCTATCGATCGGCATAGCTCTAGTAGGGATGGCAATTTAACCCGCCCCGCCCTACCTTAATGGGGCGGGTTAAAAAACCGTTTAAAATAAATGGTGCGGGTATGTTTTTTTTAAAAAAAAACATTTATTAAATGGGGCAGGCTCGATTTTATTATAAATAAGCATAACCGACCCCTCCCCGCCCGTTTATTTCTTATAATTACTAAAATACTCATATTTAATATATTATTTACACTATATATATATATATATATATATATATATGGACTATGCAGGTTTTAACCCGCACCAAGCGGGTTTTTGACCCTCTTAGTCTAAACGGGGTGGGGCGGGGGTGGGGGCGGATTTGGGGGGGTTACACTTAATTGGGTTCGGGGCGAGTTAAAAAAACTGCCTCGGGGCGGGACGGGTTCCAGTTATGACAAACCCGCTCCAAACCTGACCCCCATCCCTAAACTCTAGCCCAGCCAATCGACAGGTGACCCTAGACACACTGCCGATAGGCAGGGAAATGAATCTGCCAATTGGTAGTCGCGTGCAAATTTTCTCAGAAAAATTATCATAAATGCAATTCATTGATTCGAATCGTGCATGGGGAATACCATTATAAAGGTAAATTAGAGACCTTTGAGAGTCCTTTGGACCGCTCCCAGGTCCTGGAGTTGAATTTAGGTAAAATGTGGCCCGAAAGCGCACGCCGGTCCTTTAGATGGGAGATCATCAGATAGAAACAGACCGTTCATCCGCATGGTAAGTCAAAATAGCGCATGAAGCTGACCGTTGGAGAGGCTAGGAGATTTAATTCAACATTATAAAGAGCACCACTGGGTTTGAAAAGTTAATCTTGGTCAATCGGGCCCGAAAGTGCTCGTGACCTCTCAGAGTAAAATGGATTGTTCGTCCATACCGTAAGTCAGAATCATGCATGGGGTGGACCATTGGAAAGGGTATTCAGTGCCCTTCAAAGTTTCATTTAGTCTCATTCGAGCTAAAGAGGTGACCTTGGTTAAACGGAGCCCGACAATACTCGGTGGCCTCCAGAATAATTTTTTGGGGAAAATGGATCATTCATCTGAACGGTTATACTATTTCATGCACGGGGTAGATCATTGGAAAGGGTATTAAGAGACCTTCAAAGATTCAAATAGATTTTGCTGTGAAGATAGAGTTGACCGGAGTCAAACGGGGCTTGAGAGCACCCGGTGGCCTCTAGATCGTTACTCGGAGTATGACCTAGGGTTTGTAGTGAAATGAGGAGGTGCTAGGGACCTATAAGGAGAGACTTAGGGGGTCCTAGAATGTGGTGTTTACACTTAGTTAATGTCTCAAACTGATATCTTCTTAGATAAGTCTTTTCTTGATCTCCCATTCGTTTTATTCCTTGCCATTTTCTCCTCTTCTAAAAGGCCTTACATCCCTTTCTTCTCATATAAATGCCTAACCTCCTCCATGTATCTTGCGGTGGTCTCCCTAACATTATTGAACACCTATATATTCCACCATTTGATATCTTCCTTGAGAATGCCCACTTGGAAGATAACCTAAAGCTAGCATTGCCTTCCACCATATAACTTAACCATCATTCTTTAACTCTTTCCAATAAGTACACCTCATTGAGCCACATATTATCGAATCTAAATGATACCCTACCTTCTCTCCATCTCCATACTCTAAAATCATTCGGGAATGATCCAAAATTACCATAGGTAAGCACAAATGTATCACTAATAGAAAATGCTCTTCCTAAACCTAAAAAATATGGAAGTGATCTAAGCAGGACGAAAGATGGGTTGTCTCTATTGATAGACTAGGTGTATAAGCCATCTTTAAGAGAAAGATTCGACAACTCCATCTCGTAAATAAAAACGAAGAAGTCCCTCACGAATATGTTGGTTCTCCCTCCCCCAATTATTTTTAAGCGAATATCACCTAGTTAAAATCTCCCCCCTATACCAAGGGACACACCAAATATCACTAATGCTTTCTAGCTCTTTCCATAACTCCCATATACTAATGTCCATCATCGGCTCGTAAATCCCTTAAAAAGTTAAATTTAAGTCGTCTTCCACATTATGAACAAGCAGGAAGATGTCTAAATGCTAACCATTCTCTCCACTAATTTGACGACTCAAGAGACAACATAATAATCACTATTCCTAAAGCACCGACAATATCCTAATTGTTCCATTTAACCCTTTGACCTCCCTAAATAGATCTAAATACTCTATCATCCGCCTAACCGAGCTTAGATTTTTGCATCACAAAGTGTCTGGATTCCACCTCAAAATGTCCCTTTTAAACACCACATTCTAACATCCCCTAATTCTCTCCTTAAGTCCCTAGCACCTCCCTAATTCACTACAAACCCTAGGTCATACTTCGAGTACCGATCTAGAGACCATCGAGCGCTCTCGAACCCTTTTCGACTCTGGTTAACTTCATCATGAGGGAGAAAACTCAAGGAATCCTTAAAGGATTTTGAATCTCCCTTCCAACAGTCGCCCCGTATGCAAAACGGCATAACGATTCGGACGAACAAACCATTTTACTAAAAAAAATTAATCAGAGTCCACCGGGATCTCCGGGCCTCTATTTGACCCCAATTAACTTCACCATCAGAGTAAAAACTCAATGGACCTGGAATGACACTAATTTCTCTTTCCAACGGTCCTCCCCATGCATGAAACGACATAATCGTTCGGACGAACGATCCATTTTCCCCCAAAAACTGATTTGGAGGACACCGGGCACTCTCGGGCTATATCGAAGAAGTTATGGAAGTTTGTGCGGAAGAGAAAGACATCTCAACCAAAACAGGGGAAGGGATCAAAATCCTACAGGTGCGAATCGATTCGGACCCTCCGAATTGATTCGCTAGGAGACAGTGTCAAAAATTCACATTTCCGAATTGATTTGGACCAGCCGAATCGATTCGACCCATTTCAGTATGCCAGTTCCTGTGTTTTCGAACTATTCGGACCAGGCGAATCGATTCACCCTTTAGCAGCCTTCGAGGAACCTCCTTACCGAATCGATTCGGACCAGTCGAATCAATTCGGACCTGCCGAATCGATTCGGTCCTGCAGATATTTATTTTTCTTCTTCTTTATTTACAAGTTTTCCGTGGGATATTTTTTTATATAAATACACTCTCTCTTCATTTTGAAGAATATCTTCATTTTTTCTAGTTTTAGGTCTTGTAAACTTGGGAGCAAAACCCTACTCCTCTCTTGTACTCTTTGTTTTGTAAGTTGTACCTTAACTTTAATTACATTAATTTAGTTGTCTTACTTAATTTCCATGCTTTCATTTACTTGCTTTCTCTACTTTCTTTCCTAGATTAATTTATTTCTTATTGTAATTATTTAGTTATTGTTTAATTTAGTTTATTTCCATGTCTTTTCCTTAGATAAATAGGGTCGGGATTTCGTTCCGCCATTTACGGGTTTGGACCTCGAAAATTAGGTTTTATGTAAAATTGCATTTAATTGAAACCTCGCGTATTAAAGTCGAATTATTATGCGTTTAACTTTCTTTGTCATGCAACGTTAGTATTTATAGCGACAATCCTAATTTAATCCGCGTGTGACCATTTTCCGTTAAATGTTTAATCTCGCAACTTTGGATTGAATTCCTTATTGTGTCATGTTTATGCTTAATTGAAAATGCTCGATTAAATTGCTTTCTAGCCTTAACTCTTATTAGTAGTTATCTCGATCCGTGTGGTAGAATGCAATCCCGATCCTCATTTCACTTTTGCGTAGCATAACTTCTCTTTTTCTTTCTCCACCATTCCCAACCACCACCTTTTCTTTTATTTATTTTACACTTTCATTCTTGAAGTTTTAAAGCAATTAAAATATAAAATCCAACCACTCCCTGTGGATTTCTTACGATACCCGACTTACCGCTGTGCTTGCCTCGCAAGTTTAGTAGTAGCTTGGGTTTTTGCATCGCTGCAGCGAAACACACAACGATTATGCCCTCACATGAACTTACTTTTACCGCTCGATAAAAATGGCGCCGTTACCGGGGAGTGCGTTTTAGATTGTAATTGTTTTATTATTTCATAGTATTTCTTTCATTCATATTTGTATTCTTTATTTTCCCCTTTCTTTTTGACTTGTGCTAGATTGTTTCGAGAAATTTAAATTTTGTTGCTTGTCGTTTTATTGAATTAGCTTATTTTGAAATGTCTCGCTATTACTCTTTAGACAACCTTAATTGTTATGAGAATTGTTTTCCAAGTTATACTCCCAAAACAATGAGATAATGCCTACAAATTCTTGAAGACGAGCGCATTGAGCGTGAAATTAAAGAGTATGTATGTAATCCCTCATCGCCTTGTGAGCGTAATTTGGAATGCGGGGAATTCGTTAGCTATGAGAAACCCGCACAAGAAGATGAAATGTCTTCTTGTTCGTTTGATTATGAGTTAATGATAAAGGAATTGAATGACCAATCAGAAAGTTCTCAAGCTTTGTTTCTAGAAACTGATGCCATACTCGATGAGATTATTTCTTTACAAAACCGGGTCGAGGTTGAAACTTGTGTTTCACCTCCACCCCTTTTTGTTGAAGAAATCATTGAGAGTGAGCCAAGCTTTAGCACTTTCGAATTTCAACCACTTATTAATTCTTTCGATTGTATTGAGGTTGTTGGTCCTTCCTTTCCTTTATTTCCCACTATTCCCGAACAATTAAATTTATCGCAAGAATCGGTTGAAAGTCTTGAGGGCTTTGACCCGATTCTTAAACATGAATGTTATTTTGAGATGCTTCATCTCATGGGCTTTTCTCTTGTACTTACCCCACCTCCCATTCCAATTGAATAATCTTGGGGATGTGATTTTGATTTTTTCGAGACTAATGTAGTCTTGTCCCCCGTAGTATCCAAATCCCCCGTCGTCCGCCCAAAATTGATAATTAGCGATGGTTCATTTCTTACACCATACACATGCCTTCCGCTTTTCAAACAAAATTATTATCTTTTAGGAGGCATGTTTCCTTTAGAGGGTCCACCGTTGATCTTTCAAAGTCAAATCCATTTTTGGGTGGATCTTCAACTATTTAGACTTCTAGTGTATAGTTAGTGTGAAGCCTAAATAGTAGGTTGTAAATAGTTAGCTTTTTAATTTTCTTTCTTTCCTAATTATTTAGTCTAGGACGTGGAACACAACGAAGATAGGAAAGATGACTAACCCTAAACTGACTCTGGAAAAGAACAAGAATAAAGCGGTGTCGAAATAGCTAACACGCGCTTCACATTCTTAAACACCCCGGTTACCTAGGGCAAATGAGGTTAAAAGACCTACGATGGTTGTGATCACTACATAACACAATTCAGTCATTATTTAATTCAAATAACTAATTTTCTATTCGTGCAAACCACATCGGGTTGGGTTCATGCACCTAACCCTTAAAAGCCTAGCCTAGCATGGTGTAACTAACTAAAATTATATTTTCTGCTGTGCATGAAATTAAAACCATCATGAAATCAAACTTAAAAGAAAAATAGAATATATGAACTATTGGAGATAAACAAACCATGCACTAATTAATGAATTCAAATAATAAAGAAAAAGAAGAAACAAACTTTAATGCAAAAATCTGAAATTGAAAATCAATAAAGTTGTAAACTTCAAGCTCCTAGAGTTTTTCACTACTTTCTCTCTCTAAAACTATGCTAAAAGAAGTCTCAAAAGAACTTCCTGAAGTTTGGGAATATGTTGGAATAAAAAGAGTACTTTTTACAAGAGTTTTGGCTATGCACAACTCTAATTTTGGAAGAAGATAATTATGAAATTCTTCAGCCGAACCGATCCGTACCAATCGATTCAGTTCGCTTTATACAAAGGATTTTTCACTATCGGATCGATTCATTTTCATTACCATCGGTTCGGTTCTATATTTATCGAAAGTTTTCCCAACACCGGATAAATTCTTTTTCTTCTTCATGGGTTCGATTTGGTTTATGCAAAAATATCTCTCTTCCTTGTGATTTTCTCTCATTCTTTGAAGCTTCATAACTTGTGATTCAGGACTCGGATTCAGATGACGTTTCTTCATATGTGCTCATAGACTCGAGGTCTTCAACTCCTCTTTAGGCTTCTCATCCGAATTCCAGATGAAAATTACTCATTTTCCCTTTGAATTTTCTTATTTTCTCTTCTTTCCTTATTTCAGTTTCTTTCTTTCTTCACACGCACTAAATACCCGTAAGATCGATGAGAAATACATGAAACTTGGTGAACTTGTTAAAAAATATCAGTAGCAATGATATGAGATAAATAAGTCGAATTACATCGCACGGAATGTTAAAAGACTCTAAATTACGGGGATACACCCTAATCAAATACCCCCTAAATTAGAACTTTGATCGTCCCGAGCAATGTAAAAGAATCTAGGCATGGTCAAACTCTTATCAAACGTCTTATTGGGATAGAATGCCTCTTTTTCGGGTAAGCGATTGCATTTAGCGTATGCAACACGCCTTTAAACCCCTAGGTTACCCTAGTAAGCCAAGTGGTGTCTCGTGAGGGTTTTCAGTGAATATACCCACAAAATTCATTTTCGACTCAAAGAAAAATCAAAATACCTAGAAGTTGTACAATTTAAGCTCCCAAAAAATAGTCACCGTAAAGTTATATTCAGTCTAAAATCATAGTGTGCGTGTGCGAAGCCGACAACCAAACCACAAATTTCCACCGATTGATCATTACGCTACTTTCTAAAAATTTATTTTGATTCAATTATCACGGAATGATCTCACAAACAAATCACTCGAAATGTGGCTATTTCTCTTGATATGCATGATATAAAGAGTAAATGTAATGGAACATAAATTCACGCACACAAACTTGAAAGACAAAAAATTTATATGGTGAAAAGATCTCTTCATCGGAATATAGTTATTGGAAAAGGGGACATTGCCTCTTATTCACACCAATTAATCTGTATTATTATCTTTTTGTGTCTTAGCTCTCCACGCAATAATTAATTTCGTTATTCGGACTCGGTTAGGACTTTTCTTGGGTTATAAGGTGTATTGGGTACAATTGGGATTTGTTAGGAAACTCGGAATTAAAAATTTACTTAGGATGTCCATTGGTGATTTTTCGGGCTTTTGCTCATTTTTCTATTTTTCACATTTTTCTTGCTATTTTTTTTAGCGTTATTATTCTTTTTTTTTTCTTGCCCCTTTTTATTGCACCATTTGGACTTAATTTCTGAATTTTCCAATTTCACAATTTCGGGCTATTTGGTTTTTTCAGGTTATCAAATGAAAAGGACAAAATTTATTAGTTGCATTAGCGAAAGGGAAAAATTTTCGTAACTTTTTATGGCTACTATTTTCTTGGGTAACAAACAAGGGCCTAACTTCATTGTCCGAATTACCAATCAATTATCATATGCATCTCGAGATTCTTTAAGTTTAGAGACATGTTAACGCGTTTTTCAAGACAACATCTCACACGTTTCCCATAACCGATCAACACAAAGGAATAAAGATCTTCAACGACCTTTTAAATGCTGAATTGAGCTTTGAGTTAACCATTCACTCGGATTGATTTAAAAACTCACAAAAAGTGATCAGCTAAAAATCTCACCGGGTTGATTAATCTTCACACTTTTTCGTAAAGTCGTCAATTTTCTTTCAGTTTTCATCTTTGATTAATTTCGGTTTTTTGCATTTGAAAATATTTAGTTCGAGACATAAAAAATTGTGACATTTTTGAAAATTTTAAATTGTAATTTTTATTTATTTTGAAGAAAATATTTTTGGTTTTTCAGATTTTTTTTTGAATTTTTTTGGAATTTTTTGAAGTATTCTAATTTTTTGTTGGGTTTTGGGCATTTTGAACTTTGTGAAATTTTGAAGTGCATGCGTACCCCCCTAACTTAGACTTTTGCAAAGTCCCTATGCAAAAGGACAAAAATCTAAAATAAAGAGAGAGTCCATAAAAAAATAAACAAAGGATAAAATGCAATAATAATAACAAGTAAGTATGCGAAATGAAAGGATAGGAATTACATAGTTCTTCATTATAAAAATAAAGGACAGACAATTGGAAGAACTACAAATTACAAACAAGCAAACAAACAATGGGCTACTGAGGGGGTGGGTTGGACGAGCCGGGATCATTTGGGTCATAAAAATAGGTCGGTGGTGACACACCCATATGCAGTCGATAAAGCTCAGCTTGGAGGCGATACATCATACTTGTATCGCACTGGTACGCTCGATGGTCCGCTTGGCAGTCGGTACAGTATTCATTAGTGAACCCGTGAAAGCACGGTTCCAGCGTGGAGATACGACGATCAAGCTCCGCTCCCTCCGGCTCATAGTTAGAATCGATCACTTCATCATATTCTTCGTCCGCTCCCATGGCCATCTAAAAGTCCCCCGCCTCTTCCTCCTCCTCCCCCTCCTCATCGTCCTCCTCCTCCTCCTCCTCCTCCTCCTCCTCCTCCTCCTCATCATCATCATCCTCCACCCTTGTTGCTCATATAACCACCCTTTGTTTTGCACTCCTTGTGTCAGATTCCTTCCTAATGGGCTTTAGAAGACGGGGAAATGATCGGGGTGGCTTAATACCGACATCGGTGAGAATTGAGGTGATGAGGCGGGGATATAGGAGAGGGACTGTACCCTTTTGATCCAAGTCCACATAAAGAATATCGGCGTAGAATGTTCAGGAAAGATGTATAGTGTTCTCGGGATCGAAAAGGTGGTAGACAAGGGTGACTTGGCAAGGGGGCATCGTCGAATCATTGGAAGTTTGGAGGATGTTAGTGCAGACGATGTGGAAGGTGATGCGGGCTTTATCATTTAGGCTCCCCACTGGAAAAGTCTCCCCAACCCAATTTACGTTGGGTTCAAGGTGGGCGATGCAAGTGGTTTTGGGAACAGGGGCGAAGTTAGTTGGGTAGTCAAATCGGTTCGGGTTCGGAACCCCCTTGGAGGTAAGCTTCCGAGACAAAATTTCCAAGGATAAGGGGATGGGGGTCCTATAGACTTAATCTTGGGCTTCAAACTCACCCGTACGGACAAGAGAGCCATAAAAATACTGGACTTCATCCGCCCACACCACGTCATGGGTCTCGTTGAAAAACTGGCACCACCCCGGAAAGAAAAAGGCTCGTGACGGAGAGGGTAATTCATTCCAGTTAACTTACCGCTCAATATGGAGTTTGCGGGAGGGGCTGAAAAAGTGTTTGCACCATATGCGCTCTATTCGAGAAGGGAACTCCCCGTTAATATCGGGGAGGACTTCATTGGAATTGTATTTGGCGGGGAGAGCCCTGTTTACCATGGCAAATATTGGTGCATCTCGAATATAAGAGAGAGGGAGTATGTATGGGAGGAAAATGGCTAGAGTGTGGAGAAGGGGGGGGGGGGATATGGTGTGAATTTATAGGTGGTGTGGGTGGAGGGGGGAGTATTTGGAGGGAAAAATGGGAAGAATGGAGGGAAAAATCTAAATATGAGGGAAATAAAGAGATTGGGGGAAGGGGAAAGAACCTAGGGAAGGGATACATTTTTCTAGAGGGATAATCGGTTCGGGTTCCAGAGGCGAACCAGTCCGGTTCCCCTCCCCATTTTTTTTATTTCGTATTTTTCCAAACTGAATCGATCCGGTCCCTAAAAGGGGGGAACCGGTCCAATTTTCCTGTATACTTATCCTCCCCTCTTCTAAACATGGACTCTTTCACTCTCGATTTTCCGGACAGTCCCACAATTATTCCTACGAATGAAATCCCTCAAAGCTCTCTCTGCCCTCTCGAGCCGTGTGTTTGAACTCATATCCTCTCACACTTTCACCTACGGACTCCTAACGATCCTAACCTAACTCTAACTAATATACACAAGAATCACCCCATAGGCGTCGGGGGTGCGGCGACCTATCATAATCTTAAAAACTCATTCAACCCCACTCATGGGGTTCGATGCTCTCCTTGTTTCTCTTATCTTAGGATTAGAAACCAACAATCGGAAAAAGTTGGGACCTTTCCCAAAGGTAAAGGAGTCATTTTGTGGTTTGTGATACGTTTCGTTAATTGTATTTTCAAGGTGCCCAATAGAATTACAACTTACTTGTCCCGGCTTGGAGTGCTCCTCTTGGTCAAAATGGGAGGGATTTGTTAAACCTCAATCTCTCTCACCTTTGAGAATGTTTGGGCTGGCCTTGAAGTTGGAAGAGGCTTGAGTCTTCTCCTCTATTTCATCCGAAGGCTCCTGTGGCACGGGTGGATGGTCACGAAGAGGAATCTCATTTAGCTGAGTTTTCTTTTCACTCTCCTTGATATGATTACATGATTCCAATTTAGATTGGACGTCAATAGTGATGTTCCGATCCACTGGCCCGATTTTTCTCTCAACCTTTTCTAGGTTCATGTCATCTCTCACTTACTCAATATCCAACTCCTCGATCTCCCGCGCAACAACGTGATCTATCTCACACTCTGTATTCTACACACTCATCTTTCTCGGCCTTTATCTCAATGCCCAAATTATAACTCTCACTTTCTTTAACCTGGAATACCCCTAACGGCTCACTCATATGAGTCGTCTTGTGCGCGTGTACTTCCTTTATAAGATTTGTCTCTCGCGGTTCACACTCATCACCCTCATTCTTGGTGTTGTTAAAGATATTTGTCTCAAGGGTCATGTTCCCGAACATTAGTTGCATTCTCCCATTTCAAGTATTAATAAGCGCATTAGCCGTAGCTAAGAATGTGCCGCCAAGGATGACGGGAACATGATTGCTCTGGAGAACATATGGTTTCTCATCCCAAATAACAAAATCCATCAAGAAGTAGAAAGTGCCAATTTGGACGATCACATCTTCAACGATTCCCCGAGGCATCTTCACTGAGTGATCCGTGAGTTAGAGTGTCATATTTATGGGCTTAAGGGCCCCCAAGTGTAGCTACTTATAGATCGAATAGGGGAGAATGTTAAAATTTGTCCCTAAATCTATTAGTGCTCTTTCGATTCGGTTTTTCCCCATGATGCACAAAATGGTGGGTGCACCCGGATCTTTATATTTTAATGGAAGGTCACTCAATAGTACCGAGCTGATGTTCTGTGTCAAAAACACATTTTTCTTTGCCTTTAGCCTACGTTTCACCGTGAGTAAGTCCTTAAGAAACATAGCGCACGCGGGAATTTGCTTGATGATTTTGAGAAAAGGTAAGTTGATCTTTACTTGCTTAAGAACATCCAGAACATTGTCACGGGAGGTCCCTTTTTGAGATGGAACCAACCATCAAGGGAATGACTCAGCGATGGGTGGTTTCACTATGAATTTGGGCCCACTAGTGTTGTCCTCATCATCCCTTTCATTTAAGGGGGCATGTTCGACCTCTTTCGTGACGGGAGAAACCTTCTTATCTTTGGATTAGTTGTGTGTGTGTGTGTGGGGGGGGGGGGGGGGGGAGGTGATAAATTAATAACTCTCCCACTACGTAGAGTGGTAATCGCATTACATTTCTCTGGATGATCATGGGATGTAGCGCTAACACTTGATTGACCTTGGGGAGGTCTTTGGCCTTGGGCCGAAAACTTACCCTTTTATTGGATACTCATGGATGCTTGCAACTTAGAGATATTCGCATTTATCTCGGAGAACATACGGTCATACTTATCATTGGTTGCATTTTGGGATTAGATTAATTGATTTAAAGAATCCTCGAGATTTCTCCACGGTGGGGTGACATACGGCCCAGGAGGTGGTACTTGCATATGCGTTTGCATAGGTGGTTATTGTTGAAAATGAGGAGGTGGAGGTGGTGATATGTGTGAATTAGGATTCATAGCAGCGCGTTATTGCCCATAACTAAACCCAGGATGGTTCCTCTATAAAGGGATGTCAGAATTCCCGTGAGGGGCATTAAAGTTACCCTTAAAATCTCCTACCTCATTCACTTGCTCTTGGAGCATGACCTTGTAGACGAGTATCATCGAGAATTCCTTTGTTGAATGTATCACCTCACAAATAACATACATTCTCTCTTGATTGAGTGGATCCGAGGGTTTCTCTTGATCGTGATTCGAGAAAGTCTTCTAATTTTTGTTCAAGTTAACTAAATCAAAGGTCCTATGCAGTGTACTTATCCACGTGGTAAAGACCGGATGCGGAAGGAGCGGTGGATGATTGTCGAACCCAATTTTGGGTCTTAGGATCGGACGTGTTCCATGCTTGAGTAGTCTCGGCGACATACTTGAGATGGGCCTTGAGATCATTTTCATCTAACTCCTAAAATGGTCTTTCACCCATAGTTTGAACGAGTTGTTTAGACGTTATAGTTAGCCCTTGATGAAAAAAAGAGATAAGGTGATGCTTCTCAAATCTATGACGTGGGAAAGCGTTAACAAACTCTTGGAAGTGTTCCTAACACCGATCAAATGACTCATTATCTTGTTGGCGAAAGGCTTGAATTTGAGCCTTGACGAAGTTGGTTCTATGTTGGGGAAATTTTTTCAAAAGAAACTTAGATTTCATATCCTTCCATGATGTAATTAAGTTCGACAATAAAGACCACAACCAGGTCTTAGCTTTATCCTTTACAGAAAAAGGAAAAAGTTTTCGGCGAACGACATCTTGCGTGCAAGCTTTATCACTAAACGTGTCTCATGCCTCTTTGAACTCACGAATGTAGAGGAATGGTTTCTCCGAATCCATGGCATGAAACGTGGGAAGAATTTATATCATCCCATTGCGAAAGTGAAACTGTCCTGCATTGTATGGAAGTAGAATGCACCCAGGGGTGACAGTTCACTCGGGATATAAGAGTTTTTTCATGGGACGATACGATAGGTCTCTCTCACCCGTACCAAAACTAGCGTTATCATAGATGTCTCTCTCTCTCCTAGTGACTTGAAATCCCGACTCGGTGTCTTAGAAGTGTGACTCATAATGGAATTTGGAGGTATATGAGGTGGAACCCAGAACTGAGGTGCGTTAAGAGTATGTGGGATATTATGATCGTACTCAACTATTAGATTCTCGTGAATGCGTGTGGAAGTAGATTGAGGGGTTTGTTGCGAATTTTGCATGAAAGGGCTATGAGAGAGGTTATACTTTTTTTTATTTTTTTAAATTTCAATTTATTTGGAATCAATTTTGGATTAAACCGACCTAACCTAAAAGTCTACCTAATTCCCCGAAAATGGCGCCAAAAACTTAACGCGACTGAAAATGTGTCTCTAGTGCGTTCTTATATCGGTTCAAGTGAAAACCGGTCGCATATGTATAAACTCGGTAATACGGGGTCGAATCCTCAAGGAAATAAGATGTGGAACGTAACAACGATAGGAAAGATGACTAACCCTAAACCGACTCTAGAAAAAGAACAAAAAGATGATTAATTTGGAGATTTATTTCTACTAACTAAATGCAAACTAAATTAAACTTACTAATTAAATTACTTGAGAAGAATTAAAACTACAGGAATTGGTTAAATATGAATAATGAAGATAAGTTGGAATACACCCCCCCGAATCATAGTATATTTGACGGAGATAAAACTAGCTTCTGAATTAGATAATTGATTAAACCCGGTCTTTCTTAATCTCAACCATTACATATATAAGGGTACTGACCCACATCATACATAATAAATAGCAAGAATAAAGCAGTGTGGAAATAGCTAACACGCGCATCATATTCTTAAACACCCCGGTTACCTAGGGCAAACGAGGTTAAAAGACCTACGACGGTTGTGATCATTACACAACATGATTCAATCATTATTTAATTCAAAGAACTAATTTTCTATTCGTGCAAACCACATCGGGTTGGGTTCATGCACCCCAACCGTTAAAAACCTAGCCTAGCATGGTGCAACTAACTAAAATTATATTTTCTACTGTGCATGAAATTAAAACCATCTTGAAATCAAACTTAAAAGAAAAGAGAATCTATGAACTATTGGAGATAAACAAATCATGCACTAATTGATGAATTCAAACAATAAAGAAGAAGAAATAAACTTTAATGCAGAAATCTGAAATTGAAAATCAACAAAGTTGTAAACTTTAAGCTCCTAGAGTTCTTCACTACTTTCTCTCTCTAAAACTATGCTAAAAATACTACATTTTTACAAGAGTTTTGGCCATGCACAACTCTAATTTTGGAAGAATATAGCTATGAAATTCGTCAGTCGAACCAATCCGATCCAAGGATATTGTTTTGGTTCACTTTATATAGAGGATTTTTCACTACCGGACCAATTTTAATTCATTACCATCGGTTCGATTCCACATTTACAGAAAGTTTTCCCAGCACCGAACCGGTTCTTTTTCTTCTCCATGGGTTCGGTTTGGTTTATGCAGAACATCTTTCTTCCTTGTGATTTTCTCTTATTCTTTGAAACTTCATACCTTGTCATTCGAGACTCGAATTTGGATGCCGTTTCTTCCAATGTGCTCGTAGACTCGAGGTCTTCAACTTTTCTTTAGGATTCTCGTCCGAATTTTAGATGCAAATTACTCTTTTGCCTGTTACTTTTCTTTATTTCTCTTATTTATTTCTTCCGATTTCTTTCTTTCTTCACATACGCTAAATACCTGCAAGATCGATGAGAAATACACGAAACTGGGCGAACTCGTTAGAAAATGTTAGTAGCAATGATATGAGATAAATCAAATCGAATTACATCGCACGGAATTTTAAAAGGCTCTAAATTATGGGGATAAATACGAATAATTTATGCCTAATCAAGATCCAACCATTACATGAAGGATTTATCAAATTTTATAGATGAAATGGATATCATGGACCTTTCATTAGTAGGGATTTTTCACTTGGTCTAGCAATAAAGACATCATTTCCTTATCTCGTTTATATCGCTTTCTTATTACTCATGGGAGGGAATATCATTTGACAAGGGTGACACTATCTTGTTTATTGAGGATAATGTCTAATCATAGATCTATTATGGTAAATTGTGGGTTTAAGATGAGAAAGGACCCCATTTAGATTTAAAAGTATGTGGCTCAAAGAACTAGATTTCATGGACAACGTTAAGGAGTGGTGGCTTAGTTATGTGGTGGAAGGAAATGGTTGCTTGAGGTTGGCGGCAAAGCTTGGTCTTCTCAAGGAAGATATCAAAGGGTGGAATATAGATCTATTCGGGAATGTGAGTGAGACCATAGTGAGGTATATTGAGGAAGGAAGGCATTTAGAAGACAAGGAAGGGAGATGCAAGATTTAAGGGGAGGATAAGAGGTTAAGGGATATGAAAGGGGAAATCGAGAGAAGACTTATTCAGGAAGGAATTGGTTAGAGGCAAAAATCTTGAGTGTTTTAGTTAAGGGGGAGTTAAGAACACTAAATTCGTTCATAAAGTGGCTAACTCACATCAACGATTTAATCATATCAGGAAAACTATATTGGGTGGCATAGAGTTTGAAGAGGTCAATGAGGTAAGGGGATACATCTCTTAATTTTATGAGGATCTGTATAGTGAGGGGGAAGAGTGACGACCTTCTCTCGACGATGCTGAGTTGGGCATCATTTCGGGGGGTTGATGCTGCGATGTTAGAGGTGAAGTTCATAAAGGAGGAGATCATACAAGTTTTAAGTTCTATGATTGGGCATAAGTCTCTCGGTCCTGATAGATTAATGATGGATTTCTTTCAGCATTGTTGGTCTGTTGTCGGGGGGGATATGATGGTGTTTTTTAGGAATTCCATGACAGAGGTTACTTAGTGAGGAATATGAATGTGACATTATTAGACTTGATACCTAAGAAGGTGGGTCAATTGATGTTCGTGATTTCAGACCAATAGGCCTGATCAAGAGTGCTTAGAGGTATTTTCGTTTAGCCTTAGGAAATTCATAGATCCTATAATATCTTTATCACAAAATGCTTTTGTCAGTGGTAGGAAAATCCTATATACAGTACTGGTGGCTAACCAGTGCGTGAAATCTAGGCTCAGAAGTGGGGAGTTAGATATCGCATGAAAATTAGACATTGAGAAGGCTTATGTCATGTCAGTTGGGTTTTTATTTTGTATATGATGCGGAGGATGGAGTTCAGAGAGATGTGGTGTCGTAGGACCAATAAATGCATTTTACGTCAGGTTCTCTATTAAGATTGACAAGGTACCATAGGGATACTTTCCAGCTCATGCGGGCTTCGGTGATGTGATCCATTATCTCCATTTATTTTCATTATAGTGATGAAGTACTTTAGTCTGATGGTGGGTTAAACAATTGAGGTGGGGTTGATTAGTGGATTTGTAATTGGGATCCCCAACGTAAATCCGATAAAGATATCACATATTTTATTTATTGGTGATATGATTATCTTTTGTAAGGAAAGATAAGGCTAGTTGTGAGCATTAATATTCCTCTTTATATGATTTGAGGCGGTGTGGGGTCTTCGTATTGATGCGTGGAGGTGTGAAATTATTCAGATAGGGGGAGAAAGGAATGTGGAGGGTTTAGCCGAGACCTTGAGATATAGGATCAACTCACTTCCCTTAAATTATATCGGATTTCCATTAAGGTCTAAGTTTATGTCTAAACCTATCTGGGATCTAGTTCAAGAGAGAATAAAAAGGAGGCACGAATTATTATCTTTCAAAAGGTAGAAAGTTGACTTTGATAAAAATTACGTTGTCTAGTCTCTCGCTTACTTCTTGTCCATCTTGTCATTACCATGTTCCTTCCGCATAAAGATGGAAAAGAGGATGAAATATTTTTATGGAGAGGTAACAAGGATAACTTTAAGTACATTCTAGTGCGAGGAGAGGGAGTAACGAAACTAGAGTGCTTTAACAAAGTGTTGTTAAGGAAGTGGTTATAGAAAATTCCTCACAAGCAGAACCATTTATGGAGGATAGTAGTGTAAGCTAGGGGGTGTTCGCATCACGAGAGAGGATCGAGAGTGGAGAATTTTCCCATGGGATGGGGCTGTGGAAGCAAAATTTTAAGGAATGGATGGATTTCTATAGTTACATGAAATTTTAATTGGGGAAAGGTAATAGTATTAGGTTCTGGAAGGACAGATGGGGGCAAGAATGGTACTTTTCAGGATCAGTTTTTAGTATTTTCAACTTAGGAGAGGATAAAGACAGACTGGTAGAATATCATGTTTCAATTATTAGGGTCAAGTGGCGTGGAATCCAAAGTTCAGAAGGCAATTATGGGACTGGGAGTTAGAGGAAGGTGAAGTTAGTTTTGATTGGTTAGCATCAGGTCCTCGCCTAACGAAGGGGGATGATGTTTTGTGATGGTCGACGACAGGTAGGAGGCCTTTACGGTAAGAGGTTATTGATATACACAAGTATAACTTCATACCTAATGGGGGTCTTACTCGGCCAAAGATGACTTATAATAAACCAACATACTAATAATGTTACGATCTAGATGAGATCTTATCACAAGAGACCTCATCCTCGGTCTCAGCTATCATCTACATTCCCTTTACCATAACAAACAACACCAGTATAAGTGATCTCAAGACTAAAGTTCTCTCGGCCTCGTCCATAGCTCGGAGGCCGAGGGCCATACGAAAAATTAGTTCAGCATAGTAATAACCTTTCCATCAGAAGATCGGACCTGATAACTCGACCTGGCTTGATCGATAATAGACATCTAGAAGAGCACGTGGGATTGAGCATGCGCGGCAGTATGTGCATGGGTTATAGCTCATTAACCCACACGAGTAAACCGTTATAACAAAATCCATCCCTCATGTGAGGGAATATTACATCATCATGATCTACTTATGAGAGGGACATGTGTCCACACCCTACTGGAGGTTTCTTTATGCACATATTCTATACCTACCTGTGTGACACCTAGATTATTATAATAAGAGGTGGCCAGCCCGTTACTCCAATAATCAAAGGAATCAAAGATGGCCCATTCTTAGCATCGCTGCCGTACAAGTAATACTACGAGATAACCACCAATTATTTTTTTTAAACAGATGTCAAATTTATTTGTAAGTTAAAAGAAAAGCATTTAGACAATCCAAATTTAAAAGAATGTGGATATAAATAAAGACAAAGAATATATCAACGATCATATACAACATAATAACCGAATAAGCTGTCGGTTAACATACCAGTACAAGCAGGTTACACCGAGTAATACAAATAAATATCACAGCATATAAACATTTACAAGACTTGGGCAACGAGCTCGAATGTTTAGACTGAACATAACTAGAGTACACAAAAGATAGAGGCGTCTATAAAAAATATCTTACAACATCCGCAAAAATGTCATAGCTCCTGGACAATAGGATGGAGGGATCAGCACAGGCATCCTTGTGGTGGAGCAACTGGGCGTAAATAGAAATCCATACAAAACAAGAGATATAAACAGATCAGGTCCCGATGAGATGTGATAAACGTGTGAATAAAACGCATGACAGTTAGGTATTGAAAATATCATAAACAAGCTTAAATCGCTCTTCATAATAGGAATAATCCTCGCCTCTCATCTAAATGCATAACCTAGAGCAATGTCATTTATAATGATTTCTATTCAGCAATGCAAGAGAAATAACTCAATTCCCAATTAATAAATTTACAATTCAATTGGGTACAATATAATGTCACTAGTCCATTATTCCCTAGGAAACTTATTCGAATCAGTTGATTTATGAAGTGCATTAGCCAAATATAACCCCGCATGCACTAGCCAGGGGACTTTACCTCATTCGCGTAACTTCCCTTATGATAGTATTTAGAGAGGTATGTATGCAAGTCATATTTCACAGGATATGCCAGATTAAAGAACATTTCATTATATCTGGGACCATGTGTGTCTACCGACATAAAATACAAAGTTTAAATTGCCCACATACTAATCTCTGAGAGTTTATAACAACCTTAAAGACTACCAAGTGTGATTTTCCTTATTTTAGTCCCTAGTTGTCCCAAAACAATACTATCTAAGTGTACTTTAGTCCTAGGCTATCATACTAGAAGAAAAATTATACCACTCTTACTAATTGACCCCTACATTAAGCCCAATTACCCCCTTTCTATATCAAAGTATTCATTACCCTAATATGAGACTCTAATACTCTATTTCACTTCATTATAAAAGGTTTATAGGCCTTAAACCTAAGGGAAAAGATTTAAAAATTAAGCTAGAAAATTCTCCTAAAACAGTAAGATTCCCAAATCGATTCGCACTGGCCGAATCATTTCGGTCTTGAAAGCGAATTGATTCGCCCTAGCCAAATCGATTCGGTCAAGAGACTCAATCATTCTATTTGTCGCCGAATCAATTCAGATTGTCCAAAGTGATTCACCAACACAGACCTGTAGCCCACCATTTTAGCGAATCGATTCTCTAGAGGCGAATCTATTCGCCTGGGTCAGTTAGCCCAATTTCGGCTATGGTTCATAAGAACCCTAAATACCCCAAAACCCAATTCTCTTCAATTCATCCAAATCCAACCATCAACAATCCCACCAACTCAACCCTACATAACCACTAACCAAAATAGCCAACACAATCTTTATCTAAATCGATATATAAGGGTTTAAACACTAAATTCATCAAACCCACAAATTGTTCAATTTTCCAAATACACAACAATCAATACAATTTACCCACACTAAATCATACATTTGCAAGTTAGAAACTTGCCTTATGGTTGAAATCTCGAATTATCTTTCAGTAGCAACAAATCCAAGCTCCAATCTCCAATTCTCCCTCTTCTCTCCTCTTTATCTCCCAAATTCTCTTTCTCTCTCTATCTCTCTAGGTTTATGACATAAATGAGAATAAATGGGGTTAGAAGACTTAAATGCCCATTAACATTAAATTCTAACTTTAAATGTTACTACACAATTAAAATGACTCATAACCACATAATTAAGTTATACCCGGTCAAAAGTGCTCGGAATCTAAAAATACAACATGGTACTTATTTCGACTATCACAACCTTTTTAGGGCTAATCACACCCTCTAAATTGGCATCCGAAATAACATAAATTATTTCATATTCCAACATTATTTTAAATCATAATCGTCTCTTTAGGCACAACGATGCAATAAAACATAACATGATACTATTTACATCCACTTAACAGTAAGTATGCAAAATTTAGCAAATATTATCTTTTAAATCACTTAAAAAAATATTTACTCCAACTTCCATTATTTTATATATATACCTCACATGGAAAATTTATATAAAAAAAATTCTCTAAAATAAGGGTTATTACATACTCCGCCCCTTATAAGGGAATTTTGCCCTCAAAATTCAAGCCTACCTTGTAAAAAGAGACGTGGATACTTTTCTCGCATGTCATCCTCATGCTCCCATGTCGACTCCTCAGCATTGTGATGTCCCCATTAGACATGGAACAATGGTACCACCCTCGACCTTGGTCTACGCTCCTCGTGATCTAAGATTGCAACTGGTTGTTCCTTGTATGAAATATCGGGGTGCAGTTCGATATCATCTAAAGGAATATGCAGTGAGCTCCCTCGCACCTTTTGTACTTCTTCAAGGACGAAACATGAAACACATCATGAATGTGTTGTAGGCTTTTCGTCAAGGCGAGTTGATAAGCTACGGGGCCTACCATAGCTATAACGGGAAAAAGGGCCTACATAGTGAGGTGCAAGCTTGCCTTTCTTCCCAAACCGCATTATACCCTTCATTGGCAACACCTGTAATAAAACTTGATCTCCAAACGCCAATTCTATATGCCTTCTATTCACATCGGTATAACTCTTTTGACGGTCTTGAGCGACTCGGATGCGGTTGCGAATGAGCTCAATCTTGGAAAAGGTATCTTGGATCATTTTAGGTCCAAGAAACTTATTATCCCCTACTTCCAACCAACAAGTAGGTGATCTACACGACCGACCATATAACGCTTCATAAGGTGCCATACCTATTGTGAATTGGTACGAATTATTATAAACAAATTCGACCAAGGGAAAGTATTGCTCCTATACTCCTTTGAAGTCAAGTACACACATTCTAAGCATGTCCTCCAACATCTGGTTGACTCTTTCTGTCTGTCCATCCGTTTGGAAGTGGTAGGAGGTACTCAAATTCAATTTGGTTCCCATTGCTTCTTGGAAACATCGCTAAAAATGGGACATAAAATTTTTATCTCGATCGGAGACTATATTAATAGGCACCCCATGGAGTCTTACAATCTCTGCAATAAATAGCCAGGCGTAATGAGCAGTATTATAATCCATACGTACCGGTAAGAAATATGCCGACTTGGTTAGATGATAGACGATAAACCAAATGGAATCATGACCATTTTGAGACGTTGGCAATCCCGTGATGAAATCCATCGAGATACTTTCCCACTTCCATACCGGTATCTCTAAAGGTTGTAATAATCACGTTGGTCACTGGTGGTTTACTTTCATCAATTGACAAGTATTATATTGGGAAACAAATTCAGAAATGTCCCGTTTCATACCCGCCCACCAATATTGACGGTGCATATCTTGGTACATTTTGTCTCCACCTGGATGTACTACAAATCTGGACCCATATGATTCAGTCATAACGGCTCATGTTAAATCTCCTTCTTCCAGGACAATAAGTCTCCCGTGGAAATGTATCCCACCCTCAAAACTGATAGAGTAGGACTCTGCTCCCTCGGTTAATAATTTGCGTGTTCGATCTTGGCAATTTTTGTCCCTTCCTTGAGCTTCCACAAATCTCATCAAAATCGTGGGCGTAATGGTCAACACCGACATAAACGCCCTTGCTACCACATCCTCTTGGCTAAGTTCCTTCCATTTAGCCTTCCATACCCTAGCTAACTCCCCCTCGGGTTTCTGACTCAGCGCATCCGCAACTACGTTAGCCTTACCTGGGTGATAATGAATATCAAATTGATAGTCTTTCACAAACTCTAACCATCGATGTTGTCACATATTCAAATCCTTCTGCGAGAATAAATATTGCAATGATTTGTGGTCTGTGAAAAATCTAAACTTCTCCCCCAGGAGGTAATGTCTCCATATCTTCAAGGCGAACACTACCGCAATAAGATCCAGATCATGTACGGGATAATTTTTCTCATGGGGCTTTAGTTTACGAGAAGCATAAGCAATAGCCCGATGCTCTTGCTGTAACACACCTCCCAATCCTTGCAGAGAGGCGTCAATAAAGACTAAATAATCCACCCCGGCCTCGGTAATGCAAGTACTAGAGCAGAAGTCAACTTATCTTTCAACTCATTAAAAACTAGTTGACAGGAATTGTCCCCCACAAACCTCACTCCCTTCCGAGTCAGATTTATCAAGGAGCTATCAATCTTTGAAAAACCCTTAATAAAACGGCGGTAATCGCCAGGGCTGACCCCATTCCTTCACTGCGAAAACTTTGCTCAGATCTACCAAAATGCCCTCAGCTGTCACAATATGACCCCAAAACTGCACTTCCTGTAGCAAAAAACCACACTTTTCAAACTTAGCATACAATTGATGATCACGTAATGTTTATAGGACCAACCGTAAGTGCTTAACATGGTCTGCCTTAGTCTGAGAATATACTAGGAAGTCATCAATAAACACGACAACAAACTGGTCCAGGAAGTCCCGAAACACTCTATTCATAAGGTCCATAAACACAGCAGGAGCATTGGTTAGCCCAAAAGGCATAACCAAAAACTCATAGGACCCATATCTAGTTAAGAACGCAGTTTTGGACACGTTCTGTTCTCGAATCCGCAGCTAATGATACCCAGTCCTCAAATCTATTTTAGAGAAGTAAGACACTCCCCTTAGTTTATCAAACAAATCATTGATCCGAGGAAGTGGGTATTTTCTCCTGATGGTAACCTTATTTAATTCCCGATAATTAACGCACAACCGGAGGGAACTATCTCTCTTCTTCACAAACAACACAGGAGCACCCAATGGCGACGTGCTATGCCGAATGAATCCTTGCTCTAGTAACTGCTGAATTTGATCCCTAAACTCCCTCATTTCCATAGGAGCCATACGGTATGGATCGCTAGCAATCGATCGAGTTCCCGGTGCTAAATCAATCACAAACTCGATCTCACAACTTGTAGGTAAACCCGGTATCTCCCGAAAAACATCCTCAAAGTCTCTAACAATGGGAATCAAATATAATAAAACAACTATATCACGTGAAGTCTCCTATGCAATATAATATAAATACGTACTCGAACCTCCCTTCGAAAGAGGCATAGCCACTAAAAACATTTCTTGCCCCGGAATGGCAAAGACTATGCTTTTCCCATAACAATTTTTTATCGCATGATATTTCACTAACAAATCCATACCAAAGATAACATCATACCCGACCATATCCAGGACGAGTAATCGAATTCCAAACACAAATTACCAAGGTTTATCTTTACTTTTTTACAAACAAAGAAAATGAGTGAACCATCACCCATGGAGGATTCGACACTAGTAAAGGTGCTTTCTGCAGACTTAATTAACTCCGTCGATTGAGCAAAACTTCTAGAAATAAACGAGTGAGTTGCACCCGTATCAAACAACACATGACCCATATACCCATGAATGGGAAACTTACCCTCGATATCCGGCGGCGCGGGCGGGGCTAGAGGAAGTAAAGCATCCTGAATGTGATAAACATGCCCACATTAAAATTGTCCCTGTTATGGAGGGATGGCTGGAATAGGCGCTGGTGGAGGGATATGTGCTTTATTCCGCTGAGGAAATCTAGGCAACTATCCCCCAATTAACTGGACAATCTTTCTTAAAGTGCCCCTGTTCCCCACATTAAAAGCAACGACCCGCCATATTCTCCGGATAACGGCCCCGATTATTTCAAAATTGCCCCAAACCTTGGCCCGGATGGCCTCGACCCCCATTATTACCCTGGCCTGCCTGGCCTTTCTAGCCCACCTGTTGCTGATGGGCACCCTGACCGTGCCTGAAATCGCTACCACCAAAATTAAAGCCCCCAAAACGTTATTTCTTGGATAAATCCCCTTGTTGGGTGTCCATTTCCTTCTGATTGCTTCCTAATTATTGAGATGAGGGTAGTGCCCCACCGGCACCAGTACCTACTTGTTTACTAGGTTTCCTCAACACTGAAACCTTCTTACTTCCTTGCAAATGCAGACGATGATCTTAGCAATGAAGCAATGCGGCATTCATTACGTCACCAAATCTTTGTAAAGATGGATTTCCCAGCAAGTGTTGCCATATTCTCCAATGCAAACCTCCAATAAACTTTTATATGCTCCTTTATTCCGGAATTACTTCATCCGGCATAAAGCTTATTAGAAGAGTGAATTACTCCTCATACTCTGCAACTGAATGATCTCTTTGGACTACATCTTGGAGTTTCCTCCTCATTTCTTTTTGGACTGCGGGAGGAAAATACTTCCGATCGAACAAGACCCAAAAATCCATTATAGACATAGTATCTCTTTGTCCTGGCATGGTCACTGACTCCCACCAGTGTAAAGCATCTCCTACTAGTTTGAAAGCGGTAAGGATTTGATTCCGTTCCTCACTATAATCTATCATTCGGATATGACACTGCATGTCCTTCTTCCATTGGTTTGCTACTATAACATCAGGCCCATCCTGGAATTCTGGGGGGTGACCTTTCAAAAAATATTCCCTTACTCTCTACCATGGGGAAGGTCCCACATGGGCTTGCACTTCCTATACTATCGGTTGCTGGACTTGAGGGAACTATTGAGCCATAACAGTCATTGCATCACTGACTGCCTGGGCTACAATATTAGCCACAATCGTTCCTTGTTGTGGCAGAGGTTCTACATTGTCTTCTGCAACTTGGTTTCTCCTTATTGGGCGACCTCTTTTAGGTGGCATCTGAGACGAATAAGCAACCGAATCAGAATACAATTTAACAACAATTTATCTTTGCACAAGATCGCAAGCATATTCAAACATTACAATCCTAACGACAGGGCTCTATATCAAAGAACTCTACGGTAGAACGTGGCAAGTCCGCATAAATCCTAAGGACTCTAGAACTTGATGCTCTGATACCATCTGTGACACCCCGCTTATTAAAATAAGAGGTGGCCATCCCGATACTCTAATAATTACAAGAATCATAGATGGTCCATTCTTAGCATCACTGCTGTAAAAGTAATTGTTAACGCAAAAATTCTCCATCTACGAGGACCAATCAGAAAAGGACACATGTCATCCTACGTGGCAATATTCGACACCCGAGGAGAGTTGGTCGGCACCCGAGGAGTGTTAGTCGGCACCCGAGGAGAGTTGGTCGGTACCCGAGGAGAGTTAGTCGACACCCGAGGAGAGTTAGTCGGCACCCGAGGAGAGTTGGTCGGCATACCAACAGGGAAGATCAAAGGATAACTACGCATTTAATGATCATTACTGTACATTTATATTGTAGATGACAACACATAGCATACCAAGGAATTCAACAATTAGATTCGTTGAATGTAGACATAATGTATAAATGTCTACATACAATGAATCTCTTTATCTCCCATCACTATAAATACATGTATTCCCTTAGCCAAAAGTAGAAGAGATCCAAGAGATCTAAGAGAGAACCAAGAAACACCATACATAAGATACACATCCTTTCTCTCTCTACCACATTGTGCTATTGTAAACCCCTGGGAATAAAATAACAGTGGACGTAGGCTTTTCCTTATAGCGGAACCACTTAAAAATCTTTGTCTCTTATATGTTTGATGTGAATGTTTATCTTCATCTTCAATCTCATCCTCATCATTTATCTGCTATTGACGCCACTAAAATGGCCTGGACCATTTTCTGTCTTCAACAGATTGGCGCCGTCTGTGGTAAACGACTGTTATCGTTTTTCACCAAAAAACATTCATCATCAATGGCAGATAATTCGGAATCCAGTAATCGAAACGCTGGAAATGCTGGAAATCTTCCAAATCCCTCTGCACCTCCAGATCTGGCCGGAATTATGACGAATGTGACTCAAGGACAAATCGCCATGCAAGAAACAATGCGGCAATTCATACAAACCCTTCATGGCGGTGCACCTGCACATTCGGGACAGCGAAGTGGTCATAGGCAAACCTATTTACTTTCTTCACGATCCAGGCGTACAGATGCGTATCATAGTGAAGAATCCGATAATTCCTCTTATCAACCTGGACGAACTTCGTCAATATGGGCTACAGATACTGATCAACGTATTACTCTTTCTCCAGAGAGGACCAGTGCCTTGGAAAGACTGAGCAGGGTGTCTCCTTTCTGCCGATTAGGCCCTAGGAGGAATAGGAGTCCACCTAAGACCATGTCGAGGAGTTTTCGACAACCATCAGATCTAAGAGAGGGATCAGCACAATCACGACCGGTTGCTCGTCGAGATAGATCTCAGGAGGCCACGTCAGAACAATTAATTGCTCGAACTAATAAGCCCGAGGAAGGAAATGATGCGTGGAAAGGTTCCATTCAGCGGTTGGAGGATAGATTGGGAGAAATGGCTAAGACAAAGAATCCCCTACAACGAACTTTTGTTCAAGGGACACCTTTTGCCCAGGCCATTGTGGATTTTCCTACCCCGTCAAAATTTAAAGCACCTGTGGTGACCCCCAAGTATGATGGAAAGACAGATCCTGTTCTTCACATAGAGCAATATCAAGCTGCTGCCGACATCTATGTTGTCCCCGACGAGATGAGATGCAGAGCATTCTCAGGAAATCTTACTGGATCTGCCCAGATATGGTACAACAATCTTCCTCGGGGTAAGATTTCAACTTTCTTTCAATTGGTCGAGTTGTTCATCGGAAATTTCTGTTTTGGAGCAAAGCCAGTAAAACGGGTAGCACACTTGTTAAGTGTTAGACAAAAATCTGGTGAGAGTACTAGAGATTACATAACTCGTTTCAATAACGAGAAGCTGGAAGTCATAGATTATGAAGAAAAGACAGCAATCACCGCCTTGATGAGTGGGTTGTTGCCTAACAAATTGTATTACACTTTGGCCAAAGATCCACCTATAACTATGTCAGAGTTGATGGCAAAAGCAGCCAAAATCATGAATGTCGAGGAGGCTATGGTTGCGAAGAAGAATATGGATAAAGAAATCAAGGTGGAAGTTGACAAATCTAAGAAGAAAGAGCATAAGGGCAATGGCGGTGACAAGCATTCCAAGAATAATAAGTCGTCATGGGAAGTCCTGAAGAAATTCGATAATTATACTCCTTTGAAAATGGGTATTAATCATGTCTTGGAAGAAATCAAGAATAACGAGGAAGTAAGGTGGTCAAAGAAACTGAGGTCGGACCCTGACAAAAGAAATAGAGATAAATATTGCGAGTTTCATAAGGATCATGGTCATATGACTAAAAATTGCATAGCCCTCCAGAACGAGATTGAAACGGTCATTAGACGAGGAAAGTTATCAAAGTATGTTGATCGTAGAAATGAAAGAGGAAATGAAAACCGAGAAAGGGAGAGGTCTAGATCTCCTCGTCGGGCAGAAGAAAACAGGAAAAGAGATCATGAAGATGATACAGAGGATGATCCCGATCTTCCCAAAAGGCCAAGGCAACCAGAACGCGAGGTATTTTCAATACGTTTTGGAACATTTGATTGTAATGTTATTACAGGCGGAGATGCAGGAGGAGGAGATCTTACTGCAGAAAGAAAAGATTACCTCGGTGAGGCTCAAGCTTGCTCATACATTCAACGGATAAATTTGGCTGAGGAGGATCGCTCGAGGAAGATTAACAAAGAGAAGCTAGTCATTGGTTTTTCAAAAAACGACCTGGCAGGTGTTCTTTACCCTCACGACGACCCTTTGGTGATAAAAATGAGGATGAAAGAAGTAGTGATTTCAAGGGTTTTGGTAGATAATGGTAGTTCGGCAGACATCATGTTCTACTCATGCTTTGACAGTTTAAATTTAAAATTTACTCAATTGGAGCCTTATCACAGACCTCTCCCGGGTTTTGTTGGCGAGAAGGTTTTTCAACTTGGGACGATCAAGTTGGACATATTCATTGGAACTTGGCCTGCTTGTCGAACAGAAAGAATACGCTTCTTTGTGATGGATAAGAATGTGCAATCTGCTTACAACATCATCATGGGAAGAGTTGGTTTGAAGAAGTTCGAAGAAGTTCCATCTACGGTACATCAGTGTTTAAAATTCCCAACAAATTTCGGAGTAGGAGTTGTGAAAGGTGATAAAAAAGTAGCTCGGGAATGCTATTATTCATCTGCCGAGCAAGAGGAGCTTGAAGAGTCAAGGAAAAAGACTACTACCTACCAGGTGGATGAAGGTACAGAAATTGTAACACTGGATCCCAGAGATGAATCCCAACTTGTAAAAGGACAGGTGGTGGAATCTACAGAAAATGTTATTCTGGACGACAAGCGCCTTGAATGAACAACTCAGATAGGTTCGTCGTTGGATGCTTCAATAACACAGGAGTTGATAACTTTCTTGAGAAATAGAAAGAAAACTTTTGCATGGAGTCATGAAGACATGCCAGGAATAGATCCGAATTTCTTATGTCATGAGCTCAATGTGAATAAGGATATCAAGCCTGTAAAGCAGAGAAGAAGAGTATTTAGTCCAAGAGAGAACCAAGAAACACCATACACAATATACACATCCTTTCTCTCTCTACCACATTGTGCTATTGTAAACCCCTGGGAATAAAATAACAGTGGACGTAGGCTTTTCCTTATAGCCGAACCACTTTAAAAATCTTTGTCTCTTATATGTTTGATGTGAATGTTTATATTCATCTTCAATCTTATCCTCATCATTTATCTGCTGTTGACGCCACTAAAATGGCAGTGGCCATTTTCTGTCTTCAACAGATTGGCACCGTCTGTGGGAACATGTTACAAGCATTGTTCTCCATCAAAAGCTAAGTTTTTATTTTCTATATGATTCAATCATGATTTTTATGTTTATATACATAAATTAATTGTCCAATTTTTATTTGCAAAATATTGCATATCATGATTTTAAAATCATAACTATTAGATTAATTCTTATTTAGAAATCTGAAAAATAGTGGATTTCATAAATCATAACTTTTTGCTTGATTCTCAAGTTTCTATTTTATATCATGGATTTTAGTGGCGTCAACAGTAATACTACGAGATAACCACCGATTATTTTTGAAAACGGATGTAAAATTTATTTATAAGTTAAAAAGAAAAGCATTTAGATAATCCAAATTTAAAAGAAGGTGGGTATAAATAAAGACAGACAATATATCAATGGTCATATACAACATAATAACCGAATAAGTTGTCGGTTAACAGACTAGTACAAGCAGGTTACACCGAGTATTATAAATAAATATCACAACATATAAACATTTACAAGACTTGGGCAACAAGACTGAATGTTTAGACTGAACATAACGAGAGTACACAAAAGATAGAGGCATCTATAACAGATATCCTACAACATCCGTAAAAATGTCATAGCTCCTGGACACTAGGATGGAGGGATCAGCATGGCCGTCCTTACGGTAGAGCACCTGGGTGTAAACAGAAATCCATACAAAATAAGAGATATAAACGGTTCAGGGACCGATGGGATGTGATAAACGTTTGAATAAAACACATGACAATTAGGTAATGAAAATATCATAAACAATCTTAAATCGCTCTTCATAATAGGAATAATCCTCACCTCTCATCTAAATGCATAACCTAGCATAATGTCAGTTATAATGATTTCTATTCAGCAATGCAAGAGAAATAACTTAATTCCAAATTAATAAACTTACAATTTAGTTGGTACAATATAATGTCACTAGTCCATTATTCCCTTAGAAACTTATTAGAATCAGTTGATTTATGAAGTGCTTTAGCCAAATATAAAATGTCACATTCGTGAGAATAGTTATAAACACAACATATATAATGATTTTAAGACCATCCTTCTGGGAGTCACCCCCTGGATGTGCCCCTAAACAGCTATCATCTTTCGGGGCTTTCACCAAGACAACCTAGGCATCCTAAATCGCGTGGCTTGGGAAGCGGCCATATACCATCAACAGTGAAACATAACCATACCCGAAATTACCTCACTTCGGATAAAATAACATCACAACATAACAACCGGTCCTATGGCCGAGTGTGATTTTCCATAAATTGCCCACATACTAATTTTCGAGAGTTTATAACAACCCTAAAGGATACCAAGTGTGATTTTCCTTATTTTAGTCCCTAGGAGTCCTAAAACAATACTACTTAAGTGTACTTTAGTACTAGGCTATCATACTAGAAGAAAAATTATACCACTCTTACTAATTGACCCCTATATTAAGCCCAATTACCCCTTTCTATATCAATGTATTCATTACCCTAATATGAGACTCTAATACTCTATTTTACTTCGTTATAGAAGGTTTCTAGGCCTTAAACCTAAGGGAAAAGATTTAAAAACTAAGCTAAAAAAATCTCCTAAAACAGCAAGATGTCAGAATCGATTCGCCCTGGCCGAATCGATTCGGTCTTGGAAGCGAATCGATTCTCCCTAGCCAAATCAATTCGGTCAAGAGACCTGATTATTCTATTTGTCACCGAATCTATTCGGATTGTCCAAATCTATTCACCAACACAGACCTGTATCCCACCATTTTAGCGAATTGATTTGCTAGGGGCGAATCGATTCCCTGGGTCAGTTAGCCCAATTTCGGCTATGGTTCATAATAGCCCTAAATACCCCAAAAGCCAATTCACTTCAATTTAGCCAACTCCAACAGTAAAAAATCCCAACAACTCAACCCTACATAACCACTGACCAAAATAACCAACACAATCTTTATCTAAATCGATATTTAAGGGTTTAAACACTAAATTCATCAAACCCACAAATTGTTCAATTTTCTAAATACACAACTATCAATACAATTTACCCACACTAATTCATACATTTTCAAGTTAGAAACTTGCCTTATGGTTGAAATCTCGAATTATCTTCCGGTAGCAACAAATCCAAGCTGCAATCTTCAATTCTCCCTCTTCTCTCCTCCTTATCTCCTAAATTCTCTTTCTCTCTCTATCTCTCTAGGTTTATGACATAAATGAGAATAAATGGGGTTGGACAACTTAGATGCCCATTAACATTAAATTCCAACTTTAAATGTTACTACGCAATTATATTGACTCATAACTGCATAATTAAGTCATAACCGATCAAAAGTGCCCGGAACCCAAAAATACAACATGACACTTATTTCAACTATCACAACCATTTCAAGACAAACCGCATCCTCTAAATTGGCATCCGAAATAACATAAATTATTTCATATTCCAACATTATTTTAAATCATAATCGTCGATTTAGGCACAACGACGCAACAAAACATAAAATGATACTATTTTCATTCACTTAACAGTAAATATGCAAAATTTAGTAAATATTATCTTTTAAATCACTTAAAATAATATTTACTCCAACTTCCATTATTTTATATAATTACCTCACATGGCAAGTTTATATAAAAAAAATATAAAAAATAAGGGCTATTACAACCTCGGGTGCATTGCAAACCCCCAACACTATATAAACCCAGCTTCTTCCCTAGAATAAAGGATTCAGAATTACAAACCCTAGCCCAAGCTTTGATTTATTTCCAGTGGAGAGAGAAATTATTGAGATTTGTATTACTTAGGACATTAGTGCCCATTCATAGAGTAAAATTCACACTTACCTGCACATTAGAGTAGGCCAATGGTTAAACTACTGATATGCTAGTATTTATTCCTCTTCTCCTCATCTCCTTCTTCATTTAAACACTTATTTATCACCATTGTTGCACCACCATAGCTGTATTGGATTGAACTCTTGGAAGTTTACGTGTTGATACTAAATCGCGTATCATCATATTAATGCCATCTATGGGAACGAAGGTTCTTCATCTTCTTCCTCTCAATTTTCAGCTTGTTCCTTACCCAATTCTCTGGTGGTGATCCAGTTCCACACTTGGTTGGATCTGAATCACCATTAAAGATCTGTTGTTAGATTTTCCACGCTTACTTTCAGATCACATAGCTCATCCCGTTCACTCTTTTGTTCTGTTCATTCACTGGAGTTGATGGCCTTCGATTTGCCTTATGACCCTGGCCCCAGCTCTATTCAGGCACCTCCTTAGTCATAGATGGCTGAGGTTGAGGTGACGCTGCGCTAATTGGAGACCATCTAGTAGAAAATAAAAGAATAACTTGCCGTCTTTAGACAAAATATGATGGATAGACCCACTAGCGCTGTAGCAGAGATGATAACTCCGTCCGCCAGAGAGAATGTGAATTCGGTGACAAGGGGACCACCTCTCGGCCCCACATGAATAAGTGCCACAATAGTAAAGACATAGAGATGTGGTCGACCCTAGGTGATCGTGTCTAGAAAAATAAGGCTAGGAATTCCAAGATGACCAGTGTTGTGATGAGGATGAGAAATGGGAGACCTATGAGATTTCTGGGAATATAATGCGCCCAATCCCAGTTAGCCAAGAAAACAGTGGTAGGCCGAGCCGAGATGGCCAAATTCGAGCTTTAGCACTAGATAGATTAAGTAAAGGGTTGGATTTTGACCGAATCGACCCAGTTGGTGACCTATGAGACCGACTCTCCAAATCACGTATTATTGTAGGCTCTAGCGGAAATGGAGGATGTACTGACCGTTGGCCTCCACGAGGTCGAGAGGAGGAACAAAGAGAAGTCAACAGCCATGAGAGGATAACTGGAAAAGACTCTATACAACACCCGACTGACAGAGAAGGTGCTGAGGATAATTCTGTGGCAGTCGAGGGAGGTAGGACGAAAATGGCCGAGAAGCCATGAAATAGCTCCATTCAGAGGATGGAGGACAAAATCGGTGATCTTTTAAAAATTTGAGACCAAATGCAGAGGGTTTATATGGAAAGGTCTTCATTTATAGAAAAAATAGTAAACTACCCAACCTCGACCAAGTTCAAGCTGCCAGTTATCACACCAAAATACGATGGGAGCACAAACCATGTCCATTATGTAAAAATATACCAATCTGCGACTGACATGTACTTAGTTTCTAATGAGATGAGATGTCGAGCATTCTCCAGTACTCTGACTAGTGTAACCCATGTCTGGTACACTTCACTCCCAAAGAACTCTATAGAGAACTTCAAGCAGCTGGCCAAGAAGTTCATTCACAACTTTTGTTTTAGCTTGAAGCCCCAGGAAAAGGCTACCCATCTGTTGTATGTAAAATAAGGAAATAATGAGTCTCTTGGAGACTATATTGCAAGATTCAATAAAGAGAAGTTAGAAGTTGAAGAGAATGAGGATAACATTGCTATGAATGCCCTAATGGGAGGATTGCAAAAGGGAAAATTACTTTCGAAACTGGCCGAAGATCCTCTAAAATCCATGATAGAACTCTTAGCTACGATCGATAAAGTTATATATGCGGAGGAGGCCATGGTGTCCAAATGAGAGGATGATAAAGAAGCTAGTGGGAGCAAGTCAAATAAAGCTAAGGGCAATGATGGGTAAAAAAGGTCGGCCAATAATAAGTTTACTGACTACACTCCTCTTACGATAAACCCTAATTTAATTCTAAATGAAATTAAGGATGATAAAGCTTTGAGATGGCAAAAAAGATGAGGTCTCCTCTTCACAAGAGCGTTAAGCAAATGGTGTGATTTTCACTAAGATCACGTCCATACCATCGATAAATAATTTGCATTGAAAGATGAGATTGAGAAGGTGCTCAAGTAAGGGAAGCTTTGAAAGTACATTGGCCGAAGTGATTCCAAGGATGATGGCTGAAAAAATTAAGGCGACTCAAGAGATAAGAAGCCTAAACGGTAGCATTAGGCTGATAAATAAGATGAAGAGTCAGATAATGATGATGAGGTCGACCCGAACCTTCTGCCCAAGATAACAACACTAAAAAGTCAACTAGGAATGATTTCTCTGGGAGTAAAGATGATCTGTGGTAGATTAGCTGGTGGAGGCAAAGAGTCTACTGATAGGAAAGCCCATATAGCAGAGGTAAAGGCGACCCCAAAAAGAATAAATATAAACTCAGCCGAGGTTGAACCTAATCCAGTCAAAAGGAAGAAGGTTGACATGAACACATTGGTGATACGGTTTTATAGACTCTACTTTAAGGGGATTTTATCCCCTTATGATGACCCTCTTGTCATTAACACGAGAGTCCACATATACGGCATCCCTAGAATATTAGTTGACGGTGGGATTTCAGTTGACGTTATATTCTAGGAGTGATTTAGTGACCTAGGGATGAGCAAGAAGAGACTCATTCTTTACCACCAACCGCTCATCGAATTCAATGGGGAGAAGGTCCACCCATTGGGGGTATATCCGATGGACGTTTGCATGGGGACTTGGCCGAGATGCCTCACCGGAAAGATAAACTTTTTTTTATGGATGAAAATGTTTACTTGGCCTGTAACATCATTATATGAAGGGTAGTCGTCAAAGAGTTTGAGGACGTGCCCTTTACTGTACATCAAATGATAAAATTCTCGACTCCATATGGAGTAAGGGAAATTCAAGGTTATCAGGTAGAGGCACGTGAATGCTACTTTAACTCAACAGAAGAGAGGATAGTACATCAAAAGGCCACCACAACATACAACATTGATACACTCGTCCCAAGGGATAAGAAAAAAATAAAATAAGGAGAGCCTGCCGAAGAGGTAGAGTCCATCGTCCTCAATAAGGACGAGCCAAAAAAACCATTCAGGTTGGGTTTCCCTTAAAGCCATAGCAGAAGGATTAACTGATCAAGCTACTAAGGAAGAGACTGAGTGTGTTTTCCTAGAGTCACGAAGATATGTCAGGGATAGACCCCAAGATCTGTTATCATTGGCTGGATATCGACAAGGGATCGAAGTATTATAAATAGAGGATATGAATCCACACAAGGGAAAAATATGAAGTCATACAAGACGAAGTCTAGAAGTTGCAGAAAATTGAATTCATCAGGGAGGTGATTTACCCAGAGTGTCTATCTAATGTAGTCATCACCCTAAAGCAAACGGTAAATGGTCGATGTGTGTGGACTTCACTGACATAAATAAATCCTACCCAAAGGATAGTTTCCCTCAGCCTCACTTAAACCAGATGGTAAATGTCATAGTTGGACATAAATTAATGAGCTTTATGGATGCCTACTCAGTATATAATCAAATCTTAATGGACCCCGATACTAAGAAAACCTCATTCATCATAGACAAGGGAATCTATTGTTATAAGGTTATGTCCTTCAACCTCAAGATTACTGGCACAACTTATCATAGGCTGGTTAATCAAATGTTTGAAGAAAAGATCGGTAAGACCATGGGGCTGCATGTGCACGACATGTTAACAAAGAGTCTTAAGGTCGAGACCCATGTGGCCGACCTTAAGTGTACCATTGATACCATGGATAAGTACCAAATGAAGCTCAGGGTGTATTCGGCGGGGGGCCAGGGAAGTTCCTAGGCTTTATTGTGAACCAGCGGGGAATAGAGGAAAATATAGAGAAAATTAAAGCATTGATTGAAATGAGGACTCACAAAACAATAAAAAATGTGTAGAGGCTGACATGGAGGGTTATTGCACTTAACAGGTTCATCTCAAGGGTTACAGACAAATATCTGTAATACCCCGTATTTTTATGCTTTCTTAATTTGGGGATTTATTAAATTTAATGTGAATGAATTATTTAATATAAATCCGAAAATTAATTATTTTATAATTATTAACGTGATGTGAGTTAGTAATTATGGGAAACTTGTTGAATATTACTAATGAGCAAAGTAATATATAATATTGGTTCTATTAAATGTCACGAGTGAATAGAATGACAATTTTGGAAATTTAAGTCGGGACGCGCCTGTGTCGCGTCGGGAATAAATATTGATTAATAAAAGTGAAATATTTTTAAGTTATCTGTATGGTTGTTTTGAGTGCGCCAACGTGTCCGTAAGGGTTGAGATAGTCAGAAAAGTGTACCCGGGGGTTTAGTTTGGGTCTCGGGGAGTTTTTAGGCCTAATTAGTACCCCGGGAGGGCATTTTTGGACATTTCACATTTTTGGGTAATTAAACCCACGAAAATTAAAGGGGTTATATCAGATGTCTAGGTTATCATCTAGGGTTAGAAAACTCAAAACTCTAGAACGACCATTGGATAAGAGAGGAGAGAGCTGTCAAGGCAATCCAAGGCTCAAAACCCATCCGTTTGCACCGCCGCCACCGCCAACGCGTAGATCGCGAGACGGGGAACGTAACCACACCAAATTCGGCACCAAACCAGAACGTCAAAAATCCCAGGCAAGTGTTTATCTTTCTTATTTTTGTTGATGCATCACTCATGTTAGTCTAGGGATGATTAGGGTGAGTTTTACGGAAGAAAACCTAAAATTTGAGATAGGAAATCGCATATAGTGATGAATTAATTGTTATTCTAGAAACCCCTTAACATGTAGAGGATTAAACAACGAAATTTTGATGTTTTAGGAGAAGAAAATTCTGGAAAAGATTTGTTAGAACCATGTTTAAGAGATTTCTAGGGTTTTTGATATTTACATGAATTTTGGGCTGTTAATCCATGTTTAGTGACGGAAATTTACATGCTTTACGTAGGAAATACATAATATGATGATATAATGTTAGTAGTACAAATTCTGGGACGATTGGGAATGAAAAATATGGAATTGGTTGCGGTTAGAGGATGAAACCCGTAACTACAAAAATGCAGAAATCGCATACCTGCTTGATCGATCGATCGAGCCAAGAGCTTCGATCGATCAAAGGTTCGATCGATCAAGAAGGTATGCGATTTATGCATTTTTGCAGTTACGGGTTTCATCCTCTAACCGCAACCAATTCCATATTTTTTATTCCCAATCGTCCCAGAATTTGTACTACTAACATTATATCATCATATTATGTCGAGCCAAGAGCTTCGATCGATCGAGCCCCAGACCTGGATCGATCGACCCCTCCTGGCAGACTTAAGTTTCGCCTTTTAAAATTGTTGAATTGATTCGAAATGAAGGAAACTCCTTAGACATCCTTGTTAAAATAATTTGGGAGATAATGATGACCAGTAAGATTCATTAATGAATAAGAGACCTTTAATGTAAGGCGAAATCTATATTTTTGGGATATTTTGCATAAGGGACAATGTAAGTATATATTAAAGGGGAGAGACACGTAAGAGAGAGTTACGTTGGAACATAAATGGATACCTACTGAATTGTACATTTGGAAGAATAGAGTCCATGAGGGTTACGTAGTAAGTTGAAAAAAAAACCCTTCGAATTAAAGTTAGAAACGAACCATTATACTTGATAAATAATAATGGGAAAATAAGGATAAATGTTGTGAATGTGGGTTATGGGATAAACCTAAATCGATATAATAAAAGTGGTATATGTATATGATTGTGTATGCATATATTATATACTTGTGAAAATCACGCCGCTATCCCTGAGGTTACCGCGCTGGGACAGTCTTATCTCGAATGGGCCTTCATGGGGGATATTGACTCGTATCCTAGAAGATAGAAATCCTAGGTACAGGCTATCGAATCGGTAGTCACGGTCCTAAGAGACGTGAGGGTATGTACTGACCTCTTGGACTTGGAAAATATGTTTCGCCTCAATATTGTTTGTGTATGTATTTATACAGTTCGAGAGTGATTCCGAACTTGTATTCCCTTTAGTACGATTGATATGGGGATTGGATAGCAGAGTATGCCCGCACCATAATTTTTATGTGGGGTGCTGTTAGAATATATATATATATATTATACGAGTATTTAATATATTTATGAACTTCTGAAATTTGGGAAACTGCCTACTATGTTATGGTAAGTAAGACATGTATAATGACTCAAATTGGAAATACTTGTTTTGAAAAGTATAATATGATATTGAAAAATTTTATGAATCAATAAAGTTAAAATGAGCGTTTTGTACTAAATGAAATTATACTTTTAAACCATGATGTTGTTAAATCTTAAATCTTGAGAGTCACCTAAGATAAGTTAAATCCTTGGGGAAAGATAGTGTGATATATGATGAGATAAACCATTGGGAAGGTTAGTGCGATAGGAGTGCACATTAGAAGAGATGTGAGAATTTCTCAAGAGTGTGTCGCACTAATATGTTGTTGCATTGGCCTGTATCAATTTAAATACTTGCTAAACTAATTTTTAAATCATATACACTATCGGGCTCTGACCCGTTTATATCCTCTTTCTCTCTTGTATATATATGTATATATTACAGGTGCCCAGCCACAGGGGCGTCTTGTTTAGGATCCCTTGGAAGGAACGTGCTGCAGCTTAGGTGGGAGTTGCAGGCCACTTGCTTAGACGATTTCATTTACTTGATTCCACTTCTATCATTCTCCTTATTGGGCATGTGTCGCTCCTTCCACTATTTATCTATTTTATTGGGACATTTGTATGTCAGTTATTTCTAGTACTGTTACTTTGGGATTTATTCAACATGTATGTTTTACTTTAAGTTTTAAATGCTGGGATTTAGTTTTTGAATGTTTAAATTAATTGGATTATATGTTCCAGGATTATTGTGGTGTGATTCTTTAAATATTAAATTGTTGTAGATAATTAAATCTATATTTTCAAAATAAAATTTGGAAAGTAATGTTTAAAAATGGTTTTGACACTTAGCTTAATTAAATAGGGTGGTAAAATTTGAAAAAATTATTTTTACGACAGTGATGCTAAGAATGAACCAACTGTTCACCTTGATTTTAATTTAATAAAGGAGTGATCGCCCGGTATTTAATTAGGCGGGGTGTCACAGGTGGTATCAGAGCATCAGGTTCTAGTGTCCTTTAGGATCTGTACGGCTTATTTCGTTTCCAGCTTAGCATCTTTGATATAGAGCCCTAATACTAGGAATGTTGTGTTCATCTCTATACATTGGAAATTCGTGCTTCTCTGATTTGTTTATGCGAATGATGAAATTATCCAAATTTATTGAAATTTTTAGATGGATCCTCAAGAAGAACTAGCTAAAACGGTTAGGGGAGTCAACGAGCAAGATCGACTCACCCCTTAGGTATCTCCAGAGAGAATATCAACCGCCGAGTTAGCAGGTATTGTGGCATAGGCAGTTACCACTGCGGTCTTGCAGTATCAAGAATGCAGCACACAGCTCATGGGGGGCAAAAGATCTAGAGAGTACAGTCAGTCTGTCATGACTGGAAGTAACAAGTGTGTAAAGACACAAGAATCGCAACAACAAGCTCCTCAGGCCCTCAAAAGCCACGAAGGTAATGAATTGTGCGGGGAATCCCAAAAGCGTCAGGGTCAACAAAGCCAGGGTCCAAGTGAAGTCACGAAGGAGTGTTTCAGATGTGGAATGGACGGTCATGAACGTCAAAATTGTCCGGATCAGTCAAAAAAGGAACTCCAAATCAACCAGCGAGAACTTTCGGGACTCTGCTATATATGTGTAAAGTCGGGTCACAAGTGGAGGGATTGTCCTCCCCCTGACATAGTTTTTCCGCAAATTTCCCACCAAGGCCAACAAGACCAAGGCAAAAGCGAGAATAGTCAACAACGTAGTGAAGTGAAGTAGTTTCGGGGGATGTGCTTCCAATGTGGCCGAAATGGCCATAGGCGTCAGGATTACCCAGAGAAGAATAGGGCCCCACGACAGGAAAGAGCTAGTAATAAACCACAGAAGCCAGCTCCACCACCCTTTCCAACAGGCCCAGTTCAGCAGAGACAGTTACAGTATGGACGTGTCTGTAACGTCCACCAGATAGCAGCATCTCAGGCCCCAACCGAGAAAAGAGGTATGTTTCTTATCCATGGTACTATGGGTCGAGTTTTATTTGATACTGGGGCGACGCACCGTTTTATAGCTACTCATTTTGCAAAGGCCTCAGGGATATTAGTCACAGCAGAGAGCACTGTGACGTGTGTAGACTTACCACTGGGAAATGGTTCACTTATTTTTCTTTATATGCCGGGGTGTGGGAGTAGAGATTGGTGGCTTAGTATTTGATGATGCTAGGAATCAGCACCACCAAGTGAGGTGTTTGCAAGCTCAATTTAGGTACAACAATGGCAACACAGCTGTATAAAGAAGATAAGAATGAGGTGAGGATAAGAGGAATGACACCTGAATATAAGTGGTTCAACCAATCTGGCCTACGTCCACCGTGAGTGTGTGTGAGTAATATCACTGAAAGAAGGCACTAATGGCCATGGATACAACCTCTCGAGCTCTTTCTCGCTCTACTGTGTGTATTTAGACAGAGTTTTAGCTAGGGTTTTAATATCTGGATCCCCTTGCAAGGGATGGGATGATCCCTTTATATAGTGTCTAGGGGGTGTAATGTACCCCCTATGCATGTAATGTGCATGGGTGTAGTTACCTCACCAATGGGGGTGTGCCACCTGTCATGGCCACATGTAGGTAATGATGATGAAATATTCCCCCACATGTGGAGAATAATATTGTTATAACTGATTTATGCCAAGGTGTCCTTATCCAAATGTCAACAGATGCTCGGCAGTCATGTTGGTGAATGGCCTCGGCCTAGATGAGGCCGAGCTATAAAGGTTGGTCGTCCGCTCAATCCGCGGAGTGTCATGAGGAGTCTCAACCTGATATCAGCCGAGGTATATGTCGGTGTCGGCCTGAGCCGAGGCTGGGCATGCTGATGATTATTAACACCTTTGGCAACCTCGGCCTAAATCGAGGTAGGGTCTATGTTGAAGATGAACGCGTAGAGCTTCTTGTTATCTCGGCCTACTGTTGGCCGAGGTTACTATTCCATGGTACATGAGGTCGATGTTGATATCTGCGACGTGTGAAGTGTCATTGGGGAGGTGCATACAGTAGTGTCGGCCGAGGCCGAGGTAGTCCTGGCCGAGGGATGATATCGCGGGCCCCCACCCACTGGTGGGTCGGTCATTGTCTCGGCTCTTATTTCGGTCGAGGTAGGTGTCCCTAGGCCGAGGTCATATTTGGGTATATCAATCACCCCCAGCCCTTAGTCATTTGCGAGAGCAGGTGGCTAGGGGATTCTTGCTTCCGAGGTCTATTCACCCCAAGGCCAACACCTGCATGACACTTGTCCTAAGCCAAGGCGTGACCATTTGGTTGGCACATGCTGTCAGTTGTCTCTTGGGCTTACCAAGGTAATGATGAGCCTTGGGAATCGCACCCAAGTATTTAAAGGTTAAAAACCTTTCTTCTTCTTCTTCTTCCTCATTTCTCTCCAGTTCAAGCGCCCAACTGTTTTCTGCAACCTTTTTCTCTCCGAAGCTAGCCCTTGTTCCAGTGCTTGTTCTTGCTGGGGAATACCTTATTTCCTGCGCGATTTCTTCCACCTTATTCATCAACTCACCCTCAGGTATCCTTCCTCTCCATTTCCTTCATTTTTGGTGCTTTTTAATTTGAATTTTCCGGTGAGCCAGGTTTCCTGCATAGATTCCTTGGTTTGATCTTTGGTTCCCTTAACTTTCTAAGCCAGATTTGTTTGTAGTTTTTAAGAATTTTCCTCAAGTTTAGGGTCTGCCAAAGCCTTGGGTCGTCCCCAGATGCTCAGACCCCTGTACCAACTTCTTGAAGAGTTCCCATCTCTTAGTGAAAAAACCTTAGAGAAAATTAGGCAAATAGAGAGAGCTCAGGAAGAAGCTCGTAGGTCACAGGAGTTCCCTATCAGACCTCTCTTTCCTCCACCTCTCAAGGTGGTATACCATCGTCCACCTGAGAATTTTTATCAGACAGACGTCTCTGCCAACAACTTGCCGATGTCTGAGTCTGAGTCTTCCACCTTCGACCCGATGTCTGTGGACTCTTTCCAAGAGGCCATGGACTTCACCCCTCGGGCCGGTCAGGACCCTGGCCAGGTCGAGGTGTCCAGTCGTGCTTCCTCCCAACATGGCTCTAGCACCTCCAATTCTTCCTCCGAGGTGGAACTCGTTGAGCCAAACGTGGCTGTGCCACCCATTCTAGATGCCATCCCACTATCGGTCATTTCCGGGGCCGAGTTTGCTCAGAGGTTCCCCGGTCACCCGTCCACGTCTGCTCCAGCCGACGTTGAGTCTGACGACGATGATGTCGAAAGTGAAGTTGACACATCTGAGGCGGACGAGTTTGAGAGCACAGTTACTGAGGTGGACCTATTGCACTTCAGGTACCTATACTCCATCAGTCCCTCTATCCATTTAAGGAGACCTCTGAGGGAAGAGAGGGCCTACCACGGTCAAGATGGAGAGATCTGCTTGTATGAGCAGATGTTCAAGTTAGGTTTTCGTCTTCCCTTTCACCCTGTCATCAGGTCCATCCTTTCTTTTATTAACTTAGCCCCCTCACAGCTATCTCCCAATGCTTGGAGAGTTATTATAGGGTCCATCATCTTGTAGAGGGCAGTCCACCACTCTGACCTCCCAGTTCAGGTTTTTGCTGGGTGTTACGTCCCCACCTCGGCCAAGAATCATCCGAGCTACTATCACTTTGTGGCTCGGAGGCCTGAGAAAAAGATGCTCCTGGTGACTCAGACCTCCAATCATAATTGGAAACCCAGGTACTTTTTTGCCTCAGGGCCGTGGGAATTTGGTTCTTCCATTCCCTCTTCTATATATGAGCCGAGAATACCCATGAAATGGGGTAAAGTCACCATGTTTGCCAGGGCCGATCCTGGACTAAGTGTTCAAAATGGCAAAAAGGTGAAGGCCCTGCAGGACCAAGGGGCCCATGGGATGTTTGTCAAGTTCGAGCATCTGCTGACCCCCCAGTATCTCTCGGGGACGAGCTTGGGTGGAAGTCCCCTTGCTGATTTTGGTAAGGATTTTATTTTTATTCCAAGTGTATCCTCTTATCATACATACTTTATTTCTGAGTCTTATCTTTTCACTTTTGCAGAGAGACCACCAGATATTTCAGACGAGTTGTGGGAGATGGCAGCTCCAAGCTTGTCTAGACTTGTCAAGAAGACTGGCATGAATGCTCCTCCACCTGCTCCCTCAACATCCAAGTCTAAGAAGAGGGAACCTGAGGTCCATCCTCCTGAGGATCAAAGGCCGAGCTCCAGGACAAAGAGGACTTCAGACGCTGCGATCCCTATCACAGCCGACACATTATCAGCTCGTCTGGACCAGTTAAAACTTTCTGATAGCGTGCTCGGCCACAGCCGACAGGCCATGGACGCTCTTAACAACATGATGACCGAGGCCGACAAGCGTTTTTTCAGGGCCATGGAAACCCCTATGATGGTTGAATTCGGCCTTCACAGAGTAGTCCAGGTATAACTTGTTCCTTTGTCCAAAGTGCAACGTCTGATTTTGCTCTCACCTAACTTCTTCATTTACCGTGCAGGGTGCAGCTGCCATGTACCAGCTATCTAACTGGGCCCTGAGGAAATTGCCTCTCATTCAGAAGGGGCAGGAGGCTGAGAAAGTTGAGATCACTCTGAAGGTCGAGGTTGAACGTCTGAGGACAGAGTTACAAAATGCTGAAACCAAGGCCCAAAATTCTGAAAACAAGGCCCAAGGCCTAGAAAAGGACATCTCTGCACTTGTCCAGAGCCACACCAAGGACCTGAAGGACAAAGATGATGCCCTGCAGAGGAAGGTTAATGCTACCGTGAAGGCCTCTCTTGCAGATGCCTCGGAGAAAATAATTGCTGATTACAAGGTCTCCGAGGAGTTTGTAGGCTTTGGTCTTGAATACCTTAAGAGGGGTATCAAGGCCACCACCAAATGGGCTGAGGTAAAGGAGGCCGAGGTTGGCACCATTAAGGCCTCAGACTTTGTGAGCCTCGACCTTGCCGACGCCCAGTTTGCCCAGGCCTTGCAGGAGATAGAGGACGAGGCTGCTGCTCCTGGTCAGACTGTCACTCTGGGAGGGACTGATCTAGAAGGGACTGACCCTGCAAATGAAGTGGCTGAGGTGACCAACACTGAGCAGGCCAACATAGACGAGACCTCCAATGTTCCTCCCTCCGATGCTTGACTTGGCCTTTGTTTTTCTCTACTTTTTGACTTGTAATCTTGAATTTCTAAATGCTGTACCTCTGTTTTCTCTGTGACATTAACCAATTATGTAATTTCTTCTATTGAATGCCAAGGTTTTTTCTTCATTTTGATTTGTGAATGTATATGAATGCTATGCACTCTCTGAAGTCATTACTGAATACGATGCCATAACCATTACTTAAGAGTCTGAGGTCCTCGTCTAAGAGGTTAGCCCCATAGTAAGTCACCAAAACATGATGTTAAGGGTCAGAGGACCTCTAGCCAAGGTGTTTGAGCTCAGACCTCGTCACCACCAAGTGATGTTATGAGAGTCTGAGGTCATCACCTGAGCCGAGGTTAGCCTCATAATGAATCACCAAATTAATGATGTTAAGGGTCTGAGGTCCTCTAACTAAGGTGTCTGAACTCAGACCTCGTCACCACCGAGTGATGTTATGAGGGTCTGAGGTCATCACCTAAGAGGTTAGCCTCATAATAAATATCACCAAATGAATGATGTTAAGGGTCTGAGGACCTCTATCCAAGGTGTATGAGCTCAGACCTCGTCACCACCAAGTGATGTTATGAGGGTCTGAGGTCATCACCTGAGCCGAGGTTAGCCTCATAATGAATCACCAAATTAATGATGTTAAGGGTCTGAGGTCCTCTAACTAAGGTGTCTGAGCTCAGACCTCGTCACCACCGAGTGATGTTATGAGGGTCTGAGGTCATCACCTAAGAGGTTAGCCTCATAATAAATATCACCAAATGAATGATGTTAAGGGTCTGAGGACCTCTAGCCAAGGTGTCTGAGCTCAGACCTCGTCACCACCAAGTGATGTTATGAGGGTCTGAGGTCATCACCTGAGCCGAGGTTAGCCTCATAATGAATCACCAAATTAATGATGTTAAGGGTCTGAGGTCCTCTAACTAAGGTGTCTGAGCTCAGACCTCGTCACCACCGAGTGATGTTATGAGGGTCTGAGGTCATCACCTAAGAGGTTAGCCTCATAATAAATATCACCAAATGAATGATGTTAAGGGTCTGAGGACCTCTAGCCAAGGTGTCTGAGCTCAGACGTCGTCACCACCAAGTGATGTTATGAGGGTCAGAGGTCATCACCTTAGCCGAGGTTAGCCTCATAATGAATCACCAAATTAATGATGTTAAGGGTCTGAGGTCCTCTAACTAAGGTGTCTGAACTCAGACCTCGTCACCACCGAGTGATGTTATGAGGGTCTGAGGTCATCACCTAAGAGGTTAGCCTCATAATAAATATCACCAAATGAATGATGTTAAGGGTCTGAGGACCTCTATCCAAGGTGTATGAGCTCAGACCTCGTCACCACCAAGTGATGTTATGAGGGTCTGAGGTCATCACCTGAGCCGAGGTTAGCCTCATAATGAATCACCAAATTAATGATGTTAAGGGTCTGAGGTCCTCTAACTAAGGTGTCTGAGCTCAGACCTCGTCACCACCGAGTGATGTTATGAGGGTCTGAGGTCATCACCTAAGAGGTTAGCCTCATAATAAATATCACCAAATGAATGATGTTAAGGGTCTGAGGACCTCTAGCCAAGGTGTCTGAGCTCAGACCTCGTCACCACCAAGTGATGTTATGAGGGTCAGAGGTCATCACCTGAGACGAGGTAAGCCTCATAGTGAATCACCAAATTAATGATGTTAAGGGTTTGAGGTCCTCTAGCCAAGGTGTCTGAGCTCAGACCTCGTCACCACCAAGTGATGTTATGAGGGTCTGAAGTCATCACCTGGGCCGAGGTAAGCCTCATAATGAATATCACCAAATGATGTTAAGAATGAAACAAGAATTTGCCATGGAAACAGATCTTTATTAACAACCTCTTCGTGATAAGATGGTACATTTACAATTTACAAACTAGATGCAACATCATATGAAATATCTCTTTAGATGGTCGTCATTCCACGGGTTGGTGAAGGGTTCTCCCTCTAGGTTCTCTAGCCTATACGTGCCAGGCACAACCTCTTCCGTTACTCTGTAGGGGCCATGCCAGTTTGGGTGTAGCTTGTTTGCCTTCTGTAGGGTTTTCTTAAGCACTAGGTCTCCTACCGCAATGGGCCTTGACTTCACCCTTTGATTGTAGAATCTTGCTGCCCTCTGCTGATAGGCTGCTTTCCAGACCTCTGCGTCTTCTCTTCTTTCTTCAATGAGATCCAGGTCTAGCCTTCTCTTCTCCCCATTTCTGTCAGGGTCGTAGGTCTGAATCCGATGAGTTGGTAGTCCTACCTCCGTTGGTATGACTGCCTCCGAGCCATGTGCCAGCATGAATGGGGTTTCTCCTGTAGGTGTCCTTACCGTAGTCTTGTAAGCCCACAGCACAACGTAGACCTCTTCTATCCATCTCCCCTTCGCGTCTTCTAACCTCTTCTTGATTCCATCCAAGATGGTTCTGTTCGTGACCTCGGTCTGGCCGTTTGCTTGAGGTCGACCGGGGGATGAGAAGAACTGTCTGATCCCCACACTTCGACAATATTTCTCCAAGGAGGCATTCCTGAACTGGGTCCCATTATCCGAGATGAGCGTGTTTGGGAGGCCATACCTACATATGACGTTCTTCCAGACGAACTGAAAGGTCTTCTGCTCCGTAATTGTTATCATTGGCTCCGCCTCTACCCACTTGGAAAAGTAGTCAATAGCAACTATCAAGAATCTATAGTTGTTGAATGCTCTTGGCAAAGGTTCTACCAGGTCAATTCCCCATATTGCAAACGGCCATGGAGAAGAGATTGACGTCATAGGCTGATGGGGTAGATGAGGGATAGTGGCGAACCTCTGACATTTGTCGCACTTCCTCACATAGTCAGCAGCGTCCCTAGACAAGGTGGGCCACCAGTATCCCTGAGTGATGATCCTTTTGGCTAAAGGCCTTCCCCCTATGTGGCTAGAGCAAGAGACTTCATGGACCTCCTGTAAGATCCGGGGTACCTCCATGGGGTGCACACATCTGAGGAGGGGAAAGAGGAACCCCTTTTTGTACAAGACGTCTCCTATCGATGAGAACTTGGCAGCCCTGTATCTCAACTTTTTTCTTTCTATCTTGGACTCAGGTAACTCCCCCTCTCTTAGGTATCTGACAATCGGGTCAATCCACGAGTCTCCCTGGTTTACATGGTGACAAGGCTTACATACCTCGTCCTCCTCGATACTTACTTTTTCTAAGACTTCAATTGGGATGGTTCTTCCTAAATCTGTCTTCATTGCTGAGGCCAGTCTTGCCAATGCATCAGCATGGTTATTGCTCAGTCTAGGCACTCTCTTAAGTTTGGCCTCTTCGAAAAACTCTAGCAACCCTCTTACTTTTTTTAAGTACCTGGCCATCCTTTCGTCTTTGGCCTCATATGACCCCCACACTTGGTTAACAACCAACCTTGAGTCGCTATGAAGCAGAAGCCGCTTTACTCGAAGAGTTGTTGCCAACAAGAGACCTGCTATCATGGCCTCATACTCTGACTCGTTGTTTGAAGCCTGGAAGTTGAATCTCAAGGCATATTCAATGTGGCCGCCATCCGGGGCCGAGAGTACTAGCCCCGCGCCGCTTCCACCGTCACATGATGATCCATCCACGAAGAGGCTACATACGTCTTCATTCGAAGAGAAGACCCCTTCTCTCATTACTCATTTTTTCGAAGAGGTATCGATCCTCTTCGTTTTCTTCTATTCTTCCCCTAGCCTTGCCTGGGACTACCTCTGCTCGGCCCCGGAAGACATACGGGTCTGTCTCTTCCGAATCTCGAAGGATACCTCGACTCTTTTCTTTGTCGCCATCCAAGCTCCTCTCTGACTCAGTCTCTTCCCAAGTGAATTTTGCGACAAAATATGCAAGGGCCTGCCCCTTAATGGCTGTTCTGGGCTGGTAAGTAAGATCATACTCTCCTAGTTCAATGGTCCATGCCATCAATCGGTCGGACTTCTCAGGCTTGTGCAGAACCTGCCTTAGTGGTGAGTCCATAAGGACTATCATAGAGTGAGCTTGAAAGTAAGGCTTCATTTTTCTTGAAGCATGGATAAGGGCATAAGCCAGCTTCTCCATCCGTGGATAGTTTTGTTCAGACCCTTGAAGGGCCTTACTATTGAAGTACACAGGTCTCTGAACTCCACCTTCCTCTTGTATGATGGCCGCGCTAATGGCCGACTCAGAGACTGCTAAATACACAAACAACCTTTCTCCCGCAATGGGCCGGGACAGCAGCAAGGAAGACCCTAAGTAGGACTTGAGTTGATCAAAGGCTTTTTCACACTCTTCATCCCACTGGAAGGCCTTCCTTAGAACCCTGAAGAATGGAAGACGCTTATCCGTTGCCCTAGAAACAAACCTGTTCAGGGCTGCCACTCTTCCGGTGAGTCTTTGGACATCCTTGATACTCCTAGGAGTCTTCATATCGAGAAATGCCTTGATTTTCTCAGGGTTTGCCTCAATCCCCCTTTGATTAACGATGAACCCTAGGAACTTCCCAGCTCCTACCCCGAAGACACATTTCGTCGGGTTGAGCTTCATTCTGTACGAGTCCATGACATCAAACGTCTTCTCAAGGTCTGCCACGTGTGTACATGCCTTCAGGCTCTTCGTTAGCATATCGTCCACGTACACCTCCATGGTCTTGCCTATCTGTTCCTCAAACATCCTATTGACGAGACGCTGATATGTTGCCCCCGCATTTTTCAGACCAAAGGGCATTACCTTGTAACAGTACGTCCCCTTGTCAGTGATGAAGGCTGTCTTCTCGGAGTCTTCGGCGTCCATGAAGATTTGGTTATAACCTGAATAAGCATCCATGAAGCTCATGAGCTCGTGCCCTGCTGTTGCGTCCACCATCTGGTCTATCCTAGGTAGGGGATAGCTGTCCTTCGGGCAAGACCTATTCAGGTCTGTGAAATCTACACACATCCGCCACTTTCCATTGGCCTTAGGCACGATCACTGCATTTGAGAGCCACTCTGGATAGGTGACCTCTCGTATGAACTCGGCCTCTTCCAACTTTTTCACCTCTTCCCGAATGACCTCATACTTCTCTCTGGAGTAAATTCTTCTCCTCTGCTTGATTGGCCTGACATCCCTGTCCACGTTGAGTTTGTGGGTCATGACCTCAGGGTCTATACCAGGCATGTCGGTGTGGCTCCAGGCGAAGACACTCTGCCTCTTCCTGAGAAGGCTTACCAACTCTTCCTTAATCTTTGGTTCTAAGGCCTTGCCACCTGGATGGTTTTTTCCGGCTCGTCCTCGTTGAGGACGATGGATTCTACCTCTTCCGCGGCCTCGCCCTTCTTTAGCTTTGTTTCATCTCTCGGGTCAAGTGTGTCTATGTTGTAGGTGACGGTTGCTCTCTTATGGGCCTCCCTCTCTTCAGCTGAGTTGAAATAACACTCTCGTGCCGTGGTCTGATCCCCCTGCACCTCCCCTACCCCATAAGGAGTCGGGAATTTTAGCATTTGATGGACCGTTGACGGCACGACTTCAAACTCCTTGAGGGCTACTCTTCCGATGATGAGGTTGTAGGCCGAGAAGACATTCTCGTCCATAACAAAAAAGTTTATCTTCTTAGTCAGCCTCTTAGGCCACTCATCCCCCATGCGCACATCCATCTCATACATGCCCAATGGGTGTACTTTCTCACCACTGAAGCCTATCAAGGGGTGGTGGTATGGCACTAATCTTGATCTGCTAAGACCCAAGCTCTTGAAACAAGGCCAGAACATCACATCTGCAGAGCTTCCCCCATCTATGAGGATTCTCCCTACATCGCACCCATGCACCCTTGCCGTTATGACCAAGGGGTCATCATGGGGGGCTAAGATGCCCTTGAAGTCGATCCGGGAGAACCCCACCACTAAGGTGTCCATGTCCACCTTTGTTCTCTTCTGCACAGCGTCAGAAGACGTCAGGTTCACAATCTCAGGCTTGACCACCGACTTGGCCTCCGCTACATGAGCCTTTCTATCGGCTACCTCAGAGCCACCCCCTGCGAATCCCCCACATATGGTGCTAACACCAAAGGAGATCATTCCTACCCTCTTCACTGGGGTGTTGTCATCCCTAGGTGGGAGATCTGGGTCATCTCCATCATCACCCTCTGAATCATCATGCCTTCTAGCTGGGACATCACCACGGCACCTGTCATCTCTTCTCTTCCTAGGGTCTTTTCTTCCACCTTTTGGGGCCTTGCCATCCACATACTTTCTTAGCTTCCCGGATTTCAGCATCTTCTCAATCTCGTCCTTCAGGGCAAAGCATCTGTCTGTGACATGGCCGTGATACTGATGGAACTCACACCAGAGGTTTTTATTCCTCTTATGTGGTGGAGCCTTCAATTTCTCTGTCCACCTCAGAGCCCGATCACTCTTGATCTCATTAAGAATGTGTTCACAGCTCACAGTCAGAGGAGTGTAATGAGCGAACTTGTCATCTGCTGACTGCTTCTTCCCTTCTTTCTTGCCCTGGGACCTCCCCGCGCTACCACGGTTCTCCTCCTCATATTTGGCGACCATCGCCTCTTCCGCATTCATCACTTTCCCGGCAGTGGACAACAGCTCTGCCATAGACTTGGGGGTGTCTTCCGCCAGCTTCCATAACAGCTTTCCCTTCTAGAGGCCTCCTATAAGGGCGGTCATGGCTATGCTCTCTTCATAGTCCTCCACCTCTAACTTTTCCTTGTTGAATCTTGCTATGTAGTCTCTTAGGCTTTCACCCTTAGCCTGTTTGACATATAGGAGGTGGGTAGTCTTCTTTTGAGGTCTTACTCCAAAGCAGAAGTTATGGATGAACTGCTCGGCCAACCCCTTGAAGTTTTCGATTGAATTCTTTGGAAGAGAGGTGAACCAGCTATGCGCGGCCCCTGTCAAGGTCCCTGAGAAGGCCCTGCACTTAATCTCATCAGGTATCGAGTAAATATCTGCGGCTGACTGATACATCTCGATATGGTGCACTGGGTTAGTGCTGCCATCATACTTAGGAGTCACCGTAGGAGGCTTGAACTTAGCGGGGGTTGGGAACCCCACTATCCTTGCTACAAACGGGGAGCCCTCCGAGTAACCCCTTTGTAATGGGTCCCTACTCTTCATGAGGTCCCCTATATTCTCCTCGAGACGCTGGATTGAGTCATTCCAGGGTCTTCTCTCATCAACTTGGCCGAGGTTATCCCCTGCCACCTCTCTGCGGTGGACAGAGGGTTCCCCAGCCGCGACCCCCTAACTGTTGACCTCTTCCTGCTCCCTGGCTCTTCTCTCCATGGGTCGGCCTTGATCTGGCCGAGCCTGCCTATCCCCTCTTTGGGAGCCTGCCGCTCTCCTTGACCTTGATAGCCCGTGTCTTAGGTCATTGACTGGTCCCAGCCTCTCGAAGGCCGAGCCTCTGCTCAACCTGTTGAAGGCCGACCCCCTCTACTGGACCTCATCTCTTCTTCGACCGACGCATCCTTGGCTTTGCCTATCAGCGGCCGACCCTCGTTGTTGGGCCTCATCTCTTCTTCGGCCGACACATCCTTGGCTTTGCCTAAGAGGTCGTACGGTGTTATCTGACACCTCATATGGCTCCCAGCAGTCTTCTAGTGCCTCTTCTGCTCCTAGGTCATCATACCTGTCCTCTGGGCAAGGGTTTCCTTGCCTCCCCAGGCGCAGGCGCCTAGGGTCAGCAACGTCCCTCCTCCGCTGAGGTGCTGGTTGGTCCTTCATCGGTGCCTGGGGTGGTCCCCTGGCATCTGGATGTGGATGAACCGCCGCCGGAGTGATCATATCCGGTGAGACCCCTGACGGTCTCATCATCATGGTTTGGCTGAGCTGTACAAATTGCTCCTTCATCGCTTGTTGTGTTGCAGCCAAAGATTTCAAGGCAGCTACCACCTCCGCCATTTCTGACTGGGGGGAGCTTGATTGGAGCTAGCTCCTCCACCTCCGGGCGGCGGAAGAGGCGGCGGTAAGTCTGGTTCCATGCATTAATTGTATAGAGCTTTAGTAGCAGGTGAGCTTAATACCTTAAAGGACCTCTTTCAATGGTGAAACGGCTCCACACAAGGGGTGGTTCCTGGTTCACCACCAGAGTCTCCGGTGAGGTAAAAGCAGAAAAAGAGGAACCAAGTTCCCACAGACGGCGCCAAAATGATGATGCTGGGAATCAGCACCACCAGGTGAGGTGTTTGCAAGCTCAATTTAGGTACAACAATGGCAACACAACTGTATAAAGAAGATAAGAATGAGGTGAGGATAAGAGGAATGACACCTGAATATAAGTGGTTCAGCCAATCTGGCCTACGTCCACCGTGAGTGTGTGTGAGTAATATCACTGAAAGAAGGCACTAATGGCCATGGATACAACCTCTCGAGCTCTTTCTCTCTCTACTGTGTGTATTTAGACAGAGTTTTAGCTAGGGTTTCAATATCTGGATCCCCTTGCAAGGGATGGGATGATCCCTTTATATAGTGTCTAGGGGGTGTAATGTACCCCCTATGCATGTAATGTGCATGGGTGTAGTTTCCTCACCAATGGGGGTGTGCCACCTGTCATGGCCACATGTAGGTAATGATGATGAAATATTCCCCCACATGTGGAGAATAATATTGTTATAACTGATTTATGCCCAGGTGTCCTTATCCAAATGTCAACAGATGCTCGGTAGTCATGTTGGTGAATGGCCTCGGCCTAGATGAGGCCGAGCTATAAAGGTTGGTCATCCGCTCAATCCGCGGAGTGTCATGAGGAGTCTCGGCCTGATATCAGCCGAGGTATATGTCAGTGTCGGCCTGAGCCGAGGCTGGGCATGCTGATGATTATTAACACCTCTGGCAACCTCGACCTAAACCGAGGTAGGGTCCATGTTGAAGATGAACGCGTAGAGCTTCTTGTTATCTCTGCCTACTGTTGGACGAGGTTACTATTCCATGGTACATGAGGTCGATGTTGATATCTGCGACGTGTGAAGTGTCATTGGGGAGGTGCATACAGTAGTGTCGGACGAGGCCGAGGTAGTCCTGGCTGAGGGATGATATCGCGGGTCCCCACCCACTGGTGGGTCGGTCATTGTCTCGGCTCTTATTTCGGCCGAGGTAGGTGTCCCTAGGCCGAGGTCATATTTGGGTATATCAGTATTACCAGCAGACATGTTAGTATTAGATATACATGAGCACGACGTTATTATCAGTATGAATTGGCTCGCAGCTTATAGAGCCATGATAGATTGCTTTGGTGAGAGTAATGTCTTTGCCATTCCGGGGCAAGAAAGGTTTGAGAGGCGATACCTCGCCCAGAAGGGGGATCTTACACCTATTTTTATTGTATAAAGGAGGATACCTCAAAGGAAATTGTAATTCTCCTGGAATCGATTCCAGTAGTTCGTGAGTTTTCGAATGTATTTCAAATTGTAAGTGGATTAAATATCGAAATATCTTGCGGAGGGTGAGATTACACGTGCTAAAATATTTTCCGAAGCAAGTATGGAGACAGAGTGTGGTGTCTAGTAAGGGACAACGATTATAGTAGTTTTGTTTTGGTTTGGGCAGGCATGATACATCTGGAGTCAATTTGTACGGTCAAGACGATTGGCAAGGCAAACTTATAGGTTTTATCCTCAGAGGGTCAAGCATGTTTTCTGTGACACGAGCGAGTCATTGTATTATGTTCATTACTAAATTGGCATGTGAGGCGGGTTTAATGTGTATAACTACGAGCGGTATTATCATGTGAATATTTTTCATAGTGTAGTGGGATTTTCCTTAGTGCAATCCGTGGAGGATGAATTAGTATATTAATAGTGTTATATGCTTTATTGAGGTTACTCGTTTTAGTGAGGTGATATACGAGTATAGTATGTTATTGATTACAACTTTATAGAAATGTCCAGTACAATAGTAGGCAGTTATTTCAAGGCTATTGGAGTGGTTGCTTTAGTGTAACGTGTTCTATTTTGGCGAGGCCTCACCTGCAAGAGGGTTGAACCCGCACTTACATATTATCTATCCTAGAGACTTCGGAGGGGATATTGAGTTCGAGATGTTCGATATCGGCGCGAGGGGACTTGGTTGTTATGATTCAGTATGTATTAGGTTTACGGTTGAGCGAAAAGTTTTAACTCAGTATTGTGGGTAGCGCTCAGGACTTGGTGATAAAAAGGGTACATTATTATATATATCCTTTAGATAGGAGGGCAATAAGAGTGATACCCCTATTATTAGGGGAAGGAGTTTCAAATTCCGATTGTATGTATTCGAGATTCATGGAACGCAATTTCCAACACCCAATTCTGAACGATAGTACAATTGGTGAGGTGTTCTTTGTTAAGTGTAATTACGGGAGGAAATGTAACTTTTCTGTCAAAAGACGAAGTAAAGGGGCAAATTCTATGGATGGAGGACCTAACGGATATCGATAACCGACAATACTAGGCAGTAGTGTATCGAGAAGGTTCCTTGTTTGGATTTCGCTTTGCGAGACATCCCACGCATGAAACCTAGTGTAAGGATGGAAATAGGGAGACGTTGGGTCACTATTCCATGAGTTCGGTACCCCAATCAAAAAGGGGATCAAGTAATTATATCTTTAAGTGGGAAGTTAAACTTTGATTTAAAGCCAGTGGAGTCGGTTGTGTGGTAAGAAAGCATTGAAGGTTTTGCTTTGTCATTATTAAAGTATTGTAATCATGCCGCAAGCGCCAGGGAAAACAAAGAATTTGTTTATTAGTATGGAGCGTATGTGATGCTTACGCTAGTATGCACGGTTTATAGGGTGTGTAAACATCCTGGTAAACTGATGTTAAAACTCGTCTGAGATGAAGGGGCGTGGCAATGGATGTGTGGAAAACGTGTTTGTGGGGCTACAGAACGAAGTGGAAGTGATAGAATGGATTGAACGTCACATGAGGGGTGATAATCCATACGTAAGTGTGCAATTAAAATAGCACAACCTAATTTGATGGGAAGACTGTGGGATACCATTTAACAAAGGGTATCCCTTAAATAGAGTAGAAATTTAATTATTATGAAGAACCCTCGGAGCGGAGTAGTTATTAGTCAAGTGTGAGAGTAAACTGGCGCATGCAAAGAGTGATGATGTTAGTATGGTGTAAAGGATTCAGAAGTGCGCTTTGTGGAGGAAAAAAACACGGATCGGAACTTTCGGCATACACCAAGGAAGGAAAGGGAATGTTACGTGTCACATAATGTGAGACAATTCAAGGAAAGATCGATGTTTAGCGGGACGTAGTAAGTAGTCCCGACATGCACCACCCATGGGTAGGGTTCGGTTGGAAGAGGAAAAACGACCAGAGAATTTTGTCTCTATCGACAATTCCTGAAATGGGAAGATGTCGGTAAAGCCGATAAAGTTCTTAGATAGGTTACCACCCTCAGAACAAGATCGAGGCAATGTTAACTAGTGCGCCCCAGACTTCCTTTGAAAGGAAGGATCGCGCCAGTGCATGGTCTTGCGCAACATTAATTCCTGAATCAGGATGAGATTTGTAAATCCCACCTTTAATATGGGATTTCGGGAACCGACGGAGATAAGGTTTTGTTTCGAGAAGGATGTATCACCCCTAGCTAGGAAAATAGGCGCACGGTGATTAGAAATTAGTGAAACCACGTGCAGGAAATTTTGAAATCTTAATACGGTGTTTTCAGGAGTGCTCTAAAAAGGCACTCGTACATGTTAATTGCGTATGAGGTGCTTATTAAGGTTTTGGTATGGAAGAACCTCGAATATTCTCCTTTTGTATATTTAGAGGTGAGTGAATACTCAGAATTTTGGATCGGTCGGGAATACTCCGATGAACAATGGTGAAATTTCACAACTGTTTTAGGCGAACAAGAGTGGTCAGAGGTTTGTATGGTTTTCTCAGAATGGGAGTTTTGTATATAGATAAATCCGAGTAGCTGCCATGTAATTAGGCGCAACCTATGCGAATGTTGTCGGTTAGGAGCACCATGTAAAGTGCCTCCAATAAGAATGTTAATCAAGCTTGCTGTGAGGAGGGGACTATAGTGATTAAGCACCTTACTATGTAGATAGTCTGCATACAAAGAGAAATCCAGAATTGTTCTACCAGTTAGGACTTATTTTCCGAATTTCGGGACGAAATTTCATTATTAGGGGGGAAGTATGTAATACCCCGTATTTTTATGCTTTCTTAATTTGGGGATTTATTAAATTTAATGTGAATGAATTATTTAATATAAATCCAAAAATTAATTATTTTATAATTATTAACGTGATGTGAGTTAGTAATTATGGGAAACTTGTTGAATATTACTAATGAGCAAAGTAATATATAATATTGGTTCTATTAAATGTCACGAGTGAATAGAATGACAATTTTGGAAATTTAAGTCGGGACGCGCCTGTGTCGCGTCGGGAATAAATATTGATTAATAAAAGTGAAATATTTTTAAGTTATCTGTATGGTTGTTTTGAGTGCGCCAACGTGTCCGTAAGGGTCGAGATAGTCAGAAAAGTGTACCCGGGGGTTTAGTTTGGGTCTCGGGGAGTTTTTAGGCCTAATTAGTACCCCGGGAGGGCATTTTTGGACATTTCACATTTTTGGGTAATTAAACCCACGAAAATTAAAGGGGTTATATCAGATGTCTAGGTTATCATCTAGGGTTAGAAAACTCAAAACTCTAGAACGACCATTGGAGAAGAGAGGAGAGAGCAGTCAAGGCAATCCAAGGCTCAAAACCCATCCGTTTGCACCGCCGCCACCGCCAACGCGTAGATCGCGAGACGGGGAACGTAACCACACCAAATTCGGCACCAAACCAGAACGTCAAAAATCCCAGGCAAGTGTTTATCTTTCTTATTTTTGTTGATGCATCACTCATGTTAGTCTAGGGATGATTAGGGTGAGTTTTACGGAAGAAAACCTAAAATTTGAGATAGGAAATCGCATATAGTGATGAATTAATTGTTATTCTAGAAACCCCTTAACATGTAGAGGATTAAACAACGAAATTTTGATGTTTTAGGAGAAGAAAATTCTGGAAAAGATTTGTTAGAACCATGTTTAAGAGATTTCTAGGGTTTTTGATATTTACATGAATTTTGGGCTGTTAATCCATGTTTAGTGACGGAAATTTACATGCTTTACGTAGGAAATACATAATATGATGATATAATGTTAGTAGTACAAATTCTGGGACGATTGGGAATGAAAAATATGGAATTGGTTGCGGTTAGAGGATGAAACCCGTAACTACAAAAATGCAGAAATCGCATACCTGCTTGATCGATCGATCGAGCCAAGAGCTTCGATCGATCAAAGGTTCGATCGATCAAGAAGGTATGCGATTTATGCATTTTTGCAGTTACGGGTTTCATCCTCTAACCGCAACCAATTCCATATTTTTTATTCCCAATCGTCCCAGAATTTGTACTACTAACATTATATCATCATATTATGTCGAGCCAAGAGCTTCGATCGATCGAGCCCCAGACCTGGATCGATCGACCCCTCCTGGCAGACTTAAGTTTCGCCTTTTAAAATTGTTGAATTGATTCGAAATGAAGGAAACTCCTTAGACATCCTTGTTAAAATAATTTGGGAGATAATGATGACCAGTAAGATTCATTAATGAATAAGAGACCTTTAATGTAAGGCGAAATCTATATTTTTGGGATATTTTGCATAAGGGACAATGTAAGTATATATTAAAGGGGAGAGACACGTAAGAGAGAGTTACGTTGGAACATAAATGGATACCTACTAAATTGTACATTTGGAAGAATAAAGTCCATGAGGGTTACGTAGTAAGTTGGAAAAAAAAAAACCTTCGAATTAAAGTTAGAAACGAACCATTATACTTGATAAATAATAACGGGAAAATAAGGATAAATGTTGTGAATGTGGGTTATGGGATAAACCTAAATCGATATAATAAAAGTGGTATATTTATATGATTGTGTATGCATATATTATGTACTTGTGAAAATCATGCCCGCGCTACTTGCTATCCCTGAGGTTACCGCGCTGGGATAGTCTTATCTCGAATGGGCCTTCATGGGGGATATCGACTCGTACCCTAGAAGATAGAAATCCTAGGTACAGGCTATCGAATCGGTAGTCACGGTCTTAAGAGACGTGAGGGCATGTACTGACCTCTTGGACTTGGAAACTATGCTTCGCCTCAATATTGTTTGTGTATCTATTTATACAGTTCGAGAGTGATTCCGAACTTGTATTCCCTTTAGTACGATTGATACGGGGATTGGATAGCAGAGTATGCCCGCACGATAATTTTTATGTAGGGTGCTGTTAGAATATATATATTATATGAGTATTTAATATATTTATGAACTTCTGAAATTTGGGAAACTGCCTACTGTGTTATGGTAAGTAAGACATGTATAATGACTCAAATTGGAAATACTTGTTTTGAAAAGTATAATATGATATTGAAAAACTTTATGAATCAATAAAGTTAAAATGAGCGTTTTGTACTAAATGAAATTATCCTTTTAAACCATGATGTTGTTAAATCTTAAATCTTGAGAGTCACCTAAGATAAGTTAAATCCTTGGGAAAAGATAGTGTGATATATGATGAGATAAACCATTGGGAAGGTTGGTGCGATAGGAGTGCACATTAGAAGAGAGGTGAGAATTTCTCAAGAGAGTGTCGCACTAATATGTTGTTGCATTGGCCTGTATCAATTTAAATACTTGCTAAACGAATTTTTAAATCATATACACTATCGGGCTCTGACCCGTTTCCATTCCTCTTTCTCTCTTGTATATATATGTATATATTACAGGTGCCCAGCCATAGGGGCGTCTTGTTTAGGATCCCTTGGAAGGAACGTGCTGCAGCTTAGGTGGGAGTTGCAGGCCATTTGCTTAGACGATTTCATTTACTTGATTCCACTTCTATCATTCTCCTTATTGGGCATGTGTTGCCCTTTCCACTATTTATCTGGTTTATTGAGACATTTGTATTTCAGTTATTTCTAGTACTGTTACTTTGGGATTTATTCAGCATGTATGTTTTACTTTAAGTTTTAAATGCTGGGATTTAGTTGTTGAATGTTTAAATTAATTGGATTATATGTTCCAGGATTATTGTGGTGTGATTCTTTAAATATTGAATTGTTGTAGATAATTAAATCTTTATTTTCAAAATAAAATTTGGAAAGTAATGTTTAAAAATAGTTTTGACACTTAGCTTAATTAAATAGGGTGGTAAAATTTGGAAAAGTTATTTTTACGACAGTGATGCTAAGAATGAACCAACTGTTCACATTGATTTTAATTTAATAAAGGAGTGATCGCCCGGTATTTAATTAGGCGGGGTGTCACAATATCTCCCCTTCTTCAAAATATTAAGGAAAGCGTTTGAATGTAATAAAGAATGTGAAAGAGCCTTTTAAGATCTCAAGGATTATTTGGATTCTCCGATGCTTTTGTCATGTCCAATTTAAGAGAACATTTATTTTTTTATTTAGCAGTGTCAGAGCCTACAATCTGCGTAGCCATCGTCCGAGACAACTAAAGGATATAAAAGTTGATTTATTTTAACAGTAAGGCTCTTCATGGGGCCAAACTGAAATATTAGAAGATGGAGAAGTTAGCATATGCCTTGATACATGCCTCCAGAAAGATGAAACCTTATTTTCAATCCCATACAATGGTTGTCCTCACTGACTCCCCTCTAAGATTGGTCATGTATAAACTCGAGAAATTGGGTAGGCTGATGGATTGGTCCATTGATCTGGGAGAATTTTATATCGTATCCTAGTCCAGAAAGGCAATTAAAAGGAAAGCGTTGACCAAATTTGTGGCTGAGTTCACTTGGGATGAGGTCGACACAAAAGAAGATGAGATGGTAGTTTTACCAAAGAAAAACATAGTAGGTCTGACCATGGTCGATGGTGGGCAAGTCAACCTTATAGAAAAAGATATTTTTCAGAATGGGTGTAGCAGGTAAAGGGTCTTTTACGGTCAAGAGTCAAGTTTGGAGTCTATTTGTTGATGGTTTAATGTGTAAAAGTGGCAGTGGGGCAGGGCTCATATTGTCAGCTCTAGACGTGACTGACATTGAGTATGCATTGAGGTTCAGCTTCAAAGCCTTCTATATGGAGTCTTAGTATGAAGCTCTACTTACAGGTTTTCACTGGACAAAGTGTTAAATGTTGGCTACGTAGTAGTTCACAGTGACTCCCAACTCATAAATCAAATTTTGGGAATTTATGAAGAAAAAGACAAGTATATGGTCAAATACATGGCCAAGGTAAAAAGGTCTTGGCGTACTTCAGAGAAGTGAAAGTAAAAAGAGTCCCTCAGATTGAAAACAACCGAGCCAATGCATTGGCGACGTTAATGTCATTAACACGATAAAAAATCAGGAGAACTATCCCAGTTGAGATATTATAGAGACCAAACATTGAGGAAGACAACAGGAAGCTTGAATTTTATTTAAATTTGAATCTGGCAAGTTCTTGGATGGACCCTATCATCAGATATATCATAGATGGGGAGCTACCAGAATCAAAGGTCGAGAAGAAGAAATTGAGATACAGGGTAACAAAATTCTCCATTATAGGAGATGTCCTATATAAAAAGAGTTTCCTACTTCCCTTATTACGATGTGTCCACACTATAGAGGTAGAATATGTTTTGAAAGATGTGAATGATGGATCGTGCTCTAGTCATATCGGAGGACGGTCTTTGGAAAAAAAATTAGTAATGCAGGGTTACTGGTGGCCGACCCTTTCTAAGGAAGCGACCATCTACGTGAAAAAAATGAGATAAATGCCAAAGATACGCTTTTGTCTTTCATCAGCCCCATCAACCTCTGACGTCAATCACAGTCCCTTAACTATTTTTAGTCTGGGGGATTGATTTGATGGGACCTCTACTAGAGCCAAAGGCAACTAAAGATTTCTGATTGTGGTAATTAACTACTTTTCCAAATGGGTTGAGGTTGAGGCCATGATCTCAATTATAGAGACAAAGACCTTCAAATTAATTTGGAGGAATATCATTTCTAGATATGGTTTGACTCGTACACTGATCTCGATTAACGAAAAACATTCAAAGAATAAGTCCCTCGAGGCTTACTGTGAAAGGGCCGAAATCAAATAATTATATTCAGTACCAAGACGACCTCAAGCAAACATCCAGACAGAGGCCACCAACAGGACATTCTTAGATGGGATAAAAAAGAAGCTAGAAGACCCCAAAGGCCAGTTGATCGAAGGGGTAAATGCCATCCTGTGGGCCTACAGGATGATAGAGAGGACACCGACAGGGGATACCCCCTCTATGATGGACTACGACTCAAAAGCTATGATACCTACCGAGCTTGGCCTACCTAGCCACAGGGTCTAGACCTATAACCCAACGGCTGGACTTGAATCTGACTGAAGAGAGAAGGGAGGATGCTGAAGTGAGGAAAGCAATATACCAATAAAGAACGACTAAGTTATGCAACAAAAAGGTCAGACCTAGGCCGATAACAGTGGGGGATTTAGTTCTCAATAAGGTTTGGCACAATCCAAACAAGTTACACCCAAATTGGCACGGACCCTACGGGGTCACCAAAGAGGTCGTCCCAGGGACATATTAACTGGAGAATTTAGAAGGAGATCCATTATCCAACCCATGGAATGCCGACCATTTGAAAAGATATTACTAGTAGTTTGTATTTGAAAAATTCAAAGTGATGAATGAAAAATAGCTCGGAGTGTTCCCTCATATCTTTATTGTATTAATTATTCAAATACATAGTTCAAATTATCGAAAGCTAAAAAACATCATTCACATAGTGGATTAACATTATCTCACTCTCGGTAATACGAGAAACCATGTGAGACTCGTCTCAACCATGGACTCTCAATAACACCGAGAGGGGGGAATAGTGTGATAACATCACTAAGGTGGTGAAAAACACAATCTGGTTGAAAACCATTAACTTGGTTATTTATCTCTCAGCTAAGGACGAGAGTCAACATCATTAATTTAGTGATTTCAAATTGCAAAACCATTAACTTGGTTATTTATCTCTCGGCTAAGGACGAGAGTAAACATCATTAATTTGGTGATTTCAAATTGTAAAACAATTAACTTGGTTATTCATAACTTGGCTAAGGATGAGAGTAAACATCATTAATTTGGTGACTTCAAATTGTAAAACCATTAACTTGATTGTTTATCTCTCAGCTAAGGACGAGAGTAAACCTCATTAATTTGGCGATTTTAAATTGTAAAACCATTAACTTGGTTATTTATCTCTCTGCTAAGGACAAGAGTAAATATCATTTATATGGCGGTCTTAAAGTTGATAAATCGCTAGGTTGATTAATTAAATCTCGGCTAAGGATGAGTGTAAGCTTGAGATAAACGTCATTCATTTGGTGGTCCCAAAATTGAAAAAAGTTTACTGATTTCCCATAACAACAAAGATGAGAGTAAGACTTGGTAAGATCATTACAAAACTACATAGCAAAAAGAAATAAGAAGCACAAATATGAAGATAACACTTCATTTGAGAAAATATGATGTTCATTCAAATAATAGAATATTACAAACAAAGAAATGTTAGAGCAAAAATACAAGAAAGAAGGGTATGGGTCACATGTGACCACCTTACAAGCCCGGCTAATTGATGGCGGCCGAGTCCTCAACACCAGTCTCGGCTGGCACATCCCCAACAGTGACATCCCTGTCTTTAGTCTTTTTAGCAACTAGAACCTCAGCCTTGGAAACCTTCTCAACTTCGGCCATAGTTGTTTGAAAGAGAGGGCCTTCAAGATCAGGAGCTTCAAGGTCTAACCTGATGGACGAGATGGGCTCAGGATGTTTGAGGATCAACCGTTGAAGGTTCGTCATAATTCCCCTCTCGAGGTATTGGTCACCAAACTCGTCGGAGGATTTGTAGTCTTTAATGGCCTCATCCTTAGCCTCGTCCTAGGTTTTTTCATGGCCACGACCAAATCCGCGATGTGCTTGGTCGTCAAGGCCAAGACAACATTGTCCTTATCCTTAATCATAGTTGTTATAACATCGTCATTCTCATTTTTTATGTCATCAATGGACTTCTCTCCTCTTTATTTGTTCTTCAGTTTTTAGGGCTCTCTCTGCCTCCTGGACTAGGGGATACTTTTCAACTATCCATTTGGTACTGCAGAGAAGGCGCACACAGATTGCAAAAAACATAAATGTCAGAATGAGACAAAGTAAAAAATTAATATAAGACAATGTTAAAATAAAAGACGAGGAAGATACCTGTGCCAAATAATGAAGATCAAAATCGTACACCTTGGGGGAGTCCATCTTCTCAAGGAATTGGTAGTCGACCTTTGTAGGGATGACCAGTATAGCTAATTTAGACCTAGACAACAAAGGGAGGAATGAGAACGGGCTCTCCTTCAGTCGGGAAAGATTAATAACCCAGGTGGCCTCTAACAGGTCTGAGGTAAAATAGCTCAACCAAGTCTCAAGGGGGATGACCTTAGGTCACGTCTAACATTAGAGATGAGTATCTACCTCGACAGGCTCTTTCCTCTTCTGACCTTCCTCGGTTCGGCCAGACCCCTGCACTACCATCTTCTTAGGGGATTGTTTGCTCCCCTTCTTGAAAAAATCATCTTATATAATGGGAGTCATCATATTTTGCGCGCTCTTGAATGCACTTGGGAGGATGATATGCAGAGAAGAAAAAGTAGTGGTTAGTAAATAGTGGAAGACGAGAAAAGAGTTAACAAAACAACAGAGTAATGAAAACTCACACAGCTCGTCTAATGGTTCTACCCCCAAACCATATTTCTCAAGATTCTGAGGGGTCATCAGGTCTTCAAATAAAGGCAATTTCACCACTTTCCCTTGGCTCCTCGATAACTTAACCCTTTCTGATTTAGCTATGCTAAGGCCAGTATTTAATTTAACAGACATGGATGGATTAGACCATTAATAGGGAACTCTCATCTCATTCTTCAAATGCTCATAGTCAATAGAAAAATCCCAGACCCAAATACAAAAAAGTACCTCGATTTCCCAAAATGATTGGAGGTCTAGTTCACGTGAATAATCTTCTTCTACAACTTCCTATTTCCCAAGTGATAGTAAGTCTGTTGGGATTTGGTACTAGATACGTGGTAACAAGCCTTAAAGATCTCTAGTGAAGGCTCATTCGTAAATAATAATTTCTAAAGATCAATATAACCGAGGATGATCCTCTAGGAATTAGGTACCGACGGGGTAAGATCAAGTCCCATGCCAGCTAGGGTAGCTCATACTGAAGGATGGTTAGGTGACAAAATCCTACTTTAAACATTTGGTTATACACTACGATCTCACCTTCTCGACCCGTGTATACCCTTTTATCCTTATTGGGGACTCTCATCATCACATTTGATTGTATGCCATAGTCACGTCTCCAAATAAAAAGATCGACCTCAGTGACAAATAAGGGAAAATTCTGGGCATACGAATAGTCCATTGGATCCCTGACATCTAATTCATCATCCTCGGCTTGAGCCTTAATGTTCAGGACCGCTCTTAAAAATCTCCTTTAAAATGATCCCTGGGTCAGGGGCCATGGAAGGAAAGATAATGGAAACACTGATATCCTCAGAGGATGAGGATATGGAGGGCTGGTGACTGTAATACCCCATATTTTTATGCTATATTAATTTGGGGATTTATTAAATTTAATGTGAATTAATTATTTAATAAAATCCAAAAATTAATTATGTTATAATTATTAATGTGACGAGAGTTAGTAATTATGGGAAATTTATCGAATGTTACTAATGAGCAAAGTAATATATAATATTGGTTATATTGAATGTCACGAGTGAATAAAATGGCAATTTTGGAAATTTGAGTCGGGATGCGCCCGTGTCGCGTCGGGACTAAATATTGATAAATAAAAGTGAATATTTTATAAGTTGTTCGTATGGTCGTTTTGAGTGCGCCAACGCGTCCAGAAGGGTCGAGATAGTCAAAAAATTGTGCCCGGGGTTTAGTTTGGGTCTCGGGGCGTTTTTAGGCCTAATCAGTACCCCGGGAGGGCATTTTGGACATTTCACATTTTTGGGTAATTAAACCCACGAAAATTAAAAGGGTTATATCAGATATCTGGGGTTATCATCTAGGGTTAGAAAGCTCAAAACACTAGAACGGCCATTGGAGAAGAGAGGAGAGAGCTCTCACGGCATTCCAAGGCTCAAAACTCAACCGTTTGCACCGCCGCCACCGCCAACGCGTAGATCGCGAGACGGGGAACACAACAGCACCAAAATCATCTGCAAATCAGACTTCTAAAAATCCCAGAAAAGTGTTTATCTTGCTTATTTCGTTGATGCATCATCCATATTAGTTTAGGAATTATTAGGATGAGATTTATGGAAGAAAAACCCAATTTGAGATGGGAAATTTTCATGTAGTGATGATTTATATGATATTCTGGAAACCCTTTGTCATGTAGAGGATTAAACCACGAAATTATGATGTTTTATGAGAAGGAAATTCTGAAAAAGATTTGTTAGAACCATGTTTAAGAGAAATCTAGGGTTCTTGATATTTATATGAATTATGGGCTGTTAATCCATGTTTAGTGACGGAAATTGACATGTTTTACGTAGGAAATGCATAATATTATGTTAGGATGTTAGTAGTATAAATTGTTGAACGTTTGGGAATGAAAAACTTGAATTTGGATGAAGATATGTGTTAGAACCCGTAACTGTAAAACTACAGAAATCACAATACCTATTTGTTCGATCGATCGAGCCAAGAGCTTCGATCGATCGAAGGTTCGATCGATCGAGCCCCTAACCTCGATCGATCGACCACTCTTGGCAGACTAAAGTTCCCCCTTTTAAAACTGTTGTATTGATTCATAATGAAGAAAACTCCTTAGACATCCTTTTTAAAATAATTTAGGATATAATCATGACCAGTAGGATTCATTTATGAATAAAGGACCTTTAATTTAAGACCAAATCTATATTTTTGGGATATTTCACATAAGGGACAATGTAAGTAAATATTAAAGTGGAGAGATACGTAAGAGAGTTACGTTAGAACATAAATGAATACCTACTAAATTGTACTTTTGGAAGGATGGAGTCCATGAGTGTTACGTAGTAAGTTGGAATAATACCTCGAATTAAGGCTAAGGACGAATCGTTAAACGTGATAACTAATAATGATATATGAGGATAAATGTTGTAACTATGGGATTTGAGATATACCTATTATTGATATGGTAATATTAGTTTAGTTATATGATTGTGTTTGCATATACTATCTATGTGTGAAAAACATACCTACGCTACTTGCTATCCCTGAGGTTGCCGCGCTGGGACGATCTTATCCTGTGTTGCTTATGGGGGATATTGACTCGTACCCTAGAAGACAGATATCCTTGGTACAGGCTATCGATTTGATAGTTCAGACGGTCCTAAGAGACGCAGGTATGTGCCATCCTCTTAGAGACTTGGAATCTATGCTTCGCCTCAATATTGTTGTGTATGTGTTAATACAATTCTAGAGTGATTCTGAATTTGTATTCCCCTTAATACGAGTGATACGGGGTTTGGATAGTAGAGTATGCCTGCACCATAGTTTTTATGTGGAGTACGGTTATGATATATATATTTTACGAGTAGTTAATATATATATGAAATTTTGAAATCTGGAACTGCCTACTGTGATTTGATGTGTAGGATATGGTTGATGACTCAAATTGTAATACTTGTTTTGAGAAAGTATAATATAACACTGGAAAACTTTATAAATTAATAAAGTTAAAAACGAGAATTTTGGATACTAATTGAAATATTCTTTTCAAACAGTTGTATCGTTCAATTTTAAATCCTGCGAATAACCTTAGATAAGTTAAATCATTGGGGAAAGATAGTGTGATATATGACGAGATAGACCATTGGGAAGGTTAGTGCGATAGGTGTGCACATTAGAAGAGAGGTGAGAATTTCTCAAGAGAGTGTCGCACTAATATGTTGTTGCATTAGCCTGTAATCAATTTAAATACTTGCTAAACGAATTTTTAAATCATATACACTATCGGGCTCTGACCCGTTTCCATTTCTCTTTCTCTCTTGTATATATATATGTATATATTACATATGCCCAGCCACAGGGGCGTCTTGCATAGGGTCCTTTGGCAGGAACGCGCTGCAGCTTAGGTGGGAGTTGCAGGCCTGTTGTTTAGACGACTTCATCCATTTGATTCTACTCTTAGCATGTTCATTATTGGGGCATGTGTCTCCCTTTCCATTATTCAGTTGTCATTTGGATATTATACTTCATCTATTTCTAGGATTGTCACTTTGGGATTTATTATATTCTGGATGGTTTACTTTAAGTTTTACTGTTAGTAGCCAGTTGTTGAATGTTAAACTATTGGATTGATTGGTTCTGATATACTTGTGGTGTGATTCGTTATATATTAAATTGTTGTAATTAATTTAAATCTTATTTTAAATACATAAAATTTGAAAGGAATGTTAAAAATGGTTTTGACACTTAGCTTAGTTAATTAGGGTGTTTAAATTGGAAATTTATTTTCACGACAGTGATGCTAAGAATGATCCAAATGTTCACCTTGATTTTAATTTAATAAAGGAGTGATCGCCCGGTATTTAATTAAGTCGGGTGTCATAAGTGGTATCAGAGCATCAGGTTCTAGTGTCCATAGGATCTGTACGGCTTATTTTCGCTTTCAGCTTAACGTTTTTGCTATAGAGCCCTATTTTTAGGATTGTTGTATTTCTTCTTTTACGTTACGCCTTCAGCTATTTGAGATTTGATAATGACTGTAGACTAATAAACTTCTTCACGTTTCAGATGCCTCCGAGACGTGCACCGAAGGATAGGCGTGCCCAGGCCGAGCAACCAGCAGCTCCGGCACAAGGCACTATGAATGCTAATGAAGTAGCTGCCATTGTTGCTCAGGCGGTGAATGCCGCGCTAGCGGTGGTTCAGAAGGCTCCATCCCAGATTTAGGCAGTGGCGCCAGTACCAGCACAACTTCCATCTGCATGGGAGAGGGTTAGGGATGCTTTTCAGAAGGCGCATCCCCCTGAGTTCTTTGGTAGCTTAGACATCGTCACAGTCAGCCATTGGAAGAAAGACATCCAGCGGCATCTTCGTATGTATGAGTGCATCGACGTGCAAAGGCAGTTATTGGCTTCCCTTAAGCTGGTGGGGGCCTCTTTGCAGTGGTGGGAGTCCACTACCACCTTGGAGGAGAGGGACACGATCCCTATTCAGTCGTTTTGGGAGCAGTTTGACCGCAAGTACTTTCCACCCGTCGTGCAGACTGAGATGAGGCGGAAATTACTGAATTTGAAATAGGAGAACTCTACCATTGCTGAGTATGAGGAGGAGTTCACGAGACTTCTCACCATAGTGCCAGATGAGGCACCTACTGATAGTAAGAAGATAATGTTGTTTGTGGACGGGTTAGCTTGGAGGATCCGTCAGCATCTTATAGGGAATCTATCTCTGAGTACTTTCACTGATGTACTCAATGCTGCGTTACTACATTCCCAGGATCATCGCTTCCATCTGTAGGGAAGTACGAGAGCAGGAGAGTCCAGCCGGCAGGGCAGGACCGGGGGTAGTAGTGCTAGTGGGGCACCATCTCATGGACAGACTCGTCAACACGAGCAGAGTTCCCATCAGGGGGACCCTGCTAAGCGATTCCATTCAGGTGATTCCAGGCAGGGATTTGGGGGTTATAGGCAGGGTCAGCAGGGCCAGCCTAATCAGCAGGGCCAACAAGTCCAACACCGACAACAGGGCCAACAACGTGTTCATCAGGGCCAGTGGCGTAGTGGTAACAGCCAGCAGGGCCATGGTCAGCAGGGTCATAGGGGAGGCAACTTCAAAGGCCGATGTTTTGGGTGTGGTAAGCATGACCATAGGCGCCAAGATTGTCCGGAGGGAGATAGGGCCCCACAGCAGTAGGGTGCTCGTAATGATCCGCAGAGACCACTTTTTCCACCTGCCCTCCCAGCTCCAGCCCAGGTGCCAGCACTACCAGCCATTCCAGCAGCTCCAGTGCAACAGGGGCAGTTACAGTACAGACGTGTCTATAACGTCCACCAGGCAGCAGCTCCATAGGCACCACCCGCGATTGAAGGTATGTTTCCTATCCATGGTACTATGGGTCGGGTTTTGTTTGATACTGGGGTGACACATTATTTTATAGCTACGCATTTTGCGAAGGCCTTAGGGTTGTTAGCCACAGCAGAGAGCATAGTGACGTGTGTAGACTCACCACTGGGGAGTGGGTCGCTTATCTTCTTTATATGCCGGGGAGTGGGGGTAGATATTGGTAGTTTGGTATTACCTGCAGACATGTTAGTCTTAGATATGCATGAGCACGATGTTATTATCAGTATGGATTGGTTTATAGAGCCATGATTGATTGCTTCTGTAGGAGCATTGTTTTTGCCATTCCGGGGCAAGAGATGTTTGTAATTGCGATGCCTCGCCCAGAGGGAGGCTCGACCGCTCATTTATATTATATAGAGGAGGATACCTCTAAGGAGGTTGTGATTCCATTAGACTCGATTCTAGTTGTTCGTGAGTATTCCGATGTGTTTCAGGAGATACCAGGCCCACACCCCAGTCGAGAGATAGACTTTTTCATAGACTTATTACCGGATACTAGACCGATAGCATGCGCTCCATACCGTATGGCTCCGACGGAGATGCAAGAGTTACGAGATCAGATAGAGCAGCTGCTAGGTCAGGGTTTCATTCGTAGGAGTACCTCACCTTGGGGCGCTCGAGTCTTCTTTGTGAAGAAGAGAGATGGTTCACTGAGGTTATGTGTGGACTACCGGGAGTTGAACAAGGTCACGATACGGAATAAGTATCCGTTGCCTCGAATCGATGATCTGTTCGACCAGCTGAGGGGAACAACTTTCTTTTCGAAGATAGATCTGAGGTCGGGGTACCATCAGCTACGTATTAGGGAGCAGGATGTTTCAAAGACTGCCTTCTTGACGAGATATGGGCCTTATGAGTTCAGAGTGATGCCATTCGGCCTCACAAATGCTCCAGTCATGTTCATGGACTTAATAAACCGAGTATTCAGAGAGTTCTTGGATCAGTTTGTCATCATCTTCATAGATGACATTTTGATATATTCACACTCCGAGGAGGAGCATGCCGATCACTTGAGGCAGGTTCTTCAGAATTTACGAGAGCATGAGTTGTATGCTAAGTACGAGAAATGTGGATTCTGGTTGCGAGAAGTACAGTTCTTGGGGCATGTTGTTTCTGAGCAGGGGATAGCAGTCGACCAGAGTAAAGTGTCAGCGGTGAGGGAGTGGGGACAACCCACGACACCGACGGAAGTGCGTAGTTTCTTGGGGTTAGCCGGTTACTACAGGAGATTCATTCGGGGATTCTCCAAAATAGCGGATCCATTGACGAATCTGACTCGCAAGGGGGTACCATATGTTTGGGATGACGCTTGTCAGCTGGATTTCGATGAGCTGAAAGACAAGCTTACTTCAGCTCCAGTCCTTGCTTTACCAAAGTCGGGTGTGGATTACGTGGTTTACACAGATGCCTCTTTACGGGGACTTGGGGGAGTACTTCATCAGGAAGAGAAGGCTATAGCTTTTGCCTCCCTCAAGCTTTAGCCGTATGAGAAGAATTACCCCACCCACGACCTGGAGTTAGCAGCGGTCGTTTTTGCACTGTGGATATGGAGACACTATTTATTGGGGGAGAAGTTCCGTTTGTTCATAGACCACAAGTCACTGCAGTACCTGTTCACTCAGCGAGAGCTGAATATGAGTCAGCGCAGATGTTTAGAGTTTGTGAAGGACTATCAGTTCGACATACAGTATCATCCGGGGAAAGCCAACGTAGTTGCTGATGTGTTGAGCCATAGGCCGGTAAATGAGGTAGCGGACGTCTGGAAAGCGAAGTGGAAGGAGTTGGGTCACCAGGACACAGTAGCCCGTTCCTTCATATCTGTTATGACAGTCACACCCGAGATTGTTACGAGGGTAATACAGGCCCAAACCACAGACCCATTTTTCCAGGAGCAGATTGTACGACTTTTAGCCGAGGGTGCTGAGTCCTATTCTGTTAGTTCTGATTGGGGTTTGAGGTTTAATGGGAGGTTAGTGGTTCCAGAAGGGGCAGAATTGCATCATGCAGTGATGACCCAATCTCACGGGTCCCGATTTGCGGTATATCCTGGAGGAGATAAGATGTACCAGGATATGAGGAGGCAATACTGGTGGAGTGGGATGAAGAAGGACATTGCTGAGTTCATGTCCAAGTATTCTACCTGCCATCTGGTGAAGGTGGACCATCAGAAATCGTCAGGATTGCTTCAGCCATTGGAAGTACCCGCGTGGAAGTGGGAGAGTATTTCCATGGATTTTATTACAGGGTTGCCTACATCACAGTGGGGCCACGACTCTATCTGGGTGATTGTAGACCGTTTGACCAAGGTGGCTCATTTTCTGCCGGTGCGAACAGATTATACCACAGGTCAGTATGCTCAGTTGTTCATTGCTGAGATTGTCAGATTACTTGGGGTGCCCCTAAATATTGTGTCAGATAGAGATAAGATTTTCGTGTCGCATTTTTGGGAAAGCTTTCTGGAGGCTATGGGTACTGAGTTGAGGTTGAGTTTAGCCTATCACCCACAGACAGATGGACAGACAGAGCGTACTAATAAGATGTTAGAGGATATGCTACGCATGTGTGTTCTTGATTTTGGAGGAGGTTGGGAGCCACATCTTCCACTGGTAGAGTTTGCTTATAATAATTCTTATCAGTTCACGATTGGTATGGCTCCATTTGAAGCCTTGTACGGCAGGCCTTGTCGTTCCCCAGCTTGTTGGCTCGAGGTGGGGGATAACAAGTTGCTAGGACCAGAGGTAATTCAGGAAACCTCTGCGAGAATTGAGATGATCAGGAGTCGCATTCGAGTAGCCTAGGACAGGCAGAAGAGCTACGCCGATGCGAAACGGTTCTTCCGAGAGTTTAATGTGGGGGACCAAGTGTTACTGCGTGTATCTCCTATGAAGGGAGTGATGAGGTTCGGGAAGAAGGGGAAATTGGCTCCGAGGTACGTAGGACCATTTCCCATCATCGAGAGAATTGGGCAGTTGCATACAGGTTGGGACTGCCAGAGCAATTACATCGCATTCACGATGTATTCCACATCTCGTCGTTGAGACGATATCTTCGAGATGATATGGCCCATACTCACATCGCGATAGATGAGATAGACTTATATCCTGATAGCTCTTACGAGGAGAGACCGGTGACTATCCTAGACTATAGTGAGAGAATATTGAGGTCGAAGATAGTTCCACTTGTACTGGTCCAATGGGAGCATCATAACGTGGAGGAATCCACTTGGGAGCGCTAGGCCGATATGCGCGAGAGATATCCAGATTTGTTCTTACCAGGTATGCCTTATTTTCCGAATTTCGGGACGAAGTTCCGTTATTAGGGGGGAAGTATGTAATACCCCGTATTTTTATGCTATATTAATTTGGGGATTTATTAAATTAAATGTGAATTAATTATTTAATAAAATCCGGAAATTAATTATGTTATAATTATTAACGTTACAAGAGTTAGTAATTATGGGAAATTTGTCGAATGTTACTAATGAGCAAAGTAATATATAATATTGGTTATATTGAATGTCACGAGTGAATAAAATGACAATTTTGGAAATTGGAGTCAGGACGCGCCCGTGTCGCATCAGGACTAAATATTGATAAATAAAAGTGAATATTTTATAAGTTGTTCGTATGGTCGTTTTGAGTGCGCCAACGCGTCCGGAAGGGTCGAGATAGTCAGAAAAGTGTGCCCGGGGGTTTAGTTTGGGTCTCGGGGCGTTTTTAGGCCTAATTAGTACCCCGGGAGGGCATTTTGGACATTTCACATTTTTGGGTAATTAAACCCACGAAAATTAAAAGGGTTATATCAGATATCTGGGGTTATCATCTAGGGTTAGAAAGCTCAAAACACTAGAACGGCCATTGGAGAAGAGAGGAGAGAGCTCTCACGGCATTCCAAGGCTCAAAACTCAACCGTTTGCACCGCCGCCACCGCCAACGCGTAGATCGCGAGACGGGGAACACAACAGCACCAAAATCATCTGCAAATCAGACTTCTAAAAATCCCAGGCAAGTGTTTATCTTGCTTATTTCGTTGATGCATCATCCATATTAGTTTAGGAATTATTAGGATGAGATTTATGGAAGAAAAACCCAATTTGAGATGGGAAATTTTCATGTAGTGATGATTTATATGATATTCTGGAAACCCTTTGTCATGTAGAGGATTAAACCATGAAATTATGATGTTTTATGAGAAGGAAATTCTGAAAAAGATTTGTTAGAACCATGTTTAAGAGAAATCTAGGGTTCTTTATATTTATATGAATTATGGGCTGTTAATCCATGTTTAGTGACGGAAATTGACATGTTTTACGTAGGAAATGCATAATATTATGTTAGGATGTTAGTAGTATAAATTGTTGGACGTTTGGGAATGAAAAACTTGAATTTGGATGAAGATATGTGTTAGAACCCGTAACTGTAAAACTACAGAAATCACAATACCTGTTTGTTCGATCGATCGAGCCAAGAGCTTCGATCGATCGAAGGTTCGATCGATCGAAGGTTCGATCGATCGAGCCCCTAACCTCGATCGATCGACCGCTCTTGGCAGACTAAAGTTCCCCCTTTTAAAACTGTTGTATTGATTCGTAATGAAGAAAACTCCTTAGACATCCTTTTTAAAATAATTTAGGATATAATCATGACCAGTAGGATTCATTTATGAATAAAGGACCTTTAATTTAAGACCAAATCTATATTTTTGGGATATTTCACATAAGGGACAATGTAAGTAAATATTAAAGTGGAGAGATACGTAAGAGAGTTACGTTAGAACATAAATGAATACCTACTAAATTGTACTTTTGGAAGGATGGAGTCCATGAGTGTTACGTAGTAAGTTGGAATAATACCTCGAATTAAGGCTAAGGACGAATCGTTAAACGTGATAACTAATAATGAGATATGAGGATAAATGTTGTAACTATGGGATTTGAGATATACCTATTATTGATATGGTAGGAAAGAGTTTACCAGAATCAATCGCTCATGAAGTGGAAAGATGTAGCCAAGAATAAACCTGAGTGAGTGATAAGAAAAAAAAGTGTGTACAAGTCTAAAAACATGGCAAAGCATTGGGTGATGTGAAACACCACCTCCAAACAGGATGAGACTAGTACAAGAAATGCGGGCTGCCTCCCGGTAGCGCTAAGTTTAATGTCTTCAGCCAGACCGATGGGATCTCATCCTAAAGATAAGATCTATGATGGCGCGGGGTGGCAGAAAAATTGGGGTGATGAGAATCACCCCCAAATAAGACTGAAGCGTCAGTCTTGTTGGATAGAGGCTAATGTGATCAATGCACTTGTATAGCAAAGTGCATCACGCGATGTAAAGGATCGGTGGACCATGGGCGGGTGGGAATTAGGGTAAAGGTGAGAGTGGAAAGGTATCGGTCACGGGCCTTGTTGAGCCGGAAGGTGAGGGAAACTAGGGCCCTATAAGCATAGTGCTCTAATTGGTGAGTGAGGCGAAATGGTGTGAAAATTGTAATGGGATGTGCCTCATAAAAATAACACGACCATTATATGAATGGGCGATGATAATGGTCGTGCCGTGACATGCCAGGGAGCTGTTGAGAAAAAACAATACCACAAGAGAGTGTTGTGCATGGAGTAACAAGCTCGGTGTCACGAGAGTGGAGAGTAGCACCAAAAATAGTCTCGTAGATGGTGGATGGATTCAGGTGAGGATGTAAAAATGTTGATGGAAACTTGAAATGTGAAAAATCAAGATCCGAACCAGGTGGTGGGGTAGAAGGGACAATGGGTGGGTCGGGTGGGATAAATGGTGGAGGAAGATGATCCAACTCAAGCGTAGGAGACACACACTCATTGGGAGGAGTAAAGGAATACTCACAAGGGAGTGTGGTTTCTAAAGATGGAGTTGTCAACTTCTCCACAAGAATAGCATCGGTAAATAGGGTGGGTGGGTAAGACGAGGCACCAAGATCGGAGATAGAGGAATCACTAAAAATATCGTTCTCAACGGGAGCCATGCATGGAGGAATATGATCCATTACACCATAGAGAGCCGGGTGATGAAATCCCTTCTCGAGAGTGACCGGGTGTAGGTCTTAGTAATTTAATTCATTACACCATTCAAAAAATAAATGCGAGAATAAAATCACATAAGAGCACACAAAATAATTGACTCGCTAACAGGAGAGGCGCGAGTGTTTAGAAATGTACCTCCCAAGGTTTTTATGCCGTGGGGTGCCGAAAAATTTGAGTCGACCGGGGGGAGATCACGCCTATCTCAGTCGTCCCCTGGAGTCCTACCGACCCAAGGTAGAGAGGCTTCTAAATCATCGCCAATGGACGCCCTCTATCTACCTTGTCCGGTTTTCCTATCACACTTTGCTTCCATTATTACAATATTTAAATGGAAAATAAATGGTGTCCTATGCACCGCAATACAAGCCAAGAATAGAATAATCCTAAATAAAAACCTTCTAGAAATATAAAAAGGTAGAAAAAATAATAAAGTACAAGAAATAAATGAATTACAAAATTGAATCCACTCCGAGCTTCACAATCCCAAGAATGGAAACAGCGCCATTTGATAAAAAGTGAAAGAAAAAAAAAATAGAAAAAATAGCAAATTATAGAAAAAAAAATGAAAAAGGAAAAACTATTTACAAAGGATAATTTTCTCTACAATTCTCTCTCTAAAAATTTTCCTATCTAAAAGCTCTAGATTTATTTGATGATCTAAACTAAAAATTACAAAATAAAAATAAAAAGGATAGTGGATGAATTCATAATGGACAATTAAATAATAAAAGAGATTTGCTAAAACCGCAAATCCTAAAATTATAAAATTGTACATTAGAATTCACCCAAAGGAATAAATTCTAGATCATTAATTTATATTGAGATAATTACTAAAAATGCAAAATCTCAACATAATTGAATGAGTTAGAATTTATCTCCTATAAGGGATAAATTTCACTACATCAATCTATTTTGAATTAATTGCTAAATATACAATAATTCATAATAGAGGGGTGGGGTGAAATTTATCCTAGAGATAATTTTCACTACACACCTCTATATTGAGGTATTTGCTAAAAATGCAAATACTCAATATAGAGGGGTGGAGAGAATTTTATCACACCAAGCTTAAAACTAATTTTGAGATCCCCTTGCAAATGGGTCTTCCTCTTCAATTTATACAAGGCATGGAGCATGGGGGTTAATTTGGGTAATTGATTTAAGTGTGCATGTGGTTTGGGTGTGGGGAGCATGGGGTGTGAGGTAGGGGTGGCAATTCGTGTGCGTCGTGTCGTGTTCGGATCGTGTCATGTCGGGTTCATGTTAATTATTATACAACCCTAACCTGACCCATTTAACTAATCGTGTCAGATGAACAAACACTAACCCGACCTATTTATTATCGCGTCGTGTTCGAATTGACCCGCATAACCCATTAAGTAAAATATAAAATGATTTTTTTCTTCTCTCTTAACCAATCATACCACTCATAGCCTACAATAACTTAAATATAATTAATTTCAACTTCTTGCAACACATAAATAATTTATCATCCGATTCTCCATGAATTTTATAGAATCCCTATCAAGATATATAAATTATCTAATATATTCTCCATAAAATACAAGTTAAACGTGTCTATTCGTGTCATTTTCGAGTTATACGTGTTTGACACTAATCCAATCCGTTTATTATTCGTGTTAGCGGGTCGTGTCATATTCGGGTTCGTGTCAAGAAATCGTCAACCCTAACCCGCTAACTTCGTGTCGAGTTATCGTGTCGTGTCAAAAATTGTCACTCCTAGTGTGAGGTGATAAAATCTGATTTGTTATTGAGGGTAATGTGGGTAATGCACACAAGTGTGCATGTGGGAGATGTGTTGAGGGTATTTTAGGTAAATGGGTATAAGAGGTTTATGTTGGTTTTAAACACATGGGTTAGTTTATTAAATGACTAGTGGGTCAAATGGGTCTTGGCATTTCTTTGGTTTTGACAGATGGTAAAAACGATTTTGGCTCAAGGGGGAAATGGGTATGGTTTTGGATGGGTAAAGGGTTTGGGTTCTAAAATGGGTTGATGGATTTAGCTTGGGTTGTGGCCGACCGACCTGGGTAAGAAGTATCGTCGGCGACCGGAGGGTCAACGCCGGCAGGCCGGAGCGCCGGCGGTGGTAAGGGGGATATAAGGGTGGTGCTGGCCGGAGCGCCGGCGGTTTTGGAGTTGGGTAGAGATCGCCGGGTATGGTGGTCTGCCGGAGGTGGGCGACAAGTTTAGGTGTAGGTGTAGGTGACAAGTTTAGGTGTAGGTGCCACCGGAGTTCGGGTTTAGCTCGGCTGTTAATGGAGGTATGAGAGAGGAGAGATGGGGATGATGTTGGGTATGTGTTGTGTGTGTGTTAATGGAGATGGTGGAAGAGAGATAATGGTAATGGTGATTTTGGTGGTAGGAGAGAGAAAAATGGTGTTTGGGGAAGAAGATGGATTAGTGGGTGTATTTGGTGTGTGAGGGAGTATGGGATATAGGGTGAGGGTGAGGGTGTGTGTATTAATTTGAACTCCTTAAAAATATAAACTAAAACTAAAATTAAAATTAATCTAAATTAAAAATTAAACTAAACTAAAAAAAATAAAAAATAAAATAAAATAGACATGACACGACATACTAAACAAATTCTAAAAAAAATAAACACAACGAAAATAAAAATTAAGAATAAAAAAATTAATTAATAACTACTTAAAAATATAAAATCCTATAAAATAAAAGACACAAAAATAAAAAAAGATAAATTTAAAAAGAAATAAAAATAAAAATAGAAATCTATAAGACTAAAAACTAAAAGTCTAAAAAAATAAAATCTAATAAATTTAAAAATAAATGAAATCTTAAAAAAAACTAATTCTAATAAAATAAAACTAATAAAAAAAATAAAGATATAAAAATAGTAAAAAAAACGTACAAATTCTAAATAATTCTAAAATAAAATCTAAAAAATAAAACGACACTAAATAAAAATCTAAAAAAATTAAAATAAAATAAAAAGGGATCAAACCAACACACACGGGGCTTGGGTGACGGTTTAGGGACAAGTTTAGGGTAGGCTAGGGTACGAGACAAGGGTATTTAGCTCCATAAAATGCACAATTGCCTTGAAATACGCATTTGAACACCGCAACGTGCATTCGACCAACAAAATAAACAATTAAGCACATAAGACCCATATTATCGAGAATTAGCAACTAAAATACATCTATTCGGGGTATAAATTGCACAATTTTTGGTGCTTATTAGTAGCCTTAATAAGGTAACGGATAGTTCTTGGCATGTCTTTCCAAGACAGTACATATTAGAAGATGTAGACCTGTGTCATATTTACTACCCTTCAAGTTCTAATGGCGATGGGTGTGGACGTCATGTGAGTTCAGTTTGGGTAGAGAAAGGAAGTAAGCTTAGTGACAACCTCATATAGTTAAAGGATACGATAAGGTGGATGCATCTCTTGAATGGAGTAATGCCTGAGGGAATTTAGGATTTCTATTACGATATGATAAGGTAGACAATAACCTAGATGTAGTAGGTGGGTGACGTCGTCACCAGTAAATGGACAAGGTCAATGTAGACAAAGGCGTGAGGTATTCACCAATCAAAATGGTTCATGTATGACAAGGATATGAAGGGTAGGGCCTCATTCCCAAGGAGGGAAGTTGGGTATTGACTTCCTAGAGGACTACCAATGCGTAAATTGCTTTCATGTTGTGAGAATGTATGGATGTGATTTGATTCATCATGTCTAGTGATCCAAGCCAAGGTATGTGGCTAGAATTTGCGCTCAGTGAGAACTTTAGGGAATGAGTGACATAACTTCAAGCATATATCATAGGTTCTCTTTTGTAATTAATAGTCGGATGCTTTTATGCATAATTTCTCAGGACGGTTGTTTGTTCCTTCTAACACTCGTGTGTCCCTTTCGATTTCAGTAATCGGGGATTGATATTCTCACATATGCGGTGACTCAGATTGGTGCCATGTCATGGTATGGAATGGTTGGGCCTAGTAGAGCACGATAGACCAGGTATGGTCAATGCATCTCGATAAGTGGGTGCACCCTATCTGAGGTGTTATTGCTATTATAAAAACTTATGTATATGAGTGGCTGCGCTTTCGGCTACATGATTTGCTCGTAATATTGATCTTTTTTAGGATTAGTGGACTTTCAGCAAGCCATCATGGTAGTCAGTGTCTCGGGTTATAATGAGAGAGGTGATGAATTGAGGATACGGTATAGTATTGGAAATGGAGGAAAACTTAACATACGATATTACTTTTCTACAGTGAGTGGATTAGAGTGAGGCTCTAGCGAGTACTCAGAAGTGCGACACCTAGGGTCGTATTAGGTTCATCAGAATGACATAACGGATGGTGTAAGTCGGGCGCATGGTGATGAATTCATAAGAATATTAATATTTGGTGTGAGAAAATAAATAATATGGTTATTGACAATCTCATACGAGTTGTGTAGTCAGTATAGCTTGAAAATTTATGGGACGCAAGATGTGCAGTCCTAAGATGGAATTAGCATCGGTGATTAGTTATATCACAGTTCACATTGGGTGAGTGTTGATCACTAAAAATGGTCGCCCATGGAGGTGCTAGCATGCCTTGGGTATTATCTTGGGTAGTACTTAGAATTGTTTGAACATTATCATCAAGCGAGTGGAGACTCAGAGTCAATTATGTGACGTTTATGGTTAGCGGCATGGTGAGCATTAGAGTATGTCGCATGTTGATTATTTGGTGAAAAATCCCATACGGAGGCTTGTAGGGTGACCTTAGTATTGAGAACTTCAATGGTTTTGTCTTGAAGGATTTATATGCCTTAGAATAAAGGTCATAAGCTTAAGGATTAGCGGATCGAGAATTTTGAGGAAAAAATTCCCCAAGGAGGGAAGTTTTTAATATCATTCTCTAATCTTTCATTTAAATCTTTGTGTAAATTATACTAAAGTGTATTTAATGATAATTATAGGAAAATTATGGGTAAAAATTATAGAAAATAAAAGAAAAAGAAAAAAGAGTCGTTCTAACGAAAAAGGAATGTCATTAGAAGCGAGATGGGGTTATCGCATGAAGGTCGCGTAAAGTAGAAGTTCAAACGAGATCACACTCTATTACAGTCCCAAGTCGCGCGAAGCCATCCATCGAACGAGGTAGGCATGTTGCTCAAATGAGATAGGCATGTCGTTCGAATGACGTGTCTCAAAAATGTTTTAATCAGATTGACCTTGTGTCATGTTACATTTCTGGCCCTTGATTTCGTGTGCTGTCCAGCCCAGATTGGGCAAAATGGGATTTTTGGTCATTGAGGGGTTTTATATTGCCTCTTTGGGCCATTTTTTAGGAGAAAAATGCAAGAAGAGAGAGAGGGAGAAGGGTGATTTTCCACCATGTTTGGTTGTTCTTGAATGAAATAAAATGTCTTTTAGGCCATGAAAGTGTATTTTTGCAAGTATGATGAATTTCTAAAAAGGAATGTATATTTAACCCATTAATAGGATTATAGGATTTAAAATCCATCTTTTCATGCATGTATACGCGTATTATTTTGACAATAAATGAATAAACAAGTCTAAAGAAGATTTTGTTAGGTTTAAACAAGGAAAAAAAGTATAAGTTCTTGTCTTCAAGGTGTGTGAAAAAGGGGTTAAAAGTGTGATACGTGCAAAGTTTTAAGACTACATGTGGTAATAAAAGGAAATGGTATTTTCTTTAAAAGTAGTCTTTAAGTATAATTATATTCCTTGGATAAAGAAAGTAAAGAAATATCTAGTTTGGAAAATGTTCAACAAACGTGTTGAATAAGTGTTGATGGTTAAACATTAGAAAGTTGGTGTGTGTAACTTAATAATGTTGTAAAAGCTTAACACTTATGAAGTTGGAAAGGAAATAATGAAATAAATATGTTTCCAATTAAAAAGAATATTACTCTAAGGTTAAAAGTGTGTTAAGGTCTTTAAACACTTAAGAAGTTAGTATGGATAACTTAATAGTGTTTTGGAAAAATTAACACTCGTGGAAATGGAGTAAAATGATGAGTTTGGAAATAAATGGGCAAAATGGTAATTTTATATAAAGTGGAACATTTTTATGAAATAAAAATGTTATAAAGGTGTTACATAAATTGGTCCTAAATGAATACGATTTTTGGAATAAAATCAAGGTTAAAGTGCAAAGGACATAAAATGATAAATTTCAAAGTGTAACACAAGTTGGGGTGTAACCCCGAATTTGGCTTCGGTCTGATAAAATGGGAAAGAAGGAAAAATGTGGACAATTTGTAAAATGTTAAAACATGTGTAAAGGAACTCGTATAACACCGGGATAATTAAAGAGGGCCCAGAGCCCCGGGGTGAAAGATCCAAAATAACTAGCCAAAGCATATGGTCTGCATAGTCGGCATTGTGGAATTCGTATGCGATTGTTGGAAGATTCTGAGAAATGATAAAGGAATAAGGAACATGTCAAGAAGTGGGTTGTGTGATGAAATGTGTTAATACAACCTAACTTGAATGAATTAATAAATATTTTGGTAAATGTGAAATGGACAAGTAAATGTGTAAATTGATTAATGTCCATATGGCAAAGGGAAGGTAAAGTAAATGGGTAAATGGGTGGTTAAGCAACCTAAGTGGTTAGCCCAAAATTAACACAAGAGTGTGCTGTAAAAGGTTTTCAAAGACTAAATAAGTATTTTTTAACATGGTGAACGCATGTGTTGAAAGGGTGATTTTCAATGAAAATACTAATGTGGATTGATTAAAATGAAAAGGGTAATTTCGGTAAAGAAATGTCTTTCGGTCAAACCAAGTGTAATTGTTTCAAATTTTTAACCCTGTGTTAAATAAAGTGAGAAAAAAAAAGTATTTAATGAGATTAAGGTGAATTAATTTGGATAAAATAAGATTTTTCAGAAGCAAATTGTCTCATGCATTAACTATACGCATACATATGATTAGATATGTATACAAGGTAGTTGCATGTGCACGTTGACATAATGTGTTAGAGTCTTATTTATGCCGTTCGATTCTATATTGTATTTGTATATTTTCACTGAGCATTTGGCTCACTCCCTCGTTTTTTATGGCAAGTTGGGAACAGTTTCGTATTTTAAGAGCGGTATATAGGTAAGTTCTCTCTTTTATATTACGTTAGTAGCTCTTTATGCTTGGACTTCGGGGATGCTCCCTGTGGGTCCCTCACGTAGTTTAACTTGAAATTAGAATCGCATGCTAAACAAGTGAAACGTTAATTAAAATAAAACTGGACTAATAACCCTGTATAGATTGTTTCATTGCACTTCACACCTTACACTCGGGTCGGACCAGACTGACTATGGATAACCCATAAATCTGGGCTAGTGCATTACAAAACTGGTATGAAAATCGACAAGGGTAAATGATATGTTATTCTTTATTGGATTTTTGGTATATCGTATTGTGTTGTTTATCTTTCTGGATTTCTGTTTGTACACCTTTGTTGTGGGCCCTCTCATCCACTATTTTTATTTTATTTATGGTAACTCTGCTCCTTCGAAATATTTAAAAATGTTAAATGAAAGTAGTGCTTTTTAAATTTATTTTATGAAAATAAAATTTAAAACATTTTTATTATCTTAATAAAATATTGTTTTAAATATTTTAATACAATAATGCATATATTTTTTTTAATTTTTATTTGCATCGTAAATTAAAAACGATTAATATTAGTTCTTCACACAGTTATATAATTTAATAGTTTATATTTATTAACTAAATGTAGTATGACGATACAACCCTAATAAAACTTTCTGTACCCAACCCAAAAATCAATATTTTTCTTTCTACAGATTCAATCTTTCATTTTCTAAAAAAACTCTACTGAAAACCAATCTCCACCTATCACCTACATGTGCTCTATCCTACCCATCAGAGAACTACCCCATGTAAGACAACATAACATACCACTCTTTAATTCCCATCCCTTGTAGGAATACAACACCCATTTCACTACTTCTCTCTAACTTTGTTCATAATTCCCTTTCATTTTGTAATGGTATATACCAAGTTTACATACCAAATATACACACCGATTTTTTTAAAATAGTAAAAAGAATATTTTTGAATTGAGTTTTTTTATGGTATTTAAACATTTCAAGAGAGCTATGTAAAATGAAACAACTGACAATGACTTTTTTTTGCTATTTTAAAAAAAAGGTCAAACTAAGGGTGTGAAAGTTTGACCAATTTTTTTAAAATAGCAAAAAAAGTTATTTTGAGATGATTTTTTTTCAAATGAGTCTCTTGAAATGTTTAAATACCATACAAAAAAACTTAACTCAATATTTTTACTATTTTATAAAAGTAGGCTTGCGTCAGCAAGTATGTATGGGAGCCGCTCTCTACACACACACACACACACACACACACACACATATATATATATATATATATATATATAGGGAGAGGCTACGAACTGAACATAAAAAATGAATATTTTAATGAACCTTAACAAAAAAATACCCAACAACCCATTAATTTTAATTCCTATGTTGTACTGGTCCGCGCCAGCGATAACGGCCACGCGTGTCAATCGAAATTTTTTAACACCTAACCCTACCCCCCATCCCACCCCCCGGCCAGAAAACCTAGAACATGCTGCCATAAGGGCTACCATGGTGGTGGGTGGTGGGGGGATCAATCGATACGCGTGTTCGTTGCCGTTATCGCAGACCAATTACAATTTAGAAAGTAAAATAATGGGTTGTTGGGTGCTTTTTGTTAAGGTTCATTAAAATGTTCATCTTTTATGTTCACTTCTGAACCTTTTCCTATATATATATATATAATGTTTACTGGACAATAGAACTTACACTACCCTCAAGATAAAAGTTTGTGAAATAAGTTATAAACCATATCTACTCTCGTGATTAAAATATGGAGTACAAAATGCGAAATTTTAAGTTAGATACATTCATTCCCATGGGACAACATATAAACACAATATCATAGGTAAAGGAATTAACGTGGGGATGATTGAACAACAATTATTTATATTTTAGATGGTTGAACAACAATTGTTTGTATTTCTAAGTTAAAAATGTAATTTATTTAGGTTATTCTTATTTAAACTAATAATTTTTTTCAACAACCCCCACTTTTAGCAACCCCTTACTAATGGACTGAAACCCTTTCACCCCACCCATCCATCGGGGTTTATATAGAGTTTTGAGCCTATTCATTTCTAAAATAAAAGTTGACAAATAAATAAAAACTAGGAACATTTTTCCCCTCATCCAATAATCGATCCAAAGATTTCAATTGAAAAAATACAAATTGGATTTGTAAATCTCGGGACCAAAAAGAACATTCATCTGCAAAATAATTATAAAGTAGTATTTATACATAGCCACATATGGATGCCAACCTCTATTATTATTTCCAGTTAAGTTGATTCTTTAATTTTTGTGTTGTTTTTTCAATGATCATTTGGATTTTCGTTAAGATATGATCTCCCAATACTGAATTTTCTTATTTTCTTTTTGAATAAATTTTGACCTTTTGATATAAGTCGAATCATTTATTTCGGTTCGAGAAAATCATTTCAATGTTTGATCCGGAGTCCTGACTCCACCCAACGGGATTGAAACTGCAATTAAACTCTATCTTTTGCAGAACTCAGTTTCTTCCTGCAAGAAATTGCTGTCATGAACTCGATTCTCTCTCTTTTAAAATTCTTATGATTTTAGTAGAAGATGCAAAATGAATAAGAGATTGAACTAGGTTTCAATTTTTGTTTCTTGATACTTCTAATTATGAATGAGGAGAGACGAGTTTCATATTTTGTGAAAATAAATATGTAGTCAAGTTCTATTAGGATTTTAAAGTCCAATCAATGGGTTAAAAAAGGAATATTATTGTCCTTTCATTAATTTCATTATTTAAATACATCTTCTAAAGGCAAGATATAGTTATTAAAAGTTACGGTTTACATAAAAGTACCCTTTATTTATTTTAACGATATAAAATTCCACAAATGAAAAATGCAAAGACTTCAACCTTAATTCACATTATTTGCAAGAAAGAAGAATAAATATGTTGAATGGGTAGAGATTAGTGTACACACTACGTACAACCATAATTTCTTTAAAAATATCCATTAAATTAAAGTAAGTATTTGGGGAGGGGGTGATGGGTTCCATGAACGCAGACCTTTAAAAATAAGAGATAATTGAATAAATGGGTGTTTGAGGTACCTAAGTGTTTTAAAAACTTATCGTAGTTTTAGAGTCCATTTTTTTTAATAAGTAAATGATTTATAAGGACAACCCGCCTAAGGGGGCGGAATCCCACAAACAAGAGGTATACACAGAAAAAAGAAAAAATATTAACTTAACCGACTAACCCGCACCCCTGTCAAAAAGAGAAAGAGGCTAGTCTTCCCTTTAACTCCTCCATAAATTCTACGAACGATGAAAGAAACAGGGTGTGACTTTTCTTATGCCATATAAGAATATTACTAAAAAATATATAATGAAATATAGATGGACCAATTTATTCCCCATCGAATCATCTTCGGTTCCTTTCTCGCCAAGCCGTCTAAAGAATATAATGAGGTACCATCCTCCAGACATATCTCCCCCTTCCATTCATTAGGGATTCTCCAAGCCATAAACACCTCACTCACCGTTTGAGGCATAACCAACTGAACACGCACATAGATAAGAAGACCTACCTGAAATTCCTTATCACCCACAATACATAAGTAAGTGATTAGTCGACTTATCTGCCTTCTTAATGTAATATGCTAAGTATTTCTCATTAAAATATATTCCCAAAGGCTCCATCCCTACACCTCATTTCTCTAGATCTTTCTAGATCTCTCTAGGTTATTCTAGTGTAATGTGGAATGTAGTATATTATGCTGGATAATTTCATACAGTTCTAGAATATTCTTTAATGGAGGTGGGAATGTTATAGGCTCTTAATCTACAATGTTCCTAACCGTTAGATTTGTGACACTTGTATACACCGTAGCCATTTATTGTAATTATAGTTGCCTATAGATATGTGGAGCCTGATTTAGCCAAATCATGAAGAAAAGTTGTAAACTCTCTTCCTTTAGTACAATACAACTATTCACCTAAACTCTCTTCATGTACTTTCTCCATCCTTATACTTTTTTGTTACAAAGTGCTAACTAGTTACGCTCACATAGTAAATCCGATACGAAAATGAGTTCTAAGTTACACACTATGGTTTAGTTAAAGTCTAACTCCGTGACATACGCAACCAACATCTGCTAGCCATCCTTTTCCCCTCTTTTTCAAATCTTTAATCCTCAAAATAACATATCGAGTAGCAATCCATATAAAGAAAATAACTTTAGGTGGCATCATTGACTTCTAAACTTCTTTCCACGGGAAAGAAGTACCATTATTCCCCCTCAACAATGTATAAAATTTCTTTACCATTAATAGACCATCCTTCGAGTTCAATCACCCCAAAACATTTGGCCATTCTGTCAGGATTATCGCCAAGTCCATCCAATAAAAGAACGCATTTTCCTTATCTAAATCTTAATCACACATGATCCTTCTAAAGTTAGGATTTCACACCACACGATCCTCAACCCTCATCTTATGATCCTCCACTAACCCCTCCTTATCCCAACTTAGATGGAACGTCCCCAGAAAAAGATCTTACAGTATGATATCCTTTCCCCATTTTCTCTCCAATATCCAACTCTAATCTCACCCCCAACTTGGAAGGACGTGAGTCATGAGAATTCCTCCCAAGAATATGCTATATTCCTCCATAACACCACCCCATGAGCTAAACTCCTCGCTCAAGGATCCCACCAATAACGAGATGACCTAAAAATTCGCGTGAGGGACTAAGTGTACTTATCTCTATATTAAATTACTTATTATGAACTCCTAGAGACTGAAAGTTCATGTGAGAGGAAGGAGACAAATTATAAAAAGGTCAATTAGGTAAAAAATAATTTAGGCTTACAAAAGGGAACTGTAGGAGAGTACATATGGGCTTTTAAGTATTCAAACTGAGAAGATAAGATATCAAATATCACTTATGAAGTCCGTGTGGCGAAACAAAAAGAAAAGGTATAATCTAAGGCATATACTAAATATTAGATTTTGTTTTTAAATTATAATTCGTTTTTGGCCCGCGCATTGCACGGGCGTTGTTTAGTTTTTAGCTGAATATATATATATATATATATATATATATATATATATATATAGACACGCACACACACACACACAAACGAAAAGATATACCTAATTTTTGAATAATTAGACCCGCTGATGCAAATATAAACAAACGAACATGAAATTGATTTAGAAAAAAAGTTTTGGCTCTAAGGGGGAAAACAATATTTCGAGCTAGATACATGAAATGGGATAAAAATGATACTCATCTCCAATATAAAATTTTACTTACATTTGACTTTTATATTAAAAAAAGGTAAACAAATAATCACTATTCAGCCAAATATATCATTGGGTTCATGTACATCTATTAAGTTAAGACTTCTATCATATAGAGCTCTTATTCAGTTTGTGAAGAAATTTGGTGTTTTGATAACTTTTATTACACTTGGAAAACAAATAAGAAAATTAAAATTTATTATACATATTAATATATATTCACAATCCCCACACTTTTTAGTTTTAAACATTACATTTTGGTGAATTTTGAAAACCGTGTCAAAAACTACAATTATGATAATATAAAAAAATGAACAAAGTATTTGAATTGTATTCATGCAACATTGCCATGAAGTTTGTGCATGAAGAATTCCACACACATGGAGATAAAATATTAACCTTTGGATTTCTAAACTAATTTACAAAGATTATCTAATAATTAGAATACTCTTTCAATAGTAAATAAAATTAAAGTGATAGATACGTGTCAAAATCTCCTTACATTAGAGCTCACTTAATAATAAATGTATTTAAAGTAATAAAGAATTCTTTAGTTGTTATATATGACAAATTTACAACCAATGCGATTTGCAAGCATATTACAAATTAATCTTTTAAATTAAAAATATATTAGTATTTGTAATTTTGATAACCAAATTTGCAGTTTATTTAATTTGAAATTAAATTTTTTTCTACAAGGAAAGATTACTATGCATATGTATATAAAAGGACCAATAAAAATATATTTTTATCTATTGAATGGTAATGTTGAAAAGGTTAACATGTCACATCTCAAAGGAAAGATAAATAAGACGATCGATTGAAAATGTAAATTTTTTAAATCATTTTTGTATCTATACATATATAGAATATATCATTTGTATTGATACTAACTACAAAATTGTCACATGAAGGAAAAAATATAAAAACCACAGATTTCTTGTGAATGCCCTAATTAAAATAGATTTCGTTTATTTTTGTTGGGGTTTGGTAGTTTTCACGTGCTTTGGTATACTTCTTGTATACGGATCCCATACTTTAAGGTGGACTTTTTAATGACATATTTACTTATAAAAAAATAAACTTCGTGATATAAGAGATATACTTATTTAAACACTTTCATAGCTCATCCCAATTAGATAATTTTAAAACTAACATAATTTCGAATAAAAAACCCAACATAATATCATAAAGAAATTGAGATTTAATTTTAAAGTGATTTATCCCCAACTCAAATTGATGAATGTTTTCATGTCAAATGTTGTTTATTAAACGATTATAAGAAAAATATACAGTAAGTCATAAAGACACTATACTGGGCCTTTTAAATACTAAAGTCATGGGAGTTTGCCATAATAAAGCGTATTTGTGTTCTTGAATAATAATAATAATAATAATAATAATAATAATAATAATAATAATAATAATAATAATAATAATAATAATAATAATAATAATAATGATGATGATGATGATGATGATGATAATAAAATAATAATAAATTATAATAGGTCCCCTAAATCTCTACGATGGTCAATTTTTTCTAGCCCCTATCATTGATATTCCCTGTTCAGTTTTAGATTAGATAGCTTAGTTATTTTAATTTAAAGAAATTAACAGAAGACGAGGACAATAATATCTGCAAGAAAATAAACTTAAGATAAAAGAAAAAACTTTTGTTCAATAGTAAAGGAGGATAAATAATGTTCTTATAGAGTGATGATCTATGAAAAGGACTAAAAATCACCCAAAAATTTATAAAAGAGACATTGCTTATCCCTCTATATTGCCAACAACTAAACAATGGTGAATTAATGATCAACGTGAAAAATTACTAAATATTAAATAACTCAATATTCTAATAACAAAGAAAATATTAAAATAAATATAATAATATCACACCCATTAAAAAGATAATGTTATCAAAATAATAAAAGGACGAGAGAGAGGAAGAGAGGGAGGGAGGGAAAAACATGTTAAGTATCGAGAAAGAGAGCATAAGACACCAACCTCTTCTAATATCATATCCTACATAGATATAGGCAATTATAAACAAGCATTAAACATACCCAGTAGTACATGTAAGCATAACGAACATTTATTTAGCCAACAAACCTCTCAAATACAAAAAAAAAATGAATAACTTTAAATGTAGGGTTATTTGGGTTTTGGTCCATTTGTTCTTGTTTCTCTCTCTCATTCTACAATGATGGATGCACGTAGGATGAGAGGGGGCAGTGTCCCCTCCTAAGATCTCATCAACTCTTCATTAGATACCCCATTTACTCTTGTTACAAAGATTTTTCTCATCTACTAAAGATGAGAGCCTTAGGACGTGTTTATTTTTTCATATCAAATTGAAGTCTGAATCTGAAATTTGAAATCTGAAATATGAATTCAAAAAATATGTTTGTTTTTATATTTGAATATACATCTGAATACAAAAATATGTTTGTTTTTATATTTGAATTTACATATGAATGAATGTATTTATACTCATTCAAATTTTAAATTCAGACTTCATATGTAACTCTATCTCTTAACCATTCAGAGGAAAATATAGTCGTTAGCCTCTTAATCATTTTAAAAACAAATACTATTTGCTTCCTCTTAAATCTGAACGGTTCAGATTAAGATTTAAGAGTTAAAATCAAACACTACCTTAGATTTCCTATTAACATAAAATGAGAGCCTTATAGGCGTCAAATAAAAAGAGTGCCACACGGTTGTACCTTAGATTATAGTATGTAGAGAAACTGGGTGGATACTAAATGGGATAATTTTATCTTTTTAAAAAGTTTCATTTAAATGATCTCCTTTTCAATTTGGAGATACAATTAGAAAAACACACTTGTAAACAAAAACAACCTTAGTTTATTTATTTATTTTTATGTCATGTGTTTTTCTCTTTCATCAGAAACAATAAAAAACTTTATTTGTTGTATTTTCTTTATGCCAGTTTCCCGTGGTAGGCTCCTTGTGTATGTACAGCCTCCAACTCAAGTAACAAACTCCTGTGCGCGCGCATACATAACAGTAAAGAAAAAGCTGGTTCAATTCATAAATTGATATTATACCGAATAAATAAAAATATCGTACCGCAGAAACGGCTGGAAACCGACGCCGAATCCCCTATTCCTCGAGTTTTTAATGTCCCACATTTTTTTACGTCCCGTAATCCAATCATCAAAAGGTTGCACCAATGTTGCTGTACATATATGATCAAGTTATAATCAATTTTCTACAAGAAAGAAATAAGAAAATCAAAAGAAGACATGATTTCATAAGCAGGCTTGAAAAGAATGGGGTTGGTGATACATATGTATCTTTATTGGTATTTTTTATCGAAATTTTGTTTTCTTATGTTTTGCAAGTTCAACTTGTTGCGTGTTTATTGATCCCATTATACAAAATTATACTGAAATCTAAAATTATTATAAAATTCTTTATTTAATATTCAATTGCTGCACATAAATACTTATTGTGCCCACCAAACCCATTCCTTACTCTATAGTATGTAGAGAAACTGGGTGGATACTAAATGGGATAATTTTATCTTTTTAAAAAGTTTCATTTAAATGATCTCCTTTTCAATTTGGAGATACAATCAGAAAAACACACTTGTAAACAAAAACAACCTTAGTTGTTTGGTTTTTTTTATGTCATGTGTTTTTCTCTTTCATCAGAAACAATAAAAAACTTTATTTGTTGTATTTTCTTTATGCCAGTTTCCCGTGGTAGGCTCCTTGTGTATATACAGCCTCCAACTCAAGTAACAAACTCCTGTGCGCGCGCATACATAACAGTAAAGAAAAAGCTGGTTCAATTCATAAATTGATATTATACCGAATAAATAAAAATATCGTACCGCAGAAACGGCTGGAAACCGACACCGAATCCCCTATTCCTCGAGTTTTTAATGTCCCACATTTTTTTACGTCCTGTAATCCAATCATCAAAAGGTTGCACCAATGTTGCTGTACATATATGATCAAGTTATAATCAATTTTCTACAAGAAAGAAATAAGAAAATCAAAAGAAAACACGATTTCATAAGCAGGTTTGAAAAGAATGGGGTTGGTGATACATATGTATCTTTATTGGTATTTTTTATTGAAATTTTGTTTTCTTATGTTTTGCAAGTTCAAGTTGTTGCGTGTTTATTGATCCCATTATACAAAATTATACTGAAATCTAAAATTATTATAAAATTCTTTATTTAATATTCAATTGCTGCACATAAATACTTATTGTGCCCACCAAACCCATTCCTTACTCTATAGTATGTAGAGAAACTGGGTGGATACTAAATGAGATAATTTTATCTTTTTAAAAAGTTTCATTTAAATGATCTCCTTTTCAATTTGGAGATACAATCAGAAAAACACACTTGTAAACAAAAACAACCTTAGTTGTTTGGTTTTTTTTTATGTCATGTGTTTTTCTCTTTCATCAGAAACAATAAAAAACTTTATTTGTTGTATTTTCTTTATGCCATGTGTTTTACTCTCTTTCTGTAGCAATAATAAATGCTTTATTTTTTGTTTTTTTTTCCTTTATGGCATGTGTTTTTCTCTTCTTTTAAGGAATAATGACCACCCTAATCAGATTGACAAATATATCGAAAGTCAGTGATAATCACTACCATGCAAAATTTACTCTTCCTAACGTGGAAAACCACTGCATATGCCAAATGAACCGAGTTATTTTGAATATCTTAAAAGTTTAGGATACCTTTTTGGAGTGCCAAAACTTCAATAATTTTGAAGTTATCTCTATCATTGAGAGTTTCTTAAACCCACTAAACCATAACATGGTAGGGGTAATAATAAAAAGATTGACTCCATTAGGTCAATGTATGAAGAAGCCCACCCAAGAAATCTATAAAATTGTTAACTTAAACAAATTCAAAGGATTAAGTGGTCACATGCATCCTAGAATTCAAGGAAGATTCTGCCTTCAAATGGGATCAGGCTTCAGATCCGCATTTCGGTAATTTACACTAATATATATATATATATATATATATATATATATATATATATATATATATATATATATATATATATATATATATATATATATATATATATATATATATATATATATTAACAAAAACTTTATGTATTTTTGTCTTCTGATTTAAATTGGAAATTATTATTATTTTTTCTTATAGTCGGATTTTAAATAATCTTCAAGGTATCCATGGCATAAAGCAATCTCATGGAAATTTACGAAACAGTGTTTTTCTAGTTCAAATGATAAAATTTCTTTTAACATTTTTCAACCCATTTGAGGTAAATTGTATTTTGAGATATTCATATATAATCTTTAACATTTATATATTATACACATAAATGTAACTAAAGACAATAATATATGAATATTTCAGAATACAATTTACCTTGAATGGGTTGAAAATTGTTAAAACAAATTTTGACATTAGAATTTAGAAAAACATCGTTTCGTAAATTTCCATGAAATACCTTGAAGATAATTTAATATCCCACTATAAGAAAAAAAATTAATTTACATCAAAAGACAATAACATAAAACGTTTTTGTCAAAGTTTTTATATTAGTGTAAATTAGTGAAATACGGCTTTAAAGCCTTGTTCCATTTGAAGGCAGAATCTTCCTTGAATTCTAGGTTGCCCACGACCACTAAATCATTGTTATTTGTTTAAGTTAACAATTTTATACATTTTTTGGGTGGGCTTTTTGACTCATTGATCCAGTATAATCAATCTTTTTATTATCCCTATCATGTTGGGTTTGATGGGTTTAGAATACTCTCAGTAATAGATATAACTTCAAAATTATTGAAGTTTTGGCACTCCAAAAGGGTATCCTCAACCCATCGGATGTCACTTTTAAAATATTCAAATAATTCTATTCTTTGGGCATGGGCAGTGAGTTTTCCACATTAGAAAGAGTATATTTTGCATGGTAGTGATTGGCATTGTCTTTCTATATATTTGTCAATCTAATTAGGGTGGTCATTATTACCAAAGAAAAGAAGAAAATGCATGGCATAAAGAAAAATACAAAAATAGGGTGTTCATTGTTGCTGGAGAAAGGGAGAAAAGTGCATGTCATAAAGAAAACACAAAAACTAGGGTGTTCATTGTTCCTAATGAAAAGAGAAAATCCAAAAAAATAATGGTGGTTTTGTTTATACGCGTGTTTTTCTATTTGTAGTCCCCGATTGAAAAGGAGAGCATTAAACTTTTTAAAAGGACAAAATTATCTCATTTAATGTCCACCCAGTTGTGACATCCCGTCTATTTTAAACACGTGTGATCAGTCTTTTATTAAAATAATTAGGAATCTCATTTGGTTCATTCTTAGCATCATTGTCGATTTTTTTTAAAAATTACTAACCACCTATGTTAAATTTAGCCGGTGCCAAATTTTATCACGCATTAATATAACAACATGCAAAAAATAAATACATTAGCCAAACCATCCACACAACTAAAATAGTTGGAAATAATCATATGATAACTAAGTTAATAAATAATACCGAATAAACCATCGATTCCCAAAACAAAATCCAACAATAAATCTAAAGGAAATAAAATAAAATCCAAAACATAGTCTAATAAATAACTGAAAAACGGTATAACCTAAAGGGGAAACATGCCCAAATGAAATGCTAAATAGTAAATCCTAGTCTAGGAATAAATAACTGGAACGTCTAAGCAAACTCCAGCAAGCCTCCATAAATGCTACAGCTGCGCATTCCTGGATTGAGTCATCAAGCTTGGAGTCTCTATGGCTGTACACCTACAATGTTTTGGAAAATATTTTGACATGGGTCAGAGCCCCCAAAACCATTTGAAAAATATTTATCAAGTGATAAAAATGCAATAAGAGCAGTTATTAGATATACATGTTAGTTTCACAGACTTTACGTTGAGTTCCTCACCTCTCAACTAAAGTGCACACCTAACGTCTTCTAATAACTCTCTTAGTTATGCTACCAAGCCTAACTAAATATAAGTATGTATATAACCTAATTAAGTTTGGCTCCCCCGTGCCACCCATACAGTACGCTACCGTATTAACATTTCTCGTATGTTATCACTTAATCATTTCATTAAGTTCCTCATAGTTAAGTTATCTTCAGATATACACTATCCATCTCTTCTATCATCACACAAAAGTAGATAAGTCACATAAGAGTGTGTGCATGTGTATATATATATATACTACGATGACATCCCCAGAATGATCACTGCGATGCATGCATACTTTGTTATCAGCTCCATGTACATATCTTACCATATTAAGGACTCGATTAAGAATGTCACCTAGAACCCTAAACCAAACAACACACAATGGAGGTGAACATAGTTCCAAGCCTTTGGGATACACACATACCTAATGTACCCAAATGACATGCCAGTCCCACTAATACACAACACATAGTGGGCCGCCCTAAGTCCTATGTTTGGGGCATAAATCCAGACCTCGGTGGAATCGCTAAGGTGGGATCGCCCTCTGTGCAGAACCTCCCATGATAGCAGACAATGTAGGTATGTTCATACACATAATCAATCACGTTATAGGCAGTCACAACCTACATACATACATACATACATACATATATATATATATATATATATATTCAGTAGCTATGCAGATAACCCTTCATATAAATCCCTACATAGTATTTACCTCTCTCAAATACTCAACGTACTAACAATTCTCACCCAATGTTTCATTCGTGTTTTTCGAGTATCACTCACTACCCGAAGGTCCCACTATTCCTTAAGGTATTTCAATAGTTCACACATCCCTATACTACTGTTCTAAGTCTTGGGTTCACTCATGATCCCCGTGACCCATTCTAAATTCTCACAATTTATTGAATCCCATATATTGCTCAATCGGCCTAAATCTTAGTACCCTCATTTTGGCCCAAGACCTAGTCCTTACCATAAATCTACTGGATCTCACTAAGTCTTTACTTATAGTTTAAGAACAATACAAAAGTCTCCCATTTATATATTTGTGAAAATAGGGTTTAAATAAAGAAAAATGCCAAAAATCTGGGCAGCCGAATCGATTCGGCCTTGACTCGAATTGATGTGCCAGACGAATCGATTTTGCCAAGGAACCAAATTAATTCGCGATGAGCACGTCGTCTTCCTGTTGCACTATTACGAGTTTTTTCCATTAATATCAAACCCAACCTCCATATATCGTACCCAAACTCCCATATAATTTAACCAATAATCAAATATAAATATATTAACAGTTTCATAATGAATTTCCAATACTAAAACATCATTAAATTCCATATTTATTAAGATTTGATTATGATTTGTCTTTACAAACCCTAGTTTGACTTTTTCATGCATGTTCTTCATAAAATGTCGAACTTAATCCGTCATGACATCCCAAAAGTTAGATTTTGTATCATCAAACCCAGGAATCAACTCTTTAATATGAATCCCAATTATTAACATGAATTTAGCCCATTATTAAATCTCAAAATGATGTATTCATAATAGATTACATCTAATTCTAATGGGGATATTATAACTATTCAAGAACATGCAAGATTAACACTTTCCCCTTGTGAAGGTGGCCTGATTTCATTTTCAGATGATGAAGATGTCATCCTCCTATTCCGATCCACACTCCGATGGTAATGACGGTGCAAGAATGGTGTCTAATGCTCCAAGAATCCTCTCTTCTTACTCTCTTATGGCCTCTAATGGTTTTATTTAGTTCTAACCCTAGCATCCTCCAACTATATTCTGGTATAACACTTAAAATTTCTATCTCCTCCAACCCTAGTCCCCTAATTGATAGAAATGCCCTTACGAGGTGTCGGGTTGGTCAAAAATTGCTTCGGGACCCAATCAACACACTCGGTTACACTATTCTTACTATTTTGACCCTCTCGAAATCAATCGTGATCTCGAAATCACCATCTGAGTCACTCTACACAAATTTCCTATCTCAACCTCATATAGTCTACACTCGACTCCCAATTGGGATATAACCCCGTTGCGTCACTATCACTTGTCATGGCGTAAAATAATTATTTAATATTCGCTTAGTAATTATATTCTATAAATATTAATCTTAACCTCTCCAGATTAATATTTAAATTCACACATAATATTTAAATCAATTAAATTACATCACGAATGTAATTTAAAATAATTGAATTAATTAAATTTAAATGCTCAGAAATACGGGGTGTTACACATTTCCCCCTTTACAAAGGAATTTTGCCCTCAAAATTGGGTCATACCTGCGATGAATAACTCAGGATAGTGCTTGCGCATGTAATTCTCCTGCTTTCACGCCGACTCGTGAATATTGTGTTGTCCCCACTGAACTCGAACAAAAGGTACCACCTTAGACTGCAACTTATGCTCACTATAATCAACTATCGCCACTAGTCTTTCCTCATAAGAGATATCTGGCTGTAAGTCTATCTCATTCAATGGAGCGTGCCAAAAATCTCTCTCACTCCCTTGGTACATTTTCAACGATGAAATATGAAACACGTCGTGGATCCTCTGTAAGTTCTCTGGTAGTCCCAGCCTATATGCCACTCGTCCCACCCTCTCGATAATCGAAAACGGCTCCACATATCTCAGTGCTAGCTTCCTTTTCTTATCGAATCTCATGGCCCCCTTCATAGGAGACACCCGTACCAAAACTTGGTCACCAACCTCTAGCTCTATGTGCCTCCTGTCTGCATCGGCATAACTCTTCTACCTGTCCTGAGCTATACGGATGCGCCCTCAAAATAGCTCAATCTTGGCAATGGTGTCATGAATCATCTCTAGCCCCAATAGCTTATTATCCCCCACCTCTAACCAGTAAGCGGGTGAACGACAAGGCCATCCATACAGTGCCTCAAATGGTGCCATGGCGACAGTGAACTGGTAGGCGTGTTTTATGCAAACTCCACCAATGTAAGATACTCCTCCCATCCTCCCCTAAAATTAAGTATGCACAACCTCATCATATCCTCAAGCATCTGATTAACTCGCTCGTTTACCTATCTGTCTGTGGATGATACGCTATACTCAATCGTAAATCCATGACATGGCCTCTTGACAACTCTGCCAGAAGTGGGACACAAAAATCTTGTCCCGATTCGTCACAATATTAATCAAAATACCATGTAGCTGCACTATCACAATAATAAAAAACTATGCATACTGATTAATCTCAAAATTGTACAAACCGATAGAAAATGGGACACCTTAGTTAATCAATCCACTATCACCTATATGGAGTCTTGACCTCGCTGCGATGTCGGTAGTCCAGTAATAAAATCCATGGAGATACTCTCCCACTTTCACACTGCAATCTCGAGTGGATACAACATCCCTATCAGTCTCTGGTGGTCTACCTTCACTAGCTGGCAGGTAACACACTTCGAGACAAACTGTGCTATGTCCCACTTCATTCTCGATCATTAATAATGCCAACTCACCTAGTACATCTTATCCCGATCGTGATGTATCACAAACCTAGACTTGTGAAACTCTGACATCACTGCATGTCTCAAATCCTTATCCTCTGGAACCACGAGTCTCACATTAAAGTGCAAGCCTCCCTTAGAACTAATCGAATAAGATTCTGCCCTATCAGCTAACAACTGGAGAACTTTGTCCTAGAAATACTGATTCCATTCTTGTGCTCTCACCACCCTTATAACAATCTCGAGCGTAACAACCAATACGGTCATGTCAAAGCTCCCTCCACTCACCTTCCAAACCTCTGCTATCTCCCCAGCAGGCCGTCAGCTCAATGCATTTGTCGTCATATTAGACTTCCTAGGATGATGATGAATATCAAACTAGTAATCCTTCACAAACTCTAACCATCTCCACTACCTCATGTTCAAATCCTTCCACGTGAACAAATACTGGAGTTATTTATAGTGCATGAACTAGGTAAACTACTCTCCCAAAAGGTAATGCCTTCAAATCCTCATGGAAAATACCACCACTACTAACTCCCAGTCATGCGTTGGGTAATTCCCTCGTAGTGCTTAATCTTGTGAGATACACAAGTTATAGCACTCTCCTCCTACTATAATATACCCCCAAGTCCCTATAAGGATGCTTCTGTGTAAACATGATTCTCCACTTCTCCCTTATGTAGTGCAAGCACATGTGCTGAGGTCAATTTGTCCTTTAGCTCATCAAAAACTAACTAACACTGGTTATCCCAAACAAAAAGCAACCCCTTGTGAGTCAGATTCGTCAAAGAACCCGCAATCTTTAAGAAAACCTTAATAATTCATCGATAGTATCCGGTCAGCCCCAGTAAAATGCAAATCTCGGCCGATATCATGTGTTGTCCCCACTCCCTCACCACCTATACCTTAATCGGATCGACCACAATACCCTTGTCAAAAACAACGTGGCCCAAAAATTGCACCTCTCGAAGCCAAAACCCACTATCATGAACTGGTCAAGGAACTCTCTAAAAACTCGGTTCATCAGATCCATGAACACTGTTAGCGCATTGATGAGCCCAAATGGATGATCCATATCATGTTTGAAAAGTATTCTTAGGAACATCCTCCTCTCTGACTAGTAACTGTTGATAACCCGACCTCAAATCTATCTTGGATAAGTAAACTACTCCCCTGATCTGGTTGAACAGATCATCGATCTGAGGTAGCGGGTACTTATTCAAAATCACGACCTTATTCAACTCTTTGTAATCAATACATAACTGAAGTAATCCATCGTTCTTATTAAAGAATACGATGATGTACTATGTCTAATGAAACCCTGCCACAGAAGTTGTTGAATCTTCTCCCTCAACTCCTGCATCTTAGATGGGGCCATACAATAAGGTGCTGAGGTGATTGGCCTCGTACCCGATGCCAGGTCAATAAAAAACTCAATTTCTCGGCTAGGCGATAACTTTGGTACCTATTAGCACATGTCCTTATACTCCCTCACCATTGGAATCAAGTCTAAAGAGAAAACCACCTCCTGTGAGATCTCCTTCTCAATGTAATATGATGTGTGCTCGACCCTCTCTTAGGAAGAGGCATCGCCACTAGGAACATCTCCTGCCCTGGAATGGAGATCATAATAGTCCTTCTTATTTAATCCACCATCACATGATATCCAGCTAACCAATCCATACCCAAAAGAATATCATAACCCTCCATATCTAACATTAGAAGATCGACGGATAAACATAATCTCCCAACATCAATATCCACATCCCTATAGATCGAGTGTATAAGAGATCCACTACTGAACGGTGACTCTACACACATAAGAAGATTATTGGTTGTCTCTAATAAACCGATAGCTCGTGTAAACCTGGTCGCTATGAAAGAGTGTGATGCCCATGTATCAAATAAAATCCTACCCTCAAGCTCTTGAATAAGAAACGTAGCCTCTACTACCGGTGGCGCCTGTGGGGTCTGCTACATAACTATATCTAAGATATTATAGACACGTTTGTACTATAAATGCCCCTGCTGCAATGGGGCTAATGGTGCTGGTACTGGTGCTGTCACGGGTAATTGCGCATATTGCCCCTATTGGGTACCCTACTGCTGTGATGCTCTATCCTGACGTGGGAATCTCTCATCTTATGGCCCGCCTGTCCACAAGTAAAATAATATCCCAGAAATTCTCTTGACCTCTGGCCCTGATGGACCTATCAAGGCTGGCCCTGGTGGCCTTGGCCCTACTGGCCTCCCCATTATTCCCTTAGCCCTGACGGCCCATAGGAATATGCTATTACTGCTATTGTTGAGGACCCTGTTGGCGCTTCCTGAAACCTCCTTTGGGTCGGTAACCCTTATCGAGAATCCTGTCCCTACTATCTCCCTATCTGCTGCATTCCTCCACTAGTATTGTTCCCACCTGGCTTGTCTGGCCGTTTAGGTTCACCTCCTTTCATGCTTCCCTTCAGGTAGAAGTGATGGTCCTGACAATATAGAAGTGCGGTATTGATGACATCTGTATAAGTCCTCAATGAGGGGTTACCTATCAAGTGTTGCTTAATCCTCAAGGTTAGCCCATCCATAAATCTCGATCTCTTCTTCTCTTCACCGTTCACCTTATGTGGTAAAAAATTAGCCAAATGTGTGAACTCCTCCTCGCACTCAGCCATAAAATAATCTCCCTGAACCGCCTCAATGAACCTCTTCTGCATATTCATCTCGATGGCGGGCATGATGAGCATAATATCCCTCTTCTCGATAGTGGTAAAAGACTCCCACCACTGTAAGGCTTCCCCGAATAGTCTAAAAGTGTCCAATATTTTCTTCTGCTCATCGCTATAGACAACTATGCGCAGGTGGCATTGAATATCTTTCTTCCAATGGGAAGATAAAATTATACCTAAGCTACCCTGGAACGTAGGTGGGTGACCCTTCTAAAATTCCTCCCTTACTCTCTATAGATCTGAGGGCCCCGGGTGGGCCTGGACAACTGGTGTCACTGGTTACCGTGGTGGCTAGTCTTGAGGAAAGTGGAGTGCCATGGAAGTTATAGTGGTGTTATCTTCCTGTGCCACAATAGTGGCTATCTCTGCTGTTGTAACTGTCCCATGCGGTGGTTGTGACTGCGGTGCCTGTGGTTCCTGCTAAGACTCTCTCCCATTGGCTCTCGCCGCTACCCTCACCGATCGTCCTCTCGTGGGTGGAATCTAAAAACAAATTAAATTTTATGAGTTCTTAGTCTATAGAAGTATAATAGCAGAAGAACGTAATCTCAAATACATAATCATGAATGCAACAGTCCTAATAAAAGGGATCTATGTCAGAGACCGCTACGCTGAAATCATAGTAAGTCGTACAGATCCTATGGACACTAGAACCTGATGCTCTGATACCATATGTGACACCCTACCTATTTTAACCACGGGTGATCATTCCTATATTAAAATAAATAGTAATCTTATTCGGTTCATTCTTAGCATCATCGTCGAAAGCTTTTTTATATTACTAGCCACCTATATTAAATTAAGCATGTGCCAAATTTTATCTTGCATTAATAGATCAACATGCGGAAAATAAATACATTAACCAAACCATCCACACAATTATAATTGTCTGAAACAATCATATGATAACTAAGTGAATAAATAATACCGAATAAACCATCGATTCCTAAAACAAAATCTAATAATAAATCTAATGGAAATAAAACGAAATCCAAAACATAGTCTGATAAATAATTGAAAAACGGTATCAAATGAAGGGGGAAACATGCCTAAATGAAATTATGAATAGTAAATCCTAGTCTAGGAATGAATAACTAAAGCGTCTAATCAAACTCCTGCAAACCTCCACAAATGCTGCTATTATGCCTCCTGGAATGAGACAAAAATCTTGGCATCCCTGTGGCTGGACACCTAAAATATTTTCTAAAATATTTTGACACGGGTTAGAGCCTAAAACCATTTGAAAAATATTTAGCAAGTGATAAAAATGCAGAAAGAGAAGTTATTAGATATACATGTTAGTTTCACGTACTCTCCCTTGAGTTCCTCACCTCTCAACTAAAGTGCACACCTAACGTCTCCTAATAACCCTCTTAGTTATGCTACCCAGCCTAACAAGATATAAGTATGTATACAACCTCATTAAGTTTGTCTCCCATGTACTTCTCATATAATACGCTACTGTGTTAACATTTCTCGTATGTTATCACTAAACCATTTCATTAAGTTCCTCATACTTAAGTTATCTTCAGATATACACTATCTATCTCTTCTACTGTCACACAAAAGTAGATAAGTCACACAAGAGTATGTGTGTGTGTGTCTAGATACACAACGATGGATTCCCTGGAATGATCACCACGATGCATGCATACTCCGCTATCAAGTCCATGTACCTATCATACCATATAAAGGACTTCGTTTGAAATGTCACCTCGAACCCTATATCAAACGTCTCACAATGGAGGCGAACATAGTTCCAAGCATGTGAGATACGCACATACCTAATGTACCCAAATCACTTTCCAGTCTTACTAATACACAACACATAGTGAGACTCCCTAAGTCCTATGTTTTGGGGCACAAATCCAAATCTCGCTGGAATCTCCAAGGTGGGATTTCCCTTCGCGCGGAACCTCCTGTGATAGTAGGAAGCGTAAGTATGTTCACACACATAATCAATCACGTTATAGGTATTCACACAACTTATATACATATACATATATTCAGTAGGTATGCACACAACCCTTCATATAAATCTGTATGTAGTATTTATCTTTCTCGAATACTCAACGTACTAACAATTCTCACCTAATATTTTATCCGTATTTTATGAGTATCACTCACTGCTCGAAGGTCCCACTACCAATTAAGGTATTTTAGTAGTTCATACATCCCTATACTAGTGTTCTAAGTCTTAGAATTACTCATGCTCCCCATGATCCGTTCTAAATTCTTGGAATTTATTAAGTCCCATATATTGCTCAATCGGCCCAAATCTTAATCCCATCATTTTGGCCTAAGCCCAACTCCTTAACATCGATTTACTGGATCTCACTAAGTATTTACCTATAGTTTAAGAGCACTACAAAAATCAATTTTATTTATTTGTAAAAATAAGTCTTAAATAAAAAAAAATGGCAAAAATCTGGGCAGCCGAATTGATTCGGCCTTGACCCAAATCAATTCGCTAGACTGAGTAGATTCGACCAAAGAACCAAATCGATTCGTGACGAGTAGGTTGTCTTTACTGTTGCGTTGTTATGAGTTTCTTCCATTAATATCAAACCCAACCTCCATGGATCGTACCCAAACTCCCATATAATTTAACCCATTATCAAATATAAGTATATTAACAGTTTCTAACGATTTTACAATACTAAAACATCACTAAATTCCATGTTTAACAAGATTTGATCACGATTTGTCTATACCAACCCTCGTTTCACTTTTTCATGCATGTTCTTCATAAAACCCATAAATTAATCCCTCATGATATCCTAAAATTCAAATTTTGTATCATTATAAGCAGAAATTAAGTCTGTAATATGGATCCCAATTGTTAACATGAGTTAAGCCCATTATTAAATCTCGAAATCATATATTCGTGCTAGATTACATCTAAGTCTACAATGGATGTTATAACTATTCAAGAACATGTAAGGTTAACACTTGCCTCTTTTAAAGGTGGTTTGATTTCGTTTTCAGATGATGAAGATGTCCTCCTCCTCTTTCGATCCACACTTCGATGGTAATGACGGTCCAAGAATGGTGTCTAATACTCTAAGAATCCTCTCTTCTTCCTCTCTTATGGCTTGTATTGGTTTTCTTTTGTTCTAACCCTAGACTCCTTCAAATATATGCTGATATAACACTTAAAAATTTGTATCTCCTCTAGCCCTAGTCTCCATGACTGAAACGCCCTTACGGGGTGTCGGATTGGTCTAAAATTGCTACGGGGCCCAATCGGCACATTCGGGTACACTATTTCGACTATTTAGACCCATTCGAAATCATTCGCGACCTCGGAATAACCATCCAATTAACTCTACAAAAAATTCCTATCTCGACCTCATATAGTCTACACTCGACTCCCGGTTGAGAAATAACACCGCCACGCCACTATCACTCGTCATGACGTAAAATAAATATTACTATTCGCTTAGTAATTATATTCCATAAATATTAAATTATTATCTCTATCGATTAATAATTTAATTCACGCATAATATTTAGTTCAATTAAATTACGTCATTCATGTAATTCAAAATAACCGAATTAATTAAATTTTAAATACTTAGAAATACAGGGTGTTACACCAGTTTCTCCAACAGAATATACGTATAAGAAAGACTCTATTGTAAAACCATTTTAGATAACACCATAATATTAATCATTGATACATTATTGATTAAATTTTCACAAAGTTGGGCTTAGTAGGGGAATTGGGTTCCTCTTCCTTATCTCTATCACTAAGGGTCGCATTATATGAAATGAGTTACTTACCCTCTCTCCTTAGTTTAGTGGAGAACTCTCTCACCCTATGGCCATAACCCTAAAAAAAAACACTTATTTGACTCGTCCCTATTTAAATTTTCTTTAGGAGTTTTAGGGATCCTTTCGGTTTTGTCATGCTTAGAAGTTTCAAATTTCTTAAAATCATTTTTAAATTTATCTTTGTTAAATTTAAGAAATTTTTGAAATTTTCGAGCAAACAAGGCCATGTCTTCCGAGTCACTATCACTCTCGCTCTCTACTACTTATTTTTCCTCTTTCCGTGCATTTTAAGCAAAGCCATTTTCAATTTTCTTTTCAGTTTTATAGGAAAACATGTTTAGTTCATAGGTTTGCAAGTCACCTACGAGCTCTTCTAATTTCGTATAGGTTAAAGTTGGTAAAGAATTTAAAACGGTCACTTTAGGAATATATATATCGGAAGGGACCTTTAAATTTTCTTCACTACTCGATTGTCAGGTATTTACTCTCCCAAATTAAAAGATGAATAAACAATATCGGAAAGTCTAGCATAAAATTCATCAAAAGTTTTTATTTCATTCATTTTGATGGTTTCAAATTGAGTGGTGAGGTTTTGGAGTTTCAAAACTTTTACGACACTTGTACCTTCATGAGAGAGTTGTAAAATATCCCAAGCTTCTTTAGCGGTCTCACACGTCATAATACGTGGAAATTCATCGGTGTGACAGCGTAAAACAAGGCATTTAAACCTCATAAATTAAAATTTAAAAGTTTAAATTCACTCTCACTCCACCTACCGGCCGATTTGGGAATAAGATCATTATCTACTAAATGAGTTGGTGGTGACCACCCATTAACTACTGACATCCAAACCCTCTCGTTGATATATTTAAGTGCTGATTTCATTCGCGCTTTTCAGTACGCGTAATTAGAACCATCGAAAATAGGAAATTTCGAGAATGGGAAAAAATCCATTTTAGCCAAAAATATTTAAAGGATCTTTAAGGAAATAATTTATCGTTTTAGCTCTAATACCAATCTGTAGAGTGTAGGACCCCCAATTTTTAAAGTCTTATGAAAAGTAAAATCAATTTCCTTTTTAAATATGCGAAAGCGAGATGATGGTTCAAATAAACAAATTTTAATTTCCGTCTAAATTAAAATTACACCAAGTGAAATAGGATGAAACACACACACACACACACTTTTAATTTCACTTGAACCATATTAATTAACCTAAGTCTTAGAAATTTGCCTAAGTTATATTTTTCATTTAATCAAATTAGGCCAAACCAATTTTAACAAATTAGATTAATGACTTGAATTAAATACACATTACCCAAAATTAATTTAGCACCAAATAAAACAAGTAATGATTAAAACAAATTTTATCTTTTTACCTAAGCATGCGTTCTAGGTGATATAGCAAGATAAAATTAAATAACGAATCACTTCGCCGCGATGTACGGGGAAAAACCCACAACGGAAAAAAACCTCGGATGACCCTAGCCTTAATTACACTAAGTATGGTTTTACAATTATAAGACAAATGACTTACTTCCTCGACTCGACCCCTTTTAAGCCTTAACGCCTCTTCTTATAAACACCTCCGCCTAGTAGACAACCCCGGAGATCCATAGGAATCTTGGACTTCACCAATGAGACATTAGGTACACCGTCAACCACACATGGTACCTTTCACCATGTGAGAATGCCGCTGAAAAATAATGGACTTCTTCTTTGAGGGATGTAGAAGTAAACCCAAACTTCTTTTCTTCAAGATGTAGAGATAAACCGGTGCCAAACACTCCAAGAAAGATATTTATATGGAATCTTGGAATAGACAATCTATGGGTGTAAAACAAAAGTGTTTCATTGATTTTCTTGAAAAATTAACACTCTAAACAATGAACTTTTTCTTGATAATTTTAACTCTCAAAACTCTCTCTAAGAGTTGGAATAGTATGAAATAGTTAAGTTAAAAAAGTTGATTTTCGTACTTAGTTATTCAGGTAAAAATTTAGTGGGAAAAGAAGTGGGAAAGTGGAAAAAATTGCCAATTAACTGTTTCCGCCAAATCTCGTTCGAAGGAGATTTTCGTTCGAACGAAGTCGAAGTTCTAGTGTATAAAATTTTGAACTCGTCAGAAATATCGTTGGAATTCTCGTTCGAACACACAATCTCGTTCGAATGACAATTCGAACGATATTCCAGTGGCCAGTTGGGGAACTCATTGGCAGACCTCGTTCGAACGACAAAGTCGTTCGAACGACAATATCGAACGAAAAACTAGAAAGCTTAAATTTTGATTTTTATCCCAGAAACTTTAAATAGTTTATATTAAAGTTTTAATTAAATCTTTCTGAAAATAAACAACAGTTTTAAATTAAGATTCACCCAATAGAAATTGTTCCAAGCTCCTATATATATATTTAAATGCATTCATACCTTAGGAGCAATGGAACCATATTGATGACTTAGAAAAGAGGCACAGTAACACGACATTTGATGAAGCTTTAATATCTTGGTCGCTACGTCTTCAACTCTCTCGTCATAGGCTTGAATGGATACAATTAAAACTATCCTATGACATAAACGTTTTTGTCCGGAATTGAGCCAAAACTACAATGAAACTCAATTGGAGAATTTAGTCCTTAAAAATCTCCCCCTTTGGCTATTTCAGAACAAAAACCAATAAAAATACTAAAGGGCCGTAAAGCTCTACTAGACACATACATCTCACCCAATACTTGACATAAGACCCAAGGATCAATCTATTTGCCGATGATGAAAGTTGCCATTTAGAAAAATTCCTGAACACTTAAGCAAACTATCAAACGCATAGGGAATATCAAAGAATATAATGAAATTATTAAAATAAATACTCCCCATAAATTAATTCTCCTTTATCAACCATGTTCAACCTAAGAAGATAGCACTCTCCCCCTAAGTTAAATCTCCTAAACTAAGATACGATTATAATAGAATTAGACACCATTTCTCCCCTATCATTCTCCCCCTTTTTTATCAGGAATAGACAAAGGATATTAACTAAATTAAACATGATAATGCATAAGATATTAAGAAAAATTTAGAGCATATGGGCAACAAAACCATAACTAATCCAAATAAAGAATGAAGGATACTAACTAAAATGCAATAAAATGATACCATTAAAATTATCCTATTACATAAACGTTTTTATCCGGAATTGAGCCAAAACTACAATGAGACTCAATCGGAGAATTGTGTCCTTACAAATCTCCCCCTTTGGCTATTCCGGAACAAAAACCAATAAAAATCCTAAAGGGCTGTTAGACAAAGGATATTAACTAATTTAAACATGATAATGCATAAGATATTAAGAAAAATTTAGAGCATATGGGCAACAAAATCATATCTAATCCATATAAAGAATGAAGGATACCAACTAAAATGCAATAAAATGATACCAATATGATACATAAATTATTAAGCATGTGATATAAACAAGCATGCACCAAGATAGATACCAAAAATTAAGTGGAAGCAAAGATGGACTAGAAAGATAGGCAAGGAAACATAAATATCATATACATACATACTCAAATTTTACCAATAAAGCACAAGCACATATATATAGATATAAACACCAAAATGACACAAAAAAATATAATATGAGTCTTTTACACTCTTATGGAAAAAATGTGTCATATGGAAATAGAAGTGTACGGGTGTGAGCTAGTAACAATTAAATTTAGACCCAAATAATTAAAACATATTTACGGAGTTCTCAATTGATTGGAAACTTTATCACATTTGAATATAACCTCATGTGACAATATAGATTGAACTCAATGAACAAACATACATAATGAATACAAGTCTAAAGTTTTGATGATTCTACAAATCAAATAGAGTCATGACATTTAGAATGCAACTAGGATAAATGGACATTGTGCAAACCGTTGATATACCATCTCCCTCAATAAGAATGTATATTTGAATGAATATATCAAATAACATAGGCCTTGCCAATGATTTTTCTTTTTAATGCCATTTTTCTATTTTTAGGCCTTTGGACTACATATTTCTTTTAGGTCCTTTTCAAACGGTGGCTTACAATTCGCAAAGGATTATTATTCCTTTCAGAGACCTTCCCCTATATATATATATATATATATATATATATATATATATATATATATATATATATATATATATATTTTATGTCTCACAAAATCTCACGTGCAACGAATTTTGACATGCACTAGTCCTCCTAGGTCACAAATATGTAGATGACAAGATTGGAAGGAGAATACCTCATAAAGCTCAAATATAACATGTGATGATTAAATTTCAAAAGAGCTCGTGCATGTATGAATTGAGGCATATAAAAATAGAATCCATTTAAACAATACAAAATCCAACTACTCCATGTAAGCATGGCAAAGAACACTTTAAGGATTTGAAAATCTAAACTAAAAGTTCTAGCCACTTGGAAGCATAAAAGAGGGGATTCAAACACAAGTATATGGCACATAAAGTGTGTCAAACTAAAATACACACAAAATAAAAATCTTTTTGAGTTTTTGAAAATTTTAACAAAAATAAAAATATATACTCAAAAGACAAACAAAAATCATTTGTATTTTTCACTAAGCCTAAATTACTATACAAATAAAACACAACTGATAAATAAAAATGTTTTTGTATTTTTCATTTAATGCAAACAAAAAGTAATAAATATAATACAAAAGATAAGCAAAAATCATAATTCTAGCATGTGGTTAGGCATGGATCATAGATTAGAAAATGATTAAACAAGCATAAATTTAGCATGATCATATAGCATGAGGTACAAAAGCTAAAGTATGCAAACACTAACACATTCAACCTTTAGATTTAGCAAGGGAGGAAGCATGTGATAGCAAATGTGAATAAAAAATCCTATTTTGTAAAGCTACCAAGTCGGATCTCCTAACCCAAACTAACGACGAGTGACTAACTCGGGGTGTAGGAATCTTGACTACCTCGATTGCCTTACGAAGGGATTTTCTAGGACCTCTTTTAAGATCAAAGAAAAATTTCTTAAGATGACCTTTTCGACCACAATGTGAACACCTAAAGTCACGGTGAAAAGATTTACCTAAGCAGTGATCTCTAAAATTTTTCCTAGTGGATTCTCTTAAAACATTGGTTTTGGCTTTATGAGTTGATTCAGTATAATTATCGAAGCCTCAACCACACATGTTATTTTTAATTTGGACCATGCCTAAGATTTTATCAAGTTTTTTGGACCTACACTCCAAATCAAATTTGACTTTGCTAGAGTCTTTTAGTTTATTTTCTAATTCTAATTTTTTAGACTCTAACAACACATTTTTCTCTTCAAACTCGAGAAGCTCTATTTTCAAGGATTCCATTAGACCTCTAAGTCTATCTCTCTCGCCTTCTATATATTCTAGATTTTTTCGAAGAGTTCTCTCTCATATCCTAAGGTCTTCAATTAACGCACTCTCATCAACGACCTTGACACGCTGTCTTAAAACAACTTCTAACTTTAAATTAGCTCTTTTCAATTTAATAAATTCTTCATACAATTCTTGAAAAGCGTTTTGAAGTTCACTCACATCAACCTGTTCATTTTCACCCTCTCTCTCTCACACACACACACACACACACTACCATAAAAAATAAGAGAATAAAAAACTTTGACCTCAAAAGTGTCACGTGTTTGTATATCTTCATGAGAAGATTCACTATCGGTGCTCACATGACTAGCCATAAAATCCACAAAGTTAGGCTTAGTGGGGGATCGGGTTCCTCTTCCTTATCACTATCACTAAGGGTCGCATTATATGAAATGGGTTCCTTACCCTCTCTCCTTAGTTTAGTGGGGAACTCTCTCACCGTATGGCCATAACCCTCACAAACAAAATACTTATTTGACTCATCCCTATTTAAATTTTCTTTAAGAGTTTTAGGGATCCTTTCGGTTTTTTCATGCTTAGAAGTTTCAAATTTCTTATAATCATTTTTAAATTTAAGAAATTTTTGAAATTTCTGAGCAAACAAGGCCATTTCTTCCGAGTCACTATCACTCTCTACTACTTATTTTTCCTCTTTTTGGGCTTTTAAAGCAACACCCTTTTCAATTTTCTTTTCAAATTTAGAGGAAAACAAGTCTAGTTCATAGGTTTGTAAGTCACTTACGAGCTCTTCTAATTTCATAGAGGCTAAAGTTGGTAAATAATTTAAAACGATCACTTTAGGAATAAATCTATCGGGAAGGGACCTTAAAATTTTCTTTACTATTCGGTTGTCAGGTATTTTCTCTCCCAAATTAAAAGATGAATTAACAATATCGGAAAGTCTAGCATAAAATTCATCAAAAGTTTCCTTTTCGTTCATTTTGATGGTTTCAAATTGAATGGTAAGGTTTTGGAGCTTAAAGCTTTTACGAGACTTGTACCTTCATGAGTGAGTTGTAAAATATCCCAAGCTTCTTTAGCGGTCTCACACGTCATAATGCGTCATAATTCATCCGGTGTGACAGCGCTAAACAAGGCATTTAAACCTCGAGAATTAAAATTTGAAAGTTTAAATTCACTCTCACTCCACCTATCGGCCGGTTTGGGAACACGTTCATTATCTACTAAATGAGTTGGTGGTGACCACCCGTTAACTACTAACAACCAAACCCTCTCGTCGATAGATTTAAGTGCAGATTTTAAGTACACATAATTAGAACCATCGAAAATAGGAAATTTTGAGAATGGGAAAAATTCCATTTTAGACAAAAATATTTAAAGGATATTTAACAAAATAATTTATCATTTTGGCTCTGAAACCAATCTGTAGAGTGTAGGACCCCCAATTTTTAAAGTCTTATGAAAAGTAAAATCAATTTCCTTTTTAAATATGCGGAAGCGAGATGATGGTTCAAAGAAACAAATTTTAATTTTTGTCAAAATTAAAATTACACCAAGTGAAATAGGATGAAGCACACACACACACACACACACTTTTAATTTCACTTAAACCATATTAATTAACCCAAGTCCTAGAAATTTGCCTAAGTCATATTTTTCATTTAATCAAATTAGGCCAAACTAATTTTAACAAATTAGATTAACGACTTGAATTAAATACACATTACCCAAAATTAATTTAGCACCAAATAAAACAAGTAGGGATTAAAACAAATTTTATCTTTTTACCTAAGCATGCGTTCTAGGTGATATATCAAGATAAAATTAAACAACAAACCACTACACCGCGATGTACGAGGAAAAATTCACAACGGGAAAAAACCTCGGACGACCCTAGCCTTAAGTCCACTAAGTGTGGTTTTACAATTACAAGACAAATGACGTACTTCCTCGACTCAACCCCTTTAAATACTTGACGCGTCTTCTTGTAAACACCTCCACTTAGTAGACAATCCTGGAGCTCCACTGGAATCTTGGACTTCAGCAATGAGGCATTATGTATACCGTCAACCACACATGGTACCTTTCACCATGTGAGAATGCCGTAGAAAAACAATGGACTTATTCTTTGAGGGATGTAGAAGTAAACCCAAACTTCTCTTCTTCGAGATGTAGAGATAAACCGGTGCCAAACACTCCAAGCAAGTTATTTATATGGAATCGTGGAATATACAATCTATAGGTGTAAAACAAAAGTGTTTCAAAGATTTTCTTGAAAAATTAACACTCTAAACAATGAACTTTTTCTTGAAAATTTGAACTCTCAAAACTCTCTCTAGGAGTTGAAATAGTATGAAAAAGTTAAGTTAAAAAACTTGGTTTCCGCACTTAGTTATTGAGGTAAAAAGTTAGTGGGAAAAGAAGGGGAAAGTGGAAAAAACTGCCAATTAACTGTTCCCGCCAAATCTCGTTCGAACGAGATTTTCGTTCGAATGAAGTCTCATTCGAACGAACCTTCTAACGAAGTTCCAGTGTATAAAAATTTGAACTCATTAGAAATCTCGTTGGAGTTCTTGTTCGAACACACAATCTCATTCGAAAGACAATTCGAACGACATTCCAGTGGCCAATTGGGGAACTCATTGGCAAACCTCGTTCGAACGACAATATCGAACGAAAAAATAGAAAGCTTAAATTTTGATTTTTAGCCCAGAAACTTTAAATACTTTATATTAAAGTTTTAATTACATCTTTCTGAAAATAAACAACAGTTTTAAATTAAGATTCACCCAATATAAATTGTTCCACGCTCCTATATATATATATGTATATATATATATATATATATATATATATATATATATATATATATATATATATATATTCAAATCCAGTCATACATTAGGAGCCATGAGACCATGTTGATGATGTAGAAACGAGGCATAATACACACGACATTTGATGAAGATTTAATATCTTGGCCGCTATGTCTTCAATTCTCTCGTCATAGGCTTGAATGGATACAATTAAAACTATCCTATGACATAAACATTTTTGTCCGGAATTGAGCCAAAACTATAATGAGACTCAATTGGAGAATTATGTCCTTACATATATATATAGGAGCTTGGAACAATTTATATTGGGTGAAATTTCATTTTAAACTATTTTTCATTTTTCAGAAAGATTTAATTAAAACTTTAATATAAAGTATATAAAGTTTCTGGGCTAAAAATCAAAATTTAAGTTTTCTAGAAGTTCGTTCGATATTGTCGTTTGGACGAGGTTTGCCAATGAGTTCCCCATTTGGCCACTGGAATATCGTTCAAATGAGAATGATGTTCGAACGATAATTCCAACTAGATTTATAATGAGTTCAACTTTTATATAATGGAACTTCATTAGAAGGGTCGTTCGAACGAGATTTGGCGAGAACAATTAATTGGCAGTTTTAAGTAGTTTTTCCCACTTTTTTCTCTTTCTTTCCCCGTTAACTTCTGACAGAATTTATGAAGTGCGGGAACAAACTTTTTGAACTTAATTTTTTCATACTGTTCCAATTCCTAGAGAGACTTTTGAGAGTTCAATTGTTCAAGAAAAAGTTCATGATTTAAGTGTCAAATTTTTCAAGAAAAATTCATTAAACACTTTTATTTTCACCCATATTGTTTATTCCAAGTTTCAATTTACATATATCATTTCTTGGAGTGTTTGGCATCGGGTTTCACTTTACCATTTGAAGAGTTCGTTTGGGTTCCCTTCTATATCCCATAAAGAAGAAGTTCGTGTTTTGGCTGCGGTATTCTCACATAGTGAAAGGAACTATATGTGGTTGACGGTTGCTTCCTAGTTCCTCATTGGTGGATTTCAAGGTTTCGGTGGAGTTCGGTATTATCAACTAAGTGGAGGTAGTTACAAGAAGACGCGTCGGGGCTTGAAGGAGTCGAGTCGAGTCGAGTGTCGTAAGTCATCTTGCTTATAATTGTAAATTCCATACTTAGTGGACTTAAGGCTAGGGCCGCCCGAGGTTTTTTCCCGTTGTGGGTTTTTTCTCGTACATCGCAGTGTAGTGATTTATTGTTTATTTTACCTTTCCTATAATTCGCCTTCAATACATTCTTAGGTAATTCAAGATAAAATTTAGTTTATATCACTACTTGTTTAATATGGAGCAAAATTATATTTAGGTAATGCTTAAATTAATTTAGTTCAAGTCATTAATTTTATTTGATAAAATTTGGTTTGGCCTAATGTGCAAAATTGTATTATTTATTTGGTTAGGCAAATTTCTAGGACTTGATTTGAATTAATTGTGTTTAAGTGAAATTAAAATTGTGTGTGCGTTTTATCCTATTTCACTTGGTTTAATTTTAATTTGAGATAGATTAAAATTTGTTTAATTGAACCATCTCGCTTCCACATCTATTTAAAAAGGAAATTGATTTTCAAGTGTTAGATTTTAAATTTGGGGGTCCTCACGTGTTTCAAATTGATATCAGAGCCAAAACGATAAATTATTTCGTTAAAGATCCTTTAAATATTTTTGGCTAAAATGGAATTTTCCCCATTCTCAAAATTTTCTATTTTTGATGGTTCTAATTACGCGTATTGGAAAGCGCGAATAAAATTGACACTAAAATCTATCGATGAGAGAGTTTGGTTATCTGTAGTTAACGGGTGGTCCCCACCGACACATTTAGTGGATAATGAGCGTGTTCCTAAACCTGCCGATTGATGGAGTGAGAGTGAATTTAAACTTTCTAATTTTAATTCTCGAGGTTTAAATGCCTTGTTTAGCGCTGTCACACCGGATGGATTCCGATGTGTGACGTATGAAACCGCTAAAGAAGCTTGGAATATTTTACAACTCACTCATGAAAGTACTAGTGTCGTTAAATCTTCGAAACTCCAAAACCTCACCACTCAATTTGAAACCATCAAAATGAATGAAAAAGAAACATTTGATGAATTTTATACTAGACTTTTCGATATTATTGATTCATCTTTTAATTTGGGAGAGAAAATACCCGACAATCGATTTGTAAAGAAAATTTTTAGGTCCCTACCCGATAGATTTATTCCTAAGGTGAACATTTTAAATTATTTACCCACTTTAGCCTCTACGAAATTAGAAGAGCTCATAGGTGATTTAGAAACCTATGAACTAGATATGTTTCCCTCCAAAAATGAAAAGAAAATAGAAAAGGGCGTTGCTTTTAAATCCTGAAAGGAGGAAAAACAAATAGTAGAGAGTGAGAGTGATAGTGACTCAGAAGATATGGCCTTGTTTGCTCGGAAATCTTGAAAATTTATTAAATTTAACAAAGATAAATTTATAAATGATTTTAAGAAATTTGAAACTTCTAAGCATGACAAAGTTGAAATGACCCCCAAAGCTCCTAAAGAAAATTTAAATAGGGGCTAGTCAAATAGGTGTTTTGGTTGTTAGGGTTACCACCATAGGGATTTTGAGTGCCCCACTAAACTAAGGAGAGAGGGTAAGGAACCTATTTTGTATAATGCGACCCTTAGTGATAGTGATAAGGAAGAGGGACCCGATTCCCCCTCTAAGCCCAACTTTGTGGATTTTATGGCTAGTCATGTGAGCACCGATAGTGAATCTTCTCATGAAGATATACAAACACATGACACTTCCGTGGTCAAAGTTTTTGATTCCCTTATTTTTGATGGTAGTGAGAGTGAAAGCGAGAGAGAGAGTGAAAACTAAGAGGTTAACGTGAGTGAACTTCAAATTGCTTTTCAAGAATTATATGACGAATCAATTAAATTGAAAAGAGCTAATTTGAAGTTAGAAGCTTGTATAAAAGAGAGTGTTAAGGTCGTTGATGAGAGTGCATTAGTAAAAGACCTTAGGACACGAGAGAACTATTCGAGAGAAGTTAGAATATATAGAAGGCGAGAGAGATAGCCTTAGGTGTATAAAAACCGAGGTTTTAGGACAGTTATTTATTTATTTTGGGAGAAATAAATATTATTTTATTTGGAGAAAAAAATTGAATTGGCAATTGAGGTCAAAATTTGAAGTCGTTAGAAAGATGTCCGGATGTCAATTCTGAGGGTGTAGTTGTGTCCGGAAGGGTTGAGAAAGTCGAAATGACTGTACTTGGGGTCTATTTAGGTTCCGAAATAATTTAAGCTCATTTGACTCGAATTAAAGTTACCGAGTCATTTAAAGTGTGTATTATCATTTAAAGTTGTGTATCTTGGGAGTTAGGGATTAAAAGACCGGGAGAAACAATTCTTCAAAGAGAGAAAGAGAAATAGAAAGAAAGAAAGAGAGAAGAATAAAGAAGAAGATAAAGAAGGAGAAAAGAGGGAGAAAGATGATTTTCCGGCCAAATACACGATCTCAAGGCGGATTCAGACCCTACGAACCCGAGAAAAGTGATTAAACTTGCTAAATAATTGTTGGGTACCACTAATTGCATGATTTGTGGATTGAATTTATGGGTTTTAGGTTTAGTTTAGCAAAACCTAACTTTTTGGGAAAATCTTAGATTTATAGTGTATAAATAGATTTGAGGTTAGAAATTAGTTTATATGTGTTCTTGGATGAATAATAATGGTGTATATGTGATTGGGTTGATGCAAAATGGTTGGATGATGATATAATTGATTTTTGGGAATTTTGGGTTTTGAGGAAAATAGCCCATTTTGTAGCTAGCTGCACTTACCGAATCGATTCGCCCCTTCCGAATCGATTCGGTCTGTTGCAGAAACCCCTGGTCTTTAGGGCCAAATCGATTCGCCCCTTGCGAATCGATTCTATATGTAGCAGACTCTCAGGTGCTTTGGACTGAATCGATTCGGATGGGCCGAATCGATTCGGAAATAGGGGAATTTTTGGAGATGTTTTCTCAGAAGAATTTCATCCCGTTTCGTTTAAGGTTATCGATTTGGAACCTCTCAAGGAGTTATTTGGAGTATGTTTGGAGACTTTTAGAGAGTTTCCATTACAAGAAATTCTTGGGGTCATATTGACTAAAATTGAGGAATACCGATTAGATATTATGGCATATTCTAAGTGGGGAAGCCCACCTTAATTGGAGATTTTAGTTAGAGATAATAATTAAAATTCATATGAAAGAATGAGAATAACTTAGAGATACCGGATCTTAGGATCCAATCCCAAATGGGATAACTTTAAAGGTTCATAAATGAATTGAACCCTATTATGGATGAAGAATTATAAATGCCAATTGATGTGCATACGGATATAGAAATATCCTTATTGATGAGTGATTTGGGAGATGTCTCACACAAATGAGAAATGCTAATTGAGGTGCATTAGGATAAACAATATCCTTAACTTAAATAGAATAGAGAGACAATTCATAATTAGAAGCGACATGTGAGCTTCAAGCAAGAAATAGTATAGTGAATACTAAGTGGTGAAGACGTGTGAGAAATGACGATTAGTATATCAAGAGGGAAATATACTAAACAATGACATTAATTCTATTGCGCCTAAGAGCGTATAAAAAATATGAAAACAATGTGGAAGGTATACCTTATATGCTGGTATATCTTTATATGATGTGATGTATGTATACCTTATATGATGGTATATATATATATATATATATATATATATATATAGTGAAGCATACCCCCTCATTGCTATCATTGGGAAGTTGCGTGCGTTGAGGGTGAGCATCCTGGCTCGATGAGCGGGGTGTGGATATTCCCCAGGTCATAGTCGTCCATGTGATTATTATATAATATACATTATTTATATTGGGGGTGAGAAGTCATGGTTATGTGTCGTTTTCACCTGCCGGTTAGGAGCTATGACCGCTTCCTGAGACGTCGTGTGCGTGAGTTTATCACGAGGTGGGTGTTGTTGAACCCCACCAGGTGGCCCCAGTTTGCTACGTGTATGGGCTGCTGGAAGATGATAGCATGTGAGCATGCGTCCTCGAGTTATAGCTAGGTTGGATGGTTATTGATTGTGCTTGTACTTGGGTATCGAGGGCATAATGGACCTCAACGACTAACATTGCCAATATTATTATATCGAGGGGGTTCCTTGTTTGGATTTTGCTTGGGCGAGACGTCCCACGCACGAACCGCAGTGTAATATTGGAAATTGGGGAGAAGTTAGTCCTTAATGCTCATATATATATATATATATATATATATATATATATATATATATATATATATATATATATATATATATATATATATATATATATATATATATCACTTATCCCGACTATCGACAGTGCCAGGAGTAGTGTAACGGGGGGTTCCTTGTTTGGATTTCGCTTCGACGAGACGTCCCACGCATGAAATGCCGTGTACTGTTGAGAATATGGAATATTAATTAATTAAAATGGAGTAATAATAATTTGGGTTACATGCATCATGCATTGAGGGAATAATGAATCTCGAGGATGAATACTGTCAGGAGTAGTGTAACGGGGGGTTCCTTATTTGAATTTCGCCTCGGCGAGACATCCCACGCACGAAACGCAGTGCCGTATTGAGAATAGGGAGAAGTTTAGTCCTTAGCACTTGATGTTAATAACTCATATTTAATTAATTATATATATGTTTACATGCCAAATGAGGGCATAACTAGAATATATGAAATTCTAGTAAGAGAATGTTGATGTATTGTGATGATGTTATTATGAGGTTGATTATGCAACTTTATATGTTCAATAAATGAAAAAATATAAAGAGTACTATAACATTAAAATTTAAAGTAGATGAGTTAATGAATATAGATAAGAGTAGATTGGGAGATAGGTTAGATGGTTTTAATTATAATCCCACTGGGTTTAAGTTAGACTCTTTTGCCTAAATAGAATTGGGCATCCATTTTGGAGATCACGTGCATACGCTTAGTTGCGCGCTTTAGTTGAGAGGTGAGTTGGATTTTAAAGAAGAGTTCGATTCCACCTTAATCATGTAATAATGCATTTATAATTATTATGCATTTTAATGCACTTGCTATAAAATGTTTTCAACTCGGGCTCTGACAAGTTTATATTTTCTCCCTCCCTCCATGAATATATATTGTATTACTTTAGGTGTTCCTCCGCAAGGACGCCATTAATGTTCATCCATCAAGTGTATTCGTGGAGCTGTGGTAATAGCGGACTGTTGCGGCACTTTTCTTTAGTCAATTCCTATCTTTGTATATCTAGATTAGGATTCAGTTTGTATATCAGGTGTATACTCAAGTGTTGCAGGTTAACCCTTTTATATTTTATTTCTCAGATTATTGTATTGTCTATTACCCGACAGCTTATTCGGGTATTTCATTGTAGAGATTTGTTGCACATTGTATTGTACTCTTCATATTATTGGAGTTTACACTTATCACTTATCATAGTTAGATGTTTATTATTGGTTATGTTTGTACAGTTGGTTTTGTTGTTGTTGTTAAATAAAAAGTTTTAAATTTTTTGACAATCCACTTTTAAATAATTTCGGGTAGTTAGCCTTATATTATTTAGTATTGTTAGTTGATGTTGACTGTGCCAACTGAGATACCCAATTTAATGTAGTATTGGGCTGGCCACCCGTTATTATTTTGAGAGGGTTATCACAGATGGTATCAGAGCATCAGGTTCTAGTGTGTTTAGGATCTGTGCGGGTTACTACGATCTTCCGTAAGCATTTTTGATGTAGAGCCTTATTGTTAGGACGGTTGCATTCTTACGTCCATATTTCTTCTGCGATATAAAAATATTTGAAAGGTGTTCTGATAAAATTGTTCTTGTTTCAGATGCCACCGAAGGGAAGTCGCTCAGTCAGGGCAAATAAAGGGGTTGAAAATGTGTAACCCCAAATGCCTCAAAGGAACATGACTATAATAGAAGTTGCCAATATTGTGGCACATGCAGTAACTACTGCCATTTCTACGATGGCGCAACAATCTGCCATTCGAGCAGCCCAACCCCATTTAGGATTGTCTTTATGAGAGAGAGTGAAGGAAGATTTTAGTAAGGGGCATCCTCCCGAGTTTGCAGGGGGAGTTGATGCAATGGCTGCAAGTCAATGGAAGAATAGTATTCAGAGGCACCTCCGTATGATTCAGTGTAGTGAGGTGCAAAAGTAATTTTTAGCCACCTTTAAGTTATCGGGTGCAGCTGTCAAATGGTGGGAGTCTGCCACCACATTTGAACAGAGAGATACTTTGCCTATAATTGATTTTTGGGAACTTTTCGATCGAAGGTATTTTCCTTCCCCTACTCGGGATATGAAGATTTTTCAGGGTAATAGAACGGTGGAAGAATATGAGGAAAATTTTTCTAGATTGGCGAAATTAGTACCTGATGAGGTAAATACGGAAGAGAAACGTATATCAAAGTTTATTCGAGGTTTAGATTGGAAAATCCGGCAACATTTGTTAGAGAGTCCTACGTTAGTGACTTTCGTTGAGGTAGTGAATGCGGCACTATTAAAGTGTCATGAATATCGTCTTCGTTCGCGAGAGGGTAAGAACTTTGGAGATTTGAGTTCATCAAGTAAGTTTGGCGATGAGAGTGCCTGTAATGCAAGTGGGTACAAGTCGGACTATAGAGAGTCACAACGACGTTTTGCTCCTCAAGGTGGGTCGAGAGGAATTTCGGGTAGATGTTTCTTTTGTAAAGAAATAGGCCATAGAAAGAGAGATTTTCCTAAAAGAGGTAAAGGACTATGTTTTGATGAAGTTCTGGAAGTGCAACCCCTACAACAGATTCGAGGTCATTTTAGACCGGGGGACTATATGTGGGAGCCCATTGATGAGGAAGGGCAATCGGACTAGAGATGGTTGATGTAAGTTAATTTTTCCTTTATGAATAGGATAATTACTAAAATGAATCTTGGGAATATCGTATGGGAGATATTTATAACAGGGTAGTGCTATAGCCCTATTTTGTATGTAATGACCCTAAGGGGAATTTTGAGCAAGTTAGGCTCTTATGTTATTATCTTTTACGAGACTAGTGAATTTTTTAATGCGCTCAAGAGAGCTATAAACCTTGTGGTGAATGTAAGAATGGTTATTGTGTAATAAGTAGTAATGGTAAAGCTACTTCTTTTATATAATCATGTTAGACTTATATAATTGTTGTATTACCGATATGGATGGGCCTTATAAATGGCAATATATTAAAATGATGTAAGATGTTATTTCTGATAAGAGTTTAGAAATTGTGGATTATTGGGACGCAGGAAAGTTTAGCTCATAATTATGCTAATTTTTGTGAGCTACATATTGTTATATGTATGATGATTGCTAAGACCTTGTGTTGGACATAAGGCATTTTATATGAAGATTGTATTATATAAACAGTTTTAAAATAAACAGTTTTCAAAATAAAACTTTTTATCGGCCTTCGGGCCATTTCAAAATGATTTTCATAAAATTATTTCTTTCAAACTCTAGTCCGGATTTAACAAACTCTCAATCCCCGACGTCGCTACATAGTAGTGTATTGGGAGGGTTCCTTGTTTGAATTTCGCTTTTGCGAGACGTCCCTCGCACGAAAGTGGCGAATGTCAGGAATTGAGAGAAGTTATTTCTTTGGACCATTCAAAATTTTTACACTATTAAAATGTTAGTATTGTTTATATTTATGGAATTGTGGAACTTTGGAGGCAAATGAAGCCTCATTATGATTGGTACGAGCATAAAGCTCGAATATAAAGGGTGTATGGGAGCTGTTGATGTAAAAATTAGATCACTCTAATTATTCAATCATAGATAAATAAATGAGACAAAGAATTTTAAAGTGGTTCAGCCTTATAAGAATGGCCTACGTCCACTGTTGTTTTATTGCTGAGTGTTTGGGAATTCTCGATTACAAGTTCTATCAAGAAATTCTGGTATGGATTTTTCGGTCCTTCTACAATGAGGATTGTACAATGTATTTATAGGCCTGAGGCTGTAATGTGAAAGGGTAATACATTAAATGTGATACATATGAAAGGGTAATACATTTAATGCCCCTTAAGCGTGTGCGTCTAAATGATAAGCATTTAATGAATCAGTTGAACTGTTGGTTATACCGCTATTAATGCCTTGTTCGAGGTGCAGCTCGGACCGCCTGAGTTGCTCGGACCGCCTAAGCTTCTTGGTACTTAAGAGTTCCTCGGTGAGGTCTTGTTCCTCGGAGCGTATGAGTTCCTCGGGGAATCAGTGTTCCTCGGGGAAATAGTCTTCCTCGTTGTAATCTTATACCTCGGATCTTGTGGGTTTCTCGAAAGTGTTGTTGTTGCCATGTAGATCACCACGTGTCTTCATGTAATTGGGCCATGTCAGCAGACTAAATTTGGTATCAACAGAAGCCCCCAATGTTTCATAGTTCGAATTTTGAGGAGTAGGGAACATTCTTTCTCAGAATATGGTAGCTTGAAATGGTCTTCATGATTTTGAGGAGTGTTTCCTTCGTATTTATTTCTCCTTCCAAATTCGTCGAATCATGCTTTTTTGAACTTTTCTGCTCGCTTCGATTCCCACGCCACTTTTCGTCTTTTTAACCGCTGTTGCCTACTTTGATTCCCGCTCCCCTTTTCATCTTTTTAGCCGTCGGTAATGTAATCATACTTTTTTGTAATCATTACTTCACCATTTCCCAAGGCAAGGTATTTAAACTTCACAGACACTCCCATCGTCTTCTACCTTTTCAAATTTTTATCTTTGAATTTTCCGTCGTCTCTTTCTCTCCTGTGTATTCATCTCTTCCACAGTCCGTTGTCATCAGATCCACTCTTTTCTATAAGATCTTCTTCCTTCTTATTCATTTCCTTTATTCACCATGGTTTACTCTGTTGAATCTCTTGATAAATTTCGCTCTGATTTTTCCATTCCCTCCTGGGTTGTTTTGGAAGAGCTTTCTGAGCCTTCTGATTATTTCCATTTAGCTGAGGGACATTGGTTTCCCAGCCTCTTTATTGCTGAGTGTGGATTTTCTTTTCCACCAAATCCCTTGTGTCTGGAATTCTGTCATTACTTTGATGTTGTTCCTGAGTGCAGCACAAGTTGTAGACATCCTCGGCCAAGATGTTTCAGAACACGCAGTGGAAGCATATCAATATCTGAAGTGTCTACTTGATCGAGCAGTGGCCAATAATGTGGCCTATTATGACATAATCGAGGATCTCGAAGGCATCCTCGAAGACCTTCATCTTCAATACAAAGAATCCACTGACCTGTTGCATGAGGGGTATGAGAAGAAGTACAAGCTGATCATTGCCGACAAGGGCTACAAGAAGCTTTTTGCTGGGTACGATATGGGGGAGAGAACCCTGAAAGGTGAGGTCGAGGAATGCAGACAGATTGCCGAGTTATTGGAGTGAGAGAACAACAACTTGTAGAAAGAGCTATCACAGTTGAAGTATGCAGCCTCTTCTTTAAAAGCCTTAATCCCAGTCACAGATGAGGGATTTTCATTCCTAGAGGTCGAGAACGCCAACTTGTGGGACGAGATGGAAACCTTAAAGAGAGCTGCCCCTCTACATCAACTCGTGGATGAGCAAGAGCTCCTCGGGGACGAGCAAGAGCAGCTCGGATTCCTATCGAGGAACAGATGACTCAGTATGCCTTAGATAACCAGGCCTTCCAGCTAATGGCGAAGAACCAGGCTTTGCCTGAAATGTCAAAGAAAATAAGAGACTTAGAAGAGCAGCTCTCCACGCAGAAATCTACCTTGGAGAACAAAGAGCTCTTCGTCAAAAATCTCCACGAGCAGCTGGACAGACTAACATATCAGTTCCACAAATAGCCCAGGGAGTTCTGGATGGCTGGATACAACGAAGCTCTCTTTCACTTGGACGATCGTATCCAGAATGCCAATAATGAGGGCTACAAGCAAGGCTGGTTGAATGTCTTAGGTGTGCTGCAGCTCGAACAGGGTCGTTACCTGTCGGACTACTATTATCCCGAGCTTCTCGACTTACCCGTGCCACCATTCAAACTGGATATGAGTTGGATCCCTTCTCGGCCCATTCCTCGGAGCTTGATTTCTAAGTATCTCGGCGACTACAATCTTCATTCAATTGTTGAAGTATCTCGTCCCGAGCATCTTCTAGATCGACCATCCGTGATGAATGTCAGGATGTTAAAGGATCTCAACTTCATAAATTCTCCCCTGGCTTTAAATGATCCGCCTGCTGGCGAGGAGCCTGTGTCAAAAGCAGAGGGGAAAACCAGTAGAATGGGAATTTTTGATGTAATAGTTAGTATATATTTCAATATCAATGTAACTTTCATTTCATTATCAATGTAATTTATTTTGAATTCAATGAAAGACTTTCATTTTTATTCGCTATTGTCTTATAACACTTTATATTTGTGCATGCATATCTGATAAAAAGATAACAATATTGTGTAGTTTGAACTTGTGATAGTCATTTGGCAAAAACAACATTTTGTTTCTCGAACAACTTAGTAATAAAGTAATAAGTATAAAAATGTTTAAAATGTTTCCAACCGACCAAGGTTGTTAAATTCTTCATGTCGACCAACTACAGTTGGTGGGTTTTTATCCCCGACCAACTATAGTTAGTCTTTTTGAAATAATTTTGATTTTGCGCATAAAATGTTTTCGACCAACCAAGGTCGGTAAATTTTCCTTGTCGACCAACTACAGTTGGTGGGTTTTTATCCCCAATCAGCCATAGTTAGTAGACTTTGGAGTTTTCTGGAATAATTTTACCTCCCGACCAATATAAGTTGGCATTTTCGAGAATATATTTACCTCCCGACCAACATAAGTTGGCATTTTCGAGAATATATTTTTTTGAGAATATATTTACCTCCCGACCAACATAAGTTGGCATTTTTAGGAATATTTTTGTTTCCTAGCCAAACAGGTTGGCATTTTTAGGAATATTTTCTTTCCTAGCCAAACAGGTTGGCATTTTTAGGAATATATTGTTTCCTAGCCAAACAAGTTGGCATTTTTAGGAATATTTTGTTTCCTAACCAACCGAGGTTGGCATTTTTAGGAATATTTTACATCCCGACCAATATAAGTTGACATTTTCGAGAATATATTGTTTCCTAGCCAAACAGGTTGACATTTTTAGGAATATTTTGTTTCCTAGCCAAACAGGTTGGCATTTTTAGGAATATTTTGTTTCTTAACCAACCGAGGTTGGCATTCTTAGGAATATATTGTTTCCTAGCCAAACAGGTTGGCATTTTTAGGAATATTTTTGCTGAGTAGTCTGATCTTTGTCGAGTTTTGCCGAGTAGTGTGTAGCACTAGTATTACCCGAAAAATTCTCAATAAAAGGAAAAACTTTGGTAGAATATCTTCATTTTATTCATATTGATGGAACTGCATTACATGGGGATATACATCACTGATAATACTTGCACAGGTGTTCTGCGTTCCATGCATTCTTAAACTCCTCCCCCTCTAGAGTTGCTATTAGGCAAGTTCCTGATCGAACAACTTTTGTAACTCGGTATGGTCCATGACAATTTGCCTCCAGTTTATTGTGCTTTTGAATTACTTTCTTCAGCACATAGTCTCCTTCTTTCAGGTCGCATTTCTTCACCCTCTTATTGTAAAACAAAGCTGTTCGCTGCTGGTATGCAACATTTCTGATGGCTACTTCTTCTCTAACTTCCTCAAGCATGTCTAAATCCAGTCTTCTCATTAAGTCGCTGACAGGGGAATTGAAATTCAGTACTCTGTGTGTTGGGAGTCCCAACTCGACAGGTATAACAGCTTCACTTCCAAACGCCAACATATATGGTGATTCTCCTGTTGCTACTCGGGGAGTAGTTCGGTAAGCACAAAGTACTGATTGTAGCTCATTGATCTAATTTGCTTTCGCATCATCCAGTCTTTTCTTCAAACCATTCAGCAGTGTTTCGTTTGTTACTTCAGTTTGTCCATTGCTTTGAGGATGGCCTGGTGCTGAGTGGACCTTCAAAATGTTTGACTGATGGCAATAGGAAGCGAACTCCTCGTTATCAAATTGTGTTCCATGGTCTGTGATGAAAGCATGAGGAAGACCATATCGACAAATGATATTCTTCTAAATAAATTGGTACACCTTCTCGTACGTCACATCAATGAGTGGCTCATCTTCTACCCACTTAGTAAAATAATCTACTGCGACGACGAGGTATTTGAATCTTCCTCGGGTCGTTGTCAGTGGCCCAACCAAATCAATTCCCCTCATGGAAAATGGCCAAGGGGAAGTTATGGGTGTCAACAATGCTTGTGGAGTTCTTCGGAGGGAGAAAAAGCGCTGGCATTTGTCACATTTCTTGGCATAGGCTACACAATCGTCTCTCATCTTTGGCTAGTAGTATCCCTGCATCATCATCCTCTGCAAAAGAGTCCGGCCTGCTACATGTGCTCCACAGGACCCTTCATGGATCTCTTCAATTAATTCTTTCACCTCGGAGGGATGCACGCATCTCTGCAAACCTGCCATAATTCCTCATCTATATAAAATACCATTAGTTAATACATACCGAGCAGCTTTAAACTTCAATTTCTTGGCTGCGAGCTTGTTAATTGGCAATTCTCCCTCCTCAATATATGCCCTGATGGGATTCATCCAAGATGGTCCTAAATCAAGGGTGATAAATTTCATCGTCAGATCTTCACCTATACTCCGACCAGCTAGCACTTCAATTCGAATTGTTCGTCGTAGCTCGATGCGAGTAGCTGATGCTAGTCGAGCTAGGGCGTCTGCTCTCGCATTATTCATTCTTGGTATTCTGACCAGTTGAATAGCGGCATATTCTGACGCCAGTTCCTTTGCCTTTGCATGATATCTGATCATTAATTCTCCTTTAACTGCATATAGTCCCAACATTTGATTTACGATCAATTTAGAATCACTGAAGACAACAATCTGCTGCGCCTCCATAATTTTTGCTAAACTAAGTCCTGCAATCATGGCCTCATACTCAACCTCATTGTTGGAAGATTTGAATTGGAAATGCAGGGCGTATTCCATGTCGACCTCGTCTGGAGTACTCAAAACTATCCCCGCGCCACATCCTGTAGTGCAAGATGAGCCATCTACATATAGCCTCCATATAGGTAACTCGTCTTCAAATTTCTGATCAGTTAGAGTTCCTCGGTGAAATATTTGTTTCTTCCTTTCATCCTCCCCGGATATTTCTCGCTCTTTGTCGATCATTTTTTCTTGCCCTTTTACCAACCGGAGTTGGTCTGAGCTAGTGTTTGTTGATCCTGTAACATCCACAGGTTGATCAACGAGTGACTTTTGCTCCTCGTGGGTATCAGGATAGGTGAACTCTGCTATAAAATCTGCCACAGCTTGCCCTTTTAGCGATGATATGGGTTCATAGACTATATCATATTCACCGAGCTCTATTTCCTAGTACATCAATCTCCCTGATTTTTCTGGCTTGTGAAGGGCTTGCCTCAATGGCATATCAGTATATACTACTATGGTATGATCCTGGAAGTATGGCCTCATTCTCCTACTTGCCTCAATAAGCACCAGTGCTAACTTTTCCAGGCTTGGATATCTGATCTCTGCTCCTCGGAAGGCCTTACTTGTGTAGTAAATTGGTTTTTGCGCTCCATTCTCCACTCTGATCAACGCCGAGCTAACTGCATTCTCGGACACTGCAAGATACAAGTACAATTTTTCTCCCATCACTGGCCTGGACAACAGTGGAGGTGCTCCCAAGTATTTCTTCAAGTCTTGAAAAGCCTTCTCGTATTCATTATTCCACTCAAAAGTCTATCTGAGTGTCTTGAAGAATGGGAGACATCTATCAGTTGCTCGTGACACAAATCTGTTGAGTGCTGCTACTCATCCTGTGAGACTCTATACTTCCTTCTTCGTCGTTGGAGATCGCAGCCCTAATAGAGCTTTGATCTTTTCAGGATTTGCCTCAATGCCTCGCTGATTGATAATGTATCCGAGAAACATGCCTTCTCGTACTCCAAATATGCACTTCATCGGGTTCAGCTTCATTTGATATTTATCCAGTTGATCAAAAGTCTGACTTAAGTCAACTAGATAATCGGCAGCTTTTTTAATTTTGGTCAGCATATCGTCAACATAGACTTCCATATTGCAACTGATTTGTTCAGCAAAGACTTTGTTCATCAGCCGCTGATATGTAGCACCTGCATTTTTCAAACCAAAAGGCATAACATTATAACAATAAGTTCCCCGAGGGGTAATGAAAGAAGTACTCTCCCTGTCTTCAGGTTTCATTTTGATCTGATTGGAGCTAGAATAAGCATCCATGAAGCTCAGCAACTCGTGTCCCAAGGTAGCATCCACCAGTTGATCAATTTGGGGCAGTGGAAAGTGATCCTTTGGGCATGCTTTGTTGAGGTCGGTGAAGTCTACACACATCCTCCACTTGTTATTTTTCTTCTTTACCATCACCACATTGGCTAACCAGTCTGGATATTTAACATCTTTAATAAAACAAGCCTTCTGGAGCTTCTCGACTTCCTCCTGTATAGCTTGATTCTTCTCGGGACTAAATACTCTTCTTCTCTCCTTCACAAGCTTGATCTCCTTATTCACATTGAGTTCGTGACATAAGAAGTTTGGGTCTATCCCAGGCATATCTTCATGACTCCATGCAAAAGTTTGTCTTCTGCTTCTAAGGAAAGTTATCAAGACCTGTTTTAATGAGGCTTCCAACGACGAACCTACTTGAGTAGTTCGATCAGGGTGTTCGTCATCCAGAATGATGTTTTCAGTAGCTTCCACCACTTGACCCTTCACGAGTTGCGTCTCATCTCGAGGATCCAATGTTTCAATCTCTGCACCTTCATCGACTTGATAGGTGGTAGTCTTTTTCTTTGATTCCTCCAATTCTTCTTGCTCGGCGGATGAATAATAGCATTCCCGAGCTACTTTCTGATCACCTTTCACAACTCCTACTCCAAAGTTTGTTGGAAATTTTAGGCACTGATGCACTGTAGATGGTACAACCTCGAACTTCTTCAATCCTACTCTTCCCATGATGATATTGTACGATGATTGGACATTCTTATCCATCACGAAGAAATGTATTCTTTCTGTCCGACAAGCAGGCCACGTACCAATGAATATATCCAACTTGATCGTCCCAAGTGGAAATACTTTCTCGCCAGCAAAACCGATGAGGGGTCTGTGGTAAGGCTCCAGTTGAGATAGCTTTATATTTAAACTATCGAAGCACGAGTAGAACATAATGTCCGCCGAGCTACCATTATCGACCAGTACTCTTGAAATCATAACTTCATTCATCCTCATTTTTATCACCAGTGGATCATCGTGAGGATATAGAACACCTACGAGGTCATTTTTTGAGAACCCAATGACCAACTTCTCTTTGTTCACCTTTCTCGGGTGATCCTCCTCAGCTAGATTTATTCGCTGAATGTACGAGAAAGCTTGAGCCTCACCGAGGTAAGCTTTTCTCTCTGCAGTGAGGTCTCCTCCTCCTGCATTTCCACCTGTTATAACATTACAGTCAAAAGACCCAAAGCGTATTGAAAATACCTCTCGTTCTGGATGCCTTGGTCTCTTGGGAAGATCCGGGTCGTCTACTGGATCAACTTCATGGTTTCTTTTCTTGTTCTCCTCTGCTTGACGAGGAGATATAGACCTCTCTCTTGCTCGGTCGTTGTTTCTTCTTTCGTTTCCACGATCAACATACTTTGATAGCTTTCCTCATCGGATGAGTGTTTCGATCTCATTCTAAAGAGCTATGCAATTCTTGGTCATATGGCCATGATCTTTGTGAAACTCGTAATATTTTTCCCTATTCCTTGTGTCAGGGTCTGCCTTCATTTTCTTTGGCCAGTTTAACTCCTCGTTGTTCTTAATTTCTTCCAAGACGTGGTTAATATCTACCTTCAAAGGAGTGTAATCGTCAAATTTCCTCAAGACCTCCCATGACGACTTATTTTTGGATTGTTTGTCACCACCATTGTTCTTATGTTCTTTATTCTTGGTTTTATCGACTTCCACCTTGGTTTCTTTATCCATATTCTTCTTCGCAGCCATAGCCTCCTAGACATTCATGATTTTGGCCGCTTTTGCCATCAATTCTGACATGTTTGTGGGCGGATCTTTGGCCAAAGTGTAATAAAACTTGTTAAGCAACATCCCACTCATCAAGGCAGTGATCACTGTCTTCTCCTCATAATCAATGACTTCAAGTTTCGTTATTAAAACGAGTTATATAATCTCTGGTACTTTCACCAGCTTTTTGTCTAACACTTAACAGATGTGCTACTCGTTTAACTGGCTTTGCCCCAAAGAAGAGATTTCCAATAAATAACTCGGCCAGTTGAAAGAAAGTTGAGATCTTACCCCGAGGAAGATTATTATACCATGTTTGAGCAGATCCGGTAAGAGTTCCCGAGAATGCCCTGCATCTCATCTCATCTGGGACAGCATAGATGTCGACAGCAGCTTGATATTATTCTATATGAAGAACAGGGTCAATCTTTCCATCATATTTGGGGGTCACAACAGGTGCTTTGAACTTTGATGGTGTTGGAAAATCTACAATGGCCTGGACAAAAGGTGTTCCTCGAACAAAGGTTCGTTGTAAAGGGTTCTTGGTTTTAACCATTTCCCCTAATCTATCCTCCAACCTTTGAATAAAACCTTTCCATGCATCATTTCCTTCCTCGGGCCTGTTGGTTCGAGTAGCTGATCGCGTTGAGGTGACTTCCTGGGATCTCTCTTGACGAGCAACTGGTCGCGACTGGGAAGATCCTTCCCTTAAGGCTGTTGATCGTCGAAAGCTCCTCGACGCTGCATTAAGAGGACTTTTGTTCCTCCTAGAGACTAATCGGTCGAAAGGAGAAACCCTACTTAATCTTTCCAATGCACTGGTCCTTTCTGGAGAGAGAGTGACACGTTTTTCAGTATCTGTGGCTCGCACCGACGAAGTTCGGCCAGATTGATAAGAGAAATCATCAGATTCCTCATTGCGATGTGAATCGGTACGCCTAGTACGTGAGGATGGTGCGCGGGTGTTTCTTTGAATACTCTGTGGTCCTGAATGGGCTGACGCATCGCCATGGAGAGTTTGGATGAGTTATCGCATTATTTCTTGCATGATGGTCTGGCCCTGAGCCAGATTTGTCATTATTCCATCCAGATCTGGAATATTTGGCGGAGCAGATGGATTTGGAGGGGTTCCAGCATTTTGATTGCTGGATTCTGGAATATCAGCCATTTGTGATGGATTGTTTTTGGTGAGAAAAAGATATTACCAGTCGTTTTCCACAGACGGCGCCAATTTGTTGATGTAAAAAATTAGATCACTCTAATTATTCAATCACAGATAAATAAATGAGATAAATAATTTTAAAGTGGTTCAGCCTTATAAGAATGGCCTACGTCCACTGTTGTTTTATTGCTGAGTGTTTGGGAATTCTCGATTACAAGTTCTATCAAGAAATACCGGTATGGATTTTTCGATCCTTCTACAATGAGGATTGTATAATGTATTTATAGTCCTGAGGCTGTAATGTGAAAGGGTAATACATTTAATGCCCCTTAAGCGTGTGCGTCTAAATGATAAGCATTTAATGAATCAATTGAACTGTTGGTTATCCCGCTATTAATGCTTTGTTCGAGGTGCATCTCGGACCGCCTGAGCTTCTTGGTACTTAAGAGTTCCTCGGTGAGGTCTTGTTCCTCGGAGCGTATGAGTTCCTCGGGGAAGCAGTGTTCCTTGGGGAAATAGTCTTCCTCGTTGTAATCTTGTACCTCAGAGCTTGTGGGTTTCTCGGAAGTGTTGTTGTTGCCATGTAGATCACCATGTGTCTTCATTTAATTAGGCCATGTCATCAGACTAAATTTGGTATCAACAGGCGCCCTAGTTGTGGAAATTGGTTTTATAAAACTCTAAATTGACTTAAAATAAAGTAAATTAAAATTTATTCGTCGTGGGTAAATAGAAGTTTGGAGATAGGATTAGTAAGGATGGGTGTACTAGAACTAGTTGAGCTTTGGAGGATTAGGCTTAGCTAAAATTTCGAGGACAAAATTTTTGTAAGTGGGGAAGTTTGTAACAACCTGAGGTTTTAGGACAGTTATTTATTTATTTTGGGAGAAATAAATATTATTTTATTTAGAGAAAAAAATTGAATTGGCAATTGAGGTCAAAATTTGAAGTTGTTAGAAAGATGTACGGATGTCAATTCTGAGGGTGTAGTTGTGTCGGAAAGGGTCTAGAAAGTCAAAATGACTGTACTTGGGGTCTATTTAGGTTCCGAAATAATTTAAGCTCGTTTGACTCGAATTAAAGTTACCGAGTCATTTAAAGTGTGTATTATCATTTAAAGTTGTGTATCTTGGGAGTTAGGGATTAAAAGCCTACGGGAGAAACAATTCTCCAAAGAGAGAAAGAGAAATAAAAAGAAAGAAAAAGAGAAGAAGAAAGAAGAAGAGAAAGAAGGAGAAAAGAGGGAGAAAGAGGATTTTTCGGCCAAATACGCGATCTCAAGGCGGATTCAGACCCTACAAACCTGAGGCAAGTGATTAAACTTGCTAAATAATTGTTGTGTACCACTTATTGCATGATTTGTGGATTGAATTTATGGGTTTTAGGTTTAGTTTAACAAAACCTAACTTTTTAGGAAAACCTTAGATTTATAGTGTATAAATAGATTTGAGGTTCGAAATTAGTTTATATGTGTTCTTGGATGAATAATAATGGTGTATATGTGATTAGGTTAATACAAAATGGTTGGATGATGATATAATTGATTTTTGGGAATTTTGGGTTTTGAGAAAAATAGCCCATTTCATAGCTTGCTGCACTTACCGAATCGTTTCGCCCCTTCCGAATCGATTCGGTCTGTTGCAAAAACCCCAGGTCTTTAGGGCCGAATCGATTCGCCCCTTGCGAATCGATTCGTTATGTAGCAGACTCTCAGGTCCTTTGGACCGAATCGATTCAGATGGGCCGAATCGATTCGGAAACAGGGGAATTTTTGGAGATGTTTTCTAGGAAGAATTTCATCCCGTTTCGTTTAAGGTTATCGAATAGGAACCTCTATAAGAGTTATTTGGAGTATGTTTGGAGACTGTTAGAGAGTTTTCGTTACAAAAAATTATTGGGGTCATATTGACTAAAATTGAGGAATACCGATTAAATATTATGGCATATTCTAAGTGGGGAAGCCCACCTTAATTGGAGATTTTACTTAGAGATAATAATTAAAATTCATATGAAAAAATGAGAATAACTTAGAGATACCGGATCTTAGGATCCAATCCCAAATGAGATAACTTTAAAGGTTCATAAATGAATTGAACCCTATTATGGATGAAGAATTATAAATGATAATTGATGTGCATACGGATATAGAAATATCCTTATTGATGAGTGATTTGGGAGATGTCTCACACAAATGATAAATGCTAATTGAGGTGCATTAGGATAAAGAATATCCTTAACTTAAATATAATTGAGAGACAATTCATAATTAGAAGCGACATGTGAGCTTCAAGCGAGAAATAGTACAGTGAATACTAAGTGGCGAAGACGTGTGAGAAATGATGATTAGTATATCAAGAGGGAAATATACTAAACAATGGCATTAATTCTATTGCGCCTAAGAGCGTATAAAAAATATGAAAACAATGTGGCAGGTATACCTTATATGTTGGTATATCTTTATATGATGTGATGTATGTATACCTTATATGATGTTATATATATATATATATATAGTGAAACATACCCCCTCCTTGCTATCATTGGGAAGTTGCGTGCGTTGAGGGTGAGCATCCTGGATCGATGAGCGGGGTGTGGATGTTCTCCAGGTCATAGTCGTCCATGTGATTATTATATGATACACATTATTTATTTTGGGGGTGAGAAGTCGTGGGTATGTGTCGTTCTCACCAGCCGATTAGGAGCTATAACCGCTTCCCGGGACGTCGTGTGCATGAGTTTATCACGAGGTGGGTGTCGTTGAACCCCACCAGGTGGCCCCAGTTTGCTATGTGTATGGGCTGCTGGAAGATGATAGCATGTGAGCCTGCGTCCTCGAGTTATAGATCGGTTGGATGGTTATTGATTGTGCTTGTACTTGGGTATCGAGGGCATAATGGACCTCAACGACTAACATTGCCAGGGTTAGTGTATCGGGGGATTCCTTGTTTGGATTTCGCCTTGGCGAGACGTCCCATGCACGAACCGCAGTGTAATGTTGGAAATTGGGGAGAAGTTAGTCCTTAATGCTCATATATATATATATATATCCTATCCCGACTATCGACAGTGTCGGGAGTAGTGTAACGGGGGGTTCCTTGTCTAGATTTCGCTTCGGCGAGACGTCCCACGCATGAAATGCCGTGTACTATTGAGAATTGGGAATATTAATTAATTAAAATGGAGTAATAATAATTTGGGTTACATGCATCATGCATTGAGGGCATAATGAATCTCAAGGATGAATACTGTCAGAAGTAGTGTAACGGGGGGGTTCCTTGTTTGGATTTCGCCTCGGCGAGACGTCCCATGCACTAAACGCAATGCCATATTGAGAATCGGGAGAAGTTTAGTCCTTAGCACTTGATGCTAATAACTCGTATTTAATTAATTATATATATGTTTACATGCCAAATGAGGGCATAACTAGAATATATGAAATTCTAGTAAGAGAATGTTGATGTATTGTGATGATGTTATTAAAGGGTTGATTATGCAACTTTATATGTTCAACAAATGAACAAATATAAAGAGTACTATAATATTAAAATTTAAAGTAGATGAGTTAATGAATATAGATAAGAGTAGATTGGGAGATAGGTTAGATGGTTTTAATTATAATTCCATTGGGTTTAAGTTAGACTCTTTTGCCTAACTAGAATTGGGCATCCATTTTGGAGATCACGTGCATACGCTTAGTTGCGCGCTTTAGTTGAGAGGTGAGTTGGATTTTAAAGAAGAGTTCGATTCCACCATAATCATGTAATAATGCATTTATAATTATTATGAATTTTAATGCACTTGCTATAAAATATTTTCAACTCGGGTTCTGACCCGTTTATATTTTCTCCCTCCATGTATATATATTGTAATACTTTAGGTGTTCCTCCGCAATGACGCCATTAATGTTCACCCATCCAGTGTATTCGTGGAGCTGTGGCAGTAGCGGACTGTTGCGACACTTTTCTTTAGTCGATTCCTATCTTTGTATATCTAGATTAGGATTCAGTTTGTATATCAGGTGTATACTCAAGTGTTGCAGGTTAAAACTTTTATATTTCATTTCTCAGATTATTGTATTGTCTGTTACCCGACAGCTTATTCGGGTATTTCATTGTAGATATTTTGTTGCACATTGTATTGTACTCTACATATTATTGGAGTTTACACTTATCACTTATCATAGTTAGATGTGTAATGTTGGTTATGTTTGTACAGTTGGTTTTGTTGTTTTTAAATAAAAAGTTTTAAAATTTTTGACAATCCACTTTTAAATAGTTTCGGGTAGTTAGCCTTATATTATTTAGTATTGTTAGTTGATGTTGAGACTTTGCCATCTGAGATACCTGATTTAATGTAGTATAGGGCTGTCCCCCTATTATTATTTTGAGCGGGTTATCACAAGGTGTTTAATGGAATCTTTGAAAAAGGAGCTTCTCGAGTTTGAAGAAAAAAATGTGTTGTTAGAGTCTAAAATTTTAGAATTAGAAAATAAACTAAAAGACTTTTGAAAAGTCAAATTTGATTTGGAATGTAGGTCTGAAAAACTAGATAAATTCTTAGGCACGATCCCAATAAAAAATGTCATGTGTGGTTTAGGCTTCGATACATGTAGTGAATCAACTCATAAAGCCAAAAGCAATATTTTAGTATAATCCACTAGGAAAGCTTTTAGAGATGACTTCTTAGGTAAATCTTTTCGTCGTGACTTTAGGTCTTCAAATTGTGATCGAAAAGGTCATCTTAGGAAATTTTGTTTTGATCTTAAAAGAGGTCCTAGAAAATCCCTACGTAAGGCAACCGAGGTAGCTAAGATTTCTACACCCTGAGACCGCCATTCGTCATTAGTTTGGGTTAGGAGATCCGACTTGGTAGCTTTACAAAACAAGATTTTTGATTCTCATTTACTTTCACATGCTTCCTCCCTTGCTAAATCTAAAGGTTGAATGTGGTAGTGGTTGCATACGTTAGCGTTTGTACTTCATGCTATATTATCATGCTAAATGTATGCTTGTTTAACCATTGTTCTATTCTATACTCCATGCTTAATCACTTGCTAGAATTATGATTTTTGTTTATGTTTTGTATTATATTTTCTCATTTTATTTTGCATTAAATGAAAAGTACAAAAAAAAATTTGTTTATGATTTGTGTTTTATTTGTTTAGTAATTTAGGATTTATGGAAAATACAAATGATTTTTGTTTGTCTTTTGAGTACATATTTTTATTTTTGGTTAAAATTTTCAAAAACTAAAAAAGATTTTTATTTTGTGTGTTTTTTTGTTTGACACACTCTGTATGGCATATACTTGTGTTTGAATCCTTCTTGTACGCTCTCATGTGGCTAGAACTTTTGGTTAAGATTGTCAATACTTAAAATGTTCTTTACCATGCTTACATGGAGTAGTTGGATTTTGTGTTGCTTAAATGGATTCTATTTTTATATGCCTCTATTCACACATGTACGAGCTATTTTGAAATTTAATCGTCACATGTTATATTTGAGCTTTGTGAGGCGTTCTCCTTCATATCTTGTCATCTACATAATTGTGACATAGGAGGACTAGTGCATGTCAAAATCCGTTGCACATGAGATTTGTGAGATATAAACAAAAAATATGTTATATATAAATGTGCATGGGGATGGGCTCCGAAAGGAGTTATTTCCTTTGCGAATAGTAAGCCACCGTTTGGAATGGACCTAAAAGAAATATGTGGACCAAAGGCCTAAAAATAAAATAATGACATTAAAAAGAAAAGTAATTGCCAAGGCCTATTTTTATTTGATATATTCATTCAAATATATATGATTAATGAGGGAGATTGGATGGTATATAAACGGTTTGCACAATGTCCGTTTATCCTAGTTGATCTTTCATTGTCATGACTCTATTTGGTTTGTAGAATCATAAAAACTCTAAGCTTGTATGCATCGTGTATATTTGTTCATTGAGTTCAATCTATATTGTCACATGAGGTTATATTCAAATGTAAAAATGTTTGCAATCAATTGAGAACTCTGTGAACAAGTTTTAAGTTTTTGGGTCTAAATTTCTTTGTTACTAGTTCACACCCCTACACTTCCGTTTCCATATGACACATTTTTGCCATACGAGTGTGAAAAACTTATCGTATCTTGTGTCATTTGTGTGTTTATTTCTACATATATGTGCTTGTACTCTATTGGGATATATATATATATATATATATATATGATATTTTTGTTTCTTTGCCTTACTCTTTAGCCCATCTATGCTTTTATTTCATAATTGGTATCTATCTTATTGCACCTTTATTGATATCTCATGCTTAATATTTCATATATCATATTCATATAAGTTTATTTCATCTTAGTTGGTATCTCTTGTTCCTTTTATGGATTAGTTATGCTTTTGTTGTTTATATGAACTCATGTTCTTATCACTATAAGCTTCAACATGTTTAAATTAGTTTTACCCTTTGCCTATTCCTGAACAAAAAGGGGGAGAATGATAGGGGAGAAATGGTATCTAATCCTATTATAATCATATCTTAGTTTGGGAGATTTAACTTAGGGTAGTCGCGACTTTCTTAGGTAGATCACATTGCTAAAGGGGAGAATTAATTTAGGGGTAGTATTTATTTTAATTGCATTAAATATTTTGACATTACCTATGCGTTTGATAGTTTGCTTAAGCATGCAGAAATTATTCTATGTAGCAACGTTCACCGACAAAGATTTTGATCCTTGGGTCTTGTTTCAAGTTTGGGTGGTATGTTTTGAGTCTAGTAGAGCTTGATGATCCTTTAGGATTTTTATTGGTTTTTGTCCCGGAATAACCAAAGGGAAGATTTGTAAGGACACAATTCTCCGATTGAGTCTTAATGTAGTTTTGTCTCAATTCCGGACAAAAAAGTTTATGTCATAGGATAGTGTCCAATGTATCCATTCAAGCCTATAACGAGATAGTTGAAGACGTAGCAGCCAAGAGTATAAAGCTTCATCATATGCCGGGTTTAGTGTGCCTCATTTCTACGTCAACAACATTTGGTTCCATTGGTTCTAAGGTATGAATGCATCACACACACACACACACACACACACACACACACACACACACACACACATATATATATATATATATATATATATATATATATATATATATATATATATATATATATATATATATATATATAGGAGCATGGAATAATTTATATTGGGTGAAATTTCATTTTAAACTGTTGTTTATTTTTCAGAAAGATTTAATTAAAACTTTAATATAAACTATATAAAGTTTCTAAGCTAAAAATCAAAATTTAAGCTTTCTGGAAGTTCGTTCGATATTGTCGTTCGAACGAGAATGTCGTTCGAGCGAGGTTTGCCAACAAGTTCCCCATTTGGCCACTGGAATATCATTCGAATTGTCGTTCAAACGAGAATTCCAATGAGATTTATAATGAGTTCAACTTTTATAAAATGGAACTTCGTTAGAAGGGTCGTTCGAACGAAAAATCTCATTCGAACGAGATTTAGCAGGAACAGTTAATTGACAATTTTAAACAGTTTTTCCCACTTTTTTCACTTTCTTTCCCCACTAACTTTTGAAAGAATTTATGAAGTGCGGGAACAAACTTTTTGAACTTAAAATTTTCATACTATTCCAACTCCTAGAGAGAGTTTTGAGAGTTCAATTGCTCAAGAAAAAGTTCATGGTTTAAGTGTCTAATTTTTCAAGAAAAATTCATTAAACACTTTTGTTTTCACCCATATTGTTTATTCCAAGTTTCAATTTATATATATCATTGATTGGAGTGTTTGAAATCGGGTTTCACTCTACCGTTTGAAGAGTTCGTTTGGGTTTCCTTCTATATCCCACAAAGAAGAAGTTCGTATTTTGGCTGCGGCATTCTCACATAGTGAAAGGCACTATGTGTAGTTGACGGCTGCTTCCTAGTTCCTCATTGATGGATTCCATGGTTCCGGTGAAGTCCGAGATTGTCAACTAAGCGGAGGTAGTTACAAGAAGACACGTCGGGACTTGAAGGAGCCGAGTCGAGTGTTGTAAGTCATCTTGCTTTTAATTGTAAATTCCTTACTTCGTGGACTTAAGGCTAGGGCCATCCGAGGTTTTTTCCTGTTGTAGGTTTTCCCTCGTACATCGCGGCGTAGTGATTTATTATTTATTTTACCTTTCGCATAATTCACCTTAAATACATGCTTAGGTAATTCAAGATAAAATTTGGTTTATATCACTACTTGTTTAATATGGTGCAAAATTATATTTGGGTAATGCTTAAATTAATTTAGTTCAAGTCATTAATTTTATTTGATAAAATTTGGTTTGGCCTAATGTGCAAAATTGGATTATTTATTTGGTTAGGCAAATTTCTAGGACTTGGGTTGAATTAATTGTGTTTAAGTGAAATTAAAATTGTGAGTCTGTTTTATCCTATTTCAGTTGGTTTAATTTTAATTTGAGGTAAATTAAAATTTATTTAATTGAACCATCTCGCTTTCGCATCTATTTAAAAAGAAAATTGATTTTCAAGTGTAAGATTTTAAATTTGGGGGTCCTCACGTGTTTCATTATCATAAAGTGCATAATAATCTTTGAGTCATCCTTAAATTGTTTTCCATAAACACCTTAATCAAACAACTCATTATGCGAGTCATGACGCTCACATACAATTTCAAGAGCATGATCGCTTCATTTACCACAACATTAACAATTCGTACAGTAAGGTCTATACATTGAGTTATTCAATACTGATCCAATAATGTCTTTGTAAAAGACTAAACCTGTCATATTCTTTCATTCACAAGCATGCGTACAATAACGATAGAAATACATAATTCTGAAATGTTGTATGATATCATATGGTAGAGTCAAAATAAAGACAAAATAGTCCACCACATTAAGATTTTATCGGCTATACTTAAGACTCGTATCTTAAGCATGCCTCATTAATGTATTTCATGATAGCCCAATCATATGAATTTTCCATGTTAACACTTGTACAAATATGTTAAATGACACTTGTTTCAGAATATCTTCTTTAAAAGGTATTTACATTCAATGTTCTTAGTTACTCACATAATACCTAATTTATCTTAATAAAGAAGACTGCAATGACTATATAATAATATTTCAGCAGCATGGTAATAGTGTCGACAACTCCAAGTTCCTAAATTTAAATTCCATTGCCATGATCAATAAGTTATAACATCAAAGCATGCTACAAATTCATATTTCCATAATAGTCAATGGAGTGTGTTACACTCCTTCATTATATTAGTCGTTAAACCAAAATAAACATAAGTAGATAAGAGTGAACTTTAAACTTTCTATAAATCCAGTAAATCTGAGTTGTAATAACTGATCGTCCAAAAATGAACAGTCAACTTTCATGTGAACATATAAGATTTTAGTATCTCATAACTTCATCCATTACATATTGAAAATTAATGTAACATTTACAATATAATGAATATATAAACTTACTCCCACTGATCATAAGTTGTATAAATTGAACATACAATGATTGGAAAATATATTGGTATTACTTCTAAAAATACCACAGGTGGAAAACTTATTCAAGTTCATAAAATCATTTCTTTATCACATGTGTAAAATATCATAAGCATAATAGTTTTCACATACACTAAATGTAACTCTCATCATAATGAGTTACTTATCTCATAAGAATTTTATGTCCTTGAAAAACGTGACGTCCTTGGAAAAGGTGAGAAGGTTCATTTATAATCGTTTTCTCATTACACATAAAATATTTGACTACAATTTAACTTTATTCATTTAATTGCAATTAACATCATGTTTAGACTTGTTGAACTCTTCATACTCAACTTAATGGAATTTAATGAGATCTTGTAGTCCAGTAAGTTTACTTCTTATGATGTGTGAAAACAAAACCAAATATTTATTTATCCTTATGCCAAATTCATATTCTTGCAGATACACCAAGTAATCATTTAGAATTGTAGACTCCATTAATAATCTTCTCAATATTATTCTTTATGATTTTATCTACATTTGGTTTAATCATTTATTTGTTCTCTATTGTTTAAACAATCCAACAACTAAAAGAATAAGTATTGAAGAAAGTTATCAGTAATGGGATAAGTACCCTCCCTTCCTTTATAACCATATTCATGATTTGATACTCCCACTAATTTCACCACTCATGATGAATTTGACATTTGATTTTTTATAATGAAATAAGTACATGTCAATGAAGATTATATGATCTATGTAGGTCCATATTAAGGGATAATCACCCACTTGGGCCGTATAGGTCATACAAATATTAAATATTGTAATAACTTACGGGCATAACTCGACTATCAAGATTTATAAGAGATATTACAAAAATCTTGTCCATAAAAAATATCAAAGAGAGTCGAGATTTAATTTGGTACAAGATTAAAGAGTTTCATCAATTATACTATGATTATGATGTGGGATCAAAATAATATTTAAAAGAAATATATCCAAACTTTATTTTATACAAAATATCAAAAGAATAACATAACTTTTGAGAAGGGCTGAAAATGCTTTAAAAAATATCCCTCACAATCAAGTCTAGACAAATCTTTTTCAAGAAAATTGAAAGCATTGAGGGTTTATGAAAAACAAATGGATTGATTCCCCAAGAATAAAACAGAAAAAAATCTTATTTGTATTTCTAGTGTCTTTTGTAAACAATCTTTGCATCAAAAGTAAATTCTTTCTGTAACATAGTAAGTTTAACTTTCAAGCTCTACTAAGATAGAAACTCATTTCAAACCATAAAAGATACATATTATCTCTATCATTATTAGTCTGAGTGTGCAACATATAAACAAACTTAATTTATTTGATTTCTTCAAACTTTATATGGAGTGTTCCACACAATATTGATCATCAATAGTGGGATACAAAAAATTCAACATAATAATTGAGAGAAACGAAATCATACCATAACATGTTAAATATATGAGATAAATTACTCACTACATTAATGATTTGATTTGACAACACATGTACTAATATCTCTCTAATACCCGATGTGCATTTTATTTTTCTCATTAGTAACCATTGATTAGCAATTATATGATGCTTGTAGATACTTGAGTATTAAATATACATGATATATACTTGAATAATCTATATGATGGATAGAGTTCATTCAATTAGTCAAAATCAACTACTTCTAAGAAACAATCTTGTTTTATGATTAAACTCAATATGCTCCAAATTATAAGCATCATAAGTTATTACTAGTATCATCTTTACATTTAATAGTCATACTCATTATAGTTAGGTCACTGTGGTGACTACCAAACCTTTCATAATATGAATATTACATTATGTAAAGACTTACAAACATAAGTTAATAAATTTTCCACTTATGTTCATTAAACATTGCATGCGCAATGAACAAAATTATTCATGTTTAGGATTTCATAAACTCAATTAGTGATATTATAATGAAAGAAACTATGACATCTCCATTTGATGACCATTAGTGCTTTTCTAACATATATCACCACTTAATTTTTGCTCAATAATTGTAATTGGATCTGTACGTTATCGAATCACAATAATTGAATAAACTGTAATATATATATATATATATATATATATATATATATATATATACGTGACATCATAAATTCTAGCAATTAATATCATATATGGACGAGTAAGCAACCAAAATATGCATGATATGATTACGTGAGTCCAATATTTATCTCTTATGGAATGAATTACTTTAACAAATATCGAACCTTATATTATATAAATACTAAAGATAAGCACACATGTGTAAAATACCAGTAATACATGAATAAATTATATTATAATCTATCTCCTAATTTGAAATTCACGAACTATTTAAATTTGATATAACGTGAAAATCAAATAGACATGGGGCTTGCATGATACATTGTGTGAATAATAGTAAATGAAAGAAATGCAAAATATGATTATAACATTAAGTTGATGGTGTTTTAAAAAAAAACTTAAAATGATTTCATATATCAAAGGCATCTGTGTTTGATGTCCAATAATTTATTAATAAAAATTATTGTTACCTAGTAATAGTTAATCACAACTACCATACTTATGGCATTTGTATTTTATGCTTAATTTTTTTATAATATGGCTATATAACTTTAGTGTCAATTATTCAATATTCACAAAAATTCCATTGTTTATTTGATTTAAATTTTAGCATGTGTTGCGGTTCAATTTAATCTTATAATAAACACTAGGATAATCTTAAATGAATAAAGGTATAATATATACACATGCAATCTCAGTCTGTATAATTACTCCAAAATCTAAAAATAAATTGTGGAATTTAAAAATCAATTTTCTGGAATGAGATATTATCGTAAATATTATTTATGTAAAATCAATGCCCCTAAAAATATTATACTAAAAACTTAATGTATAATTAGGGGTCCAAATATAGATGCATACACAATAATCTAATATTTACAATTATAAATTAAGACACTTTAATGCCTTCCCCATCTAAAATTATAAAAAATATTAGTGTCAAAACATTAATTACATTAGGACCTTTGGACTACCAAATATAAATTATGCACAATAATCTAATTTTACCGAAATGTTATGGTTAAACACATAATCATACGTCTAATACTCAAAACGTTGTATTGAACTTTTCGATCAATACCAAATAATACATAACATGAATATTAGAACAACCATTTAAAAAAAATATGTAGTGATTCATAAGATAAAAAATGAATAAATATTTTTTTTTTCAAAATGGAAAATTTTGTGTTATCATTACAATAACATAAATAATCTCTTTAGGATCACTCTTTAATTTGCGGAATCATAAAATCAAATTTTAAACGGGAGTTATGAGCGTTGACATTATCACCAAAAATGGCAAAACTGCATTTTTAGAGTTCTAAACAACATCAAAATGCAAAACTAGGGTGGAGACCATTTTATACAATGGGTTTTGATTATTTTGATATTTCCAGTCGACCATGTGAGGTTTAGCAAATTCCGATAAAGTTTTGACCCTTTAGACTAGTGAGTATAGGTGACAGAAGAGAAACGTCACAAAAATCCCAGGCACACACAAAAATTAATTTAATGTAGACTCCATTATAGGCAAACACCAATAAAGAAAAATCATGAGATCTTAAACTTTAGCTCTGATACTACATGTAAAACAATTTTCAAGAATGCCATAATATTAATCATTGAAATATTATTGATTAAATTTTCACATACAATTGTTCTTGATAAAAGTATCTTGGATCTTCATGATAAACACATATAATCATTATGCGAAACATAAAATGGTATTAAAATAACATACCACCATCATGTCACAACTAGAAAGATTGATGGAGCAGTCAACCTTAACGATGTTCGATCGAGCTGAATTTCAAAACACGACTTTATCTTTAATATGGTAAGAACATACTCCAATTTCAATGCATTCCAATAATTATACCTCCCTATATGAAAAAAACTATTTTTAGATTTACTCTCCTTGAGAATTTAGATTTCTCTCCCTTTCCTTTATGTTGTCTTTTAGAGTGCCTGAGTGATGGAATGAGTTACTTATTTATAGATAGGGACATGACATAAATCTCCAACAATCACTTAATATCAACCGTCCATTAAGGTAGATACTTAAGTGTCTTTTGACTCTTGGTATTTGGAGTATCCTTTCATTAACCAAAGTAACTATTAGTATTAATATAATTATGGAGAACATGATGGAGAATTATTTAAAATAATTCTAACATTTATCCCTCTACCAATCCGTAAGTAACAAAAACCATCAACCAATGAGGGAGATGGGATGGAAATGTGGTTTTATGGAGTTTATTCAGATATTGTCTTAGAATTTGATGATTGGTCTGAAATACCCCTTTCATATTTTTCAAGTCTAACCCGGACAATAGGGGTTTAAATGGGTATCACCCAAAAAATATGTAAATAAGGAAATCCAAATAGAAAAACCCAGTTTAAATAATGCATATTAAATGCTTCGAATGTCCCATTATGTAACCTCCCAAACACATGGCATAATGAAAAACAAAAAATAGGGTATTCAATGTTGCTAAAAAAATATAAGGTGTTCATCGAGATCATAGTTACAATATATGGATTATAATGGATTATATGACGGCTCAATAGCTCAATGCGAAATGTTCAGAAATTACTCAGTGGATTTTAGGTTTAAGGTTTCAGTATAAATGGGTTAATTTTGATGGCATGAAAGAGCTCCATCTTCCAGTCAGAGAATAAGAAAAAGAATGGCAGAATAAAATGGTTTTGGGTAAAAAATGGTTTGGGGAGAAAAAAGGGTGTGGGAGGTTTATATGCATTACTGAAAAATAAACAAAGGCCATTAAATGATTTGAACAATTGGGACAACATACTATGTAGCCTCCTAAATACATGGCAAAAAGAAAAACAAAAAAATAGGGTGTTAATTGGTGGTGAAAAAAAAATACGGTGTTCATTGAGATAAGGCTTACAATATATGGATTACAATGGATTTTGATGACCGAGCTGCTCAATAGCTCAATGCTAAATGTCGGATTTTCGGGTTTAGTGTTTCGATAGATATGGGTTTGTTTTGACTGCATGAAATAGCTTCATCTTCCTACCAGAAAATGAAGAAACAATAGGCGAGAAAAAAAGGTTTAGGAGAAATACAAAAAGGAAGCTGCTGCAGGGGTATAATGCAGGTAGCGTCTTAACAAATCAAGTTGTGCACATGAGTTTTAGTAGTCTTAGATGTGTGAAAAATGATTTAGTTTAATAAGTAAATAGCAATTGTTAATAACATCTTTTTAATATCAAAAGACTTAAATTGAAGGATAAAAAACTAATATTCATTTTTACTAATTTGATGAAAAAATATTATATCGTTAGTATTTATTACAAAGAATTTTAGAATTAATATGCATAAAGTTTTCAATCAAAATTGCAAGTAGATATAGTCTAGCTTGAAAAATAATCTGTTTATATAACTAGTAGAAAATTGTATCTCATTGTTCATTTTAAATTTTTTCAACAATCAAATGCCACAAGAGAGTCGATGGATTTGTGACATTTTTAGTTGGTCATGTTTCCTAATAAGATAAGTTGTTCTCAATAAGATTTAGCTTATTATGGGCATTTTGGGCACTAAATTATAGAGTTTGGCTCAAATTCATGGATGAAATTAGGATTTTGATGCTATGAGTACCAACTTTTTCCACCGATTCATGTGGTACTGGATAAGTGTTGTACATTGTACTGTAATAATTACAGAGTGCAACACTTTAATGCGTGCAACATCAGTTGGGGGATGAGGTTGGTACTCATAGTACTACTCTAATTATATAATAAAAAACAATTCTCATGGACATGTAAAATTGTGTTGGTATATGCACTTTCGACATGCTTTTACTTTAAAATGAATCAACATATATGATTTTACAATAAAAAATTAGAAATTGAACTAAATGTTGACCAAAATGATTTGACTGTACTACATTTATAATCCATTTGATATTATAATAAAATATATTAATAAAAGTAAATCAAACTACATTCAAATAATATATATAGACCACTCCATGAACTTTTGAGTACTAGGTAATGCACACGTGCATTTCACGTGCAACATTTTAAGCATTATATACCAAAAAGAAATTAAAATTCTAAGAATTGAAACAACTATTTAATGATTTAAACCTTCTCCCATAATATAAATGGTGTGAAAATCAGAAGAGAGTGAAAAAAATTATTTATTGAGAGTTAAAATCACATTGAAAAGTAGATTAGATACCGCTTTATATTGTGTTATCGTTTTGGTTGATAAACAATGTAGTTGGATGATAGAGTGTTTATGTTGTGTCAAATAAGCTACTCACTACGAAATAAACAATTTCAACATATATCTAATTGGAGTTTAGGAGTTAGTTTAAAATAGTATCTACATTTTTATGTATATGTATGTCTACGTGTGTGTGTTTAAAAGGGAGAAGTTTAGTAAGCCAACAATTTCTATCTTTGAAAATTTAACCTGTTAATCAACATAACTATGTGACAGAGAGTAATAATCGGGTAATGTATTTTTTATTAATATACTTTAATCTTATTTTTAGAAATAAAGCTTTACATTTATCATTTAAAAAAATTATGTCATTGTAAACAATCAAAACAAACATTTACGTTAAAAAGAACTCCAATAAATATGTGCTTTTAGATATAGGTATAATACAAATTATAGATTGATATACATAATTTACACCCAATGTCAAGTATGAAATTAACTTAACATTATCAAATATTTTAGAAGCAAAGATATTAAATTTCAATTATAATAAAAGATCTTACCATTGGTATTGATAGTGTTAGAATAAAAGGTATAAGATTTGATCTAATGGTAAGGGAACGGATTGTGGACTTTATACAGTGTTTAATGAAGCTACGAATGTTATATTGGAAGGTGAGGGGTTTGAACGATCCTGAGAAAAGAGGAGTAACTAGTGGAGCTATTTTGAGGTAGAGACCTGATGTTGTGTGCCTATAGGAGTCGAAGTTGGGGAACATGAATAGAGAGATGGTTGGGTCTATTTGGGGGGGGGGGGTATATTAAGTGTTGTAGCCATGACACTGTGGGATTCTCGAGTAGGGTGATAATCATCTGGAATTACAGGGTGGTGGAAAACATAGATTCCTTGATGTGTAGCTGGTAGATATTCTGATTGTTTAGGAACGTGAATGATAGGTCCTCTTGGAGATTCTTCAGGGTGCATGGCTCGATGGAGGATTCGGTTATATGGGAGTTGTGGGAGGAGCTAGCGGATGTGAGGAGTGTGTGGGGGCGCCATGGTGTATGGGAGGTGATTTTAACATTATTCGGTTCCCTTCGAAAATGGGTGAAGGAGGGAGAGAAAAATGTTATATGTATAACTTTTCTGACATCATCGATGATATGGATTTGATGGACCTTACCGTAAAGGGAGGGTTGTTCACTTGGTCCTGTAACAGGGACGTCCTCTCATTGTCTCGATTAGACCAGATTTTACCATCTTAGGAGTGGGAGGAGCATTTTTTTGGGGCGATTCAGTTGTGTTTATCGAGGGTGACCTTGGATCATACTACGATTTGTTATACCGTGGGGTTGAGAGGAGGGAGAACCCCCCTATATTTCTAAAATATGTGGTTGAAAGAAGCGAACTTTGCAGAGAAAGTGAAGGGCATTTAGTGGAGGGAAACACGATGAGTGCAATATTTTGTATATTTTATACCCAAATTCATACTTTGTTAGTCCCCTTATATTTTATTTAATATGTTTTAGTACCATTTTGTAAAAAAAAAATGCAAGAATGATTGAATTCAGATTCAAAACGATAATTTTAAAGTCAAAATGGGCACTTCGATAAATTAATAACTTTCTCGTACTAATTTGTGAAAAAAGTTGCCTAGTGAAAAATTTGGAGGTAATGATGGAATTTGGAGCAAATTGACGATCAACTCGAAGAAAGTGAGAAAAAGTTGATTTTTATGGTCGTTTGAAAAAAAAGCTGTTTAAAAGTCAAAAAATTTTGTTCTCCAAAATGGACAAAAATCAGTGTGCATGTTCGGCAAGCGAAATTAAGAGTCCCCAGGTGGGGTGAAATTGAGTACCTTATTCCGATCCAAAGACTAAAGGAGGTGGAGTGTTCGGTTCTGACACATTTCAGCCAATCAAAGAGAGTTTCATCCCAACTGATTACTGTAACAACCAGAGGTTTTGGAGACAATGATTTATTTATTTTGGGAGAAATAAATAATATTTTATTAAAGAAATAATTAAATTGGCAATTGAAGTCCAAAATTTGGAGTCGTTAGAAAGTATGTCGAATGGCAATTCTGAGGGTACCATTGTTATCGGGAGGGTCGAGAAAGTCGAAATGACTGTACTTGGGGTCTATTTAGGTTCTGGAATAGTTTAAGTCAGTTTGACTCGAATTAATGTTACTGAGTCATTTAAAGTGTGTACTATCATTTAAAGTGTGTATCTTGTGGGATAAGGCTTAAAAACCACGTGAGAAGTCATTCTCACTTAAGAGAAAGAGGAAAACCCTAGAAAGAGAGAGAAAAAGAGAAAGGAAGAAGAAAAAAGAAAGAGGAGAAAAGTGGAGATTTTCGGCCAATGCGCGATCTCAAGGCTGATTCAGACCCTACGAACCCGAGGCAAGTGATTAAACTTGCTAAATAATTATTGTGTACCAATTATTGCATGATTTGTGGATTGAATTTTGGGTTTTAGGTTTAAATTGTTAAAACCTAACTTTTGGGGAAAAACCTTAGATTTGTAGTGTATAAAATGGATTTAAGGTTAGAAATTAGTTTATAAGTATTCTAGAATGAATATTAATTTTATGAATATGGTTGGGTTGAAGATTTGTGGTTAACTGTAATTATTTTGGGGGTTTTGAGAAGTTGGAGTTGTGTAAAAATGGAGTTTGGCCGTGGTACCTGGTAGGGCCGGTCGACCGCACCTCCAGAATTGGGCACACTGTCTTCAATTATAGGCAAAATTAAGAAATGCGGTCGGCCGCGATTTGGGCACCGGTCGACCGGTCCCCTATTTTGGGTTCAAGTTTGAGAATTTAAGTTATCCTCTTTTTCTTTGGGTTTATATGTATGGACTTCCATAATGAGAGTATCATAAAGGATTAAGTGATTATATAAGGGGATTATTGACTTTAGAATCATAAGACGGTATATGGGGCTAATTGATAAATAAATGTGACGGTGGGATATCTCTCTTATCTGGGAAATAAGAGAAATAGTGATATATGACTAAATGAAAATGTTGGGGAGTTTTAGTGATTGATTTCGAAAAAGTGAGAATCTAAAAGAGTATATCAATTTGGTGGAAAATCCTCTAAGTATCGAGGTTAGTATTTGAGGAATACCGATTGGAGATTTTGGTATTTTACTAAGTGGGGAAGCCCACTTTTATTTTGGATTTTATTTGGTGATAATAACAATTTCACGATCTGAGAATGAGAATTAACTTAGAGATACTGGATCTTAGGATCCAATCCCAAATGGGATATCTTTAAAGGTTCATAAAATAAATTGAACCATATTATGGATGGAGAACCGCGCATGCTAATTGAGGTTTATTAGGATCAAGAATATCCTTAACTTGAATTGAATTTTGAGACAATTCATTATTAGAAGCGACATGTGAGTTTCAAGCGAGAATTAGTATAGCAGATACTAAGTGGGGGAAAATGTGTGAGTATTGACGATTAGTGTATCATGAGAGAGATATACTAAACAATGATATAAATCTATTTCGCCTAAGGGCGTATAATGAATATGGAAATGATGTGTAGGTATACCTTATATAATGGTATATCTTTATTATGTGGGATGTACATATACCTTATATGATGGTGTATATACATGTTAAGCATACCCCCTCCTTGCTATCATTGGGAAGTTTCGTGCGTAGAGGGTGAGCATTCCGACTAGAAAAGAAGGATGTGGATATTCCCCAAGTCATAGTCGTCCATGGTGGTCAGCAAATCACACACACACACACACACACACACACACACACACACACACATATATATATATATATATATATATATATATATATACATTATTTATTTTGGGGGTGAGAGGTCGTGGGTATGTGTCGCTCTCACTTGCCGGTTCGGAGCTATGACCGCTTCCCGGGACGTTGTGTGCGTGAGTAGATCACGAGGTGGGTGTCGTTGAACCCCACCAGGTGGCCCCAGTTTGCTACGTATATGGGCTGCTGGAAGATGATAGCATGTGAGCCTGCGTCCTTCGAGTTATAGCTCGGTTGGATGGTTATTATTGCTTGTGGTTGTACTTGGGTATCAAGGGCATAATGGACCTCAACGACCTACATTTCCAGGAGTAGTGTAACGGGAGGGGGGGGGGGGGTTCCTTGTTTGGATTTCGCTCCGACGAGACGTCCCACGCACGAAACGCAGTGTAATGTTGGAACTTGGGGATAAGTTTAGTCCTTAATGCTCATAATTATCTATATATATATCACCTATCCCAAGGATCGACAGTGCCAGGAGTAGTGTAACGGGGGGGGGGGGGGGGGGGGGTTCTTGTTTGGATTTCGCTTCGGCGAGATGTCCCACGCATGAAACGCCGTGTACTGTTGAGAGTTGGGAATATTAATTAATTAAAATTGGATTATAATCATTTGGGTTACATGCATCCTGCATTGAGGGCATAATGAGCCCCGAGGATCGATACGGTCAGGAGTAGTGTAACGGGGGGTTCCTTGTTTGGATTTCGCTTCGGCGAGACGTCCCATGCACGAAACGCAGCGCCGTATTGAGAATCGGGAGGAGTTTAGTCCTTAACTCTTGATGCTAATAACTCATATATAATAATTATATATATGGTTTCATGCCTTATACGGGCATCACTAGAATTTAAAATTCTAGTAAATGAGATTGTTGATGTATTGTGATGATGTGGACATGATTGGATCATGTAACTTTATATGTTCAACAAATGAACATTATAAAGATAATTGTAACTATTACATTGAAAGTTAATGTATATAACTTATATAATTATGGAAACAAATGTATTGGGAGATAAGTTAGATGATTTCACTTAAATACTTCACTCGGGTTTTAGTTAGAATCCTCTTACCTAAAATAGAATCGAACATCCATTTGGAGATCACGTGCATACGTTAGTGCGCGCTTTAGATGAGAGGTGAGTTGAATTATTATGGAGAGTTCGATTCCAACTAAATCATGTAATAATGCATTTATAATTATTATGCATTTTAATACACTTGCTATAAAATATTTTTCAAACTCGGGCTCTGACCCGTTTATATTTTCTTCCTCCATGTATATATATTGTATTACTCCAGGTGTTCCTCCGCAAGGACGCCTTTGATGTTATCCATCCAGGGTATTTGTGGAGCTGTGGTAGTAGCGGACTGTTGCGGCACTTTGCTTTAGTCGATTCCTATCTTTGTACATCTAGATTAGGATTCAGTTTGTATGTTGAGTTAGTATTCAAGTGTTGTAGATTAACACTTCCATATTTCATTTCTCAAATTATTGTATTGTCTGTTACCCGACAGCCTATTCGGGTATTTCATTGTTGAGATTTTGTTGTATATTGTATCACACTCTTTTGTATTTGTGGAGTTTATACATATCACTCACTTTAGTTAGATGTGTATGGTTGGTTGTGATTGCATTATTGGTTTTGTTGTTGTTGTTAAATAAAAGTTTTAAATTCTTGACAATTCGCTTTTAATGATTTTGGGCAGTTAGCCTTATATTATGTTGTTCTGTCAGTTGATGTTGAGACTGTGCCATCTGAGATACCTGATTTAATGTAGTATAGGGCTGGCCACCCATTATTATTTTAAGCGGGTTGTCACAATTACCTCACTCCTTGGTCTATAAAAAAAACCATTGGGATCATTTTTCACACACAATTTCGGGAAGAAATTTTTGAGTAATTGTATTCGATTTGAGGGCTATGTTTTTATCATTTTGAAATGATTGAAGATTATTGTAAGATAATTCATTGTATGTGTGATTTATTAATGAAAATTTCTAGCCATTCTTACAATTTGTTTTTGTCTTTTACTATGGTAGCTTCATTATTCTATTAGGATTAGGGAGAAGTTTATCATATTAGCTAATATTGTCACGTTAATTTAATTATTATTATGTATCCCTACTCGTTTTAATTGTTATAAAAAATTTGATATTCATTTTAAAACGATACGAGAGTGTGTTTTAAAACCCTCAAAATTGATTGTCAAACCAAGTTTGAGATTTAAAAATAGTAGATTTTGATTGATTATGCTTGCACTTTGATTGTTTTGATAGTTCATGATTAAATATATTTGTGAACATTGGAACTTGTATTTTTTAAAGGAATAAGGATTTTAGCCATTTATTAGAGATGCTAAAAATATTTTGAACATAACCGTCATATTTATCAAATTAAGCGCGATAAGAGTCAGTTTAATATGAGTATCAAAAAAAGAATGACAATATTAAATAGTGTGCATATTAGTTAAATGATAAATGGACCCCGAATCCTTATTATTATCATATTGCCTACAAATCTCATGTGTTGTTCTCATGATTCGTAATTTCTTTTATTTAGTTTAGTTCGTTATTATTCTCTACTCCATTTAGTGTAGTTGTACAATTGCAACTATTTTAAACGTTAAGATTATCAAATTACTGTGTCTTTTACCTGTACTTACACTCGCTATTCTATAATAGCCAGTGCACTTGAGGTTTTGATTTGACAATACAACGCAATGTAACACCTCGTATTTTTGACAATTTAAATAATTATGTGATTAATTATTATTATGGGAATAAATATGCGATTAATTATTGTTGTTGGATTAATTAAATTAAAATGTGAGAAATTAATTTGTTATTAATCCGGATTTAAAATAATTATTAACTAGCATGCTAAGGGTTAATACTTATTGTTGTGAACTATTAAATATTACTGTGTGATATGTAATATAGAATTATGATATTTGATAAATTGTCTAAAGTGAGAAATACGGCAGTTTGGTAATTTAAGTCTGTCACGCGTGTGAGTCGTGTCGGGACGAATTGAATGGAATAAAAATAGAATTTATTTTTATTAACTCGTATGGTCATTTCGAGTGCGCCATTGAGTCCGGGAGGGTCGAGATAGTCAAAATAGTCTACCCAGGTGTTTAGTTTGGGTCCCGAGGAGATTTTAGGCCTAACCGGCACCCCGAGAGGGCATTATGGTAAATTGTATTTTTTGGCTAAATTAATGGACGAAAATTGGGATTTATTATATCAGCCAAGAAATTCCATTAGGGTTAAGAAGTGACAGGAAGTTAGAACGGCCATGGAGGGTGTGAGGGAGAACCAAATTCCAAGAGAGAAGACTCATTTGGCATCACCTTGTATAACCGTAACCACCAATGCGTAGATCGAGAAGAGAGGAACGCGTATGTACCAACATCACCAATGGATCAGACCATCATATTCGAGGAAAGTGTTTATTACTTGATTTCTTTTAGCAATAATCATGCTCATGTTAGTATAGGTGGATTTAATCATGATTTATATGTTAATTGGGTGAAAATTGGAGATTTAAATTATGATTAAGGATTGGTTTAATTAGTGGTTGGAATTCCTTCATGTATGTAGAGGATTAATCACGGAATTTGATTATATATTGATGAACGGATCTGGGTTGATTAGGTTCTTTAATGGAAAATTTGGAAACTATGGTTCATATGAATTGATTTGGGGATTTTATGTAATTATGATGATTAATGACGAATTAAGGATCCTAGGATGATAGAAATGATCTATAATCTGTTAGGGATTTATGGGTATTGATGATGAGATGTTGAGTGTTGAATCTTAGAGGTTTTTAGGTTAAAAAATGGAGGAAAAACGCTGAGATTTGGTGAAGAAGACGAACAGCAAATCTCGCGCGAAGTGGTTCAAACGAGATGGGGATCTCGCGCGAAGTGGTTCGAAAGACATGTGGAAGTCGTTCGAACGACATTGGAAGTGGTTCGAATGACATGTCATTCTGGTTCAAACGAAATGTCATTCTGGTTCAAACCACATGTCATTCTGGTTCAAACCACAGGGTGAATTTTTAGGAATTTGCTTAGAGCCTAGTTTGGAGTTTATTGGTTTATTGGAGTGAGAGAAACTACCAAATAGTAAATTCAAATAAGAAGGAATTTTGGAAAAAGTATGTGGGAATTAATACTTTAATTATTTCGGTATGGGGAGAATGTACCTTGGAGATTACGGGAGAGATAGTAATCTAATTATTTATACTATACGTAGTAATGAGGTTAAAATACGTATGGGGAGTATATATGTAGGATGGATAAAATACCTATAAATTATAATAGGATGTGTGTATGCCTATTATGTGATATTATTATTAAGAGCACTAATGGGTGATAACCTGGGGGGTGCAAGAACCTTATAGTTAAGAGCACTAATGAGTGATAACTCGGGGGTGCAGAAACTCTATTATTATTAAGTGTATTAATGGGTGATAACCCGGGGGTACAAAGATGATTATTGTTTGGCGCACTAATGGGTGATAACCCGGGGGTGTTGAATTATTATTGATAGGTGCATTAATGGGTGCTAACCCGGGGATGCAATATTCTATTGTTAGGTGCACTAATGGGTGATAACCCGGGGGTGCTGAATTATTATTGATAGGTGCATTAATGGGTGCTAACCCGGGGATGCAATATTATATTGTTAGGCGCACTAATGGGTGATAACCCGGGGGTGCTGAATTATTATTGATAGGTGCATTAATGGGTGCTAATCCGGGGATGCATGATTTTCCAGAGATATGCACTAAAGGGGCTTAACTGGGGGTGCAGGATTAGTATATATATATATATATATATATATATATATATGGACATGTGAATATTTCTACTGTGTGAAATTAATAGACTTGGTAATAATAATAATCATTTCATTGCACCAAGTGGTCTTAACCTAAGAGTGCAGGATTAGTGTATATGTATAGGGATGATGAGACTATATATATGTATGAGTGTACTTGGGTAACTTTATACTTTGTGAGACAAGTAGATAAAATAAAAATGTGAAATAAAATGATCTTAGTGAATAAAAGATTAACCATTCAAAAGGTGAATAATGAAATTTAGTATGTGAGATAAACTATCTGAATAGCGTATTATATGGGCGATATGGGAATACTACTTGTGAGCATAGTTATTATTAGTATGGTTTCTGACTAGTTAGACCGGGAGGTATAACTAGGGAAAGATTAGATGTACGTTAGGCATGCATAATAGACGAGGTGAGAAACTCATGTGAGAGTTCGATAACTAACATGCGTATCAGACTTATTTTAAGAACCAGTTTTAAATACTTGCTAAATCATTTTTACACATCGAGCTCGGACCCGTCTATTGTATCTCTTCTATCTTTTGCTATATATATGTATTATATCAGGTGCTAAGCCATAGGAGTATCAAATTTAGAGATTTGGATTGCTTGACGTGCTGCAGTTGTTGTGGAAGCAGTAGGTCCTTGCAGTAGACGCATCTATCCTTTCCATTTAATTTCATCTAGACTTGTTGTTTAGGGCATATGTCGCCCACTTCTAGTTCTTCCATCAGAGATATTGTATTCAGTTTATTGTATGGTTTGGAGTTTTGAACTGGGAGGTTTTATCCAATCTTATTTATTCAATACTTGATTCATGTTCAGTAGTTATTTACATTCCTATGTGTGGTGAATGGTTTATATTTTAAGACTGAATGAAAATGGATTTACTTGGTTTTAATAAATTGGAAATGTTTTGACACGTAGCTTAATTTTATATTAGGTGATTAATATGTTAAAAAGTTTTCGACAGTGATGCTGAGAATGAACCAACTGAATATCCTGTTTTAAATTGGTAGAGGACTGATTACCCTATACTTAATTGGGCGGGGTGTCACAGGTGCTATCAGAGCATCAGGTTCTAGTGTCCTTAGGATATATGCGGCTTATTATGTTTTAGCGTATCGTTCTTTGATATAGAGCCTTATGATAGGATTGTTGTGTTCCCTTACGTATGCGACTTACGTTCTCATGCTACAAATTATAATGGATGTGACTCATTATACGAAATTCAGTGTGATTCGAACATCGAATATTTTAGCACGACCAGCGAGGGCCGTAAGAATAACTGCGGGAGCAGAGGATCAACATAAGATATAGAGTAATCAGGGGAAGAGTGATTGGGACAAAAATCACCACGAGAATTACTTAAGCTAGAGATAGTAAAATCATCACTCGGGAACTGTGGGTTCACAGGACACAGTCATAGATAACGGTGGAGTGAATTTAGGACCACCTAGTATAGTCGATAAGGGGGAAATCGGAGGAGCTCTTTTTAAAACCCATCGGTGAAGATGCTGAAAAGAAAATGAGAAAGTGTAACAGACCAGCGGAGGTAGAAAATCCGAAGGCAATTGTGTAGAGTGGGGCGTGATGACACTCAAAATTTAATTTGTAGTTAAAATCTATAGCTCTTAGGAGCATCGTGTAGTGATTAGAGGCAATCACCATATATGAAGAAGTGTGTTTGAAATTTAGAGAGAAATTTGAGTACGATTTGACTGTGAAGTCTTCCATTCGGTATAGTAACAAAATGTGAGTGAAATTTTGATGTTTAGCACAATGTGTAAGGTAGAAACCGATCATGAGAGAAAGGTTTAATTGCATAATGAACTTCGTACCTGACAGAGGGGTATAAATTATCCAAAGGGTTTATAGTTGATAAATGACCCATGAGTAGAATACCAGTATGGATGAGAAATCCATCTAGGATGACTAATGTTGATGTCATCAAAGTTATATGATTGCTAGTGATTACAGCCCTTCCAAGAGAAGGGAGTAAAGAGGGTTAACGAACCTATTGAAGAGCAAAAACTGAATTTAACGGTGCTAGTGAAACCCCACATGAGAGTATACCCAATAGGGAACTCGGTTAGATGATTTTAAGTGATTAACTTTAAGAGGACGATGAAGTCAATCAGGCTGTAGAGGCCAACCATAGTTCTGAATAGCTAGCGTAGCCAAAGGGATAATGGAAGAATAATAGTGAGTTGAGACTGTTGGTCCGAGAGAAGGACATTCCCAAAATGGTCAGTGGGACCAGTGACGGGAAATAGTTCGTGAAGTTTTCCTTATGTGAAGTAAGTATAACTACAAGTGTTGAAAGTGTCCACAATTGAGAAGTGAGGCCGAAGAGATTAGAAATGGTAATCTGTGCCAGTTAGGCATAACGACTGGAGGAGCGAGACTTCCAGCGAAAGAATTTGGGGTCAAGAGAATTAGGCCTAGGAAATTTATAACCCAAGAGTGATGGGTTCAGGCTGAACCAGTAGAGTCCTCGTTAATAGCAGCATACAGTATGACAGGGTCTACGGGGCCCGTGATGTAAACGGGAGTTCAATAAATCTATAATTGAGGCCTAGAGAGCTTGGGCCAACGTTTTAATAATGGGTGCGAAATCCACATGATGGAATAAATTGTCCTTGATGAGAGAGTACAACTATAGGATGAAATCCTAGGATGTATGACGATTGCAGATGTTCATGAGTCGTGATGGTAGCCACGTGCTAAGACCCTGTGATTTGGCGAGACCGGTGAGGTTTTGCTTCTTCCTTGTGAGTAAAGGATAAATTCGAGTGACATGAGTGTGCCACAACTTTTATGTAAATTGGAAACCCTAAAATTCGCGTGCGGGTCGAGTTTAGTGGGAACGTTAGTTTTAACAGTCTCGTTACAAACGTATTTCTCGTTGTTAGCAGGGCATTTTGATGATTGCTCGTGAGTGAACCGGGCGGGCCCTAAGAATGTATTTTGTTATTATAATTTACTACTGCAGTGAGTCAACTTTAGTAGAGTTTATTATGGTAATGTGTAGTGATTAATTACCGTATGGTTAAACGATAGTAAATATGTAGTGATATGACTGTCGTGTCGGATACTCCGGGAGGAGTGATCTTAATTTTGTGCGGTGCCACCTGAAATAGGGTTGGGCCCAGATATGAGTATATATGAAACTTTCATGGTATTATAGACCTCAACGAGTATAGTGTCTAATTATATGTGATTCCCGAGCATAGGAATTTATTTGTCTGTTAAGACTTAGAATATATTGTGTTCTTATCGAGCGGAAAAATATAGCTCGTTATATATCTATAGCTCCAAGTACTTGGGATAGTGTGGGCGCCATGCTTCATGTTACATTTTTAGGGACATGAGAGTGGACGAGTAAAATTTTATATCACAATACGTAGATTGTGGGAAAGTACATAGTAGGTACTGAAGGCCTTACGGGCCTCAATAACCGACTAGGTTAGATAGTAGTGTATCGGGGGGGGGGGGGGTTCCTTATTTGGATTTCGCTTTGCGAGACATCCCACGCATGAAACTAGCAAACGTCGGGAGTTGGAGTTTGGTCGATAGTACATAAGTTTTGTATGTTGGTTATTGTACATATAAAGGAATATAATTGAGAGCTAATAATTCTTTTATAACTTAAGGCCAATAGAGTCGCCTAGCCTTAGTATTATTCGGAATGGAGCAATGATACCATTGAAGGATTAATTAAGTTTTGACTAGTGGGGTGGTTGAGTGTACCCCTACCACATCAACATACCGAGTGTGCAAGAATTGAAGTAAGAAAATTTTATGTCTTTTGTATAGTGATGCGCGAGGCATAGGGTGTATGGGCGCCCTTGGTGATTGAATCAGGTAGTGGATTATGATTAGCACGTGAATTCGATAACATGTAGTCGGGTAAGCCAAAGCTTATTCACGAAGTTTTGTCAGAAACTTACGTTTCAAGATAAATTGAAACTTATTCAAGAGAGTATAAAAGGTATTAGAATACAAATAATAGTAGTGATGGGTTACGATGTAGGGTAATATTGCAAGGATAGTCTTGCAAAGGATAACCTAACGGGTTGAAAAGGGTGGACAATTTGAAACCAGTAGGGGCTTCTTCCACTAGAGAATGGAAGGCTACCCCAAGGATCTTCTCATGTAGCTGAGATGGTGAGATTATAGGTACTAAGATGCGATTGAGTACAGCCTAATACCCACAGAGGGATGGGTAAGGACAAGCGGTTTAATCGAATGCGAGAGAGAAAATTTTATGTGAACCCTGAGATCTTAGGGGAGGACGAGAGTAGTACCTTCCACTAGTGGAGTTTGTTTCCAAATAACTCCTATAAATTCACGTTCGGGCAGAGTGCCAGTAGAAGTATGGCACGGTAAACTTGGTTGTTGTCCTACTTAATAGTTAAAGGTGAGGGACCAGTTATGATTATAAATATCGGAGAAGAATCGATATTATCGTATATATTGTGTGTGAAATATATATTGCACAACGAATTTACTTGTATGAACGACACGAGACGAAGTCGTATGTATATGAAAAGAGGATAAATCTACTAAGGTGCAAATAGTAGAAGGCTAGATAGTGAATATCTAAAATAAAGTTGAAGTAGTGAAACTTAAGCAGAAAGGCTTGGGCAAGAGCCTATATGACAGGGTAACCTGGAGTTTAAAGCAAACACATGTTAAGTGTTCATTATTAAGGGTATTCGATAGCGAACTATATGGGTGGTACAGAGCAGCTTACTTGTGAATGCCGGGATGTGATGCGCAATATTTTAGCAATAATCATGCTCATGTTAGTATACGTGGATTTAATCATGATTTATATGTTAATTGGGTGAAAATTGGAGATTTAAATTATGATTAAGGATTGGTTTAATTAGTGGTTGGAATTCCTTCATGTACGTAGAGGATTAATCACGGAATTTTATTATATATTGATGAACGAATCTGGGTTGATTAGGTTCTTTAATGGAAAATTTGGAAACTAGGGTTCATATGAATTGATTTGGGGATTTTATGTAATTATGATGATTAATGACGAATTAAGGATCCTAGGATGATAGAAATGATCTATAATTTGTTAGGGATTGATGGGTATTGGTGATGAGATGTTGGGTGTTGAATCTTAGAGGTTTTTAGGTAAAAAAATGGAGGAAAAACGCTGAGATTTAGTGAAGAAGACGAGGAGTGCAATCTCGCGCAAAGTGGTTCAAACGAGATGGGGATCTCGCGCGAAGTGGTTTGAACGACATGTGGATGTCGTTCGAATGACATTGGAAGTGGTTCGAATGACATGTCATTCTGGTTCAAACGACATGTCATTCTGGTTCAAACCACAGGGTGAATTTCTGGGAATTTGCTTAGAGCCCAGTTTGGAGTTTATTGGTTTATTGGAGTGAGAGAAACTACCAAATAGTAAATTCAAATAAGAAGGAATTTTGGGAAAAGTATGTGGTAATTAATACTTTAATTATTTCGGTATAGAGAGAGTGTACCTTGGATATTACGAGAGAGATAGTAGTCTAATTATTTATACTATACGTAGTAATGAGGTTAAAATACGTATGGGGAGTATATATGTAGGTTGGAGAAAATACCTATAAATTATAATAGGATGTGTGTATGCCTATTATGTGATATTATTATCAAGAGCACTAATGGGTGATAACCCGGGGGTGCAAGAACCTTATAGTTAAGAGCACTAATGAGTGATAACTCGGGGGTGCAGAAACTCTATTATTATTAAGTGTACTAATGGGTGATAACCCGGGGGTACACAGATGATTATTGTTTGGCGCACTAATATGTGATAACCCGGGGGTGCTGAATTATTATTGATATGCGCATTAATGGGTGCTAACCCGGGGATGCAATATTCTATTGTTAGGCGCACTAATGGGTGATAACCCCGGGGTGCTGAATTATTATTGATAGGTGCATTAATGGGTGCTAACCCGGGGATGCAATATTCTATTGTTAGGTGCACTAATGGGTGATAACCCGGGGGTGATGATTTATTATTGATAGGTGCATTAATGGGTGCTAACCTGGGGATGCATGATTTTCTAGTGATATGCACTAATGGGGCTTTGCCGGGAGTGCAGGATTAGTATGTATATATATATATATGTATAAGGATGATGGTACTATATATATATATATGGACATGTGAATATTGCTACTGTGTGAAATTAGTAGACTTGGTAATAATAATAATCATTTCGTTGCACCAAGTGGTCTTAACCTAAGAGTGCAGAATTAGTGTATATATATAGGGATGATGAGACTATATATATGTATGAGTGTACTTGGGTAACTTTCTACTTTGTGAGACTAGTAGATAAAATGAAAATGAGAAGTAAAATGATCTTAGTGAATAAAAGATTAACCATTCAAACGGTGAATAATGAAATTTAGTATATGAGATAAACTATCTGAATAGCGTATTGTATGGTCGATACGGGAATACTACTTGTGAGCATAGTTAGTATTAGTATGGTTTCTGGCTAGTTAGACTGGGAGGTATAACTTGGGGAAGATTAGATGTACGTTAGGCGTGCACAATAGACGAGAGGTGAGAAACTCATGTGAGAGTTCGATAACTAACATGCGTATAAGACTTATTTTAAGAACCAGTTTTAAATACTTGCTAAATCATTTTTACACATCGGGCTCTGACCCATCTCTTGTATCTCTTCTCTCTTTTTCTATATATATGTATTATATCAGGTGCTCAGCCACAGGAGTATCAGATTTAGAGATTTGGATTGCTTGACGTGCTGCAACTGTTGTCGAAGCTGTAGGTCCTTGCAGTAGATGCATCTATCCTTTCCATTTAGTTTCATCTAGACTTCTTATTTAGGTCATATGTCGCCCACTTCTAGTTCTTCCATCAGAAATAATGTATTCAGTTTATTGTATGGTTTGGAGTTTTGAACTAGGAGGTTTTATCCACTCTTATTTATTTCAATACTTGATTTATGTTCAGTATTTATTTACATTCCTATGTGTAGTGAATGGTTTATATTTTAAGACTGGATGAAAATGGATTTACTTGGTTTTAATAATTTGGAAATGTTTTGACACGTAGCTTAATTTTATATTAGGTGATTAATATGTTAAAAAGTTTTCGACAGTGATGCTGAGAATGAACCAACTGAATATCCTGTTTTAAATTGGTAGAGGACTGATCACCCTATATTTAATTGGGCGGGGTGTCACACGCAAGTTATATCTCGGTATCAAAGTTGTCGCTTCTAAGGAGAGACATCAAATGGTGGAATAAAGAAGATTTGGGGAATGTAAGGGATGTCATCGAGAGGTATATGGAGGACATTTAAAAGCTTTATGAGAAGGAATGGATTTGTGGCCTTTTAAAGTAAGAGAAGTACCTGGGGGGGGGGGGGGGAGAAAAAATGAGGTAGGTAAGGGGCTTATTCAGGAAGAAATTAGTTATAGGCAAAAATCGAGGGCGTTATCGTTAAAGGATGGGGATAAGAGCAAGAATTTTTTTCTTCATAAAGAGCCTAACTCTCATAACCAATTTAACTATACTAGGAAGTTTGTAGTGGATAAGGAGGAGTTTACTGAGGAGGGTGAGATAAAGGGAGATATGTATGAGCTTTACGAGAGGTTGTGTACAGAGGAGGGAGCGTGGAGGCCCAATTTATACAGGTTGCATATGGGGAATATTTCGAGGTACAATTTTGATTGCGTAGAAGACTTATTCATGGATGATGAGGTAGTGCGGGTTTTGAGGGCGATGGATGGAGATAAGGATCCCGTCCCTAATGGGTTCACTGGTTCCTTCTTTCAACATTGTTGGACAGTTTTGAGAGGGGAGGTGATGGCCTTCTTCCATGAGCTATACGAAGGGTGTATATTCTTCAAATTTTAAACGCGACTTTTATTATGTCGATCCCTAAGAAAGGGTGGTTGGTGACTGTGAGGGATTATTATCCGACCAGTTTAATTGGGATCGTGCATAAAATTCTCTCTATTTTGTTTTAAGTCAGACTTAGAAGGGTGATTAGTCCTCTTATTTCTCAGATGTAGAGCGCTTTTATGGGTGGGATACAAATTTTAGATACGGTATTAGTGGAGGATGAGTGTATTAAGGCATGAATGTGGAGTGGAGATTTGAGTATTATATGTAAGATTGATATAGAGAAGGACTATGATCATATGAATTGGGAGTTCCCTTTATATCTACTAGAGATGATGGGTTTTGAGGAGTGGTGGTGTATGTAGATGAGAAGTTGCATATCATCTATTAAATCTTCTCTCCTGATAAATGAAGTTTAAAATGGTTTCTTTCCTAGTTCCATATGGATTCACCAGGGAGATCATCTCTCTTCTTTCCTTTTCATTATGATGATAGAGGCCTTCCCTAGGTGATTAGTCGAGCGGTCGATGCAGTGTGGATAAGTGGGTTTCGGATTGGTACTTTGAATAACCAGGATGTTCGGGTCTCACACCTATTATTTGTAGATAACACCATTATTTTTTGTGATGTGACCGTTGATCATATGAGATCATTGAGATTTTTAATTCTTTTTTTCAAGGATGTGTCGAGTCTTCATATCAATGTGGTGAAATATGAGATGATTCTAGTTGGAGGAGTGGAGAACATGGGTTCTTTGGCTAGGGTTCTAGGTTGCATAGTGGGAGTACTCTCCTTTACATATTCACGCCTACTGATAGGGGATAAGTTCAAGTCTTGATATATATGGGACCCAATACTTGAGAGGATTATAAGGCGATTGGCTAGGTGGAAGAATGGCTTGGTGTCTAGGCGAGGCTAACGTTGATCAAAAGCATGTTATCCATCTTGCCAAAATACTTCATGTCTATTTTGCCTATTTTGGGTTTGATAATAAAGTGGTTAGAAAAGATGATGAGGGATTTCTTATGGAGAGGGACTGGGGAAGGCTTTAAATATTGTCTCGTAAGTTAGGAGCAGGTTTGCAAGCTATTCAAGGAAGGGACAGGAGTGAACAGCATAGATCATTTCCATAAATCCTTGTTAGGGAATTGATTGTGGAAATTTAATAGAGAAGAGATTGGGTTGTGGAGGAAATTAGTAGTGGCTAGGAGTGGAGTCTCCCGCTTTATATGGGGTCCTCGAGTGGGGAGACTTTCTAATAGAGTGGTGTTATGGAAAACATTGCACATGTTTATGAGAACTTTTCATGGCACACGACCTTATAATTAGGGAGAGGGTACAAAAATTTATTTTGTAAGGATGCCACTTTGAAGAACATTTTCCCAACAATATATCGATTAAATAGGGAAAAAGAGGGTTTGGTGGTGGATCATGTGATAAGGGGTGGGGAGCGCACAGTATGGAACCCAAAATTTAGAAGGAGACTTCGGGGCTTAAAATTGGAGAAGGCGAACAGCTTATTCGACTGGTTGGGTACAATACTAGTTCTAACAAAAGGGGAAGATGTTTTGAGATGCACGAGTTTCAAAAAGGCGATTTTCATGGTTAAGAATTTTTACTCAGTGATGAGGGGTTATGAGAGAATTTTTCCCATGAAAGAAAGTGTGGAGGGAAAAGGCACCTCCAAAAGTTTTATTCTTTGTATGGACTACGAGACAGACTATATTGATGATAGAAGTGTTACAGAGGAGGGGAAGACGGATGGATAGTCAGTGTTGGTTTTGTAAAATGGAGTAATAGATGACTAACCATTTACTTATGCATTATTGGGTCATCATGGAATTGTGGGGCTTCTTCCTATCCCTTTGTCGTGTTCGGTGGGTTATACCGTAATCGGTGCATGAGAGGTAGAGATATGGAACACCCCAAGAGGTTGGAAGGGTGAGAGGAAAGCCTGGAGGATGGTTTCACATTGTATCTTTTGGACGGTCCAACAGAAGAGAAACATGAGGTGCTTCGAAGGGAAGGAGATAGTGCCATCGAGACTGTAATACATCTTTCTAATCACCCTTTTACTCTTGCATAAAAATAATCACATTTTGTTTGTTTCCTTAGTCATGTAATTCACGGAGGAATTACAAGGGGAAGCTAGTGATTTCTGATTGAGAGGGAGTTCGGCTCTCTTGTTTCTATTTTTATTTTTGTCTTTTTGGGGTATACTTCTTATATACCGTGTTCTTTCCCTTTAGGCAGGTTTCACTTTGTAATAATCATTTACTCATAAAAAAAGATATGATGGGCTTTAATTTTTGTGGGAACATCACATGGCTAAGGGAGATATCACCATTATTCAATAAGTAAACCCTTACAAATTATAACACTCCACCTCAGGTTTCTGAATGTTTGGAGGGGGACATGTCCCCTCCTGAACTCTCTTTAGTTTCACCTCAGTTCAGATTAGACTCATTATGGAGGAGAAATAAAGAGTTTGGGTAACTCAATCTCCCCTTTGGTTTATTTTATTTTTTATCCGATTGTATTTTGGTATCCAAGATAGATAGGTAAATTTAGTTACCTATTTTGGGGCATGTCTTACAAGATATGGGACTCTTGAATTTTATCTCCTATTTAAGCAATTTTTCCCACCAAAATTAGATATGAGAGAATTGAGACATGTTCATCTTGTGACTCAATGAGAGAATCTCGAGTATTCTCTATTGAGAATTTGGGTAGTATCTATATGCCTTTGGTGAGATTAATATTGTGTGAGTCTTCAATTATTTTGTGTGAGAGTTATTTGTGAGGAAAAAGTATTATGTGTGAGGAAGTAATAAAAAATCTTTTCATTTGTACTATTCTTTTATTTAGTGACATGGATTGCCTCTCCCTGATACGTAAGTGCTTTCATGATTATTGAGAGAGTGGGTCTGATGGCGTACCATTTAGCATTGCTCAAAATTATCTTTAGAGTTTGAATGATGTCTTCCATATGTCTATGTTGAGGAATTTCTTGAGGGAGGAGGATTCTTATCAGGATATAGATCTTAATGGGCTTGAGTTGCACCAGGACGCTAGTTAAGAGGAGAGACCCCAGCATATCCTTGACCAAAGGGATCAGATCTGCGATCGAAGGTCATTCCTCTATTGAAAGTGCAGTTAGGGAATCATAGTGAGATCAAGTGCACCTGGGAATGAAAGGAGGACATGTATGCTAGGCATATGGAGTTATTCTAGCCAAGTATATTTCAAAATTTAAGGACAAAATTTCTTTGAAAAAGGGGGAGGAATGTAATATCCCATATATATATATGTGTGTGTGTGTGTGTGTGTGTTTGTGTGTGTGTGTGTATTTGTGTGTGAGTGTTATAAATAAATTAGAACTAAGACTTAGTAAAATAATAATTAATAAATTGAACATGACTGCATATTATGGGAGAGTATAGAATGGTCCACAATTTGGCAACGAGGGTTTCCTTATTTGGATTATCTCCTCGGTGTCGGGTTCCAACCATTATGAAATATTTGGCTATAATTCCATGTTACACCAAACTAATTAAAAAAGAAATAATTGATTTTTGACTTGAATTGGATGAATTAGTGAAAGTGTTGCATTTATAATGTAATTAATGAGGTTACTGACTTAATGAGGTTTGAAAACATTTTAAATATTGAGTTCGAACTTATAATGGTATATTTTGGTCTTATTGAGTTAATATAGGGCATATGAGGGTTTTTGGACAATTTAAAGGTTAGTTTGGACAAATTAATAAAGTCCCCATTTTAGGCCAAAGCCTAATTTCGGGTTTATAAGGTTTTAATGAACCATTAGGAGCCTCATTTACCATATAAACATAATTTAGTAATCCTACAACATATAGAAAAAGGAGGCTCGAGGAAGAGAAGAGAATTCTAGAGATCTTAGCCTTATTTATTTATCAAATTTTGAGACAAGTTTAATTATAATGGTTACATGATTGATTTTGATTTATATTATACCTATACATGTGAATTTGAACCCTAACTGTTATTTAGATCCGAGTTATAAGATTCAAATTAACTAAATTTGTAATTAGCCTAATTTAGTAGTAAATATGATCAATTTGTTATTGTTTTAGCGTGATTCACCCTAAATCTTATTAAATATGCTTAGATTATATGTAAGATTTGGTTATTAATGTGAATAATTCGAAAATCCTATGAATATATGCCTAAATATATAGAGAATTGAATCTAAATAGTAGAAATTAAAATTCTAGTGTTCCTGAGTATGAAAGTGAGTTTAATCTTGATGTAGATTTGGGATTTTGATGATAGATTTGTGTTTTAATAATGTATTACTGGTGAATTTGATATATGGATGGTATATGATAATTGGATGAAGGTTTTGGGATCTTTAGTGTTGGTTTTTAATGAGTTTTGGGAAAATGGAGAAGAAGAAGCCCGAAGTCCATGACATAGGTACCGAATCAATTCCAGGGTTAGGCGAATCGATTTGGGCTTGTCAGATTTTTAGGATGAGTGGTTTATTTGGTTTTTGGATTTTTGGTTTCTAGGGTTTCTTTAAGGATGACCTTTAGACTATATCGAGCCTTATGATTTTATAAATGAGGTGATTATTAGTATTGTAATTTGGAATAAATAGTTAGATGCCTAAACCGTATAATTATGATAAATCGAACAATTTCCAAATAAGACCAAATTTTCGTAATTGAGTTGGATTTCTTCTCTTATGTTATATGTTCAATGCATACCATGTGTGAGTGCTCGTGAATATCATACTATGGGAGGGATTCCGTTATGGGAGCACATACAATACGAATCGCAACGGTGCCTTGGTGAGTAGACGAGTTTGCCATTATTATTTTTACCCCCAGATTCTACATCTAGGTATTTGTTACTGAGAGGGTATCATATAGAGAGTTCATTTGTATAGTCTTGGTTATGGTAGGTATACGTATAATGTGTAGGCATGGTGATTTATCCTTTTTTGTGATGAGGTCTTTCGTTTAGAATGGCCTAATACTATACCTATTACACGCGAGTGATAGTTGAGGGAGATAAGGATATCCATTCGTTATTTGGCATAATTATGTGATCATTAGACTTTTGAGAATGTCTTAATTTCTTTATACACTTGAAATTGGTTAGTGTAATGATATTTTGAATTCATTAGTTATTCAATTGTGTAGAGTCAAACTTAATTATGGGTTCACTTGGGATTGGGATTTTAGATGCATGTGATATTTTAGATTATAGGGTGGGATAAATCTAAAAAACATTAAATTCGAGAGGAAGATGCGTAGTTATGATTTATTACAACTTCAGTTATACTTTTATTCTACTTAAGACTTTATGTTAACATTGTGGAATTTAACATTTCAGAACCTAGGATGCCCGTGACGTAGCTTTAATATATCTCGTTAATGTCATCTCATCCTTATTACTATTATTCTCTTTAGGATGTTGGTGTCACTAGCATGCGTACGAGATTCTATCTTCATTTATATTATTTTTGGTTTAGTGTTGACAGACATGCATAGTATTTGTACATTTTATGTGATTATGAGTTTGGCTTGTATGGTTTAGTTGGTTATACCTATTCTCTTTGCATGTATTACAGTATCATATTTGATGGGAGTTTACTTGCCTACATTATATATTTATTTTAGCATATTTCAGTTTTATGCATGTTTGGAATGGTACTTAATTTTGTAGACTTAAAGTATTTTTTAATTTAGACCCAATGAATATATTATTAGATATTACGAGGTGTCAAATTTGCTTCTTGTCATAATTATCATGTTTCCTCATATGTTCCATGTCCATGCTTATATGTCTGTGTCACAGGATTTCATGATATATTTTTATGATACTCCTATCATGTTTCACATGCCTCTTATGTTTTGCTTTGCAATGATTTTCACGAGTCTCTCTTTGCATGCATAGCTTTAGGGGAATGCCATTTACTTTTATGGGAGATATATTTATTTTCGGGGTGTATTTTCTTCTTTGTTTGACATGTGATTCACCTTGGATGTTTTTCCATGCTACACTGTAAGGACATTTTTATCCATCATTAATATGTATGTCATATGCCGTTACACCGTTGAAGAAATTCAAAGATCGCTTCTACATCAACGTATCCGAATTCAAGGAAGGAATCAAAATTCTGGACAGCCGGACCAGTCCGCCTATTTTAAAAAAAGAATCGGTCCGCCCCCGGACCGATCCACCCTCTACCCGGACCGATCTGCCCTCTACCCGGACCGATCCGCCTTGCTCTAGAACCAGTAGACCCTGGATTGAATGCGAACCGAAGAGACCACTTTCAAAAATGAACCGGTCCGACCTCGGATCGATCCGCATCCTTACCGGACCGGTCCGCCTGGGATAAAATCGTGAAGATCGTGTTTCAGTTATTTTCGGCCCAATTTTTCTTATATAAACCAACTTCGGGGATTTGTTTTCTAAGACTTTTGAGACGATTTTGAGAGTCCTTTTTCCTCAACTCTTCATACCTTTTTGAGTCCCAAGACTCATGTTTGATTCACATACCATTGCCAAATCCTTGTGAATCCTTTGGAACCCTAGAACACAATTTTGTTATTGTTCATACCCTTGTGGAGAAGTCGTCTCTCTTCTTCATTGCTGACCACCTGGAGTTCCTGCGGGAGATTCCAGCCGACACTGTTTCTAGCCGTTGCTTTGAAGGTTTGACGAAGACACCGTGCGTTACACTTGTGGGCGATTATCAGGTTGTATGTAAGTCAATGGTCTTGTAAATTCTTCAAAGTTCTAGAAATAAAAGGTTTTTCCCTTCGGGGATTTTTCCTTAACTTTGTGTCACTTGTTTTATTCGTTTATGGGATTCACACACGCACCTTAGATTCATGATTAGGGTCTAAAATTAAATAAGTGTGCCAAATTAGAAATTTGCAAAGTTAATTAATTATCACAAGTTATTCGCACTCTTCAGATTGGTATCAGAGCGGGTTGCGCTAATTTATTGCGTATTCCTATTTTCTGCAAAATCGTACGATATTGATTTTTTTAAAAAAGAATCAGTTTTGTGAAAATTCGCATTTTTTTCCTATGGAGCACTTATATAATCAGATGCCTATTTTTGACGGGCATAATTATGCCTACTGGAAAGCTCGTATGAAATCGATTTTAAAATTTATTGACGAGCGTGTTTGGTTGCTTTGCGAAAATGGTTGGACTCCTCCCACGGTCACTGTTAATAACATCACCACGTTAAAACCCGTGTCAGCCTGGACTGAAGATGATTATAAATTGTCCAATTTTAATTCTCGTGGTCTAAGCGCTATTTCTGGAGTTGTCTCTCCTGATGAGTTTCGCTGAATTATGACATGCACCACGTCTAAAGAGGCTTGGGATGTTTTGAAACTGACACATGAGGGTACGAACACGGTTAAAGAATCAAAATTACAAAATCTGGCCACCCAATTTGAGACTATTACCATGTCTGAGTCTGAATGCTTTGATGATTTTTATGCTCATTTGTCTAACATTGTTAACTCATGTTTTAATTTGGGTGAGGTGATTGATAACACGCGTGTCGTTAAAAAGATTTTGAGATCTCTCTCAAAACGCTTTATTCCTAAAGTCACTGTTTTGAACTCTTTTAGAAATTTGAAATCACTTAAGTTGGAAGAAGTTGTAGGAGATCTTCAAACCTATGAGATTGACATGTTTTCCAAAAACATTAAGGCTAAGGATAATGGCATTGCTTTAAAGACTCATTGTAAGAAAAAGAAAGAAAAAGTTTGTGAGTCCGACTCTGAGGAAGATTTTGACTTTAAAAAAATGGCCTTATTTGCGAATTTTTTTAAAAAGTTTCTCAAAATGAATAAAGAAAATTCTTCCAATAAAAAGAGATCTTTTGAGTCAAATAAAAGGAAAGAGGAGGCCAAAGATAGTGACAAGGAGGATGAGATCAGGTGCTTTGAGTGTGAAGGGAAAGGGCACATAGCTAGAGAGTGCCCTACTAGGATAAGAAGAAAGGGCAAAGAGACTGTTATGCCCGCCACTCTTAGTGATAGTGAGGGTGATAAGGGTGATGAGGGAGATGAGTCTGATAAAGGTTTGGGACATGGGATGGTTGTCGCATTTTCTAGTTGTGTGAGCACACCCACTTTTTCATTGCACACGAGAGCGATGATAATGATTTGTGTTCATCAAGTGAGGGAGAAAGCGAGGAGGAGAGTGGAGATGAAAGTGAGATCCAAAAAGCTTTTAGATATTTGTATACTAAGACCTTGAAAACAAATAAGTATAATAGGGATTTAGGTCGTCGGGTTTTAGATTTGGAGAAAGATAAGGAGGTTTTGAGAAAGGAGAAGTGTGATTTGATCAATACGTTGTCTAGTCTGATGACGCGTGTATCCCAACTCGAGAGTGATCTCGAACGTTCCAGGGAGGTCAATGTCAAGTTTGAGAATGCTCCTAAGAAGTTTGAAAAGGTGGTTCTTGAGGGTAAAGGTGAGAATTTAGGAATAAGTCACGACGGTGCTTCAATTTCCCAATTAGAACCCGAGTCGGTTCCCACTTTTATAACAGTTTCACATACGTCTCACCCTAACCCACCTAGGCGTCCCATTCCTTTTAGGAGAGTGCATCCTAGAGTTTTTAAGAGAGGTGTTCCTAGGCCTATTTATGTTTTCTCACATTGCAAGAGGAGAGGTCACCTTAAGGAATTTTGCTTTAAGTTGGGGTATGTGTCACGTTTTGCTTCTACACGTGTTTCTGGCATACATGATACTTTACATGCTACCGGAGACTACATGAGAGAGTTTGCGCATTTAGGTGAGCAAGTTAAGTTTTTGGTCAAAACTTTATAAGAATTGATGGAGGTTTGTCATAAGTTGTCAACACCATTGAAAAACCCCTCCGCACTTAATGATTGAGGTTTGACTTGTTTACTAGCATAGGGTAATTTTCATGATGACATTGTTTTCCTATTGCTAGTATGTATTATTTTTGTATGTTTTATTTTTTAAAAAAATTTTGAAAAATACAAAAAGATTTTATTTTGATAAAATTTTAGAAAATCCATTTTTTTTGTATTCTGTCTTGCACCATTTATGGATAGACACTTAGGATGACCGAGTCACAACATCATTCCATTATTTTCATGTGACTATTTGATAGTGTTTTGTGACAATAGGTCAATTCATCCTTGTGCTTTATAATGTTTGGAGTCATTAAGATGTAATTAAGTGTTACTTCCTACATGTTTGACTCATGTTTCCTTTATTGCACACGTGCATGAATTTGTTTGATTATTGTGCTTGTCTTATTACATGTTGTTTGGGTGTTTTCACTTCAATCATGTCCTTAAAATGAACCAAGCGCGATAAATTTTCATAAGGAAATTGTGCATATAAAAACCGTTTTGTGAGTTTGTGTGCTTTGTTTAAAAACGGGGAAGGGTTGCGAAAGGTTCATTTTGCCTTTGCGAATACTAAGCCACTGACACGACTCAGAATGTGTCTCTAAAGTGTGTGCTCTCTAGGCTCAAGTGCAAGCCTATCGTTCAAGTAATAATCCGACAAGTCGGGTATCGATCCTCAGGGAAAAAGGACAACGGAGTTGTGACGACGGGATAAGATTGAGGAATCCTAGCGATGACTCTAAGAATAAAAGAAAAAGATTGATTTGGCTTTTTGAGATGGATTAAACTAAATGCAATTACAAAAGTATAATGAAAAATGCAACTAACTAAATTATCTAAATGAAGAATGAAGAATTAAATTGAACTTTTTAACTAAATGATGAGAAAATAGGATGGGAATACACTCCCCCAACCCTAGTGTAATGCAGTGATAACGTTGATCATAAATTTATCCGATTAATTCAAACCCGGAATTTAGTACTCCCAAGCATTATGTATACGAGGTTCAAGCTCGCGTCATACCTAATCTGAGGATGAGTAAATCGGTATCGCGGTAATTACATTCAAATTGTACTCTAAATCATCACGAGTACCCAGAGGCAAACGAGATATAAAGATCTACAATTCTTAAGAAATTACGCGATACGATTTAAATTAATCATTAAATTCAGCGGATCGACATTATACACACGCACTAACACATCAGGTTGGGTTCATGCATCCCAACCTTGAAAAACCTAGCCGGACATGTTAAATGGACTAATGCATGAAATAATAACGTTGCATGTGTATGAGTTCATGATAAAACTAAATCTAAACATGTAAATACGTATTATGAATGCGAAAACAAGTTGAATCTAATGGGAAAACAAAGCATGCAAGAACAATAATAAGAAACAAGAATTTTGAATTAAAACTAGAAAAGCAAACCCGAAACAATGAATTCTTGAAGTAATTTTAGCCCTTGATGTTCCTAGATGTTCCTCCCCTTTCTTTCTATCAAAAACTCTCTAAAAATAGCCCTAAAGGCTGCTCCTAGGTTAATGCCTTCGTTCCCCACAAGTTTGGAGTGTTTTAAACCTATTAGGAGACTTGGAGACCAATCCAAATGAAAGACAAAATTCGCGTGTCAGGTACAGCGAACCGGTTCGCAGGTACAGCGAACCGGTTTGCTGTACCAGCCTGGTCTTGCTCTCAGCACTTAGATTTTTTTCTGGTTTTTCTCTTCTTTTCTTGGATTTTTCTTCAACTTCAACTGAGCATAACTTTTCAACCGTAGCTCGGATTTGGGTGCCGTTTTTTCCAGTGTGCTCGTTGTTCCGAGATATTCAAATTTCCAGAAGGCCCCACCTCCAGAATCGGGCTGTAAAATTACGAAAATGCCCTTGAACTTGCCTTCCTAGCCTTTCTTCTATGATTTTTCCGCAACTTCAAGGGGTCATAACTCTTTCATCGTAGCTCGGATTGAGGTGCCGTTTTTTATGGTGTTCTTGTAATTGAAAGATCTTAAACTTTCTAGTTGGACCCACTTCCGGACTAAGGCTGAAAAATTACGAAAATGCCCTTGAACTTGCCTTCCTAGCTTTTCTTGCACTGTCTTGCTTCCTCCTTTGCACTGCTTGCATAATTAACCTGTAAAACCAATAGGAGAAGCACAAAACACGCAATACTCGCCAAGAAGGTTAGAAGCATAAAATTGAATCAAATCCATATATGTTACATCATTCGGGTTCACAAAAGTACTGAAATTAGGGGGATAAATATACAATATTTATGCCCAATCAAACCCCCCTAACTTAGAACTTTGCGCGTCCCGAGCAATGTAAAAGAATGAAATTAAGAGTTAAGGACACTTCAAGGACTTTATTGGGATAGAATGCCACTTTCGCGGGCAAGCGATTGCATTTAGCATATGCAACAAGCCTTTAAACCTCTAGGTTACTCTAGTAGGACGAGTTGTGTCTCGTGAGGGTTTGCAGTGAATATACCCACAAAATTCGACTCAAAGAAAATTCAAAATACGCAAAAATTGTATAATTCAAACTTTTCCATAAAATAGTAATCATCAAGTCATATTTACAAGTCTCAAATCGTAGTGTGTGTGTGCGAAGCCGGAAATATAACCGCCAATTTTCATCGATTGATCATTACGTTACTTATCCGAAAATTCGTTTTGATTTCAATTTCTCACGGAATGCACTCACAAACGAATCTCTCGGATTATGGCTATTCTCTCGGCATGCGTGATATAAGGAGTAAATGTAATGGAAGAAAATACACGCATGCAATTAGAAAGACGGAAATTTTATGGTGAAAGGATCTCTTCAACGGATTACGGTTTTAAAAACGGGAACATCGCCTCTATTTCGCGCATTTAACCTCTTATATTATCTTTTGGTGTATTAACTCTCCACGCGGTACTCAATTTACGTAATTTGGACTCGGTTAGGACTTTTTCGGGTTAAAGGTTGCATTGGGTAAAATAAAGGAGGTATGGAGGGTTGGAATTGGAAAAGTCATTCGTGATGTCCGTTTGTGCATTTTCCGGGCTATTGCTCATTTTTTTCTTCTTTTTCTATTTTTTTTTCTTTTCTTTTTTTCTTTGTTGCTATTTTTGTTGAGCATTCTTCTATTTTTTTTTCTTGCCCCCTTTTTGTTGCATTTTTCGGACTTAAATTCTGATTTTTTGTTATTTCATTTTTCGCAATTCCGGGCTATTTTGGGTTTTTCGGGTTGTCAAATGAAAGGGAATATTATTCGGCTCAATTTGGGTTGCAAAGAGTAATTTTTCGCTATTTTTTTCTGGCCAATATTTTTTTTTGGGTGACAAACGAGGGCCTACTTCATTGTCCAAAATGTCAATTGCGCTACCATATGCGTTTCGAGGTGAATTTAAGTTTAGAGACTAATTTGGCACGATTTTCAAGGCAACATTGCACACATTTTTCAAAACCGATCAAAATGAGAGAATTAAGATCCTTGACAACTTGCTACGCGCTAAAAAGAACTTTGAGTTAACAATTAACTCGGATTGATTTAAAAACTCGCAAAAAGTGATAGGCTCGAATCTCACTGGGTTTGTTAATCTCCACATTTATTCGTTAAGTCGTCAATTTTCGCACAATTTCCATCTTTAGTCAATTTCGGCTTGTGTATGTTGGATGTTTACAATTTGAGACTCCAATTCGACTTTTAATGATATTTTTGAAAAAATTTGAATTCCAATTTTTATTTATTTTGAAGAAAAATATTTTTGGATTTTTCAAATTTTTATGATTTTTTTGGAAATTTTGGGCATTTTTGAAAATTTGTGAAGTTTTAGAAATACGCACTTGTGACCCCCCCTAACTTAGACTTTTGCATTGTCCTCAAGCAAAAAGGACGAAAATCTAATTCAAGGCGAATGAAAAGTGCGGAAAAATAAAACAAACAAATGTGAAAAATGCAACAAGACACTATATGACACTCATTCATGACTCAAAAATACGACAACAATCACCCCATACGCGTCGGGGGTGCGACGACCTCTCATCTCTCCATAAACTCACCCGACCCCACTTATGGGGGTTGATGCTCTCCTTGTCACTCCCGTCCTAGGATCATATTCCAATAATCGAAACAAGTTGGGACCTCGCCCATAGATAAAGGATAGACCGGGAGACTCGTCGTGACTAATTGGAAAGGGATCCTCGTGATGCTGACTCAAAGCATGGTCAACGTGTACTGACTCGGAGGGGACACCTAGGTTTCTTTCAATTTTTAAGACGCATGGGTCGGGCTCTAAGTCGGATGAACCACAACTTTTCTCCTCACTCGCCTTCGGGGCCTCTAGTGTTGTGGGTGGATTGTCACAACGAAGGAATTCATCAATTTTTGCTTTTAATTCGCTGTCGTCTAAGTGACTACATGAATCCAATAGGGATTGGCCTTCAATAGTAATACTTTCATCCACCTTCCCGAATTCTCTTTCAAAATCTTCCATGCTCATGTCGCCTAGTTCTCCCTCTCTCGTAGTGCCTACATCCTCTCTTACTTGCTCGATCTCCAACTCCACTAGTTTTCTCTCTTCTACCCCCTCTCTCTCTCTTTCAATTACGGTCACAACACACCTCTCCCCCTCTTTGCTCTCATCGTCACATCTACCACTATTACCTGATGAAATAGGGCACACCCCTAACGGCTCTCTCTTGTGGGACCTCTCATTCTCATGGCTCGACACTAAGCAGGACCCCGAAGCATCTCCACAATAATTCTCCTCGTTGTATTCCTCTACGATCTCCTCTATGAAGCTCACTGCGTGAAGGTCATCTTCTTCTCCCGTATGTTGGGCGACATGGAAGATGTTGGTCTCTAAAGTCATGTTCCCAAAAGTGAGTTGCATTCGCCCATTCCTAGTGTTGATGATTGCGTTAGCCGTAGCTAAGAACGGGCGCCCAAGGATGATAGGAACATGGTTGCTTGAGGTGAAGGAGGGCTCCGTGTCCCAAATGACAAAATCTACCGGAAAGTAGAAGGTGTCAACTTGAACGATCACGTCCTCAATTATGCCTCGTGGAATCTTCACGGTTCGATCCGCTAGTTGGAGAGTGACCTTTGTGGGCTTGAGATCGCCCAAGTCAAGTTGCCTATAAATGGAGTAAGGAAGTATGTTTACACTTGCTCCCAAGTCAAGTAAGGCTTTCTCAATTTTATTATCTCCAATGATGCATGATATGGTGGGTGCACCGGGATCTTTGAATTTAGGCGGGAGATCATTTAGTAGAATGGAACTCACGTTCTGAGCTAGAAAGACATTCTTTTGAACCTTCATCTTCCTTTTTACCGTCAACAAATCTTTGATAACTTTGCCGTAGGCTGGAATTTGCTTGATGGCATCAAGGAAGGGCAAGTTTAGCTTCACTTGCTTAAGTACTTCTAGCACTTCATCACGTGGGCATCCTTTCTGTGAAGGAATCAACCTTTGAGGAAATGGTGCCGCGGTGGGTGGTTTCACTACTACCTCGGCCTCACTAGTGTCATCTTTATCACCTTCATTCAAGGGGACATCTTCGGCCTCTTTCGTGCCGGGTGAAATCTCCTTGTCTTTAAGTACGTCTCGTGGGGGAGGTGACAAGTCAACTACCCTCCCACTACGTAGAGTGGTGATTGCGCTACATTGCTCAAGATGGTCGTGGGGTGTTGAGCTAACACTAGTTTGACCTTGGAGAGGTCTTTGGCCCTGGGCAGGAAACTTTCCCTTCTCCTGAACACTCAATGAGGATTGTATTTTAGACAGATTCGCATTTATGTCGCCAATTAGACGATCATATTTGGCATTGTTTGCGGTCTGGCTTGCAATGAATTGATTCACAGTATCCTCGAGAGTTCTCCGCTGTGGCGGGATATAATTTCCGTGAGGTGGTGGTACTTGCACATGTCCTTGTATGTGTGGAGCTTGTTGAAATTGTTGTGGAGGAGGAGGGGCAACATGCGAAGGAGGGTTCATTGCGGCATGTTGTTGCCCGTAGCTAAAATCGGGATGGTTTTTCCACGAAGGGTTGTATGAATTCCCATGCGGGGCAGCGAAATTACCCTTGAAACCTCCTATACTACTAACTTGCTCTTGCAACATTACTTTGTAGGCGGGTATCATCGGACATTCCTCAGTTGAATGTCCCGCCTCACAAATCGCACACACCTTCACGACAGGGTTTTGGATAGATCCAACTAACTCACATAAGTCTCGCAATCCTTTCTCCATAGTGTCCAATCGACTGTCCGTCATAGAATTCTTATCTATGTGGAATAGGTCGGACGCCGATGGAGCAGTGGTGGGTTGTCGATTTCGATTTTGAGCGTTCGGGTCAGAGGTATCCCAAGATTGGGTAGTCTCGGCAACATACCTCATGTGAAGATCAGCGTCATGGGCATCTAGATCGACAAATGGACCACTTCCCATGGTTTCAACAAGCTGTTTAGAATTAAGATTTAACCCATTATAGATAAAGGAGATGATTTGCGATGGATCAAATCCATGATGGGGGCATGAAGCCACTAACTCGTTGAAACGTTCATAACATCGATGGAAAGGCTCATTTTCTTGTTGCCTGAATGCTTGAATTTGAGCCTTTATAGAGATTGTTCGATGTGTTGGGAAGAATTTCTTGAGAAATTTAGACTGTAGCTCATTCCAGGATGGAATCGAGCTTGGAGGTAAAGACCATAGCCAAGCTTTGGCTTTATCTTTAAGCGAGAATGGGAAGAGTTTGAGGCGGATTACCTCTTGTGTGCAGGTTTGATCGTTGAGAGTATCACACACGTCCTCAAATTCCCTTATGTGGAGGTATGGCTTTTCAGAATCCATACCATGATAATGTGGTAGTGTCTGGATCATCCCATTTTTGAAACGAAATTGCCCGGCATTATACGGGAGTATAATGCATCCCGGAGTGACAGTGCGCTCGGGATATAAGAATTCTCTCAACGGGCGGTACGGGGGCTCGTCCTCACCGGTAGGTGCACTACTGTGCTGCGACATCTCTCTTTCACTCGACGATTCGGCGTTCTCACTGGGTGTGCACGAAGTGTGTCCTACGAAGGAGAAAGGAGTGTTGCTAGAGATGGAGTGTGACGGTGTGGGAGTGGTTTCAGAATTTTGCATCAAGTTCAGGAGAGATGATGGTGAATCTTTTTGGATTTTTTTTTTTTTTTTAATTATTTTTTAATTATTTTTTTAATTTTTTTGGATTTTTGGTCAAAGTTTTGGATTAACTCGATCTAATCCTAAGTCTACGTAATTCCCCGGCAACGGCGCCAAAAACTTGACACGACTCAGAATGTGTCTCTAAAGTGTGTGCTCTCTAGGCTCAAGTGCAAGCCTATCGTTCAAGTAATAATCCGACAAGTCGGGTATCGATCCTCAGGGAAAAAGGACAACGGAGTTGTGACGACGGGATAAGATTGAGGAATCCTAGCGATGACTCTAAGAATAAAAGAAAAAGATTGATTTGGCTTTTTGAGATGGATTAAACTAAATGCAATTACGAAAGTATAATGAAAAATGCAACTAACTAAATTATCTAAATGAAGAATGAAGAATTAAATTGAACTTTTTAACTAAATGATGAGAAAATAGGATGGGAATACACTCCCCCAACCCTAGTGTAATGCAGTGATAACGTTGATCATAAATTTATCCGATTAATTCAAACCCGGAATTTAGTACTCCCAAGCATTATGTATACGAGGTTCAAGCTCGCGTCATACCTAATCTGAGGATGAGTAAATCGGTATCGCGGTAATTACATTCAAATTGTACTCTAAATCATCACGAGTACCCAGAGGCAAACGAGATATAAAGATCTACAATTCTTAAGAAATTACGCGATACGATTTAAATTAATCATTAAATTCAGCGGATCGACGTTATACACACGCACTAACACATCAGGTTGGGTTCATGCATCCCAACCTTGAAAAACCTAGCCGGACATGTTAAATGGACTAATGCATGAAATAATAACGTTGCATGTGTATGAGTTCATGATAAAACTAAATCTAAACATGTAAATACGTATTATGAATGCGAAAACAAGTTGAATCTAATGGGAAAACAAAGCATGCAAGAACAATAATAAGAAACAAGAATTTTGAATTAAAACTAGAAAAGCAAACCCGAAACAATGAATTCTTGAAGTAATTTTAGCCCTTGATGTTCCTAGATGTTCCTCCCCTTTCTTTCTATCAAAAACTCTCTAAAAATAGCCCTAAAGGCTGCTCCTAGGTTAATGCCTTCGTTCCCCACAAGTTTGGAGTGTTTTAAACCTATTAGGAGACTTGGAGACCAATCCAAATGAAAGACAAAATTCGCGTGTCAGGTACAGCGAACCGGTTCGCAGGTACAGCGAACCGGTTTGCTGTACCAGCCTGGTCTTGCTCTCAGCACTTAGATTTTTTTCTGGTTTTTCTCTTCTTTTCTTGGATTTTTCTTCAACTTCAACTGAGCATAACTTTTCAACCGTAGCTCGGATTTGGGTGCCGTTTTTTCCAGTGTGCTCGTTGTTCCGAGATATTCAAATTTCCAGAAGGCCCCACCTCCAGAATCGGGCTGTAAAATTACGAAAATGCCCTTGAACTTGCCTTCCTAGCCTTTCTTCTATGATTTTTCCGCAACTTCAAGGGGTCATAACTCTTTCATCGTAGCTCGGATTGAGGTGCCGTTTTTTATGGTGTTCTTGTAATTGAAAGATCTTAAACTTTCTAGTTGGACCCACTTCCGGACTAAGGCTGAAAAATTACGAAAATGCCCTTGAACTTGCCTTCCTAGCTTTTCTTGCACTGTCTTGCTTCCTCCTTTGCACTGCTTGCATAATTAACCTGTAAAACCAATAGGAGAAGCACAAAACACGCAATACTCGCCAAGAAGGTTAGAAGCATAAAATTGAATCAAATCCATATATGTTACATCATTCGGGTTCACAAAAGTACTGAAATTAGGGGGATAAATATACAATATTTATGCCCAATCAAACCCCCCTAACTTAGAACTTTGCGCGTCCCGAGCAATGTAAAAGAATGAAATTAAGAGTTAAGGACACTTCAAGGACTTTATTGGGATAGAATGCCACTTTCGCGGGCAAGCGATTGCATTTAGCATATGCAACAAGCCTTTAAACCTCTAGGTTACTCTAGTAGGACGAGTTGTGTCTCGTGAGGGTTTGCAGTGAATATACCCACAAAATTCGACTCAAAGAAAATTCAAAATACGCAAAAATTGTATAATTCAAACTTTTCCATAAAATAGTAATCATCAAGTCATATTTACAAGTCTCAAATCGTAGTGTGTGTGTGCGAAGCCGGAAATATAACCGCCAATTTTCATCGATTGATCATTACGTTACTTATCCGAAAATTCGTTTTGATTTCAATTTCTCACGGAATGCACTCACAAACGAATCTCTCGGATTATGGCTATTCTCTCGGCATGCGTGATATAAGGAGTAAATGTAATGGAAGAAAATACACGCATGCAATTAGAAAGACGGAAATTTTATGGTGAAAGGATCTCTTCAACGGATTACGGTTTTAAAAACGGGAACATCGCCTCTATTTCGCGCATTTAACCTCTTATATTATCTTTTGGTGTATTAACTCTCCACGCGGTACTCAATTTACGTAATTTGGACTCGGTTAGGACTTTTTCGGGTTAAAGGTTGCATTGGGTAAAATAAAGGAGGTATGGAGGGTTGGAATTGGAAAAGTCATTCGTGATGTCCGTTTGTGCATTTTCCGGGCTATTGCTCATTTTTTTCTTCTTTTTCTATTTTTTTTTCTTTTCTTTTTTTCTTTGTTGCTATTTTTGTTGAGCATTCTTCTATTTTTTTTTCTTGCCCCCTTTTTGTTGCATTTTTCGGACTTAAATTCTGATTTTTTGTTATTTCATTTTTCGCAATTCCGGGCTATTTTGGGTTTTTCGGGTTGTCAAATGAAAGGGAATATTATTCGGCTCAATTTGGGTTGCAAAGAGTAATTTTTCGCTATTTTTTTCTGGCCAATATTTTTTTTTGGGTGACAAACGAGGGCCTACTTCATTGTCCAAAATGTCAATTGCGCTACCATATGCGTTTCGAGGTGAATTTAAGTTTAGAGACTAATTTGGCACGATTTTCAAGGCAACATTGCACACATTTTTCAAAACCGATCAAAATGAGAGAATTAAGATCCTTGACAACTTGCTACGCGCTAAAAAGAACTTTGAGTTAACAATTAACTCGGATTGATTTAAAAACTCGCAAAAAGTGATAGGCTCGAATCTCACCGGGTTTGTTAATCTCCACATTTATTCGTTAAGTCGTCAATTTTCGCACAATTTCCATCTTTAGTCAATTTCGGCTTGTGTATGTTGGATGTTTACAATTTGAGACTCCAATTCGACTTTTAATGATATTTTTGAAAAAATTTGAATTCCAATTTTTATTTATTTTGAAGAAAAATATTTTTGGATTTTTCAAATTTTTATGATTTTTTTGGAAATTTTGGGCATTTTTGAAAATTTGTGAAGTTTTAGAAATACGCACTTGTGACCCCCCCTAACTTAGACTTTTGCATTGTCCTCAAGCAAAAAGGACGAAAATCTAATTCAAGGCGAATGAAAAGTGCGGAAAAATAAAACAAACAAATGTGAAAAATGCAACAAGACACTATATGACACTCATTCATGACTCAAAAATACGACAACAATCACCCCATACGCGTCGGGGGTGCGACGACCTCTCATCTCTCCATAAACTCACCCGACCCCACTTATGGGGGTTGATGCTCTCCTTGTCACTCCCGTCCTAGGATCATATTCCAATAATCGAAACAAGTTGGGACCTCGCCCATAGATAAAGGATAGACCGGGAGACTCGTCGTGACTAATTGGAAAGGGATCCTCGTGATGCTGACTCAAAGCATGGTCAACGTGTACTGACTCGGAGGGGACACCTAGGTTTCTTTCAATTTTTAAGACGCATGGGTCGGGCTCTAAGTCGGATGAACCACAACTTTTCTCCTCACTCGCCTTCGGGGCCTCTAGTGTTGTGGGTGGATTGTCACAACGAAGGAATTCATCAATTTTTGCTTTTAATTCGCTGTCGTCTAAGTGACTACATGAATCCAATAGGGATTGGCCTTCAATAGTAATACTTTCATCCACCTTCCCGAATTCTCTTTCAAAATCTTCCATGCTCATGTCGCCTAGTTCTCCCTCTCTCGTAGTGCCTACATCCTCTCTTACTTGCTCGATCTCCAACTCCACTAGTTTTCTCTCTTCTACCCCCTCTCTCTCTCTTTCAATTACGGTCACAACACACCTCTCCCCCTCTTTGCTCTCATCGTCACATCTACCACTATTACCTGATGAAATAGGGCACACCCCTAACGGCTCTCTCTTGTGGGACCTCTCATTCTCATGGCTCGACACTAAGCAGGACCCCGAAGCATCTCCACAATAATTCTCCTCGTTGTATTCCTCTACGATCTCCTCTATGAAGCTCACTGCGTGAAGGTCATCTTCTTCTCCCGTATGTTGGGCGACATGGAAGATGTTGGTCTCTAAAGTCATGTTCCCAAAAGTGAGTTGCATTCGCCCATTCCTAGTGTTGATGATTGCGTTAGCCGTAGCTAAGAACGGGCGCCCAAGGATGATAGGAACATGGTTGCTTGAGGTGAAGGAGGGCTCCGTGTCCCAAATGACAAAATCTACCGGAAAGTAGAAGGTGTCAACTTGAACGATCACGTCCTCAATTATGCCTCGTGGAATCTTCACGGTTCGATCCGCTAGTTGGAGAGTGACCTTTGTGGGCTTGAGATCGCCCAAGTCAAGTTGCCTATAAATGGAGTAAGGAAGTATGTTTACACTTGCTCCCAAGTCAAGTAAGGCTTTCTCAATTTTATTATCTCCAATGATGCATGATATGGTGGGTGCACCGGGATCTTTGAATTTAGGCGGGAGATCATTTAGTAGAATGGAACTCACGTTCTGAGCTAGAAAGACATTCTTTTGAACCTTCATCTTCCTTTTTACCGTCAACAAATCTTTGATAACTTTGCCGTAGGCTGGAATTTGCTTGATGGCATCAAGGAAGGGCAAGTTTAGCTTCACTTGCTTAAGTACTTCTAGCACTTCATCACGTGGGCATCCTTTCTGTGAAGGAATCAACCTTTGAGGAAATGGTGCCGCGGTGGGTGGTTTCACTACTACCTCGGCCTCACTAGTGTCATCTTTATCACCTTCATTCAAGGGGACATCTTCGGCCTCTTTCGTGCCGGGTGAAATCTCCTTGTCTTTAAGTACGTCTCGTGGGGGAGGTGACAAGTCAACTACCCTCCCACTACGTAGAGTGGTGATTGCGCTACATTGCTCAAGATGGTCGTGGGGTGTTGAGCTAACACTAGTTTGACCTTGGAGAGGTCTTTGGCCCTGGGCAGGAAACTTTCCCTTCTCCTGAACACTCAATGAGGATTGTATTTTAGACAGATTCGCATTTATGTCGCCAATTAGACGATCATATTTGGCATTGTTTGCGGTCTGGCTTGCAATGAATTGATTCACAGTATCCTCGAGAGTTCTCCGCTGTGGCGGGATATAATTTCCGTGAGGTGGTGGTACTTGCACATGTCCTTGTATGTGTGGAGCTTGTTGAAATTGTTGTGGAGGAGGAGGGGCAACATGCGAAGGAGGGTTCATTGCGGCATGTTGTTGCCCGTAGCTAAAATCGGGATGGTTTTTCCACGAAGGGTTGTATGAATTCCCATGCGGGGCAGCGAAATTACCCTTGAAACCTCCTATACTACTAACTTGCTCTTGCAACATTACTTTGTAGGCGGGTATCATCGGACATTCCTCAGTTGAATGTCCCGCCTCACAAATCGCACACACCTTCACGACAGGGTTTTGGATAGATCCAACTAACTCACATAAGTCTCGCAATCCTTTCTCCATAGTGTCCAATCGACTGTCCGTCATAGAATTCTTATCTATGTGGAATAGGTCGGACGCCGATGGAGCAGTGGTGGGTTGTCGATTTCGATTTTGAGCGTTCGGGTCAGAGGTATCCCAAGATTGGGTAGTCTCGGCAACATACCTCATGTGAAGATCAGCGTCATGGGCATCTAGATCGACAAATGGACCACTTCCCATGGTTTCAACAAGCTGTTTAGAATTAAGATTTAACCCATTATAGATAAAGGAGATGATTTGCGATGGATCAAATCCATGATGGGGGCATGAAGCCACTAACTCGTTGAAACGTTCATAACATCGATGGAAAGGCTCATTTTCTTGTTGCCTGAATGCTTGAATTTGAGCCTTTATAGAGATTGTTCGATGTGTTGGGAAGAATTTCTTGAGAAATTTAGACTGTAGCTCATTCCAGGATGGAATCGAGCTTGGAGGTAAAGACCATAGCCAAGCTTTGGCTTTATCTTTAAGCGAGAATGGGAAGAGTTTGAGGCGGATTACCTCTTGTGTGCAGGTTTGATCGTTGAGAGTATCACACACGTCCTCAAATTCCCTTATGTGGAGGTATGGCTTTTCAGAATCCATACCATGATAATGTGGTAGTGTCTGGATCATCCCATTTTTGAAACGAAATTGCCCGGCATTATACGGGAGTATAATGCATCCCGGAGTGACAGTGCGCTCGGGATATAAGAATTCTCTCAACGGGCGGTACGGGGGCTCGTCCTCACCGGTAGGTGCACTACTGTGCTGCGACATCTCTCTTTCACTCGACGATTCGGCGTTCTCACTGGGTGTGCACGAAGTGTGTCCTACGAAGGAGAAAGGAGTGTTGCTAGAGATGGAGTGTGACGGTGTGGGAGTGGTTTCAGAATTTTGCATCAAGTTCAGGAGAGATGATGGTGAATCTTTTTGGATTTTTTTTTTTTTTTTTTTAATTATTTTTTAATTTTTTTTTAAATTTTTTTGGATTTTTGGTCAAAGTTTTGGATTAACTCGATCTAATCCTAAGTCTACGTAATTCCCCGGCAACGGCGCCAAAAACTTGACACGACTCAGAATGTGTCTCTAAAGTGTGTGCTCTCTAGGCTCAAGTGCAAGCCTATCGTTCAAGTAATAATCCGACAAGTCGGGTATCGATCCTCAGGGAAAAAGGACAACGGAGTTGTGACGACGGGATAAGATTGAGGAATCCTAGCGATGACTCTAAGAATAAAAGAAAAAGATTGATTTGGCTTTTTGAGATGGATTAAACTAAATGCAATTACGAAAGTATAATGAAAAATGCAACTAACTAAATTATCTAAATGAAGAATGAAGAATTAAATTGAACTTTTTAACTAAATGATGAGAAAATAGGATGGGAATACACTCCCCCAACCCTAGTGTAATGCAGTGATAACGTTGATCATAAATTTATCCGATTAATTCAAACCCGGAATTTAGTACTCCCAAGCATTATGTATACGAGGTTCAAGCTCGCGTCATACCTAATCTGAGGATGAGTAAATCGGTATCGCGGTAATTACATTCAAATTGTACTCTAAATCATCACGAGTACCCAGAGGCAAACGAGATATAAAGATCTACAATTCTTAAGAAATTACGCGATACGATTTAAATTAATCATTAAATTCAGCGGATCAACGTTATACACACGCACTAACACATCAGGTTGGGTTCATGCATCCCAACCTTGAAAAACCTAGCCGGACATGTTAAATGGACTAATGCATGAAATAATAACGTTGCATGTGTATGAGTTCATGATAAAACTAAATCTAAACATGTAAATACGTATTATGAATGCGAAAACAAGTTGAATCTAATGGGAAAACAAAGCATGCAAGAACAATAATAAGAAACAAGAATTTTGAATTAAAACTAGAAAAGCAAACCCGAAACAATGAATTCTTGAAGTAATTTTAGCCCTTGATGTTCCTAGATGTTCCTCCCCTTTCTTTCTATCAAAAACTCTCTAAAAATAGCCCTAAAGGCTGCTCCTAGGTTAATGCCTTCGTTCCCCACAAGTTTGGAGTGTTTTAAACCTATTAGGAGACTTGGAGACCAATCCAAATGAAAGACAAAATTCGCGTGTCAGGTACAGCGAACCGGTTCGCAGGTACAGCGAACCGGTTTGCTGTACCAGCCTGGTCTTGCTCTCAGCACTTAGATTTTTTTCTGGTTTTTCTCTTCTTTTCTTGGATTTTTCTTCAACTTCAACTGAGCATAACTTTTCAACCGTAGCTCGGATTTGGGTGCCGTTTTTTCCAGTGTGCTCGTTGTTCCGAGATATTCAAATTTCCAGAAGGCCCCACCTCCAGAATCGGGCTGTAAAATTACGAAAATGCCCTTGAACTTGCCTTCCTAGCCTTTCTTCTATGATTTTTCCGCAACTTCAAGGGGTCATAACTCTTTCATCGTAGCTCGGATTGAGGTGCCGTTTTTTATGGTGTTCTTGTAATTGAAAGATCTTAAACTTTCTAGTTGGACCCACTTCCGGACTAAGGCTGAAAAATTACGAAAATGCCCTTGAACTTGCCTTCCTAGCTTTTCTTGCACTGTCTTGCTTCCTCCTTTGCACTGCTTGCATAATTAACCTGTAAAACCAATAGGAGAAGCACAAAACACGCAATACTCGCCAAGAAGGTTAGAAGCATAAAATTGAATCAAATCCATATATGTTACATCATTCGGGTTCACAAAAGTACTGAAATTAGGGGGATAAATATACAATATTTATGCCCAATCAGCCACCGTTAAATTGGACCTAAAAAATGGAGGAATTTTATTATCCAAGGTCCAAAGAGGTTAAAAGAGCCCGAAAAAATTAAAAGGCAATAAAAAGAAATTCATGCCAATTATGGGCCATTTAGGATATTGCTCCAATTCTCCAAAGTTTGAGAATTTAGTTTATAAACCTCTAAAAGAAAATATGCATGAGGGAGTTTGGTTGGAGAATTTAGAACGGGTTTGCACATCCTTGAAATGCTTGAAAATGCGTTAAATAGTTTTCGACGTTATTGGGGTGGAAATCATTTTGACTTTGATTTGTTGATTTGCATAAGACGATGCCATCTAAATTCAATAATCTTTTCACCTAAGGATACTTTTGATGTTCATTCGTTAGGGGTACACATATGCATCGTGCACATATGATTGATTGAGTTGATTTACCTATCGAATGTGTTCACACCCATTCATTCCATTTCCATGACATGGTTGTTTGAGTCTGAATCCATGGTGTGATTTTTGTAGCATATTTATTTTCAAATGTATCTTATCTTTGTATGAAAAATTGAAAAATAAAAAAGAGTTTGTGATTTGTTATGAGCATCTCCTTGCAAGATCACGTTTACCATATTGTTTGATGCCCTGTTTTGTGTATTGTGACACCCCGATTTTGCTTATTTGATTCTTTCTTCTCATTTGTCTATTTGGGGACATCATAAAAAGGGGGAGAAAGAATTATCATATTATGGGGGAGTTTTGAGTTTTTGAGATTTGATAAAGTATCCTTTCATCATATATTGGTATTTATGTTTATCTCATTTCAAACTCGATACGTCACTTGGTATTGGCTTTATCTCATGTGTGTAGGTACTACCTTGAGGATCTTTGAATTGAACACCCTGATGAGGAAAGCCTTAAGATTCCTGAAGAGTTGAAGAACAAACGATGAAGTCTTATTCATTTATATCGTTCCAGTTTTGGGTTCATGGAAGGGTAGATTTGTATAGGCATTTTGATATTTGATATTTTGGATGTTTGTTTTTATGTATGTACCGGCATAGACATAGGGGGAGATTTGTAAGGACATTTTTTTCCATCATTAATATGTATGTCATACGCCGTTACACCGTTGAAGAAATTCAAAGATCTCTTCTAAATCAACGGATCCGAATTCAAGGAAGGAATTAAAATTCTGGACAGCCGGATCTATTCGCCTGCTTTAAAAAAAGAACCGGTCCGCCCCCGGACCAATCCGCCCTCTACCCGGACCGATCCGCCTTGATCTTGAACTAGTAGACCCCGGATCAAATGCGAATCGAAGAGACCACTTTCAAAATGAACCGGTCCGACCTCGGACCGATTCGCATCCTTACCGGACCGGTCCGCCTGGGATAAAATCGTGCAGATCGTGTTTTAGTTATTTTCGGCCCAGTTTTTCTTATATAAACTAACTTCGGGGATTTGTTTTTTAAGACTTTTGAGACGATTTTGAGAGTCATTTTTCCTAAAGTCTTCATACCTTTTTGAGTCCCAAGACTCATGTTTGATTCACATACCATTGCCAAATCCTCGTGAATCCTTTGGAACCCTAGAACACAATTTTGTTATTGTTCATACCCTTGTGGAGAAGCCGTCTTTCTTCTTCATTGCTGACCACCTGGAGTTCCTGCGGGAGATTCCATCCGACACTATTTCTAGCCGTTGCTTTGAAGGTTTGACGAAGACACCATGCGTTACACTTGTGGGTGATTATCAGGTTGTATGTAAGTCAATGGTCTTATGAATTCTTTAAAGTTCTAGAAATAAAAGGTTTTGCCCTTCGGGGATTTTTTCGTAACTTTGTGTCGCTTGTTTTATTTGTTTATGGGATTCACACACGCACCTTAGATGCATGATTAGGGTCTGAAATTATATAAGTGTGCTAAATTAGAAATTTGCAAAGTTAATCAATTATCACAAGTTATTCGCACTCTTCATACACTTTTTAGACTTCATGATAAATATTCTTTCATTTTAGCATGCCTTTATTATGTGGTTTAGCTCTTGTTATCACATGGTCACTCTTACTTTATCATTGACTATATTCATTTACTATAGATATCCCACATGTGATTTAGGGGGAAGAAAGACTTTGTGTATATCCAACATACGATTGATTATCATATTCTTGTCCTTGATATATAAGTTTTATCTCTTGAATCTTTTGATATTTATGGTTTCAGTTATATTAGTATTATATTTTCCACTTTTGTATATTCACAACATAAAAGGGGAGAAAATATTATCTATGATAGTTCATTTATTCAGGCACAGTTCCTATGCAAGAGGAGTTTCCTTCACATTGATGTTACATGCTTGATGACTTTGTGTTGTTTGAGTTTCGCAAGTTTCTCATTATTGAGAATCTTTTTTTTTGTCTAATATTAGTCTATGTTGTCCTTCTAGGGTTGTAGATGATGTAGATTGATGAATCGAACTTAATTGTGTTTTGTGGGATTTTCATATATATTGGGTTATTGGGATATTATACGATTTTCCCACCAAACAATGAAACGGGAAGAATGAAGATATATATATTTTTGTTCTTGGCTTATTATGTGTCAAAATATTTTATTTGTTGGACGTAAAAGAGTTTTTATTTTAGTTTGGGAACTTATCCTTGACATTTTTGTGTGTTTAAATGCTTGAGTTTCACATATGCATCTATTATTGTCTGAGTTAGCTTGCATTATATTGATTCATTGACTCAGTGAATTCAGTGAATTTTGGACCTTTTCAGATATGATATTTGATCCATGATGCACATTAGTACCCCCCCACATATTTTCCCTAGATTTTATGTAGTTGATTTTATCAAAAAAATGCTATATGTTTCAGTCATGAGCAAAAGGAGACATTTATAATAAGTTGTTCCAAAAATCATTCAAATGGCATTTGGTGATTTTGTGTAGTCAGGTGTGCACAAATGGCAAAATGAAATCATGCGCATGGAATCTTTATAGGAATGCCCAAGGATTTGACTAGTATGCTTATTTCTGGTTATTTTTATGACTGTGTGCACGACAAAAGGCCTTTATGCACATAGACTTACTAAATATTTCAGTATCGCACACCTTTCCGTAGAAAATTCATAACTAATTCAAAAAATCAAAAAATATGAAACTGGCGACCACTCGTTCGTAACAAAAGATCTACAATTTCATGACCAGAATCAATTTTCCACTAGACCAAATCAATTCGGTTCTGGGACAACTCCAAAAAGGGCTAAAGATGAAGATGAAGCCTCAAAAACCTCTATTAATGCCCAAACCAAGCTCCAAAATGGTTCCCAATCGGTGCCCTAATCCAACGTAAGTATAGAAAAATATTTTAAAACCTTTTTACACCATCTTATGGGTTCAGGAACATCAAATCCAAGGTTAAAGCTTAGTGATTCAAACTTTGCAACATACCTCATCTTTAAATCAACTTAGGGTTTGGTCATAATCATTTCCATCCCTAAACCTCAAATTAACATGGGATTAATTCGTAACAATGAAGTTTCGTTCTAAAAAATATATTATATTTCATATCTACATTCTTTAATCCATAAATTTCACAACTATTTACTGTAGGACTGATTCATATCATTCCTAATTAATCCAAGTCATAATTTATCATATGACTTAGTCTCTAATAAAATAAAAAAACCCGAAATCATATGAGAAAGAATGCTTATATATCATGAAACACATTACTAAAGACATTGCGAGAAAATTCTTGCCTTAGAAGATGAATGAAGGCTCCTCCCATGATATTTTCCTTTCTTGCTCATTTCCTAACTTGTTAACTTCTCCTAAAAGGTTTGTGGCTATTAGGTTTAATTAAAGATGGATAGAAAACCTAATTAGGGTAGATTATATCATAATTAAACTCTCTAACCCCGCATATCCCCTTAAGACGTAATTTTAGTCCCTTAAAATGGCCCAAAATGCTACCCGGAATAGTCCAAAATCTCTTTTAAGGGTATACTTACCCCTGAGACCAATTTAAAGAGACAAAAACACATAAGCGAACATATGTGTTATCCCAGAGTCTAGTCTAAAGAAATTTCCCATAACTCACGATAATATCTTGAGGCATCAATAATTCATTCACTTAATTATTCTATGTGTACACATTTTCAATTACTGTCTGTTTTGTGACAATCTATTATGAGTAAGACATAAAAGTAATAATTAATTCCATTTACTAATTTATTAATCACTTAATAATTAATAAATATAGTTTGTGAAAATACAAGGAGTTGCATTCTCCCCCCTAAAAGGAATTCCGTTCTTGGAATTCGTTAAAGCATAACGTCAAAACATAACCCACACAAATATCATAGGTTTATACACTATTAGTCCATACCCATATCCCATGAGATATAAAAGAAGAATGCTAACATGCACCTATTATAGTGTGCCACGATTGGGGTGCCCATACACCCTATATCACGTGAACACATGCACATATATCATATATGTAACACATATATACACATCCAAAAATAAACTACACATATAATCCATGACTATAAAGTAAAGGTATACTCTAATACCTTACTAACCGTGACTAAGCTTTTCGTGACATTTCCCCACTCATCCAATTAGTTGTGCGAACATCCCTCAGTTCTCTTGACATTGCACTCGTTGGCCCTATTGGCCTTCAATCATACAATATCTCGTCGCTCGATGTGTTATATTTTCACACACGTAATGTCTAAAGTATTAGACCAACATCCTAGAGCCAAATATCTTTAAACCCTCGACACTTACTAAGCCTTGTGTATGGGACGTCTTGTAAGAGAAATCCAAATAAGGAACCCTCTTGATACGCTGTTGTATAGTTCAGTCGTTTGTCAAGATTTGTTGGACCAAGACCAAACATGAAACAATGCACTAATCACCCAAATATCAACCGACAATAATTCCACAAGATGTTCACCCATTCTAAGAGTGATACCGAACCCCTTAAGTTAAACGATCCAATAATGCTAAAAACATCATGAATTACTGAAACATACAGCGAGACACCCTCTGCCCATTCTTAATTCTAATAGAGTGCTTAATCACTCCTAAGCCTTTAAACATCTAAACATAACAATAAGGGTACGATATCACTAGTCTCCCTAATAACGTCATCATACTAACACTATACGTGACAATACACAACTTCATGTAACTGAGGTTGTCACTAGCCCTATAATTCTCAAAATAACCCAAAATTTTTACAATATAAATGCTTATCATGCATATCCTAACATATTAAGAAAAATCCATCATTGACTAACCATCCCACTTAACCATCCTATAGAGTATGCCACCACTAGCACATAATCCATTCAAGTACTCCGAACTTGAAAATAATCGTATCCCTAATCCAATAACTACATCAATATCCAACCTAAAATCGTCACATTCTACTCTCGATGAGGTGATACTTCCCAGATCATGAGGAACCTTTGGCTATAAACTCAATGCCTATATAAACTCTTATTATATAAAATCTACAAACCTTAATCGATCTACACTTGGTCCAACACTACTATACCTAGAATCCCCATTCGGCCCCCCGCCAAACATGTCGCCACACATCAAATGTCATAAAATCTGAATCATAATTCATCTTAGGATTTACCTTTATTGGCTCAACTCGCCATTTTGTAACATCATCTTTTATTTTCCCATAATTGTCTCTAATCGGGTTACTCTAAATCTTCTATTCACAATTTCAATCGTCAATCAAAACATGCTCCTTATTTAAGCTTATTGCAACTTATTTGTTACTAAACCTTATTCATAACTAATACATCAACGAAATACATGTCTATAATGCAAAAGGAACTCTATCCTTATAAAACTACCTACTTTATTCGTCTTAACATGAACCCACCCGAAAATCAATGATCTCATCTCCAATTTCCACTCACCAAAGTTTACTACAAATTATTTCTAACTAGTCTCTACCCAAATTTCATAACCACACAGTGAGCTTACTCCAAAGTCCAAAAAACTCTCATTTTATCATTGCCCAAATCACAAATGATTTAACAACATAAATAAACCTTTCTCACATCTAAGCGCAACACCAATTCAACTCTTTAAAAGAAATTAACCACGCCTTAATCTATCCTCAAAATTCTCATAATTTCTAAAATGCACCAATGTGACACCCCGCCTAATTAAATATCGGGTGATCAGTCCTTTATTAAATTAAAATCAAGGTGACGTTTGGTTCATTCTTAGAATCACTGTCGTAAAAATAACTTTACCAATTTAAACACCCTAAATAATTAAGCTAAGTCTCAAAACCATTTTAGACATTACTTTCCAAATTTTATTTTATATAAACCAACATTTAAACTTTACGAAATTCATAATTAAAGAATCACATAGCAACTATCCTGGAATATATAAATCCAAATAACCAAACATTCAATTAATTGAATCCAACATTTAATACTTAAATGAAAAAAAACATCCTGACAATACTAATTCCAAAGTGCAAATACTGGAAATAAATGGATTACAATATCCAATAAAACAACTGAATAATGGAAAGGGCGACGCATGCCCAACTGGAATAAATAATGCTAGGAGTAGAATCAAATAAATGAGGTCGTCTAAGCAAGAGGCCTGCAACTCCCACCTAAGCTGCAGCGCGTTCCTTCCAAAGGATCCTATGCAAGATGCCCCTGTGGCTGGGCACCTGTAGTATATACATATATATATACAAGAGGGAAAGAAAATGGAAACGGGTCAGAGCCCGAATGTAAAAACGATTTAAAATTTGTTTAGCAAGTATTTAAAATGTTTACTGGCCAACGCAACAACATATTAGTGCGGCACTCCCTTGAGAAATTCTCACCTCTCTACTAATGTGCACGCCTATCGTACTACCTTCCCAATGGTTTAACTTATCTTATCTTAGGTTGTTCGTAAGATTTAAACTGACAATTCCAACTACTTAATAGGTTAATTTTTTTTTAACAACAAAGTTCTCATTTAAACCTTATTTACTAATAAGTTTATCAGTAACACATTATACTTTTCAAACACTTATTCCATAATTGAAATAATTATTCATTTCTTACTTACCTTAAGCACATTAGGTAGTTCCCAAATTCAGATTTAAATATATATTAATCCTCATATAATATATATATTCTAACAGCACCCCACATAATAATTATGGTGCGGGCATACTCTGCTATCCAGTCCCCGTATCACTCGTACTAAGGGAAATACAAGTTCAGAATCACTCTCAAACTGTATTGAACAAAACACAAACAATATTGAGGCGAAGCATAGTTTCCAAGTCCAAGAGGTCAGCACATACCCTCACGTCTCTTAGGACCGTGACTATCGATCCGATAGCCTGTACCTAGGATTCCTATCTTCTAGGGTTCGAGTCAATATCCCCCATAAAGGTCCCATCGAGATAAGACTGTCCCAGCGCGGTAACCTCAGGGATAGAAAGTAGCGCGGGCATGATTTTTACACATTTATAATATATGCACAATCACATAGTCATATATATACAACACTTATTCACATTTCTCAATTTGGTGTACCCACAATCTATAATTATAACTTCTTGTTCTGAAGACATTTTACTCACTTAACCCGTATAACGGACTAATATTATTTATTACGGTTATCTCCCTCTCGTGATCTTTAAAGTAACCTCTCCGTCCCAAATACTTAAATCGTCACTCCTACACAACCCCAAATTTTTTGTACTAATCTGAATTCCTCGAATACTGGTTTTCCTCACTCAAATTAACCGATTTCTAAAATAGGGGTAAAAATAGGAATTTCCCTAAGAATAAAAAAAAAAATCTCGCTCGAACCAGAATGGTTCTCGCTCGAACGACTTCCACGTGTCGCTCGAACCACTTCGCGCGACTTGTCCATCTCGCTCGAACGACTTCGCGCGACATTGGCATCCCGCTCGAACGACTTCGCGCGACATCGCGTGAACTGCACTGTTTCGTCTTCAACCTTTGGCAGATTCATTTTTCACCATTTTTAAGCCTAAAAACCTCTATAGTTTAATCCCAAACGTCTCCTCTTCAATCCCAATCAATAGCATCATGATTATATAACATTAATAACTTCTTAGAATCATTAATTCATCAAAAATCATTTAGATTACACGAAATCCCCAAATTAATTCGTAAGAACCCTAATTCCCAAATTTTCAATTAGAGAACCTAATCAACATCAATTCGTTCATCCATATTAATTCCAAATTTTGTAATACAACCTCTACATATGAAGGGGGTTCCAAATTATCATATATATCATTACTACATGAATTTTTTTTCCTATCTCCAACATAGGTTTTCTTCTATGAAACTCATCCTAATCATCCCTAGACTAACATGAATGATGCATTAACGAAATTAAGCAAGATAAATACTTGCCTGTAGATTTCAGGATTTTGATTTGTGGACAAATTTGGTGTGGTTGCGTTCCCCGTCGTGCGAGCTACGCGTTGGTGGTGGTGGCGGTGCAACAGGATGATTTTTTGGCCTTGGATTGCTTGGAAAGCTTCCTACCTTCCTCTCTAATGGCCGTTTTAAGGTTGTGAGTCTGCTAACCCTAAAAGACCATTTCAAATGGCTGATATAACCTAATAAATTTCTGTGACACCCCGACTAATTAAATACCGGGTAGCTACTCCTTTATTAAATTAATACAAAATGCCAAGTTGGTTCAGTTAATAGCATAACTGTCGAAAACATTTTAATGATTACTAACCACCTAGTATTTAAAAAGTGAGTTGCCAAATTTTAAGTTAACTCTGATTAACATGCAATAAGTGAAATGTAAAGGATAACATAACCATTCACAATAAAGTCCAACTATAGTAAATCAATAAGTAAAAATGAGTCTAGAGGAAATACTCCTCACAACAATCCCACTATGGAAAGAAAATAAAACAAGTCTGCATCCTGAATTAATTACAAACCAAAAGTCTGAATAACTGAAAGAAACGAAATGTCTCTAAAAGAAATGGGCGACATGCCCTACAACTGATGAAATATGAATATAGAGTCAAGGCAAATGAAACGTCTACTAGCAAGGTCCTGTAACTTCCATAACAGCTACAGCTCGTCACCTGACTGGAAACACTATACATGGTGTCCTTGTGGCTGGGCACCTAAAATGGTTTTTACAAAAAGATAGATTTGAAAGAAAATGGGTCAGAGCCCGAAAGTGGAGAATATTTTAAAAACATCAAGTGTTTTAATAACATTAAAACAATGAATGCAAAGTACATGTTAGGACGTGCTCTCACATGAAATACTCACCTCTCGGCTATTTGTGCACTCCTAACGTACCGTACCCATACAAGTGTTTCTCATATCTAACTAGACCAAAACAAATACTGTCCTTTCTACTCGATTCGTACTATAAGTCCCAACGTTATCAATTTAATAGAGAGCTTTACTTAAATTCTCAAATATCAAAGTATTAGTAGTACAATTTACCAAAGGTTATCTCCCATTTTATATTCTCAATGCGTTACTATAGTGATTCTCACATTCAAACATAACAATTCTTTTCATTTAACCGTATATTTTTCACATCATAAATATACAATACAAGCACCCCGAGGCTAAGCTGCGGTGCACACATACTCTGCTATCCATCCCGGTACATCGCGTACATAAGGATTACAAATTCCAAATCTCTCAGGAATTGTTAGAATAAGCTCAACACATAAAAATGGAGGCGAACATAATTCAACATATCTATGCTCACGTACATACCTACGCTCCATAGTCAGCTGACTTATTAACTCACAAATAAGTCATTCTCCTGAACTATGTCCTCTAGGCACCAATCTAAATCCGGGCACACAAGGAGTAGATGGCCCTAAGCGAACGTAAACCTCCCGTGATAGCAAGTATGGTAGGTATGTCATACACATAAAATCATATACGTATACTAAGCATGCACACATCTTAGTACTTAACATATTTTATTAGTGGTATACTTCTCATTCTTATACCAATACACGTGTCCCCGATTTATATATACACATCATCCATTATCCTCACGTCGTAATTTGTTACTCACGTTCTAACCCATAAATATCATTTGGTTCAAACCACACTTCTATGTTTTACTCCTCAATATATCCCAAATGTCCCAACTATATCGATTAGTCACCAAGGAATTGTCATCTCTACAATTAAACAAGGTTACAGAACACTAGAAGTCAAATCAGGCCAAAAAGGCCAAACTGTCAACTCGTTAGAAGTCTCGTTCGAACGAAGTGGGCATCTAACGAGATCTCATTCGAATGAAAGGCATCGAGTGAACATCCCTCTCATTAGAAGGCAAACTGTCAACTCGTTAGAAGCTCGTTCGAACGACCTGGGCAGGTCTTCTAACGAGGTGACAGTTCGAGCCCAGAAAATTCCTATTACGTTTTTCACCAATTTTCTCACCTCAAAACTCCTCCAAATTTTATTCCAATAATATTTTAAGGTTCCTCAACATTCCTAAACATTCTTAGGTCAAAATTTAACACATTCATGGAATCAAATCTTCCTATACAACACCTAATTATCAATTCTCCCATAGTTTTCCCCTAAATCATATGAGTATGAACCCTAGAATTTAAAATCATCAACTTCCATAAATAAATCCGTTTTTGTAACATAAAAAGTAGTAATTCTTTTAGTTCAATCATCCAATAACACTTCTACATGCAATCCTACATTAAAATCTGAATTCATAACTCCAATTTCATGGGTTTTTATAAATCTCCCAAGAACAATACAATTATATAAATTTCCTACACATGGAAGGAGCATTCTTTGCAAATAATGTAATTAAACCACTTGCCTCTAATCTTTCTCTGAATTTGATGTTGAATCTTGAAGGTTGAATTGTTCTCTCTCTCTCTACAGAATTCTCTTTTCTCTCTCTCTCTCTACAAGTTCTTCTCTAAGGATGATGACAATGGAGGTGGGGGTTTATTTTTGGACCCTTAACTTCTATTCTAAACTTCTCCCGTAGCCCACTACTTAGTTTAGTGCTGATAATGGGTTGGTGGGTTTAATTAATAATCATAATTAAACTCTAATTTTCGTAGGTTTTAATTCCCAAAATTCCAAAATTACCAAAATACCCTTTTAAGTTGCCGGTATGGCCCAAAAATGCCCCGGGACCCAAACTAAACCCCCGGGTAGTGTTTTCTGACTATTTCGACCCTTCTGGACACGTTGGCGCACTCAAAATGACCATACGGTTAATAGAAATAAAATTCACTTTTTAATTAAATAATTACTTTCCTGATGCGACTGTCACACGCGTCTCAACAAAATTTCCCAAATTGCCGTATATTAATCTCACGACAAATTTAATAATTTCAATATTCATATATCGCCATATATACACATTATAATCAAATACCAACTCACATCTCGCTAGTATTTTATCCGGATTAATTCTCAATTAATTCACATATAATTAAATTAATCCCATAAATAAATATCAATAAAAGTACGGGGTATTACAATTTCGTGGGTTTAATTACCTAAAAAAGCAAAATGTTAAAAATGCCCTCCCGGGGTGCTAAATAGGCCTAAAAACTCCCCGAGACCCAAACTAAACCCCCGGGTACACTTTTCTGACTATCTCGACCCTTCCGGACATTTTGGCGCACTCAAAATGACCTTACGAGCGACTTATAATTTATTCACTTTTATTAATCAATATTTAGTCCCGACACGACACAGGCGCGTCCCGACCTAAATTTCCAAAATTGCCATTTTATTCACACGTGACAATTTTTATAAAATAAATCTCATATATTACTATACTCTTTCCGTAACATTCAACAAATTTCAATAATTTCTAACTCTCGTCATGCTAGTAAATATTTAAAACAATATTCTGGATTAAAATTAAATTAATTTATCTCAATTAAATTTAATTAATTCCTAAATTTAAAAGCCATAAAAATACGGGGTATTACATACTTCCCCCCTAATAATGGAATTTCGTCCCGAAATTCGAAAAATAAGGCTTACTTGGTAGGACAATTCTGGGTATCCTTTTAGTACGCAAACTATCTACATAGTAAGGCGTTTAAGCACTATAGCCCTTGCCTCACAGCAAGCATCATTAGCATTCTCATTGGAGACACTTCACATGGTGCTCCCAACTGACAACATTCGCATAGATCATGCCTATTATAGATTACCATTATCTCACTATCATTGGGAAGCCGCACCTCACTACAAGACAACTACTCAGATTTATTTATATACAAGACTCCCATTCTGAGAAAAATCATATGAACATTTGACCACTCTCGTTCGCCTAAAACTGTCGTGGAATTCCACCATAGTCATCGGATTATTCTCGACCGATCCAAAATTTTAATTATCCACTCACCTCTAAACATACGAAAGGAGAATAGTCGAGGTTCTTTCATACCAAAACCTTAATAAGCACCTCGTACGCGACAAACAGGTGGAGTGCTTCTACAGAGAATTACTGAAATCATCGTACCAAGATTCCAAAACTTCCTTCACGTGGCTCCACTAATCTTTAATCACCGTGCGCCTATTCCCTGGCTAAGGGTGATACATCCTACTCGAAATGAAACCTTATCTTCTCTGGTTCCTGAAATCCCATATCAAAGGTGGGATTCATAAATCTCATCCCGATTCAGAAATTAATACTGTGTCGTACCGTGTACTAGCGCGATCCTTCCTTTCAAAGGAAGTCTGGGGCATACTAGTTAATATTGTAAACTACCCCAAAGGAATATCAATTACTTCCTTCTCGGGCGACTTAAATCACATGTTCGAATGAACCCTTGATTGTGTTTTGAGGATGGCAACCCATCCAAGAACTTTACCGACTTCACCGACCTCTTCCAATTTCAGAAATTGTCGATAAACACAAAATCCTCTGGTTGATTCTCCTCTTCCAACCGAACCTTACCTATGGGCGGTGCATGTAGAGACTACTCACTACGTCCCGCTAAACATCGATTTTTCCTTGAAATGTCCCACATTAAGTGACACGTAATACTCCCCTTCCTTCCTTGGTGTATGCCGAAAGTTTCGACCCGTGCTCTTTCCTCTACGATGTGCACTTCTGGGTCTTTTATACCATACTATCATCATCACTCTTTGCAAGTGCAAGTTCTCTCTCACACTTGACTAATAACAACTCCGCTCCGAGTGTTCTTCATAATAATTAAATTCTACTTTATTCAAGGAATACCCCTTCTTAAATGGCTTCCCACAGCCTTCCAATCAAATTTGGGTGTGCTATTCTAATTGCACACTTAAGTATGGGTTATCTCCCCTCATGTGACGTTTAATCCACTCTATCACTTCCACTTCGTTATGCTAGTCCCACACACATATATTCCACACTTCCATTCCCACGTCCCCTCAACTCGAACGATTCGATTATCAGATAACCAAGATGCCCACATTTTTGCAACACCCCGATCGCCCTGGGAGAGCGAACGGCGTGCTACTCATCTGTAGAACTAACTAAATCCAATAAGATATAAGTAATAGGTCATTCAAATTCCATGACAACAAAAGGGAAACAACAAATCTCAAACTTCTTCAGATAAGTAGAAACAATTTTCCCCAAATAGGTACAACTACCAAAAAAAATCACTAACGCTCTATTCATTAAAATAATTACAAGTCATCTCTTTTGTATAATAAAGTTCTTTCCAGATAATCCATGCTAAAAATCATTCCAACTATTTATTTACCTTGTGTTCTGAACGCGGTTACAACACTTGGGTACCCTCAATCACCTTAGAAATCGAAAATTTTAAATCCTCTATATCATCGTCCCACCCCTCTACTCGTGGGGATAAAACAAAACTTTCAATGGTTTCTTACCACACATCCATATCCACTGGCCTTAAATTAAAATTCGACTTCCAACTTACAGATATAATTACTTAGTTCCATTTCGACCGGGGTATCGAACTCATGGAATAATGACCAAACGTTTCACTATTTCCAACCTTACGCTAAGTTTCATGCATGGGATGTCTCGCAAATCGAAATCCAAACAAGGAATCCCCCGATACACTACTACCTAGCATTATCAGTTATCGAAATCCGTTAGGTCCTCCGTCCATAGCAAGTACCCCTTTATTACATATTTTGATAGAAAAGTTACATTCTTCCCGTAAATACACTCAACAAAGAACCTTTTACCAATTGCACTATCGTTCAGTATTGTTTGGTGGTAATTGCATTCTATAAACCTCGAATACATACGATCGGAATTCTCGAAATTCCTTTCCCTAATAATAAGGGTAGAATCTTAACTCCCACATCTCTAGAGGATATATATAACAATGCACTCTTCCTATTACTAAGTCCTGAGTGCTAAACATAATACTGGATTAAATCTTTTCGCTCAATGATAAACCCGATATATACTGAATCATACTGACAAAGTCTATATACAATTGACATTGAATATCTCGAGCCCACTATCTCCTCCGAAGTCTCTAGGATAGATAATATAAGTGCAATTTCGACCTTCTTGCAGGTGAAGCCTCACCAGAACAAAAACATATTGCACTAATGCAACCACTCCGATAGCCTTGCAATAAACGCCCACTATCGTACTAATCATTTCTATAACGTTTTAACAAAGATAATATCATACTCGCGTATCGCATCACTACAACGAGTAGCCTCAGTAAAGTACATTACACTTTTAATATACTCATTCATCCTCCGCGGATAGTACTAAAGAAAAATTCTCGCTACACTAGGAAAAAATATCCAACTAATAATAACGTTTATAATTATATGCATTAAACTCGTCTCACATCCTAATCTAGCAATGAACAAAATATAGTGACTCGCTCGTGTCACATAAACACGCCTCATCCTCTGAGGATACAACTTATACTTCCACCTTGGCAATCGTCTTGACTGCACAAATGGTCTCCGGATGTAACATGTCTACTCAAACCAAATAACACTACTTTAATCGTTGTCTTTTACTAGGCACCGTATTCTTGTCCCTTTACTCACTTCGGAACATATTATCGCGAGCGATCTCACTCTGCACAAAATACCTCAACACCTAATTCACTTATCACTGTCCTACTAACCAAGTTAGGATTGTCCTTCTCTCGGACTTTAGTAGACTCGATTCCTGTTGACTTCCCTGGTTATTCCCTTAGCCTTTTAGGCTCTAAAGAACATGTCACTGTTTATAATAGTCCTTACTGAATTTACCATCACTTGGTAAGAATTCAACTATCCGAATCATTTAAATGGGTCCCCTGATGTGTATACACACCCCTTTGTGGTGCTACACCACCACCGTTGTATTCAGTCTTATTCTCGACTAAATTCTTTGGTTCTTTTTAGATTCCCACACAAAGAAGCGTTATCATCTATATTGACAAAATACGACATTGTCAATCTCTGAATCGGCCGTCCATCAGAATTTCCTCTTTGAGTGTTATCAACTATTATTACGAGTCGGTCTCCCACTTGGAGTCGATTCCTCCACTTGTATCTACATCTTCTGATACAAAATTCGCTAATGGTTAGGATTCATATTTACAAATGGACCCCAATCACGCCCTCCCGCGATGAGTTCAGGACAACGTTCGCTTCTAATCCTGAACAACTGAGGAAGGAACATACGGTCAACACAGCACCTAAGGTTCTCCTATAGACATAGCATTCCACTTCTAAATTGGTGGTTGACTCCCATCATTATAACTTCTTTCCAACAACCAAGAAAATTTTTTCTCTAAATTTTCACTTTCAGTTAGACACACTCCGTCCTATATCTAAACCTTTAGATACTTTACCTCTTTTGGTAAACACACACAATTCTCGCGTTTTCTAGAATTTCCCACTGACAGTTCTGTACACGTTTTGTAATACGTTGGGTGAGTTTACTCTCGCACCTCATTTGACTATAGCAGCATTTGGAAATCATGGTTGCGCCTTAGTCACCTTCCTAGTCTTGGCTTCTCGTACCCTAATGGAGGTGATCTCGGCTACGGTCATCATCCTCGAATATTTTTACCACCTCAATTGAGCCCTGCCTCCTGATGTCCGCTAAACGGTCCTCTTTTGACATCCGTCATTGTTCGGCACACTCACACATCCGAATGAAATTAGAATTCACTAAGATACATCTGTTAGAGCAGGAGAACGGAATCTCATCAAAGAAATCAACAATCCTAAACATAGGGCTCTATATCAAACAACGCAACGCTGAAAGCATAATAAGCCGCACAGATCCTAAAGGACACTAGAACCTGATGCTCTGATACCACCTGTGACACCCCGCCTAATTAAATACCGGGTGATCAGTCCTTTATTAAATTAAAATCAAGGTGACGGTTGGTTCATTCTTAGCATCACTGTCGTAAAAATAACTTTACCAATTTAAACACCCTAAATAATTAAGCTAAGTGTCAAAACCATTTTAGACATTACTTTCCAAATTTTATTTTATATAAACCAACATTTAAACTTTACGAAATTCATAATTAAAGAATCACAGAGCAACTATCCTGGAATATATATATCCAAATAACCAAACATTCAATTAATTGAATCCAACATTTAATACTTAAATGAAAAAAAACATCCTGACAATACTAATTCCAAAGTGCAAATACTGGAAATAAATGGATTACAATATCCAATAAAACAACTGAATAATGGAAAGGGCGACACATGCCCAACTGGAATAAATAATGCTAGGAGTAGAATCAAATAAATGAGGTCGTCTAAGAAAGAGGCCTGCAACTCCCACCTAAGATGTAGCGCGTTCCTTCCAAAGGATCCTATGCAAGACGCCCCTATGACTGGGCACCTGTAGTACATACATATATATATACAAGAGGGAAAGAAAATGGAAACGGGTCAGAGACCGATTGTAAAAATGATTTAAAATTTGTTTAGCAAGTATGTAAAATGTTTACTGGCCAATGCAACAACATATTAGTGTGGCACTCCCTTGAGAAATTCTCACCTCTCTACTAATGTGCACGCCTATCGTACTAACCTTCCCAATGGTTTAACTTATCTTATCTTAGGTTATTCGTAAGATTTAAACTGAGAATTCCAACTGCTTAATAGGTTAATTTTTTTTTAACAACAAAGTTCTCATTTAAACATTATTTACTAATAAGTTTATCAGTAACACATTATACTTTTCAAACACTTATTCCACAATTGAAATAATTATTCATTTCTTACTTACCTTAAGCACAGTAGGTAGTTCCCAAATTCAGATTTAAATATATATTAATCCTCATATACTATATATATTCTAACAGCACCCCACATAATAATTATGGTGCGGGCATACTCTGCTATCCAGTCCCCGTATCACTCGTACTAAGGGAAATACAAGTTCAGAATCACTCTCGAAATGTATTGAACAAAGCACAAACAATATTGAGGCGAAGCATAGTTTCCAAGTCCAAGAGGTCAGCACATACCCTCACGTCTCTTAGTACCGTGACTATCGATCCGATAGCCTGTACCTAGGATTCCTATCTTCTAGGGTACGAGTCAATATTCCCCATAAAGGTCCCATCGAGATAAGACTGTCCCAGTGCGGTAACCTCAGGGATAGTAAGTAGCGCGGGCATGATTTTTACACATTTATAATATATGCACAATCACATAGTCATATATATACAACACTTATTCACATTTCTCAATTTGGTGTGCCCACAATCTATAATTATAACTTCTTGCTCTGAAGACATTTTACTCACTTAACCCGTATAACGGACTAATATTATTTATTACGGTTATCTACCTCTCGTGATCTTTAAAGTAACCTCGCCGTCCCAAATACTTAAATCGTCGCTCCTACACAACCCCAAAAATTTTGTACTAATCTGAATTCCTCGAATACTGGTTTTCCTCACTCAAATTAACCGATTTCTAAAATAGGGGTAAAAATAGGAGTTTCCCTAAGAATAAAAAAAAAATCTCGCTCGAACCAGAATGGTTCTCGCTCGAACGACTTCCACGTGTCGCTCGAACCACTTCGCGCGACTTGTCCATCTCGCTCGAACGACTTCGCACGACATTGGCATCTCGCTCGAACGACTTCGCGCGACATCGCGCGAACTGCACTGTTTCGTCTTCAACCTTTGGCAGATTCGTTTTTCACCATTTTTAAGCCTAAAAACCTCTATAGTTTAAACCCAAACATCTCCTCTTCAATCCCAATCAATAGAATCATGATTATATAACATTAATAACTTCCTAGAATCATTAATTCATCAAAAATCATTTAGATTACATGAAATCCCCAAATTAATTCGTAAGAACCCTAATTCCCAAATTTTCAATTAGAGAACCTAATCAACATCAATTCGTTCATCCATATTAATTCCAAATTTCGTAATACAACCTCTACATATGAAGGGGTTTCCAGATTATCATATATATCATTACTACATGAATTTTTTTTCCTATCTCCAACATAGGTTTTCTTCTATGAAACTCATCCTAATCATCCCTATACTAACATGAATGATGCATTAAAGAAATTAAGCAAGATAAATACTTGCCTGTAGATTTTAGGGTTCTGATTTGTGGACGAATTTGGTGTGGTTGCGTTCCCCGTCACGCGATCTACGCGTTGGTGGTGGTGGCGGTGCAACCAGAAGAATTTTTGGCCTTGGATTGCTTGGAAAGCTTTCTACCTTCCTCTCTAATGGCCGTTCTAAGGTTATGAGTCTGCTAACCCTAAAAGACCATTTCAAATGGCTGATATAACCTAATAAATTTCGTGGGTTTAATTACTTAAAAAAGCAAAATGTTAAAAATGCCCTCCCGGGGTGCTAAATAGGCCTAAAAACGCCCCGAGACCCAAACTAAACTCCCGGGTACACTTTTGTGACTATCTCGACCCTTACGGACACTTTGGCGCACTCAAAACGACCATACGAGCGACTTATAATTTATTCACTTTTATTAATCAATATTTAGTCCCGGCACGACACAGGTGCGTCCCGACCTAAATTCCAAAATTGCCATTTTATTCACACGTGACAATTTTTATAAAATAAATCTCATATATTACTATACTCTTCCAGTAACATTAAACAAATTTCAATAATTACTAACTCTCGTCATGCTAGTAAATATTTAAAACAACATTTCGGATTAAAATTAAGTTAATTTATCTCAATTAAATTTAATTAATCCCTAAATTTAAAAGCCATAAAAATACGAGGTATTACAACTAATACATTGCCCTTTTTATTAAGTGCAAAAAATTTCATAAGGTCATTATACTAGCCCAGATTTCCATCACAATTTATATTACCATAAGAAAAACCCAAAACTCTGATAGGATCCTCAAAACTAAAATTCCTTAATGTCTCCAAAAATGTACTCAACGTGAAACACATTCACTAACGTTTGCTTGCAAAAGTCTATAGGTTGCAAACTTACCCCCCAAAATGAAAATTCCCATATTCATCCTCACAATGGAGGTGAACCCTTTTGTCCAACCACTCATTCTATAAAAACCACTAAGTTGTGAAGATCCTTATTCTCATGTGTCTCTAAGCTCGAATACTCCTAAAGTCTTGCCAATGCTCCAACGACAATGAACGAGGTTGACATGCACGTCATGGAGAAACTAGAGTACAAAATCCTATAACATACTCTAGACACATCAAATAACGCTTAATAGAAAATGAAAAGGACACAACACAAAACCCAAGGTTAAAATCGAGAATTCTATATAATGATTCATATATTCGGTCAATCACACACAAATTCAATTTCACCAAATTTTATCTTTTAATTTAGTGTGCATGCAAAGATGTCATTCAAATTAAATACGCCAAAGCAAATAATCAAGAACTCAAAGAAGTAAGACCTTTTATTCAGCACTATAGAGAATTTAACAGACATAATCGACTTATAGACTATTTACAATGACTAAGTATAATGTGTAGAGTCTTGAATTCTTCATCAGAATACGTCCAAATCTAGTGCCATCTACAAGAAGCGGTCTTCCTTTAGTCTCCACCAATCAACCTTCTTGTTCTTCAATAATAGAAGCTCAGTTCCACAAGTCAGTAGTAGAGATGGAGTCTACAAGGGTTTATGAAAGACATATGGAAACTAAGGTTTTATAAACTCACCAATCATATAGAGGGATGTATGATTTTCAAAACACAAAGTGGTTTTGAAAAACAAAATATGAGATCGTTTAGAACAAGTATTAAAAAATTATTTTCCCCAAAGTTCTTGAGAATTTATGAACAAAATAGGTTTTTATAACAAAATCATGAATTTTGAGGTGGAGGGCCATTCTAACGAAATTAGACTTTGTTCTAACAAAAATAGTAGTTTCGTTTGAACCACATCCAGGTTCGTTACAATAAAAGCCCATTCTCATACAAAATGCCTTCTAATGAACTTCTAATGACCAATCTCTGTCAAGGCAGAGATATCTCGTTTGAAGGTCGTTTGATGGTGGTTTTAACAAGACTACAAATATCATTCGAACAAAATCGAAAACCAAATTAAAATAAAACCCTTTATGATAATGAATCCTAATGTCCTCCCAATCCTAGAAATGGAACAACATTTGAAACTTGTCTTCAACTGAACTTGTTCCCCCCCTTTAGTCAACTTAGGCTTAATCTTATGTAGTCCATGAAATCATCATCAAAGTAGAAGATACCTACACACATGAAACAATAAAATATCGTGAGGCGTATGAGTTTTCAAAGAATAATAAAACTAAATAAAACTCCTCCTCAATTTTTTCTCCCCCTTTTCATCTGTAACAAACAAAGGGTTAGAAGCTAAGCATAAATAGAAAGCATCACATGAAAAAGAAACGATATCATCACAAAGATAATCCATGAAGCACATGTAATTATAATCCAAGAGGCATACTAACTATTTTTGAAACTTTTTCAAAAAAATTCAAACATAAGTATAAAAAGTACATATATGTACAAAAACACATAGTCATCATAGAATAACAGATAAAATTTAGAAATATAATGAGATAATAAAAGAGAGACACAAGATTTTAAAGTTGTTCGACTATGTAAGAAAGTCTACGTCCACTGTTATGGTTAATTCGTATCGAATATTACATTTTATCCCTCGAAACTAATGCATTTTAGCCCCCTCGAGTACTTTAATGGCTATAATTATGCTCATTAATCAGACAACCTCCTTTTCAGGTGCTAAAATATTATTTGAGGTATAATTGAGATTTTATAGGTATTAAAGTGCTTAGTGTGAAAATTGAGTGCGTTCCGATAAAGTTTCGTCGTGATTCGCACGTTCAGAGGCAATTCGGTAATTTCACACTTCGAGATTTTTTTTCTGAAGCATTCATGGAAGTTGTAGCCCTCGGGCCGAGTTTCATGTGCCCACAAACGATGCATGAATCATAGTTCAAACGAAGGAAAGATGGACCTTTAATCGAAAAAGAATTATAAGAAATTAATAACAATTCTAATAATTCCACCCATGTCCCTTTTCTCTTTTATAACAAATCCTATAATTCCTTCCATGTACCTAAAACGTTTTTTTGCAAAAAATGGTTATCTCGATTTGGGTTTTTGCTCAAACGTGGAGCTCAAATTAGAACACGATTTTGGTTTGGCACTATGCACGGTTCAACTGGGTCTTGGATTTAACCCGAAATGGGTCTTAATGGTATATCCATGGAGGTTCTTGGACATGGTGGTGGGTTTGCATTTTTTGATGGAGGTATCAATTTTGTTGGGATATGGTGGATCTCGGGTTACCCATTTGGGTTTGTTGAGCTCAACAACGTAGGTCTCTGGTGGTCTCGGGTTATATATACTTGGGTCTATGGCAACGCACATGTGGGTTCGGGTCTATGACCAAATGGGTCTCTGGTTTTGACCCATGGAGCAAGGGATTTGGTTTGATGTTGGTAGCAGTGCAGGCGCGGTCGATCGGCCTCTCTCCACTGGTCGACCAGTGTTTCATATTTTGGCCTAAAGCCGAGACAGTGTTGCTTCCCCTTGCCACGCGATCGACCAGTTTTACCGGTCGATCGGTGTCCTGCATTTGACCGACTCATTTTTTGCTGTTACTACTTTTTTTCCTTTTTCCTTTTTCCTTTTTCCTTTTTCTTTTTCTTTTTCTTTTTCTTTTTCTTTTTCTTTCTTCTCTTAATTAAGAGACTTATCCCTTTTTTATTTATTTTTTCCATTTTTCTTTTCTTGGTTTTTCCCACTTAGTATAAATACTACAACGAAGCTTTAGGCCATGTAGATGATCACCTTGCCCAGACCCATCGTGAAGGCTATAAATGGGGTTGGACTAATTCCTTGACTTTGCTGAAACATGATCGTAATAGCCAATTGTGGTATTGGAATGATCCTGGTCTGTTAGATTGTGATAATCCTCCCTTCAAGTTGGATACTACATGGATCCCTATTGATGCTATTCCCCAATGCCTGATCACTAAATACTTACGAGACTATGGTTTACATGATGTTCATGAGATAATCCGTCCTCCTCATCTGAACAACGTCCCGAGCTGCAATAATAGAATAATGTTGAGGGATTTTAACTTTATTAATTCTCCCTATACTTTGTATGATCCTACTGCTGGAATGTAAAGAGTGCAGCTAGCTCATTCGACGTCCAAAGCTCAAGGAAAATGTCCTGTTGAATAATTCTTATATATTTTATTATTCTAAATGTAATAAAATTTTTATGAATGAAAATCCATATTTTTGAATTGTGATTATTTTAATCAACCAGTCAACTTGTGATTGTAATGCCATAGATTCTACTAATGCACATAAATATATTAATCCAAATTTAGCATTAGTTATTAGTGGTGACCAAGTGTATGAGGAATATATGTTTGTATTACAATATTTAGGAACGTTTACATGTCTTCCTTCATTTAACTTAGTCGGGTAAAACTTGTTTGTAACTTTTTTAGTTATATACTAAGTTTTACACTCTTCTTGTTCTTGACTTGTCAATGACGAAGTCATACATGAAGTAAATTGCTCCTAAACTTAGTCGAATAATAATTCTTGTTCGTTACTAATTTATAAAAATCCATACATGAAGTAATAATTACTTTTTGTTTGTTACTTATATGCACACAGTCATACATGAAATTTTCACTTGAGCTGATGATTAATTGTGCCTCAAGCTGTTGGTGCAATCTGGAATTTGATAAATTTAATCTCATTAAGTATGTTTTGCTGATTGGCAGCTAATTAGAAAATTGACAGATAAGTTCAACCTGATTAAGTATGTATGTATGTATTTGCTATTGATCGGCAAGATCTGAAGACTAAGAGATGTTATGCTGGTTGGTGTTGGGGGACGTATATCGCTGTAATTAAAAAAAATAAAAAAAAATTAAGGGACTAAAAATATTTTTTTTTATTGAAACTGGGACAATAATTGTTCTAAATATATAGAAATACAATAATATCAATTCCTTGAATCATTGATAATACTTTCGGAGGTGCTCGAAATTCCAAGGATTTTTGAATTCTTCTCTTTCCAATGTCTTAATCTGATATGTTCCTGGTCGGATGACAGCTGAAATACGATATGGGCCATACCAGTTAGCTTTAAGCTTATTATTATTTTGGATAACTTTCTTAAGGGCATAATTTCCATCTTTAATGTTGGTCGGTTTGGCCCTTTTGTTATAGAAGCGAGCAGTCTTGTGTTAGTATACGGTGTTTCTTAGGGCAGTGTCTTCTCGGACTTCCTCTAATATGTCTAAATCTAGTCGCCGCACCAATTCACTTTTTAGAGAATCAAAATTTAACAAATTATGGGTAGGTAGGCCTATCTCGGCTGAAACCATAGCATCAGTCTCAAATGTGAGTATGTAAGGTGCGTGTCTGGTTGCTGTTCTCAGTGTTGTCCTGTAAGCCCAATGAACAAAATGTAATTTACTAATCCAGTTGCCTTGTTGATGTAAAAAATTAGATTTGACCTAATTATTTTAATCACTGATAAAAAAGATAATGAAATTATAGACAATAAATTTTTAAAGTGGTTCAGCCTTGCAAGAATGGCCTACGTCCACTGTTTTTGTTATTGCTGACTGTTTGTTTGGAATTCTCGAGGTATGATTTTCTTAAGAAATTCCCGTTCCCCCAATGAGGAGGTTACGATGTATTTATAGCCTTGAGGCTGTACAAATGAAAGGACAATGCGCTGTTATCTAGTAGACATGTACATTTGTATAGTAATAATTGAGCATTTAATGCGCAGTCGTCTCCTTGATTATCCTGATTAGAATGCTAAGTTTCTCGAACCGCCTAAGAAGCTTGGACCGCTTAAGCTGCTCGGACCGCCTAATTAGCTCGACACGCTCGAGCTGCTCGGGGCCCCTGAGTTCCTCGTGGCTTTTTGGTTGTTTGGTGATCTTGAGTTACTCGGTGATCTTGAGTTGCTCGGTAGAAGTATACATATTTGCTACGTCTGCAGACACGCGTCTGTAAGTGAGTAGTCCATGTCAGCAGACTAAATTTGGTATCAACAGAAGCCTCCAATGTTTCATAGTTTGATGTTGAAGAAAAGTATGGAACATTCTGCTTGGAAACTGCACTCGTTGTATAGTTTTTAGGAGAGCATTCGCTGTATATAACTTCTTTTTGGGTGCACAGTATCAGGCCTCATAAATATCTTGAATTTTCATGGCCGCTTCGATATTTATGCTCTTTTTCTTCTTTTAGCCACCGGATACACAAACATCTTTCTTATTAATCATTACCTTTCTCTATTCCCGAGGTAAAGTATTTAAACATGGCAAAAATCTTATCGTCTTCTACTTTTCAAACTTGTGTCTTTAAACTTTTCATTTCTTCTCTATCTTGTGTGTTCGTTTCTTCCATTGTTCTTGTCAACTGATTCACTATTCTCCTGTAAGCTCTTCTTCCTTCTCTTTTACTTATTTTGTTCATCATAGTTTACCCCATTGAATCTCTTGACAAATTTCGTTCTGAATTTTCAATTCCTTCATGGGTCATATTAGAAGAACTTTCTGAACCCTCTGACTATTTTTCTTTGGCTGAGGGACATTGGTTCCCAAGTCTCTTTGTGACCGAATGTGGCTTTTCTTTTCCTCCAAATCCTTTATGTTTGGATTTCTATCAATATTTTGACGTTGTTCCTGTAAGAATAGCGCCAAATACCTGTAGAATAGTTAATGGAGTCTATAGGTTAAACCAAATTCATGGAACCCGTTTAGGAATTCCAGAAATTATGTTTTGCTACAGATGGGTTGTCAGCGATAGTACTTTTTATTTAAAAACTAGGTTTTTAAATAGGGCTTTAGTTGTCAATCTTTCAGATGCCAATAGGGATTACTTTGAACATGGGGTTGTTATGAAAATTTGGCAACATGCTCCATTAAATTGAGATGATGTATATCAGGATCCCAGGTGTCCCCCTTATGGCAATGGAATAGTTTTTTTATTTTTTATTTTTTATTTTTTGAAATCTCATTTTCTTGATGTTTGATAAAATGTATCACTGACATGTAATTTTTATTATTTGTAGTTGACAGCAAAAGAAAATCTCCAAAAGAGACAGAGGTTAATTTAAAGCATTTGAAACTTATCTGGAGTTTGCACCAATCTGTGGCCGAGGAACACATTAGGTCGGCCTCTTACTTGTTGCAGTACAAGAGTTACACTTCATCCTTTACTGCTCGTCCAGTGGTGGTGGACATTGGCCAAGTACCAGCTGCTGATACTAGTGTGGAAGGTTCTTCTTCAGAGTCAAATATTCCTATTGGTGACATAATGAAGAGAATAAAAACTCCTTCCTTTTTTGACAAGTCTGATTCTCCTACTGTGGAAGCAAAGAGAAGTAAAAAAGATGTCCTAGAAGAGGGGGTAAAGACTGTAGAGGTACCCCCTTCGGATGTTACCAAGAAATTTGGCGAGAAGCCCCCTATGGCTCCGAGCAAGATAGTTGAAAAGCCCCCTATCTTCCCAAGCAAGATTGTTGCTATCACTCCTCCTAGTGAGGTTATTGTCTCACCAACTAAGACAACGTCCTTAGTTGAGAATGTTCCTGTTCCTCCAAGGAGGTTAAAGAAAAATCTTTATGAGAGACTTGCTGAACCAGTCTCTCAACCATCATCTGTTGAAAGTGGTGTTTCAACTTTTATTCCCCCGAGCTCCGCCGTGGGCTTAGTAAAATCTTGGACTATCCCAGAGGTCCCTGACATTGAAAACTCTCTTAATCGTGAGTATTATTGCCCCCGAGCTCCCCTAGCTACTCAACATATTGCCTCCGTAAGTATTATTGATCTGAGCCTTTCATTTTTTTTAATGCAGTGTTCATACATTGACTTAGAATTATTTCTTTTCTCAGCTGGTAACGTGTTTCAACAACATTGTAAAAAGGGATGAAGCCATTAGGGCCTCCAGTTCCTCGGATGGAGTAGAAAAGGCTTTTACTGAATTAACCCAATCTTTGAAAGACTCTCATCAGAAGTATAAGGAAAGTAAAGTTGCTTGGGAGAAGCAGGTTAAGTCCGTTGAGCAAGAGAGAGATCGAGCTGTGGAAGCCTCCAAAGGATTGGAGAAGAAATTGAGAGAGTTTGAGAAGAATAATAAAGAGCTTGAGGCAAAGCTCAAGAATGTTGAAGAGATTGGGAATAAGCTCAAAATTGATGAAGGGGAAGTTGTTAGACTTCATGATGTTGATCGTCAGAAACAGGAGGTGGAAGGGAAAATTAAGGCTTCCGAGGAACTTCTGATTGAGAGGATTTCCTCGGAGAAGGCAAAAAGAAGAAATGCTGTTAACAAGTCCTTCAACGCTGGTTGGGAAAAAGGCTGGAATAAAGGACTGGATGCTATGTCTTCTCAAATGGAGTTTTCCAGCCTTAAGTATTTCAGGGATGGATGGGTTGCAGCTCTGCAGGACCTAAAAGTCACCGAGAATTCAAAACTGGTCCAGCGACACACTCATGGCCCTCCTCCCTCTCCTGGATAAGAAGAAGAGGACGAAGCTGCCTCAGAAGAATCTTCCATGATAATTGGGGACCAGGTCCCTACTGTTGAACCTTGCTTCGAGCAGCCCCAACCAGCAAACACTTCTTCCAAGCAACTTTTATTGCCCTCCAAACAACTTTCATTACCCTCCGAGCAACCAACCTCTTCGTCCAAGCCTTCCGAGGAAATCTTAGGAAACAAGGAGAAGGTGTAGAGTTGTTCGGATCTTTCTTTTATTTTTTGTTGAATGTAATTTTGGACTATGTACTTCATTTTGTGATGAAATAAAATTCAAACTTTTGGTTGTTTGTCTTGACTTCTTATTCTTCTACTTTCTCTGTCTGTATTTTTATTGATTCTTTATATCTCTTCTCTTTACTAGTTTATAGCTAGGATGGAGCTCTTGTTAGCTCATGACACCGAACTGATAAAAAAATGCAATGACTATTTCAAGGCTGGTCGTGCAGATCCGAATGATGCTTAAATCATTGATATCCTGGGTTCAGATGCTTCTGAACGAGCAGTTGAAGCTTACCAGTATTTGAAGTGTTTGCTCGATCGTTCAGTAGCAAATAATGTGGCATATTATGAGATGATTGAAGATCTCCAGGGTACCATCGATGAACTTCAACAACAATATAAGGAGTCTTTTACCCTTTTGCACCAAGGTTATGAGAAAAAATATCAACAACTGAGTGCTGACAAAGGATATGATCAGTTTATATCTGCTTACGAGAAGAGAGAAAATGTTCTGAAGCTTGAAGTCGAGGAGCATAGGCATATCGCCAAATTACTGGAACAGGAAAATATTGGCTTGCAAGAAGAAATAAAATAATTGAAATCTGCTGCATCTTCCTCAGGAGCCTTGGTTCCGGTTAACGATGAAGGTTTCTCTTTCTTGGAGGTCGAAAATGCCAACTTAAGAGATGAGTTGGAAACTCTAAAAAGAATTGGACCCTCCACCTCTACTCGTGGATGAGCAAGATCTTCTTCTCAAGGATGAGCAAGAGCTGGTCGGATTTCTATTGAAGATGCAAGAACTCAAGCAGCTTTGGAAAATCAGGCAGTTCAATTGATGACGAAGAATCAAGCTCTGGCGGAGATGTCTAAGAAGATCCTGAACCTTAGCGAGCAACTTTCTACACAAAGTTCTGCCTTGGAAAATAAAGAGCTTTTGGTGAAGAATCTTCACGATCAACTAAAGAGGTTAACTTATTAATTCCATAAATAACCAAGAGAATTTTGGATGGATAGCTACAATGAAGCCCTCTACCATCTCGATGATTGAATCCAGCAATTGAATAATGAGGGATATAAACAAGGATGGTTGAATGCACTGGGTATACTAAAATTGGAGCAGGGCCACTATCTATGGGATTATTATGATCTTGGATTGCTCGAGTTGCCCATGCCTCCTTTTAAGCTTGACATGAGTTGGATTCCTGCTCGAGCAATTCCTCAGTGTTTAATCTCCAAGTATCTTGGCGACTATAGTCTTTATTCCAACATTAATATATCTCATCCAGAACATTTACTTTCTCAACCATCTGTAATGAATGTCAGGATGCTTCGAGATGTAAATTTTATAAACTCTCCTTATGCCTTAGATGATCCTCCTGCTGGGGAAGAACCTGTTTCAAAAGCAGAAGGGAAGAAACCAATAGAATAGGATTTTTTATGTAATGATTTGTATCTTTCCACAGCATATGTAATCCTTCTCGGTTTGAATGAAAAGTTTTAATCTTTCGCTATTTTATTTTCTTCTAAGTATTTTGCAGAATGCATTTGTTTGTGAATATATGCACATTGTGATATGTCCATTCTGTTTTATTTTTTGATTATAGTGACTTATCACTCTTTGATTTTAAGCAATAAAATGATTTACATCCCATGATCCTGCTTAGTTTATCAAATCGGAGTTGATTGCAATTGATTTATCGACCAACCGGAGTTGGTGGATATTGATTCCCGACCAACCGGAGTTGGAGGAGATTAATTTGCCGACCAACCAGAGTTGGTGGATATTGATTCTCGACCAATCGGAGTTGGAGGAGATTAATTTGTCCACCAACCGGAGTTGGTGGATATTGGTTCCCGACCAACCGGAGTTGGAGGAGATTAATTTGCCGACCAACCGGAGTTGGTGGATATTGATTCCCGACCAATCGGAGTTGGATGAGATTAATTTGCCGACCAACCGGAGTTGGTGGATATTGATTCTCGACCAACCGGAGTTGGAGGAGATTAATTTGCCGACCAATCGGAGTTGGTGGATATTGATTCCCGACCAACCGGAGTTGGAGGAGATTAATTTGCCGACCAACCGGAGTTAGTAGATGTTTGTTCAGATCTTGATGCGTAGTGTGTAGTAATAATACTTCGAAAAATTTCAATAAAAAGAGAGAAACTGGGTAAAGAATTCAATACTTTATTCATACTGAAGAAAACTGCATTTACATAGGAATACCAACTACTGATAATACTTGCGTAGATGCTCTGCATTCCATGCATTCATAAATTCTTCTCCTTCCAAGGTTTCAATACTGTATGTCCCTGGTTGAACAACTTCTGTTACTCTGTAGGGTCCATGCCAGTTAGCTTCCAGTTTGTTGTTCTTTTGAATTACTTTCTTCAGCACATAGTCTCCTTCCTTCATATCACACTTCTTTACCCTTTTGTTGTAAAATAGAGATGTTCGTTTTTGGTATGCAACATTCCAGATTGCTGCTTCTTCTCTAACTTCTTTGAGCATATCTAGATCTAATCGCCTTATTAAGTCACTGATAGGAGAATTAAAATTCAGCACCCTGTGTGTGGGTAGGCCCAACTCGGCAGGTCTAACAGCTTCACTTCCAAAGGCCAGCATGTATGGAGATTCTCCTGTTGCTGCTCGCGATGTAGTACGATAAGCCCACAGCACAAAATGTAGCTCGTTAATCCAATTTGCCTTTTCATCATCCAGTCATTTTTTTAAACCATTCAGTAGTGTTCTATTCGTCGCCTCATTTTATCCATTGCTCTGGGGATGGCCTGGTGCAGAGTGGGTCTTCAATATGTTTGACTGATGACAATATACATCAAACTCCTCGTTGTCGAACTGAGTTCCATGATCTGTGATGAATGCATGGGGAATACCATATCTACAAATGATGTTCTTCCAAATAAATTGATACACCTTGTCACACGAGGCTCAGCTTTTACCCATTTAGTAAAATAATCCACAACGACCACGAGGTATTTAAATCTTCCTCGGGTCGTTGGAAGTGGCCCGACCAATTCTATTCCCCACATAGCGAATGGCTAAGGAGATGTGATGTGTGTTAGCAGTGCTTAGGGAGTTCTTCGGATAGAGGAGAAACGTTGACATCTATCACATTTCTTGGCATAGGCTACACAATCAGCTCTCATCGTCGGCCAGTAATACCCTTGCATTGCCATTCTTTGCAAGAGTGTCCGACCTTCTACATGGGCTCCCCAAGACCCTTTATGGACCTCTTCAATCAAATTTTTCACCTCGGAGGGTTGGTCACATCTTTGCAAACCTGCTATAATTCCTCGTCTATATAAAATGTCATTAGTCGATACATAACGAGCAGCTTTAAACTTTAGTTTCTTGGCTGCGAGTTTATCAGTTGGTAAAGCCCCCTCCTCAATATAGGCCCTGACAGGATCCATCTAAGATGGTCCCAAATAAAGGGTAATGAAGTTCACCAACAGATCTTCGTCAATGCTCCGACTAGCCAAGATTTCTATTGGGATTGTTCTTCGCAGCTCGGTGCGTGTGGATGAGGCTAACCGAGCTAAGGCATCTGCTCTTGCATTCTCCAACCTTTGTATTCTAATTAACTTCACGGCGTTAAAGCTCGATACAATTTCCATTGCTTTCGCATGGTATTGGATTATTAAGTCTCCTTTTGCTGCATACACTCCCAACATTTGATTTACAATCAACTACGAGTCACTGAATACAACGACCTGCTCCGCTTTCATAGTTTTGGATAGACTGAGACCCACGATCATAGCTTCATATTCACCCTCATTATTATAAGCTTTAAATTGAAAACGCAGAGCATATTCCACATCAATTTTATCAGGGCTGTTTAAAATAACCCCCGCTCCACTGCCTGTAGTGCAACAAGAGCCATCTACATATAAATTCCACACAGGTATCTCATTGTCAAATTCTTGGTCAGACAGAGTTCCTCGGTGGGATATTTGTTGCTTCTTTATGCCCTCTTCTAACGCTTATTGCTGATCACGACTTATATTGGTCGGGGTTGAAATTTGATGATCCCGTAACATCCACAGGTTGGTCGGTATTCAACTTCTGCTCATTAGAGATGTCTGGATAAGTAAACTCTGTGATAAAATATGCCACTGCTTGTCTTTTGAGCGATGACCTAGGCTCATAAATTATATCGTATTCTCCCAATTCTACAGCCCAGTACATCAATCTTTCTGATTTCTCTGGTTTGTGCAGAGCTTGCCTTAACGGCATGTCTGTATACACGACTGTAGTATGAGCTTGGAAGTATGGCCTTATCCTTCTACGTGCATCGATCAACGCCAGTGCTAACTTTTCCAGTCTTGGATATCTGATCTCTACTCCTCGGAAGGCCTTCCTAGTGTAATATATGGGTTTTTGCACTCCATCCTCCATTCTTATCAACGCTGAGCTAACTGCGTTATCTGAAACTGCTAGATACAAGTATGATTTCTCTCCCATCACTGGCCTGGACAACAATGGAGGTGTTCCCAAGTATTTTTTCAATTCTTGAAAGGCCTTCTCGCATTCATCATTCCACTCAAAAGTCTTTCGGAGTGTTTTGAAGAATGGGAGACATCTATCAGTCGCTCTTGACACAAACCTATTAAGTGCTGCAACTCGCCCTGTGAGACTTTGCACCTTCTTCGTCGTCAGAGATCGCAGCTCCAATAGAGCCTTGATCTTTTTAGGATTCTCCTCAATTCCTTGTTGGTTAACAATATATCCGAGAAACATGCCTTCTCGTACTCCGAATATGCATTTGGTGGGATTCAACTTCATTTGATATTCCTCTAGTTGATCAAAGGTCTGACCTAAGTCAACTAGATGATCAGCAGCTTTCTTGCTCTTCATTAGCATATCGTCAACATAAACCTCCATGTTATGACCTATTTGCTCTACAAACACCTTGTTCATCAACCGCTGATATGTAGCACCTGCATTTTTAAGTCCAAAAGGCATAACATTATAATAATAAGTTCCCCTCGGGGTAATAAAAGAGGTACTCTCCCTATCTTCATGCTTCATTTTAATTTGGTTATAACCAGAATAAGCATCCATGAAACTTAATAGTTCGTGCCCCAAGGTAGCATCCACTAGTTGATCAATTCGGGGTAAAGGAAAATGATCCTTCGAGCATGCCCTGTTAAGGTCGATGAAGTCTACACACATCCTCCACTTATTATTTTTCTTCTTTACTATCACCACATTTTCTAGCCAGTCAGGATATTTTACATCCTCAATGAAAGAGGCTTTTTGTAGCTTCTCTACTTCCTCCTCTATAGCTTGATTTTTCTCAGGACTGAACACTCTTCTTCACTGCGTTACTGGCTTGATTTCCTTGTTCACATTGAGCTCGTGACACAAGAAATTCGAATCTATTCCTGGCATGTCTTCATGACTCCACGCAAAAGTCTGCTTTCTTCGCCTTAGAAATGCAATCAATTCTTATTTTATTGATTCATCCAAGGATGCACCAATTTGAGTTGTTCGTTCTGGATGCTCGTCGTCCAGAATGACATTCTCAGTATCCTCCATGACCTGTCCTTTCACGAGTTGGGACTTGTCTCTAGGGTCTAATGTTTCAATATCTGCATCTTCTATTTGGTAGGTAGTAGTCTTCTTTCTAGATTCTTCATGCTCCTCCTGCTCGGCAGATGAATAGTAGCATTCCCGATCTACTTTCTAGTCACCCTTTACCACTCCTACTCCAAAACTAGTTGAGAATTTTAAACACTGATGTACAATAGATGGTATTGCTTCGAATTGTTTTAATCCTATCCTTCCCATGATGATGTTGTAAGCTGATTGGACGTTTTTATCCATTACGAAGAAGCGTACTCTTTCCGTTCGATAAGCGGGCCATGTACCAATAAGCATATCCAACTTGATCGTCCCAAGTGGAAAAACCTTTTCGCCAGTAAAACCAAGGAGGGGTCTATGGTATGGCTCCAACTGGGATAATTTCAAATTCAAACTGTCAAAGCATGGATAGAACATGATATCTATCGAACCACCATTGTCCACCAGTACTCGTGAAATCACCACTTCCTTCATTCTCATGTTGATCACCAATGGGTCATCATGAGGATATAGTACGCTCGCCAAATCGTTCTTAGAGAAACTAATGACCAGTTTGTCCTTATTCACCTTCCTCGGGCGATCATCTTCAGCCAGATTTATTCGCTGAATGTATGAGCAAGCTTGAGCCTCATTGAGGTAAGCTTTTCTCTCAGCAGTCATATCTCTACCTCCTGCATCTCCACTTGTAATTACATTACATTCAAATGATTCAAAATGGATAGAGAATACCTCACGTTCTGGCTGTTTTGGTCTTTTGGGGAGATCGGGGTCGTCTTGGTCATCATCCGGGTCTTCTTCATGACTTCTCTTCTTATCTTCTTTTTCTCGACGAGGAGATCTAGACCTCTGCCTTGCTCGATCGTTGTTCTTTCCACCATTTCGACGATCAACATACTTGGTCAGCTTTCCTCATCTGATGAGTGCTTCAATTTAATTCTGAAGAGCTATGCAGTTCTTGGTCGTGTGATAATGATCTTTATGGAACTTGCAACATTTGGACTTATTCCTTTTGTCAGGATCTGCCTTCATTTTCTCTGGCCAGTTCAGCTCTTTGCTGTTCTTTATCTCTTCCAGAATGTGGTTTATATCTACTTTCAGAGGAATATAATTTCCAAATCTCTTCAATTGTTCCAGTGCTTGCTTCGCTTTTGACTGCCTGTTACCACCATTGTTCTTTTGCTCCTTCTTCTCAGGCTTATCAACCTCAACCTTGGTTTCTTTGGTGTCCATATTCTTCTTCGCAGTCATAGCTTCCTTGGTGTTCATAATCTTGGCTGCTTTTGCCATTAGTTCTGCCATGGTTCTAGGCGGATCTTTGGCTAGAGTGTAGTATAATTTATCTGGTAACAGTCCACTCATCAGAGCAGTAATTATTGTCTTCTCCTCGTAATCAATGACCTTGAGCTTCTCAGTATTGAAATGAGTAACATAATCCCTGGTGCTCTCACCTGCCTTCTGTCTAACACTTAGAAAATGTGCTACTCGTTTGACTGGCTTAACTCCAAAATAAAAATTTCCAATAAAGAGTTCTACTAGGTGAAAGAAAGTCGCAATTTTCCCCCGAGGAAGGTTATTGTACCACATCTGAGCAGATTCGGTAAGGGTTCCTGAAAATGCCCTGCATCGCATCTCGTCTGGAACAACATAGATATCAGTTGCTGCCTGGTATTGTTCTATATGGAGAACATGATCAATTTTTCCATCGTATTTAGGCGTCACCACAGGAGCTTTGAATTTTGATGGCGTAGAAAAGTCCACAATCTCTTGTATGAATGGTGTTCCTCGGACGAAAGTCCTTTGTAGAGGATTTTTTATTTTAACCATCTCCCCTAATCTATCCTCCAACCTTTGAATTGAGCCTTTCCATGCATCATTTCCTTCTTCGATCCTATTGGTTCGAGCAACTGATCGTGTTGAATTTTCCTCTTGGGATATTTCATGACGAGCAACTGGTCGTGATTGGGTAGAGCCTTCCTTTAAATTAGATGGTCGTTGAGAGTTCCTCGACATAGTCCTAGGGGGACTTCTATTCCTCCTAGGACCTAAATGATCAAAAGGTGATACTCTACTCAATCTTTTAAGAGCACTTGTCCTTTCTGGAGATATAGTGATATTTTGTTGAGTATCTGTAGCTCGTACCGAGGAAGTCCGTCCAGGCTGATAAGAAAGATCATTGGATCTCTCAGTATGATATGAATCGGTGCGTCTGGATTGACATTCCTCTGGGAATAATGTTTGTCTTCACGAAGAGAGTAAACGAGTATTTCTCGGAATGCTTCGTTGCCCTAATTGGGATGGCACTCCTCCTTGAACGGTTTGTATGAGTTGATGCATAGTTTATTACATGGTCGTTTGCCCTTGGGACAAATTAGCCATTATACCAGCCAGATCTTGAACATTTGGAGGAGTAGATGGAGGATTCAGAGGGATCCCATCGTTTCTACTACTAGATTCAGGATGACCAGCTATTGGGGATGAATTGTTTTGGTAAAAAACGGTAATTACAATCGTTTCCCACAGACGACACCAATCTGTTGATGTAAAAAATTAGATTTGACCTAATTATTTTAATCACAGATAAAAAAGATAATGAAATAATAGACAATAGATTTTTAAAGTGGTTCAGCCTTACAAGAATGGCCTACGTCCACTGTTTTTGTTATTGCTGACTATTTGTTTGGAATTCTCGAGGTATGATTTTCCCAAGAAATTCTCGTTCCCCCAATGAGGAGGTTACGATGTATTTATAGCATTGAGGCTGTATAAATGAAAGGACAATGCACTGTTATCTAGTAGACATGTACATCTGTATGATAGTAAATGAGCATTTAATGTGCAGTCATCTCCTTGATTATCCTCATTAGAATGCTAAGTTGCTCGGACCGCCTAAGTAGCTCAGACCGCTTAAGCTGCTCGGACCGCCTAAGTAGCTTGACACACTCAAGCTGCTCGGGGACCCTGAGTTCCTCATGGATTTTTGGTTGCTTCGTGATCTTGAGTTGCTCGGTAGAAGTATACATATTTTCTACGTTAGCAGACACGCGTCTGTAAGTGAATAGTCCATGTCAGCTGACTAAATTTGGTATCAACATGCCCTTTGTAGCATCAAGCCTATTTTTTATTCCATTGAGCAAAGTCTGATTGGTTACTTCTGTTTGACCATTACTTTGAGTTTCTGGATTTAAACTAGATAAAATATGCCTCAAACACATCGTTATCAAATTGAGTTCCATGATTCGTAATAAAGGCGTACGGTAGCCCATATCTGCATATGATATTTTTTCAAATGAACTGATACACCTTCTTATAAGGCACCTTTATAAATGGTTCTACCTCCACCCATTTGGTAAAGTATTCAACGGAAATAATTAAATATTTAAACTTGACTTTTGGGTCGATAATGGGCCGATGAGGTCAATTCACCAAATAACGAATGGCCAAGGTGAAGTTATGGATGATAGACAAGCATTGGGCATTTTATAAATGGCAAAGAACTTCTGGCATTTGTCACACTTTCTTGCAAAGGCTGTACAATCTACCTTCATCATCGACCAGTAGAATCCCGAATGGTTATTTGTTGGAGCAATGATCGACCAGTGGAATGAGATCCACAGGAAACTTCGTGCACTTCTTTGATCAAATCTTACACCTCCATTGGATGAACACAACACAATAAGGAGATCATCAATCCTCTTATGTATAAAGCCCCTTTGTCCAGCATATATTTTTCTACTTTATATCAGAGCTTCTTACCTTTTTGGGATCAGGTGGTAGGATTACATCTTCAATATATGCTTTGATTGGGTCCATATAGGAAGGTCACAAATTTACGACAATGAAATTAACCATTAATTCCTTATGAATTCTCCGATTAGCTAGGATCTCTATTAGGATGGTGCGTAGGAGTTTAATTCTAGTTACTGAAGCAAATCGAGCAAGTGAATCTGCTCGGGCGTTGGCTATTCGGGGGATCTTATGCATTTGTATAGCTGGAAACTTGGAAATAACTTCCATGGTTTTGGTAAGGTATCTGGTCATCAACTTTCCTTTAACTCCATATAACTGAAGCACTTGGTTGACTACCAGCTATAAATCATTGTGCGCCAGTACTTACTCGGTGCCTAGTAAATGGTCCAAATCTAGTCTAACTATCAAAGCTTCGAATTATGCCTCATTGTTTGATGTTTTGAATTGAAACCTAAGTGTATATTCAACATCAATATTATCAGGAGTATTGAGTATTATACCTGCTCCACTTCCAGTCGCACATGAAGAACCATCGACGTATAAATTCCATAACGGGATATCATTATTGAAACTTTCTTCAGATAACACTCCATAATGGAATATTTTCTTACTCTCCTTTTCATATTTTTGGGTCAATTATTGAGTTCTAACTGATTCAATTTGATCGGCAGTAGCTTCATCTTGATTTTGAGTTGAGCTCTCTTCTTTATAAACCTGCTCGGTTGGCAAGTCCTATTGGTCGAGAACTTATGGATAAGTGAATTGAGCAATAAAATCTGCTAAAGATTGGCCTTTTAGTGAAGACCTTGGTTCGTAGACAATGTCATATTCTCCCAACTTTACCACCCAATACATCAATCTTCCTAACTTCTCAGGCTTGCGTAGTGTTTTTTGAAGAGGCAGATCAGCATACACAACTATGATGTGTGCTTGGAAATAAGGTTTCATATGCCTAGAAGCTTCAATAAGTGCTAAAGCTAATTTTTTCAAGCGTGGAAACCTGATCTCGGCTCCCCTGAATGCTTTTCTTGTGTAGTAAATTGGTTTTTGGATTCCATTATTCAATTTAACCAAGGCCGAGCTAGCTGTAGATTCTGAAACAACCAGGTATAAGTACAATTTCTCTCCCAAAACTTTTCTAAATAGCAATGAAGGTGATCCTAAGTATTTTTCCAATTCTGAAAAAGATTCTTCGCGTTCTACATTCCACTAGAACATTTTTCTCAATGCCTTAAAAAATAGCAAACACCTATTTGTTGCCCAACCACTCTTCCAGTGAGACTTTGTACATCTTTCTTGCAAGTTGACGATTTCATTTTGATCAAATCTTTGATCTTTGTTGGATTAACTTCAATTTCCCTTTGATTGACTATGAAATCGAGGAACATTCCTTACTCGACCCCAAACACATACTTGGTCGGATTCAGCTTCATCTGATGCTTTTCCAGCTGGTCGAATGTCTGGCTAAGATCGTTGATATAATTTGAGGCTTTCTTACTTTTTATTAACATATCATGCACATAAACCTCCATGTTTTTACCTATATGCTCTTCAAATACCTCGTTAACCAACGTCTGCTAGGTCGCTCCGGCATTTTTTTAGCCCAAAAGGCATTACGTTGTAGCAATAAGTTCCCCGATTGGTGATAAAAGCTATGATTTACCTATCTTATGGTTTCATCTTAATCTGGTTGTACCCAGATTAAGCATCCGTGAATTTTATGAGCTCATGTACTGAAGTAACATCCACAAATTGATCAATTCTAGGCAAGGAAAAATGGTCTTTTGGGCAAGATTTATTTAAATCAGTGAAATCCACGAACATCTTCCATTTATCATTCTTTTTCTTGACCATTACAATGTTGGCCAACTACACTGGATACTTCACATCTTCAATAAATTGGTCTTTTTAAAGTTTCTCGACTTCTTCTTAGATAGCTGATTCTTTTTTGGACTAAAAACCTTACGTATCTACTTGATCGGCTTGGCATCCTTATTGATGTTGAGATCATGATAGAGGAAATTGGGATCAATCCCAGGCATATCCTCGTATCTCCAAGCAAATACATTTCTCCATTACCTTAAGAACATAATCAATTCATATTTAAGGACTGGATCCAGTGTTGAGCCGATCTACGTGGTTCTCTCTAGTTTATCGTCATCCAAGATAATATTTTCAGTAACTTCCACAATATGTCCCTTGAGTAATTATGTCTTATCTCATGGATCTAAAGTTTCAACTTCAGATTCACTATTAGGCTCAGTGGTATCCACCTGATAAGTAGTAGTTTTCTTCTTCAATTCAATCAAATCCTCTTGCTCGTCTAAATAGTAGTAACACTATCTGGCCACTTTTTTAATCACCTTTCATGACACCTACCCCAAAATGAGATGGAAATTTCAAGCATTGGTGGACTGTTGATGGTACAACTTCAAACTTCTTCAACCATACCCGACCGAAGATCATGTTATAAGCAGATTGAATGTTTTTATCCATCATGAAGAAACGTATTATCTCCATATGGCTTATCGACAAAGTGACGCATAACAGTTCTAGCTTGACTGTTCGAAGAAGGTAAACTTTTTCACCAGAGAAACCCATTATTGGTCTGTGGTAAGGTTCCAATTGGTTAAGTTTCAAATCTACACTCTCAAATCAAGGATAAAACATAATATCTGGTGATCTCCCATTGTCAATCAAAACCCTGGCGATAATAGTATCCTGAATCCCAAACTTAATGACCAATGGGTCATCGTGGGGTTAAAGTACACTAGAGATGTCGTTCTTAGAAAATTCGATTACCAGTCTATCTTTATTAACCTTCCTTGACTGATCATCTTCATTTAGATTGATTATCAGGATATAAGAACAAGCCTGGGCCTCATTCAAGTAAGCTTTTCTTTAGGTAGTGTGCTCGCCTCCTCCTGCATTGCCACACATAATTACATGACAATCAAATGAACCAAAACTGATTATAGATACCTCGCGTTCTGGCTGCTTGGGTTTCTTCGACAGGTCAGGATCATCCTTATAATCCTCTTTATGATTTCTATTCCTGTAATCTCTGAGGATGATCCTATTAGGTTGAAGGTAAGATTCCCTAAATCCATCAATGGTCTTTAATGTAGACCCAATAGGCTGAAGGGAAGATTCTACAGATCCTTCCTCATCATCAAATTCTTCTTCCAAGTTGGGTGGAGAACCTAGATCATGCCATAAAAATAACTCAGACTCAGTTGAGGTTCCCACTTCCTTAACTTCTTCTGACCAACCATCTTTAAAGGATTTCTTCCTCACGCACTCGATCTAAGAAGAGGCCACTTGAAAGGCTTTATCCCAGCCTTTGTGAAGGAGTCATCCTTAAGCTTCTTATTTTTCTCCTTCTTTATGATAAAATCAAAGGATAGGCCAGTAAATTTGTCCTCGATATCTTTAAAAAGTCCTTCATTAGTAGCTAATTTCTCCCCAACTGACTTAGCCTTCTTCTTAGCACATAATCAATTAGCCTCAATTGCAGCCAATTTATCTTGAGTAGGTGTCAAATTGATCTCTCTACTAACTAGTTTTCCCTCAACAAAAGTGACCTTATTAACGACCTTCTACATCTCCTCATCCCAAGATTTTTTCTTGGAGTCCAACATTTTTTTGGAAGCCTCAATAAACTTCCTCAAACCCTTAAGGTATGATTACACCTCTCCATCAAAAGAACGGATTAGCTCGTCCTTATCAAGAATTTGCTAAAATTTGCATGAAGAACAACGTCAAATTAGAAGGAGTATCCAAAATAAAAAGATATCAAAAGGTGGATAATAAAGAAGAAGTGATTACCATTGATAAGCTATGGCAAGCATTCTCTGCCAACTTCAATCTTGGAAGAAGGGCAAGAGCTGCTCTGTGAGTAGCACGGGTTCTAGTTTTAATAATTTTTCTAGAAATACTAGAATTGATAGAGTTGAAAGATGAATCAATAGCTATGAAATTTTTTCAACTTGCTTCTTGGGCAATCCTCTCTTCAACCTCTTAAATTGAGGATCATTAGTATCTATGTCCTCGAAAATGACCTGAGGAATTTTCTCTTTCTCAAAAACCTTTGACACTTTCTCTAGCTTCTTAGTTGTTACAAAAACTTTCTTAGCAGGAGGAGATAAGGCTCTCCAATGATCAAGTTAGGAATTTTCCTATTTCTCATGTCAATAAGTGAAGAGGAGGGAATGTCAAAAATGTCTAAATATGGAGAGTCTCCCAAATCCTTTTTCTACACAAGCAGATTCTTCAGTAGAGGATATCAAAATTGGTTCTTCCTCAAGATTAATGGGATCAGTAACTAATGAAGTGGTGGGCTGAGAAACAAATGAAGTTATAGAGCTCCTGTATTACAGCAGATAAGAGGTAGCTCTAGGGTTTTCCCCGCCAATTCATTAGTGGATGCTCCAAAGGAACTTTAATTCGTGAATGTTCACGTCCTCTTCTCTAGGAAACTTCTTCTTGCTACTAACTACATAAAAAATAGAAATAAGACAAGAAGTGAGTGATTACCATATCATCAAATAACTAGTATACAAGTAATAGAGGAATACAGTTATAGAGATTGATAGCCTATGCTATGGCCCACTTGAGGGTATCTGGGCCCACCATAAACTTTTTTATTTAGTAAAGGTGCAAGTTGCCAATTTTTAGCAAGACTCCATAATCGAAATAATCTTTATTAGAGTCCAAAAAATTAATAACTAAGGCCCTATTAACAAACCTACTCTTCAAATACTATGTACTGTCACTGGTGACCTATTTGTAACAGAATATCAGTTCAGGGATACTAACATGGGTCCCATAAATGTGATTCAGTCTATGAATCCCATTTACTACCCTCCAAGTATTGCGGGCTACCCTAGCTAGGACGACATCAAAGTATCCAAAAAATTCTAAGAAAAACCTGTTGGAGGGAAATGTGAAACCACACTCAGCAATAAAAAGAGAAGGAATCCAATGACCCTCAGGTAATGACAACATGTCGCCAGGAGGATTGGGCATTTCTAAATCTACCTAGTCTGGAATATTTATTTCCCGCCTAAACTCATCTAAGGAATCTCCATGTTAAATATAAACCATGGCTACAGTAAAGAAATAAAGCGAAGAGAAAAAGGGAAAGAAATCTTATAAGAAAGATGGAGACTGAAGTGTAGAAGGAACGCACAAGAAGCTTAAAAATAGAGAACTTGGGAAAGAAGTAGATTTCGAAATCTGGAAAGGATTTGGTAAAGAAAATTCGATAAAATCTCACTTTTTATAGCTTACCTAGGAACTCGTGCAAGAAATGATTACTCTATTTCAACGATTAACACTCCTACGGTTTCCCAGTTCAAAAGGTGTAAAATACCCATTTACCCTTTGGAGGTTCATTAATTTTTAAATTATTTATAAATATACCATTGCAAAATCAATGTATGGAAAATTTTGTACAAGTCCCACATGTCGGCATTTGCCAATGAAATTAATGCTGAAGAAAATATACCCCATCCTTTCAATAAGAATATCAAGAATGAAGTATCTGGGGCTTATTTTGATGCCAAAAATTATCCACTTACGTGGATTTATCAAAAGTGAACACTTATCTTCTTTCGTGACCGAAGTCCTAGTTAGGAGATAGTTGTTCGGCAGGTATGCCGACCAACATAAAGAATGTTGACCATTAATACCAATAAAGCATCACCACACCAGAGTCTTACCACACGTTCTTAGCACAATCAACCATGACATTCATTATGTACAAGTGTAAATGATTAAATATCTAAAATCATTCCATCACTTAACATTCCAACTCTTGACCTCTGGTTCACTATAAGTACATTGTATCCCTTTCATCAAAGGCAAGATACAACGGATTCTAGGTTATACCTATTTACAAAAGTACCTAGCTTTTTGTAATCTCTAAAATCAATACAATAACGGTGGGCGTAGGCTTCTTCCATAGCCGAACCACTTTAAAATCCCATATCACTCCTTTCTTATTTTATTGTATTTCTATATTTTATCCGTGATTATAAATTCGGATAAATCCATTTTTTGGCATCAACAACCTATTCCTTGCCCCTCAATGTTGCCTAATGCGGGGTTGATGAGCATCTTGACAACCTTCTTAGATGTGTCCTCCAAAGTGACCTTGACCTACCGGGCATGTTCGAGAACAATCTTGAGTTGGAATATACGGGCTTCTAGTTTATCACGACTCTCCAAAGAAGTTTAAAGATCTCTCGTAAGACTAGCCACGATGTTAGTAAAATCGGTCTTCTCCCTACCTATAACAGTCAACTGCTCATATAAAGAAACTTTCACTATTTCTAGTTGAATCACTAACCCCTCTCACTCTCTCAAAACTTTCACCTCCCTATCTAAATCTAACTCCCTAAGAAGCAAATCTTTATTAACCCTTTTTATTTTTTGAATCTTGTGTAAAGATCACTAAAGGCTTTTTGGAGTCCACCTTCTCCCTCACTCACATTCTCTTCCTCACTCTTACTGTCTCCATAATGAATTAAAACATCGTTGAGGCTATCACATTTAGAAATGTCCTCATTGGCAATGGGACAAACTAGAAATACTCACGTGACTTTCCATGAATGCACATAAATTAGGTTCATGTGGTGATTCATTCCCGTAATCCACCTAATCAATGTCACCATCACTAAGAGTGGCTTTATGCACAACTTTCTTACCTTGTCTCTTAAGTCTAGTGGCACACTCGTGGGCTTTGTGTCCCTTCCCCTCACACTTAAAAGTATCTCGCCTCATCTTTCTCACAAATATTCTTGCCTTCATTCCCATTTTTATTTTTCTCAAAAGTCATTTCTTTGAAATAATTTTCTTTATTAAATGTGAGAAATTTTTTGAATATTTTTGCAAAGAGAGCTAAATCATCAAGCTAAAAATCAAACTCGGACTTAGAATCACAAAATTTTTCTTTCTTCTTTTTAAACTGGGTCTTTAACTCAATCCTTATATCCTTAGTCTTAGACTTAATAGTTTTGGGAAATATGTAAGTCTCATAAGTTTGATGGTCTCCTACACGTTCTTCAGTGACTTTAGGGATAAAATGGGCCGATAAGGATCTCAAAATCTTTTTAACAACACTCATCTCAAGAATTTTATCACCCAAATCAAAACTATAATTGACTATGTCCAAAAAATGTGCACAAACTTCATCAAAGGACTCAAACTCTTGGATGGTAATAGTCTTAAACTGGGTGGTGAGGTTTTGAAGTTTATAAACTTTCACAGCATTGGTCCCCTCGTGAGTGAGTTAGTGGGTATCCCAATCTTCCTTAGATGTGGTGCACATCATGATGAGGCAAAACTCATTAGGGGCGATAACTCCAAAAATAACACATAAGTCGTCAGAGTTATAAGTATTCTATTTAAATTTATCCTCCGTCCAAACACTAAGGGGTTTAAGACTTTTGACACTGTCGTTAGTCACAGAGGGTGGTGTCCACCCTCTTTCACATAAAAGCCAGACTCTTTCAATAATAGATTTTAACGCAAACCACATTGTAGCTTTCCAGTATGCATAATTTAATCCATTGAAGATAGGCATACTATTACATATATGATCCATAAAATCTTAAGTTTTAAAGGATCACACAAAAACTTAGTGTAACCATCTCTGATACCAATTTGAGAAAGCGAGGATTCTATAGAATGATTCGTATATTAGGCCAACCACACACAAATTCAAATTTACCAAATTTTATCTTTTAATTAATTTAATGTTCATGCAAAGATGTGGTCCAAATTAAATACATCAAACCAAACAAGGAAGTACATGAAGAAGTAAGAAAAAATACCTAAAAGGGAAAAACTTTATTATTCATCACTATAGTGAATTTAACAGACACAGTCGACATACAGACTACATAGATCGACTAAGTAAAATGTGTAAAGTCTTCAATTATTCTACAGAATACGACCTGGTCTAGTTCCATCCATAGGAATCGATCTTCCCTCGGTATCCACCGACCATCCTTATTCTTCTTCAGCAGTAGCAACTCAGTTCCACAAGTCAGCAGCAGAGATGGATTCTATAAGGGTTTATGCAAGGTGTATGGAAACTAGAGTTTCATAAACTCACAAATCATATAGAGGGATGTATGATTTGGAAAACACAAAGTGGTTTTGAAAAACCATATATGAGAACTTTGGAACAGGTACTAGAAAAGCGTTTTTTCCATTCAGGTTCGAACGAAATTAGACTTCGTTCGAACGAAAATAGTAGTTTCATTCAAACCACATTCAGGTTCGTTTTTAAAAAATTCCATTCTCATTCGAACTTCCTATTAACGAGCTTTTAACGACCAATCTCTATTAAGACTTTCGTTTAAAGGTCGTTTGATAGTGGGTTTAACAAGACTGCATATTTCATTTGAACAACATTCAATCTTGCTTGAATGAGACCAAAAAAACTTTATGTTTTACATCCTTTTATAAAAATCATCAATTTAAAATAAAACATCACAAGATATGATTCATACAAATTCATGAAAACGACAAGTTTATACCTCCATAAAGTGTTGATGATGATTTCAGAAACGAAGCTCGATCATTAGTGTGTCTTCGAATGAACTTGGAGATACAATGTTCAGTTTGAGATGCCAATTTGTAAAAGAATATGCCAAAACTATAAAATAAGCCTAAGCTATGAGCAATTATAAAATCTTGCTCTTACGTAAGGACATGAGAACCTGGATGCTCTGATACCAACTACGATAACCCGTGATTTTCTGTGCTTGGTTAATCAGGTTGCACATGAAATACCTGGGATGTTTAAACAATTTATATCATTCGTAGCATCAATGTAAACTAATAATGATAATAAATTAAAACCAACATAATAAAGGATTCAATCAAAGACGACGAATAGAGATACTAAGCTATGAAAACTGAATCCACTACATAAAAACCTTTCAATACAATTGTTCAACTGAATAAAAGTGTAGAATGGAACTTCCTCAAACTATAAATTCCAATTGAAATACAAATAGAGTACAAGGGTAAAACTTCCACGTATCTCCAAATATGCTGACAACTGTAATGAACCCGCAACTCCAACTCTGAAAATACCAAGCTGGATTGCCACAACCGCAAGTTTGACCACCTAGTCCTTTTAAAATATTTACACAATAACAATGCATGAGGGGGGGGGGGCATTTTATAATTTGGTTCAGCGCCCTGAAGTTGTAAGAATTAACTTCCAATACTAATAAATAATGATGCAGTCAATTCGTAATACATACCACCCATCGGCTGTCACATGCAATAAGTACTCACCTATTGCCTAAGTGCAATACTATGTGCATGTCCCAACCCAAGGAAAAGTTATGCTAAAAGTATCTATCTCTAGACGATTACACACAACACATAATGAACAACTACTATAGAATGCTATCAATAACCTAAATAGGATTCCACCCCAAAGTCCACACATATATTTTTATTAACTTATCCGTAACCTCATAAATGTAATACTAGACCTGTTTAAATATATTTTAATTAAGAAAATTATTATCCACCCATCATAAGAGACAGGTCATAGCTACATACCCTCGAAAAAATAAGGTAACTAGCCACACTTATTAAAATACAACCCAAATACCTACTCCCACTCACAAGGGACATACATGTAAATCACATAAAGTACCTAACATGCCATAGGTTCATCATTAAAGTCTATCTTAAACTACATAAATTCTTATGTGATATATATATATATATATATATATATATATATATATATATATATATATATATATATATATATATATATATAAAACACACGAAGACATCTACCTTTGGTGTCCATCTCGCGCATCTATCGGCAAGTCCGGAGGAGTCCCTCATCTAACGAACTTAAATAAAACACTAAGTGGGGCGATCGTTATGCAGTACACCATCCCTCTCCCATACTCAGGCTACGAAGATGGATCCGTTATCTTACTTCTCTCATCACGGAGAGGTGACCCTTATTGTATGATCTAGAATATTGACATCCACTATGACAGCACATCTCAGGCGACGCTTGGTACAAGGTCCGATGTCGAAAGCAACCCCTAGCCATTAGACTTACCACAAGTACAGGTATGTACACATAATCACACACAGAATATATATATATATATATATATATATATATATATATATATATATATATATATATATAGAGAGAGAGAGAGAGAGAGAGAGGCAGGTTCCTTTGCACACTAAGTTTGCACACATGTTAGCACACACCAATTTTTTTAAAACATTAAATAAATATTTTGAGTTGATTTTTATGTGATATTTACACATTTGAACGTACCATATAAAAAAATCATCTCAAAAAACTTCTTTTGCTATTTTTAAAAAGGTTTAAATTTTTGCAGCTTTTAAAGTGCTTATAAGCAGTGAAAGTTTGACTGATTTCTTAAAAATAGCATTTAAAGTTTTTTTGAGCCGTTTTTTTTATATGGGTCCTTTGAAATGTTCAAATATCACACAAAAAAATCTCCTCAAATATATTTTTTTTTGCTATTTCAAAAAAATGATGTGCAAACTCAGTGTGCACAAGAGCCTTTATATATATATATATATATATATATATATATATATATATAAGGAGTAGAATTTTGGCTACTATTCTATAAGTGGATAAGCTAAGTACAAGTGAGGATTTGGCCACCAATGCAAGAAATGAAGGGTTGAGATTGCTTTCTTCCATTTTACTCTTTTGACCCTTTATCATTTTTCCCCCTCTTTTTTCTTTCTATGAAAATGTTCCCCCTCTTTTACTTTAATTCAAAAAAAAGGGTAAATATGTAATACACATAAAACCAAATGGTATGACTCGCTTATCTTCATTTTCCTCTCCCCTCTCTCTCTCTCTCTCTCTCTCTCTCTCCGGTCAGCAAAGTCAAAACCTCACCTCTTTTGATTTTATCTCTCAGACTCTTTCAACATCAAGATAAGGTAAATATCTAGGCTATGTCTTATTTCTCCTGCATTCATCTTAATTTTTTTTAGTTTTAGGTTTTGTTTGGTTTTTTTAGTGGTATCCCCGCACTTAATTTTGCTTTTATTTTGTTCTCTCCTTCATGGAGGCAACCTAAATACACCTCATCTCGGTCTTCAAGATTAGTTTACACTCGGAAAAAACACTTGGAGAGAATCGAGTTAATTGGCTCGTTCATGTGACACATCCCCTGATTAAAGCTTCCCTGATCTAAAAATTACTATTAAAACCCTGATTTTAGATCAGGATTTCGCCCTGATCTCTCCAAATGATTTTTACATCATCACAAGTGATGATGCGTTACTAATGATGTCTAAAATAAAAATCGCATCACTAATGATGGGATAAATCACTTGGAGACAATTGCGACAAATCATTTACATTCGGATAAATCATTTACATTCAGACAAATCATTTGAAGATAATAATGATTAATGATGCCCTGATGCTAGACATCTAAGTGATGATGAGAAACCCCTGATTAAAATTTTCCTACCTCTTTCTTCCCCAACTAATTGTAATGACAAACCCCTAATTTAAAAATCATTAGTGATGCAATTTTTAGAGAAAACTTAGGCATGGCTTTTAGGTACAGCCCCAAGTAGCGCCTATTTTGATGTCAATGGGTCATTTGTACTTTGGTACATCCCATCGTCTATGTTCTTTGTTCTTTGTTATACTATTGTATAAATCTCAACATCTTACTCTGTTTTGGCTAGACAACATTATTGAATGAATTTATAGTTTTGGATTTTTTTCTTTGCTTTCCAGGTGCTTGATAAAATTTTCAAGTGAGTTTTTATTCTATTTGTTGTCAAATAAAACCTTGCACATATATTTTACCGATTCAATATTTTTTTGGGGGGTTTCCATGGTGCTATGTTTATTATAGAAAATGTGCTAAACTGCTGAGATAAAAGAAGAGATGGAGAATTACATCACGCTCTCACGCTAACATGACTACCATTAGAAGACATGTGATTTCATCAATATAGCGACGTGAAACACCGTTTCCACAATCGACGACTCTCACTACCATTAGTGATATTGTTTTGTGTTCATATCTAATTAATTACTTTTGTTTTTCATATCTACCCATATTTATGTGTACAAATATTTTTTGCGTTTCTCTCTATTTTGGGGAATTTATTTTGTTCTTTATATTATCTAGGTGTTGTGGCTTCAATTATATGGTGAAGTAATAATTTTATATTATATAACTATTTTATTTTTTCTGAAAAATGGAGGGTTCTTGGACAATTTGGTAAGCTAGTTTATGTGGTGTTGTCAATGATGGGCTCTCTAAAAACTTAGTTAAGTTAAATATTATGAGAACTTTATATTTTCATAATTTCAACTTGCTTGGTAGATGTTTGAAAAGGTGCGCAACTTATATTTTTCTTTCTTCTGTGATTTTTACATTAGTATTTTCTTCTTTAGGTAAAATAGCACTGTAATAGTTTTCTTTTAAATTTTTTAGTTTCTTTTGAATCACTGGTGTTATTAGGAATATTTGGTAATTTCTGTAGCAGACTGTTTTTTAGGACTTTTGTGTCAATGAAATACTGTTAAATTTTTCTGTTTCGAGGAAATGGGGGAACAATGGTGTCTTCTGAAGCTAAGTTAGAATTTATGTTTTAAATCAACTTGGGAAGGATTTATGAAGTTCGAATGTTCCTCATTTTGGCAATATTTGTGAGAAAGTTAGAAGTTTAAATGATATAGTATGAGCTAATATACGTTAGTTTTATTTTAATGTGAATAAGTTAGAATTTATGTTTTAGCATCCAGTCTCATGTATGTTTTTATTTGCTATTGGTCCTATTATATGTCAGTTCTGAAAAATGAGGAGCAACTGTCACCTCCAAAGACAAAATGCCCCAAATAAAAATTAAAGACTTGAGAGCCAAAAACCATCATGCTCATAACCGATTGTTCTTCGTCGTAAATTATGGAAAGCAAACGTTATAGAATGGGTTGTAAATGATATCGACCTATGTGAATCCATACATCAGGATAACATCATTGCGACACTGTTATATTAAAGTTTTATATGGTAGTGAAGGAAATTCAATAGGGGTTTATTACCATGACATAAATAGAAAGCTATTTTTTGCACATCCCTCATTCGCATATGACCTTTTAAGATTTGAGAATATAGGGATAATGGGTAAAATATCGTATGAGTAGGGCCAAAATAGGATCTTAATCATTAATAATTTAGAAATAACTGATCACATAAAGAAATAATCTTGATACAAAATAAAAAGTAAATGGCATGGGAGGCTACTAAATTTCATTGTATAGGATGTATGCCAAAATATCTAAAGAATTATATACGTGTATGCTATTGTTGAGGGGTGTATTTTGAGGTTAACCATGACAATATATGTGAAGGCATGTATTCATGTGTGATGTATGAGTGGTGAGCATAATTAGCTACTATTTAAGTTAAATTGAAACATAAAGTAATGAAATAGGTTATAAAGTACACATGTATTGATGTTTTCCTCTTAATTTTGAGACTACTCTATAATTATTTATGCCTTTTGATTTTGATTAACTGATTTAAATCTTATGTTTATGTTTGACAGTTTGAGGAACTTGACAGCTCTTTTAATGAGGCTTGAAGAATCTTTTTATGAGGCTCAGTTTTAGGTCAAGTGAGAAAACAATATAGTTAGAGGTAGATATGGGAATGTTTAAAGATGATGATGGGGATAATGGGTAATGACCAAAGAATAAAAGGAGAATGCTTCAACTCTAGGATCGAGGCCATCAATGGGAACTATCTACCTCTCAAACTACTAACTACGCTGATTTGGGAACTATCTCTATCTCAAACTAGATAGAAACAAAGGTATGCTTTTTATTCATTAATTTTGTATATTCGATCTGGGTATATGTGAGTAGCTCACCATCTTGATTTTTTTGATGACATCTACTCAATGGATTTTCTCCAGGTATGTAAATATCCAGATTAGAATGTAAATATCTGATCTTTGTATAGAAAAATGCCTCAGATTAGAACGTAAAACTTGACATGTGTAAATATCTAGGTATGGATTTTAGCATCAGTCCTGATATAGTGTTGAACTTAGAACTTTTAAGAAAGATGATTGAAAAGCAAAAAGTCATGATACCTGATATGCTGTACCTGACACCTGATAACCAATACCCGATTAATAGCATACCTGGTACTGATACTAAAATGGAACTCATATATGTTGTTTTTCCCTCCATATCCATGTTTTACCTCATATATGAGATTCATTTTTTAGGCATTAGTGTTGAGTCCTTTTTCTCTTTTATTAACTAGATCACTCAATTCGTTGGAATTTCAATAATTTTTATATTATGATTTAAAATTAAGTAATTCTATTTTAAGATCATTAATGATCTGTTCTAAAATCATGAGAACACAATTAGCCATCGTATTTAGATTCGTGAAGCAATACTAAGATAGTATTGTAAAGATGTTTGCATATATACATATTATAATTTGAAGATATCATAATGTTGCAATCATTTTATTACAAGGAGCTTATGTAAAATGATATTTTACACTGGATTTTAATAAGTTTGTTCTTGATCAACAAATTTCAATATATTTTTCTTTAAATTACTAGATTATTCAATGCATGGGAAATTCAGTATACTCTAAAATATGTTCTGAGTTTGAAGTTACGTCGTTGGATTTTAAGATCATTAGTGATCGAATTTAAAATGACAAGTCCACAGTTCTTATTTATCACCCTTACGGCAATACTATGATATAATTGCGAAGATGTTCACATATATACAACTGTTTTAACACCTATACTAGGTGTTTGAACATTAATCTTTTAAGATTATGTATATTTCTTTGCTTTTAGGTTCTGTTAATACTTTTTTTTTGGGTTAACCATTACACCCTTAGGAGCTATATGGAGGTTTTGTACCTGTTATATTTGGTTACGTGTAATTTTGATCCTAGTTAACTGTTGCCTTTATTCTTATCAGTCCTAGCCTTATGTATTGATATTGACCAATGGTAATTACCCTTTGTATGTATCCATTTCATGTTTTCATCGTTTTTATCTCTAAAAATTTTGAAATTTTGCATGTGCAGTACTATCCATATGGAAAAAGTCGTAAACTTCCTTACAATTATCTCCTTGCGTAGTCAAAGGAAAGAATAAAAAAATGAAGGGGGAGTCATGTTTTTCACTAGCACTTTTGGCACTCGCATTCCCTCATTAGAAACAACATCGACAATACCTCTGTTCACTATTGCTCGTGATGGTGAAGTTTTAGGTGTCGGAAGAATTTTCTTAGTCTCAGCAGGTTCATTTGGTGAAGGATGGTGATAATACTGCAGCGCATCTTTTGCTACATAAACTTAATATTATGCCTTGATATCTCAGCTAAAGTATATTTATTTAGAGAAGATTAGTCTATTCAGCCCATTATTCAAAAAGTTGTTGCAATAACATAACATGCCCATAGTACATCTTCTCCGTCCTTTTGGGGGTACATTAAATCTGATTTGGTGGAAATTTATACATTTTTCTCATTGTGATGTTCTTTATTTCTTATCTTGGCCCTAAATTTATGCTTTTTTCTTTTTGTGTTGATGAATGTTCTAATATTTATTGTAAAATCAAAGTCAAGAACTCATTTTTGTGTGTTAAAATTTGTACAAATTGGAAAATAAAGTGAGGAAGAAATTCAAACAAAGTGAGGAAGAATACATGGCATCAAAGATTTCAGATATGAAGAATGGTTTTTTGGAACCTGTTGATGTTGTGTCAAATGTGCCCAAGGGCTCCTCGCCACCATAATTTGGTCATGGTTTTGATGAAAGCCACTGAATTGGATTCTCCTCTATAGTTTACGGGTGAAGCAATCCCGGGTTTAACGTTTCATGTTTATATTTAGTATATATTTAACCAGATGTTCATTTGATTTTTTTTCGTGATGGTATAAATTGTGATAGTATTTCTTTGTTGGATTTTTTTAACAGGGTGGATAGTCCTATAAACAAAAGGAACTCTCACCAAATTTTTAAAAAATATTTACCCTTTTGGGTTGTAAACAAAAGTTTTATATTGTTGTGAAGTTTCATAATGGTATAACTATGATCGTTATTATCTGAGGTCCAAGAAGGACTATTAGTGTTGTAGATTTTTTTTAATTTCTTAACAGGGTGGATAAACAAGGGGAACTTTGTCCAAATTTTATAAATTGTTTTCACATTTGTGTTGTAATAAAAATTGACTTAAATTGTTTACTCATTTCGATCTTTGGAAAATTTTCGTCGTGCCTTCAGGTACGGGCATTCCACTAGTATATATATATATATATATATAGCCATAGGTATAATGCGTACACTCAAGTGTACCCAACCATCTAAATCCCCACATCATTGGATCCTTATTTAAAATTAGGTTTACAATCTCTAAAATCAGGTTAAACATATATAAACAAGTAGTATATCAGAGATACTCCAAGTACCACAAATCAATTAAATCCCTAAACATCAGATTATTCTTTCATTTTTAGGATCATTGATTCATCCCGAATCAAAACACTTATTACCCTCTAAACTTATGCATTTGATCCCCCCCTCGGGTGCTTTAATTTATATTACTATGCTCATTAATCAGACAACCTCCGTTTTATGCTCTAACACTTTATTTTTGGTGTTATTGAGTTTTCATAGGTGTTACGGTGCTTAGTGTAAAGTTTCATTGCATTTCGATAAAGTTCTGCAAAACTTCGCACGTTCAGGGAAAATTCAGTAATTTCACACCTTAGTATTTTTAACCAAAATCTTCATAGAAGATGAAGCTCTCGGGCCAAGCTTC